>OY755247.1:6312819-7512819 GCA_963576725.1 Azorinus chamasolen | reverse complement strand
TCCTTCGGGCTTTAGATTTGATGATGACGACTACTGCTGTGGAGAGGTGGCTAGGGGGCTTCTACCGTCCATGTATCATTGATTGGCAGACTAGGTTGAACTAATGTGTGGAGTTGGAAGGGGACACTGTCGAAAAATAGATAAATAAAATAGATAAAGCTACCGGCCGCGTGGCTCAGTGGTAGAGCGTTCGCCTGCGGTACGGAAGGTCGTGGGTTCGATCACAGCCCTGACATTCCAAAAGTTGTTTAAAGTTGGTACTAGTAGCTCCCTTGTCTACGCTTTACATTAAAAGGGTAGTTCTAGGACTTGTCGGCCCGGTGTCAGGATAATGTGACTGAATGGGGTGCCCTTGCCATGTGCCTGCGGTAGGGGCATTCCAATGAGGCAGCACTCTAACTTGTCTCAAGGGGGTGCCGTCTGCAAATAACTGAAATACTGTTGGTCGGACGTTAAACCCAACTCACCCACTCTTTCAATGTGAGGCTGAAAACTTTGATATCCCCTCGTATTACAGTGGTGAGAATTTCTGGATTTGAGATTTATAAACTTTTGAAAATCATTTTAGTTGATTATAAATGTGAATCATCATTGTTGCTGGTGTCTTGAATTGGCTGAAATCTTTAACAGCATTCGAAAACGATCGTTTTAACCCTTTCCCTCATATAAACGTGTTTTCACGTATTTGCAAACAGAGTAGACCCAGATCAGACGGCTCCTAGAGGAGCCGTCTGATCAGGGTTTGCTCTGTTTGCTTACAGAATTTGATAAATCTGTTTCTTTGCTTTCTAAAATGTCTACAATGTTCCAACTTCCATATTTCATTATAACTGTTTTGTCCATGAATATTCAGTAAGTATTAAAATTTGTAATAAACATAGAACTAGTGCAAACCTTTTCAACTCGGAAGATAAGTATACTTTCAATGCTATATGTTGTGTGCAGGAGGTATTTGATAATTATACCCCTGCCAACTTGTTTGACGGGGTATACAAGAATCATCACCATGTTCAGCAGGGGGTTGGAACGTCCACGTTTTAACACGGGTAGATGGGTGTCCTGAAATCCTTCAGTTTTGAAGTTATTGAATTTATATTTGGTATACTTAATAGTGTGTTTTTGTCATATTTAGCTTACCAGAGCACAAAGTGCTCAGGGTGAGCTTTTGTGATCGCCTGTTGTCCGTCGTCCGCTGGCGTGCGTCGTCCGTTGTTCGCTATTCATCGTCAACAATTTGAACCTTTAAAAACCTCTGAATCTACAAGGTTCTAAGCTTTCATCTTTGGCACATAGCATTATGTTCAGGTCCTCTACAAAAGTTATATAAATTATGCCCCAGGGGTCAAAATTGGCCCCCGCCCCAGGGTGCCTTGTTTTCTATAAAAACATATAGAAAATTGTCTCTTCTGATACTGGAAGGCTCTCAGCTTTCATATTTGGCACATATCATCATGTTCAGGTACTCTACAAAAGTTATATAAATAATGTCCCTGGGATAAAAAAATTACCCCGCCCCAGGGGTGGCCAGTTTTCAATAAAAATATATAATGAAAACCTCCTCTGAAATCAGCTTTCATATTTGGCACATAGCATCAAGTTCAGGTCCTCTACAAAAGTTCTATAAATTATGCCCCTGTGGTCAAAATTGGCCCCACCCAAGGGGTGGTCAGTTTCCAATAGAAACATATAGTGAAAGCTTTGAAAATCTTCTCTGAAACTGGAATATTCTGAGCTTTCATATTTGGCACGTAGCATCATATTCAGGTCCTCTACAAAAGTTATATAAATTTGAGTCAAAATTGGCCCCACCCAAGGGGTCGCCTGTTTTCAATAGAATCATATGGTGAATCCTTTGAAAATATTCTCCTGAAACTGGAAGGTCCTCAGCTTTCATATTTGGCACATAACATCATATTCAGGTCCTATACAAATGCTATAAAATATTATGCCCCTGGGGTCAAAATTGGCCCCGTCCAAGGGGTGGCCAGCTTTCAGTAGAAACATATAGTGAACCCTTTGAAAATATTCTCAGCTTTCATATTTGGCATACAGCATCATGTTTAGGTCCTCTACAAAAGTAATATCAATTAATCCCCTGGGGTCAAAACTTGCCCTGCCCAAAGAGTGGTCAGGTTTAAAAAAAAATATATAGTGAAAATTTTGAAAATCGTCTGCCCTGAAACGGGAAAGTGTTCACTTTCATATTTGGCACATAGCATCATGTTCAGGTCCTCTACAAAAATTATGTAAATACTGCCCATGGGGTCAAAATTGGCCCCGCCCAAGGGTTGGCCAGTTTTCAATAGAAACATATTGTGAACTACTTTCCTCTGAAACTGGAAGGTTCTTAACTTTCATATTTGGCACATAGCATCATGTTCAGGTCCTCTACAAAAGTTAAATAAATTATGCACCTGGGGTCAAAATTGGCCCTGCCCCAGGGGTGGTCAGTTTTCTATAGTCATCTGCTTTACGGAAGCGGTCTTCTTAACATCTGGAAGTAACTCTTTCGCCTCTAAATTTAGAAAATACATTTTAATTGGCGAACAGTGTCGACCGTGATCAGACAACGCGTTTTGGAGCATCTGATCTGGAGCAATTTAAAACAGCTTGCACAGGTCAGCAGAGGTATTTTCCACTACCCAGAAAGTTAAATGCATAAAAGAGAAATGGCGCGGGGGAGAGTTGTTAAATGAGTTAAAAGTAAACTTAGCTCGTAGCATGCACTGTGATTTAAACCGCAAAACAGTTGTACATATATATATATGTTCCGAATTTGACAGGTGTACATGTATTACTGCATTCGATAATATAATTTCGGATGTTGGTTATTTATAGATATCAATGATGCCATAGTGTCTTATTAGAAGGCAATCCTTGACACACGTCAATCAACTGCAATTACACATCCCACAAACACCTATTTTTAGGGATAGATTTGCAGACGAAAACGTGGTGCGGCTGCAAATGATTTTTTACGGATATGCGAAATTCAACCAAAATGTTTATCTGGGATAACAGTTACCAATAAGCGATTCACGGTGCCTTACGGAAACGGAGTAGATATATAAATTGTGAGCCTAAGTAAATTCTTTCATCAACACTCGAACGAAACTTCGAAGGCACTTAATTTCTTGAGGTCATTGGGTGTCGAAGTTTGGAGTATTTTCTTTACAACAACGCAACAATGTTAAGATTGCAGAGTGAGTTTAAAATTAATGTGAACAGTTTTCCGAGACCGCTAAAAAGAGTGATCGGACGGTAATTACTAGGGTCCTACGAGTCGTCTGAGTCTGCAATTTTCTCTTTTTGCATTTCTCTTTTTGCATTTCTACTTTTGCTTTCGAGGGATCACCCATTTTCAGAATATATGTACTTCACAACAGCAGGTGTTAAGTGCTTGTGTGGCGGCCGTAAAAAGTCGCCCCGTACTTCATTCTCAGTGTTGTTATATTTTCTGGTCCTTCGGGATCATCAGTTTTCATGTTATTAGTGAAAATTGAATACTGCTTAAGCCAGTGCTAGGGGGTGTGAGTAGTGTTGCAGTTTCAATTACTACTCATGAACAGACTCAATAAAACCGAGTCTGCAAATTTCTCTTTTTGCATTTCTTCTTTTGCTTTCGAGGGATCACCCATTTTCAGAATATATTTATTCTTATAAGTTGGTATAATGAACCCTTCCAGTCACGTTGAGGGTATATTGCCCGTGCCTAGGACAGTCCTGTGGAGGGTATATTGCCCGTGCCTAGGACATAATTGAATAGTCGTGTATACACTGGTATAGTCAAACAACTAGGTCTGACGGGTCAAAGGTCAACCGAGTCCATTTTAGGGATAGCAGCATTATTGTCAGCAATTTAGCGCAGTAGATAAACACTATGTACTCAGAAGGCAATGCGAGAGTAGTATTTTTATTAAGCGTGGGTTCGAATCCCGCATTGACCTTACAACTTTTTAGCTCACCAGAGCACAAAGTGCTCAGGGTGAGCTTTTGTGATCGCCTGATGTCCGTCGTCCGGCGGTGTGCGTCGTCCGTCGTCCCGCGTCAACAATTTGAACCTATAAAAATCTTCTCCTCTGAATCTACAGGGTTCTCAGCTTTCATCTTTGGTACATAGCATCACCTATAGGTCCTCTACAAAAGTTATATGAATTATGCCCCTGGGGTCAAAATTGGCCCCGCCCCAGGAGTGGGAAGTTTTCAATAGAAACATATAGTAAAACTTTGAAAATCTTCTCCTCTGAAACCAGAAGGTTCTCAGCTTTCATATTTGGCACATAGCATCGTGTTCAGGTCCTCTACAAAAGTTATATAAATTATGACCCTGAGGTCAAACTTGGCCCCGCCCCAGGGGTGGGCAGTTTTCAATAGAAACAATTAGTGAAACCTTTGAAAATCTTCTCCTCTGAAACTGGAAGGCGCTCAGCTTTCATATTTGGCAGAGAGTATCATGTTCATGTCCTCTACAGCAGTTTTATAAATTATGCCCCTGGGGTCAAAATTGGCCCCGCCCCAGGGGTGGGCAGTTTTCAATAGAAACATATCGTAAACCTTTGAAAATCTTCTCCTCTGAAACCAGAAGGTTCCCAGCTTTCATATTTGGCACATAGCATCATGTTCAGGTCCTCTACAAAAGTTATGTGTGTGTGTGTGTGTGCGTTTGGGTGTGTGGTTGTGTGTGTGTGTGTGTGTGTGTGTCATGCTGTCTATCGGTGTTTTGGTGGTGGTTGCGTCTTGCATGTGGCTTTGCCTGCCTGACTTTACTACTTTTCCATTTATATAAATTATGGCCCTGGGGTTAAAATTGGCCCCGTCCCAGGGGTGGGCAGTTTTCAATAGAAACAAATAGTGAAATCTTTGAAAATTTTCTTCTCCGAAACTGGAAGGCGCTCAGCTTTCATATTTGGCACATAGCATCATGTTCAGGTCCTCTACAAAAGTTATATTAATTATGGCCCTAGGGTCAAAATTGTCCCCGCCATAGGGGTGGGCAGTTTTCAACAGAAACAAATTGTGAAAACTTTGAAAATCTTCTTCTTTCAATCTGGAAAGTTCTCAGCTTTCATATTTAACACATAGCATCATGTTTAGTTCCTCTACAAAAGTTATATAAATTATGGCCCTGGGGTCAAAATTGGCCCCACCCCAGGGGTGGGCAGTTTTCAATAGAAACAAATAGTGAAATCTTTGAAAATCTTCTCTTCTGAAACTGGAAGGCGCTCCGCTATCATATTTGGCACAGAGCATCATGTTCTGGTCCTCTAAAAAAGTTATATTAATTATGACCCCGGGGTCAAAATTGTCCCCGCCCCAGGGGTGGGTAGTTTTCAATGGAAACAAATAGTGAAAATTTTGAAAATCTTTTTCTCTGAATCTGGAAAGTTCTTAGCTTTCATATTTGGCGCATAGCATCATGTATAGGTCCTTTACAAAAGTTATATGAATTATGGGCCTGGGGTCAAAATTGGCCCCGCCCCAGGGGTGGGTAGTTTTCAGTAGAAACATATAGAGAAAACTTTGAAAATCTTCTCCTCTGAAACTGAAAGGTTCTCAGCTTTCATATTTAGCTCATAGCAGCATGTTCAAGTCCTCTACAAAAGTTATATAAATTATGCACCTGGTGTCAAAATTGGCCCGCCCCAGGGCCGGCTATGTTTCTATAGAAACGTATAGTGAAAACTTTGAAAATCTTCTCCTCTGATTGTCTGGTGAGCGCTTCAGGGCCATTCTGGCCCTCTTGTTTTAATCTTGAGTGAATAGTAAAGCATTATTTTAATTCATACTGTATAATTATACTGACCATTTAAACACATGTACTACTGCGTTGAGGACATTGACATGACATATTTGGCATCAGACATTATTATAGATGAAATCATAGAACACTTCAGACCTGACATTATTATTAGGTTGACGAATCCGAAGCGGGCACTGCCAGTGAGGGAGAGAAAATTATTTTTATTGAAATGAAATGAATTGCAGTAAAACGTACGTCTATGAACCGATCACTCAGTAAGGACGAACGTGAGCATTTTAGACAGTTGACTGCTTAATACAGAACAAAATCAATACAAAATGCTCTTAAGGGAGCGTTCTGCATTGCCCTTTTCCTAAATTATGCTGCCGCCTGCCTTAAAGGCCAACAATGACTTATGTTCTGGGTGTCAGGTTTAGAGATATTTCATGGTAGATATATAATGAAAATATATGCTGTATGAATTTGAAATTTGAAATAAAATGGCAAACATCAATCAAAATATAATACTAAGTAATTGTAGAATCCTTAATATCTTTTTAGCCAAATAAAATTGTTTTAGGTTGATGCGAGACTCGAACCCGCGTTTAATAAAATGAGCCCTTCCATATACTTCCTTATGGCCCTACGACTTATCCACTGCGCTATGTTTCCGATAACTAATCGGCTTATTGTTTGTACCTATAACTAAATATTTTCTTTTAAAAAATGACACGTGGATGTCCGATATGCTGTTCCCTTATAAATGGACTCGGCCTTGTTGTTTGACTACAGTAACAGCGTTGACGTCGATTTAATATACTCGTTGATAATACAATCCGAGGGGCTCGGTGCTTCATGGTTTTTAATTTTATGTATACATATATGTTTCAATACTTCCTTTTCATTAATTGGACAGTTTAGGTATCGTCTGGTTCCTGCAGGACATCTGTAGGTGCAACCTTGGTTTCTGCATTAGTCAGAGAATTTATATCATTCTCAGTGTTGTTATACCTTCTGATCCTTCGAGATCATGAATTTCAGTACTTCTTGTTCTGAAAATTGAATACCGCTTAAGCCGGTGCTAGGGGACATGAGCAGTGTTGCACTTTCAATTACTGTTCATGAACAGACTCAATAAAACCGAGTCTGCAATTTTCTCTTTTTGTGTTGCAATTTTTGCTCTCGAGGATCACCTCCCTTTAGAATTTGAAATAATTGTGAAACTCTTCGTAGAATAATAAGTGTAAACTTGGTTTCTGCATTAGTCAGAGAAATTATATCTTTGAAATAATTGTGAAACTCTTCGTAGAATAATAAGTGTAAACTTGGTTTCTGCATTAGTCAGATAATTTATATCTTTGAAATAATTGTGAAACTCTTCGTAGAATAATAAATATAACCTCACACGAACTGTGTTGTGTTTTAAACTATGTCATCCATATAGACATAATATCTAGCGACGGGTGATCCAAAACAGACCCAAAAATGGCTGTGCAACTACCATCATTGCCCCCATTTCAAGCGACGGCAGCAATTCAGCAGGCATCCGGTGGAAGAAATTTGACAATATGATCTGTGCTTTGGACGTTACGGACGATAAGCGGAAAAGGACACTCCTTCATTACTGTGGTAAGGAGACTTATGATATATATGATTCCCTAACGGATGCAGAAAAGGGCATTGGAGCCACGTGTGAAATTACGAACGCTGAAGGGGATACCGTGAGTTTGCCTGATGCATACAACAAACTGTGTCAATCACTAAAGAACTACTAACACCCAAACAGAATTTGAGTTTCGAAGTATATAAATTCCGCCAGACAAAGCAAGAAGTTGGTGGAACTATGGACACATTTCACACAAGACTTCGAACTATGGCAAATACATGTAACTTCCATGATAATCAGAAGATCCTTTCACAAGTGATTCAAGTGTGTACATCATCTCGTATACGTAGAAGGGCACTGATAGACAATTGCACACTAGAAAAACTAATAGAGGAAGCCCGTGCTCTAGAACTTTCTGAATCCCGAGCCACTGAGATGGAAGGGAAGCCTGTGAATGCCGTTTATCAACGACAAAACAAATCCGGTGGAGCTCCTCCCAGTGGGCGTGGTCGCTCACGTGGACGTTGTCATAGTGGACGTGGCCGTACCAACGAACGTTTTGGCAGTGCAAATGTGCGCGATGGCCGTACAAACGGACGTCAAAGTCATACAAGGGGTCGTGGTTAAAATCAATCAGCAGGTGCAGGGAGTCAGCCGTGCCAGAACTGTGATAGAGATGCTTCGCACCAACGTTGTCCAGCTCTTGGAAAAGAATGTTTATTCTGCCATAAACACAATCATTTTGCCACAGTGTGCAGAGCTAAGACAAAGAAACATGTCAATTTGGCAGAAACTGACACACACAGGCCAAAGCCTACACACTATGAATATGGTAGCTCTAGTGAAGAATCTGTGTTCTGTATTGCACAAACTAACTCAAACATTCCTTCAGTGAAGACAAAGGTGTTAAATACTGATGTAGAATTCTTAGTTGACACTGGCTCGAGTGTAAACATCATCAGTGACAAGGTGTTCAGTAAATAAAATCAAGCCAGCGTTAAGGCAACCAGTACCACTCATCTTTGTATATGATTCATCTAAACCATTAAATGTTGAAGGTTACTTTAGTGCAGAAATTTCATTAAAAACAAATCAATAATTTCAGACTTTTATATTGTAAACAATACAGATAGCAGATATTCCAGGTGTCTCCTAAGTGCTAAGAGTGCCCAGTCTTTGAACACTGTTCAATTTGCTTTCACATCCTTTGCAAATCCTACTTATAGGTCTGTTTCAGAGCTGCATCCCTCATTGTTTGACGGCAAGTTGGGAAAGATAAGCGATTTAAGTGTGAAACTTCACATCAACCAACGCCATCGGCGTATTCCCTTTCACGTCCACAATGCCGTAGAGGCTGAACTCAAGCGTCTCGAAGACCTTGATGTGATCGAACCAGTTTCAGACCCAACTCCTTGGGTTAGCCCTGTTGTTGTTGACCCAAAGAAATCTTCTGGTGTTCGTGTCTGCATAGACATGCGTGAAGCAAACACGTAACAAGGCCTTAGGTAGGGAGAAACATCCCATGCCTACGGTTGAAGACTTAAAGGTCAAGTAAACAGGCAGGACACTTTTTCGTAAATATTTGACAAATGGGTACCTTGTACGACGTAGTTTTGAAAACACAAAAATACAGTCATATCGCACATAGCAGCTGTCATATATCACCGATAAGTAAGCACTGACTGATTTTGGTCGCTCGCTTATCTCCCTTGTGATGACGTCACTTGTGAACATTCGCTATAAATGTCGAACTAGATATCGTATAGAAAAGAATCGCACGTAATGTACTTCTGCTTCGTTTTGAGTGCTAAAATGGTAATTTGTGCTGCATATGTGTGTATCCCTGCCTATGGGTGTAGCTCCTAATCCGACAGAGACTAAATAGGATTATTTAAATTACCAAAAGACGAGAAGTTCAAGAAAACGTGATGTGATTTATATTAGGTCAGCTTACATTTTGTCTCGATGGCTGTTTTCAGTGAAATTTATACTAGAGAAAATAGTGCAGTCGACGACTTGGGTCTACAATTATAAAAAAGGATATGCTACATTCTGTTATAAATTTGACTTAGGTCTAGCACTGTAGGTTCTTCGTGGAAAATTATTCTATACAAACGTTTTGTTAACAGCGTTAACCCAAATCACGCAGGAACTGTCTGATCAGGATCTGGTCTAAATGCTTAATCCGTAGACTTATTTCTCTAGATTCGATCAGGATTCTCTAGCGTCTCTGTAATCCCTGTAATGAATATTCATGAGGTCATGAAATCTTTAATAAATATTCTTAAGAGAAAAAAATGATTAATAAACACGATTTAGCACTGTTGGCAGGAAACACCTAATTTGCTTTTAATCAATTTCCCAATCATTCTCTTCTTATATAAACGGCTTCTCGCGCGTTTGCAAATAGAGTAGATCCAGATCGGACAGTTCCTGTAAGAGCTGTCTGATCAGGTTCTGCTCTGTTTGCTTATGAAATTTTGTTGATCTAATCCTAATTGATCTGTCAGAGCCAATGCTCCATTTGAAAAGTTAACATTGTGAAGAAAAAGCCTTTAGATCTTCTTTATGAATATTTGTGTAAGAAATAATTATTCCATGGCGAGTTAATGATATATGAGCACAGACTATGGCAGTAATTGTACAACTAGACCTAACGGGATATTATTTCATAAGCAAATCGACAAGAACCTGACCAGGGAGCTACAACAGAAGCTCTCTGATCTGGATCTACTATGTTTGTAAATTTGTTTCAATACGTTTGATCTGGGTCTACTATGTTTGCGTTGGCATAAACAGGCACGTGGAATGAAGGGTTTATATTCGTGAAGTAACTTACTCACACATAATTTTTCATCAGGGAAATAGTTTATCATAAATATCCTTTTTGCAATTTTGGAACTTGGACAATTTTTACCATAAGGAAAAAAAGTCATTCTGGATAAATTTAATTTACGGAATTGTTCATTGGATGCGTTTTAAAGTGTTACTGATTATTACCTACATAATGTCCAACTAACTTTGAGGCACCATGACCGCACTGATTGATTCTTTTGATACGTTACCACAGCTACATAAAGGAATGCAACAATACGTAATATAGAATCAGAATCAGAATACACTTTATTTTGGATTTAAACATATACAGTTTATCATCCCTATACATTGTACGATACAATATATAATGTAATATACAGGATGCGGGTTTTATGGCCATGTACTAATCATTGCCCCCTGGTGGGTATTTAACAAAGGGCCACTATGATAACTGACATCTGGAGACAATTTACCCAGCATGGGGCATTCGTGTGTAATATGGCTTAGTACAATATACTACAACACATTCATTCATAGAGAAATTCTAATGGCTATGTTTACTTTTACTGTTGTTTCCCTACAAAACATAATTAAATTGCACATACGAGTATACTGTAACATTATGATAAAAAAATGTAGTAACATGTGTGTTGACCATATTTTTTATATAGACATTTTTATTTGTAGTGGGTCTAGTCATTTAAACATAATTCACAAGCTTTAGAAACATGAACATATTAATAAAAAAAATTAGTCATTCTTCAAGACTGACAACCATTTGTTATCAAGATCCACCTTTTTCTCATTTTCCCAACAAAATACACATTTTGGTAGTTCAACCTTTACTCGATTTTCTGAAAGTAATGCATCATTTTGGTATTGCAAATATTAAAGTAAAATAAATAAATAAATTATTTCCTATTTTTCTGTATTTTGGTGGAATTTCTTTTTTTTTCTAAAGTACGTACATTTATACATAGTAATGAGAACGTCCCATTTCATCTGAACCCACTTTGCCTAAATACGAAATTCATCTAAAGTTATCCGGTTCTGTCTAAAAGTTGTTTGGACCCAACTCATTGGCGGGACCCAAATGGTCCCTCTGATCTGAATCTACACTATTTGCTAATGGTCTTGGTCCTAACCTCATCCTATTTTAAAATTATAGTTTATGAATAGTGTAAATTCTTCGCTTGCTATTCACGTCAATATACCTACCTGTAAATAGTGAAAACCCAGATGAGACAGCTCCTGCAGGAGCTGTCTCATCAGGGTCTGCACTATTTACAAGTTGATTGTGCAACAAGTGCATTCCATAGCAGTGATTGCACAGCAAAATACGTGTACACAGTGAAGATATATGAACTTTTACAACAGGGCATGGGTAAAGAAGGAGAAATGTATTTTAAAATTCAGCAAGAGAAGGGTTAAAATTAACAAAATTAAAACACATGTGTTTAATATTAAGTATCATTGTATTTCACACCTAAAATAAACATCACACCCCATAAATAGTTTCCCCTACTCGATAAAGTGTCACTTTCTATGGTTAAAAATTCTGAAGAGATAATCCATGGACGTAATGTCTGGAAAAGTGTGAAAATAATTTGGGTATTTATAGAAACTGTGGAGTTGGATTTTATCTAATTTTGTAAGCACATAAAACAAACCCTTATTAGACGGTTCCTGTAGGCTCTGATCTGGATCTACTTTGTTTGCAGAGGCGTTAATTTAAAGGAAAATGTTAAGTTTCTGTGTACATTCCTCCCTGTCAATGGGATCCCTGACTGGCAAGTACACACGTGACGTCACGCAAGGGAGATAATCATGTATCGATTTTCAAAATGCACGGTTCGCGGTACAATAAAAACTCGATTTAAATCAAAACAAGATAAAAGCGGTAAGAATTTTCACAGCTTGGTGTTTAACTAACTGTATACTATCAGAATTTGACGAAAACCCAATCTGTTTACTTGACCTTTAATGTTTGATCTGAACTCCTCTGTTGGCTTTAGCAAATTCGATTTATCCAACGCTTACCATCAGCTTGAGCTTGATGAATCTAGCAGCTACATAACTACCTTTACCACCCATGGCGGTCTTAGGCGCTATAAACGTCTTCTATTTGGGGTCAATGCAGCTTCTGAGATTTTTCAGAAAGTCATCGCAGACTTGCTGGCAGACATTCCTGGGGCAAGAAACCTGTCGGACGATATCATAGCCCATGGCAAAACATAGGATGACCGTGACCGTGCTCTGAGGCTTACATTGGACAAGCTTAGCAGCAGTGGGGCAAAGCTTAACAAAGACAAATTTATGTGTCTTTTCTGTTGACAAGATCTCTTTCTTTGGTCACGTATTCAGCAATGTAGGGGTGTCAGCAGATTCAGAGAAAATCAAAGCTATTGTTGGTCGATCACCTCCCCAGAACCCGCCGATACCCGGTCGGCATGACCAATACGTTTCTCGATACATACCCCACTATGCAACCCTGACGGAGCCACTTAGACGTCTTACGAGACGAGATGTTCCTTGGTCCTTGTCTCAAGATGAGCAAAACTCCTTTGACAGTCTCAAATCTGCTCTATCCACTACTCAAGTAATGGTATATTTTGACCAAAAGAAGTCAACAGAGGTACTAGTTGATGCGTCTCCTGTTGGCGTAGCAGCTATGCTTACACAGATGGTAAGGTTGTCAGTTTTGCGAGCTATGCTCTTAATGATGTAGAGCAACGCTATTCGGAGACTGACCGTTAAATGTTAGCTGTGGTATATGGCGTTGAGCATTTCCATCTTTACCTCTTTGCTTCTGAATTTAAGGGTATCATTCATAGTCAGAAACGTGCCTCTGCCCGCATGGAGAGATGGCGTTTACGCCTCATGCCTTATCAGTTTACTCTGGAGTACCATCCGAGTAAAATGACCTGAACCCTGCCGATTACATGAGCAGGCACCCATATGAGCAACCTAAACGTGACAATGCTGCTGAGGTATATGTTGCATGTCAGCATGCCGTGCCAAAAGCCATGTCCCTTGATGAGGTACACAAGTTCACACGAGAGAGTGTAACTCTACAGAATGTGATGCTAGCCATTCAGATTGGGAGTTGCTGGAATGATCCTGGAATGATCCTGTACCTTTTCTTCGGTTCAGAGATGAGTTCTCCATGTTCTCTACAGAGTTCTCTATGATGGTGTAAATCTTAGGGACCATCGCCTGGTCATTCCCTCTCCTTTACAGGAACGAGTGGTTGAAATAGCACATCATACACACCAAAGGATAGTAAAGACCAAACAGCTTGTCAGGGAAAAGGTGTGGTTTCCTGGTATTGACAAGATGGTCGAAGAAGCTGTTAAAACATACATGCCATGTCAGGCACCATATCCTGGACCGAACAAGCGTGAACCAGTTCGTCCAACCCGCTTCCTTCTGGGCCTTGGTCAGAAATCGCAATCGATTTTGCCGGTCCATTCCCTATCTGCTTGTTGCTGTGGATGAATATAGTCGGTTTCCAGAGGTCGAACATGTACACTCCACATCTGCAAAAGTCGTTATTCCACGACTGAATGCAATATTTGCACGCCAAGGTTACCCCACTGATATGAAGTCAGACAATGATCCGCCTTTCCAAGGACATGAGTTTGCTGAGTTTGCTTCCACATGTGGTTTTAAACATAGGAGAATTACTCAATTATGGCCTGAAGCCAATGGTACTGTCGAACGGTTCATGGCTGCCCTCAATAAGTTTGTGATTGGAAAGCTCATCTCCATCTCATTATGCACTATAGAGCCACCCCTCATTGTGCAACTCAAAGTTCTCCATTTGATGCACTAACTGGCAGGAAAATGAACATAGGATTACCAGACTTTCCAAAATCTGAGCTTATTCCAGTCTGTGCTCGCATTTCTCAAAATGATGCAGCTAGCAAGTCCAAAATGAAGGATTATGCAGATAAGAGACGACAAACTGTTCCGTCCTCTCTCACTCCAGGTGACCATGTGTTAGTTAAACAGCGTAAGAGTACAAAAATGAGTCATGCAGGAAACACCACATACAGAACAAACAGTCGCCCGAACAGCAACACAAGGAAACAGCAAATGTACATAACTATAAAAACACCAAGAGACGCACAAAAACAAAACAAACATACAATAGGGGGAAGATGGAGGTACCGCCTTGGAACGGTCAGTGACAAAAGTCACTGGGCGGTTAAACCGTTTATGTGCGCCCAACCTCACACTTATTCCATCCCCATCCTAAAAGACAAACAGTGTAAATAAACGTATCCCCTCTCCGACTAATCTACAACACCCGCGATGGCAAAAACAGTGATAACGTGCATGTATAACGAAAACATTTAAGTGAACAAACTGTATCCACCTATCGCTAGTGTACGCAATGATTGAGCTGCAAACAGAGTAACTGTAGAAAAGTAATAAAGGGTACGACAAAAACAAAATAGCACAGATATCCGATGTTCTCCTTCCGTTTCTGGATTTAAGAGGTCGCCTTCATAGAGTACTAAACCTTTCTTGTTGGCGTACATGCAAAGAGGCCAGTGTGATTGCCAACTGTAAAAGGGTTGACAACCAAACATGCAGTATGTTGTAGTACTATAGGATCATATCCCTTTTTAATGAATTTTTTAACATATTTGATGAACAAAGTGAGAAAATGTCCAATAATTTAAATATAAACATCACCATAACATTCAGGATGTGAAATACCGTGTCGCAGAAGCGCCTTGAGATTACATTGGTACTTGCAAATAAGCGAGAGATTTCGATAGTAAAATTTAGAGAAAGTTTTTCTTAGTTTATGGTATCTATATCCTTGCTTAAGAAGTTTTTCAGTTAAAATGAGATTTCGACTGTTAAACTCGTCAATAGATGAACAAGTTCTAGCAAAATAAGTTGAGCTAAATAAACCCCGTAAGATGGAGCACGGGGAGCATCCCCGTGAAGATGAGGAAATTTTACAATATTAAAATCAAAATTCATCTCTTTTGTCATATATTTTAGAAGAAATCATTCCATTATCAATTTTAATGTCTAGATCAAGAAACGGTGCATAATTGTCGGACGGGTTAGCTTCATTCAATTTGAGTTCTTTATGATAAATTGTAGGAATCAGAGCATCAAAGACACGGTTATCTAAGTTAAAAATATCATCCAAATATCGACAAGTTTCATTGAAGGCTTTTATAACATCTTCTTGTGATTGAGGATTCAAACGCAACATGAAATCTCTCTCATAGCAGTACAAAAACAAATCTGCGACAAGTGGTGCACAATACGTACCCATAGGAATACCAATTACCTGACGGTATATAGCATTCCCATAACGTACAAATATGTTATCCAAAAGAAAGGTTAGCGATTCGCAAACTTCTGAGCACGTCCAATTAGTGTAATATTTCATTTGCTCGTCAGTAAGAAAGCTTTTTCAGCATTACATGCCATGAATGATGTTTTTTCATTTTAGCAGAAATAAAAGCTCCACCTCAAACAAATTCCTTCACAAGAGATATTTAGTGGATTATCTTATATAAGGTATATTGAAACCTAGGAAAAAAGTCCTCAAGAAAATTTAAAAGGGAACTTGAAAAAAAATCGCCATTAATTATTGAGTGTATTTCTAATGTTTATTGACTCGATTTGCGCCATTTCAATATGTATTTGTGTTTTACTGTTGGTAAAACACTTTATATTCAGTGTTAAATCTCGTTAACAATATTATCATGTACCAGCAAACATATTGATAGGTCAACTACAGTTCACATGTATAACAAAATATATTACAAATCAAAGTACTGACAGTGCTGAATGCGACTGGGTTTGGATGAAGTAGAAGTACGGTACAGTTTATTTATTGATTACTCTTTCAAAGAACAATTACGTATATATAGTGATACCAATTGCGAATAATGCGTATCTGATGGGAAACATGAATTGCTTAATCTGGAAAGACCTGCCCAAAACCTGTCGGAAGATCTGACAACATGCCCTGAAATGAATGTTTCATAAACATTTGGGTGAGTTGTTCTAGACAATTCATTTGTTGCAGGTACATATAACTTGAAGTACAAATTGTTCCCAGCAGCTGCAAAGTATGGGAGCATTGATTTCAAAGTTGTGAGATGTGCTGTCCAATTCGCTGTCCTTTCTGCAGCTATGAAGGTCTTCAATGTTTCTGCCATTTCCATGTACGGCATCCATAATTGTCCAGTCCTGGAATCCTGAACTAACCTGCATGTGTTTTCATACATTATTTTCATATACACCATATACACCAGGCTTTACTGTTTTGCAGCTGGTTCAAATCTTGAGATTGGTTAATCACTTCGTCCATAAGTTATTTGACTGGATAAATAGACATATCAGAATACAACTGTTCTACAAGTATTTGAGTGCGTCAGTCACAAGATTCCCAATGTCCAATAATGATCCTGTCCATTGGCTTCACCATTAAGCATGTGCCCGACTATGTTGGCTGCCTACACAGTTCGGAGAGCCCTGAATTTTTCATTACATTCCCGATGGATCCAAGGATGCACATCTCAGTTTGGAAGCCTCCAAGCCTCACAACATTCTCTACAACGGTCAAATCATTCCATTAAAGAGGCTGGTCAAATGTGATGACTGGAGTTGTACACACGTTACTGCTTTGTTTGACACAGACAGCAAGGTTGAATATATGCAGGAGAGGTCACTTGGGTTGAGGTCTATTAATGGAAGAAACACAATCTCTATCATTCCAGGATAATGTCCATTGTTTACTGCCGGCATTATCACTGACTATCCTGGTGTACTTTTTCTCAAGGGTCAAAATACTTTATTAACCAGGAACCAAGTTCATCATTTAGAGCAGACTTTGCCTTGCTGGGTTCAATCTTCTAGAACACGACTATGTCCATTGTCTTCTCAACATTCTCGAATCGGTGTCGCATTTTGACATTTATCTTCCCGGTTTCGATTAGATCCTCATTTGTTGTACCCTTGGACTTATCTGAGCTCGCTTGTCTTTAGGAGTTACAGCTGCAATTATGCCCAAGTCGTGGAATGCATTGTGGCCATAAATAGTGACAGAATTGTGGTCCACATTGTCCCCAGCAAATTGCAAACACTGTTCCTCAGACGTTTCTACCTGTGATTTTAATTTTTAGCTCACCAGAGCACAAAGTGCTCAGGGTGAGCTTTTGTGATCGCCAGATGTCTGTCGTCCGTCGGCGTGCGTCGTGCGTCGTCGGGCGTCAACAATTTGAACCTTTAAAAATATTCTCCTCTGAATCTACAGGGTTCTCAGCCTTCATCTTTGGTACATAGCATCATATATAAATTATACCCCTGGGGTCAAAATTGGCCCTGCCCCAGGGGTTTTCAGTTTTCAATAGAAACATATAGTGAAAACTTTGAACATCATCTCCTCTAAAACTAGAAGGTCCTCAGCTTTCATATTTGGCACATAGCTTCAACTTCAGGGCTTCTACAAAAGTTATATAAATTATGCCCCTAGGATAAAAATTGGTCCCACCCCAGGGATTAACAGTTTTTTGTAGCTGACTACATAAACAGCCCATGGGATCACTAGTTATGCATAGGAAAAACTTTAAAAATATTCTTGTCAGAAACTACATGCCCCAGAGCTTAGATATTTGGTGTATAGATTTACTTAGCATAACTTTATGGGTTTTATAAGTATCATAGTTCTTGGGTTAAAATTGGCCCTACCCTGTGTGTACAGACTTCTTCACATCATAAACGACAGTCTAAAGGTTTCTCCTTAATATATCAGCCTGCAGAGCTGAGACCAGTCAGTGTGAGTTCTTATATAATCACCCTTAGCCTGATCAGTAGAGTAGAAATTGTGTTTAGACAAATAACACACACTCATTTAAGATTGAGAAAACTGTGGATAGTTCTCAATATGCAGACCACTCTTAAAGCTTTTTATCATACCTATGCCCTACATTAAGCTACCAGATATCAATATAGAGCATATCTGTTGTGAATTTCAGCTTAACTCTTTGCATGCTGGGTAATTTTTTCATCTGCTAAATAGTTGTCTGCAGCATATTCATAAGTTATCCGTACTACACAATTTCTTTCTAAGTTTTTCAGAAGTTCAGTCTCATTGACAAACAGTTTGGATAACAGAACAGGCCCCACATTATATTGGCCCTGATCTGGATCCAAACTGTTTGCATAGGTCATTAGTGGTGGGAGAATCCCACTACACACTTTCTTTCTAAGTTTTTCAGAAGTTCAGTCTCATTTACAAACAATTTGGATATCAGATCAGACCCCACATTATGTGGGCCCTGATCTGGATCCAAACTGTTTGCATAGGTCATTAGTGGTGGGAGAATCCGCCTCTAGCATCCAAAGAATTAATACAAGTTCCAGTGGTCTATGCTCTATCCATTCTTTCACTACATTCTTTCAGCATCATGTTCAGGTCCTCTACAAAAGTTATATAAATTGTGTCCCTGGGGACAAAATTGGCACCGCCCCTGGGGTGTTAAGTTTTCAATAGAAACATATGTGAAAACTTTGAAAATCTTCTCCTCTGATTGTCTGGTGAGCGATGTCAGGGCCATTCTGACCCTCTTGTTATTGCAGCACTTTTTTTAAACTTCTGTACTTCTTGTTAAGACGAGCAAAATCCCGCGGCATTTAGAACATCAATTAGGAAGGCAATGCATCTGTATTCCTAGACCAAGATGAAGAGGTGCTATGATTTCTTTTTCTTTGCATTGCAGCCTCAATAATAGCCTGCCCTATTGATACAATTACTGCTTCCGGGTCCTTATATTTTATTATCTGCTGCAAAAAGACTTTTTCCAATGTACTCTGTATTTTCCTCGATAGACATTACACTAGATCGCGAGGGATAAGTGTCCCTTGTTGTGTCAGTCGAATAAATACCATTAAGTATGAATGTCCCTGTTGTTTGTTACTAATTTGTATATTAGACATTTTCTCGGCTTCATTGTCTTGTATAGCTGTCCTCGTGTAAAACTTATGCATAATATCATGCCCGTTGCTGTTAAATGATACAACTTATAATTTGACATGTATTTCTGTTATCAGTTGTCCTCCCACCTTCTTCAAATTGGTGCAACACTTGTTTCACTGACACAAACTGGTCTGCCCTTCTTCGGATCATTGTAATATCCATTATCAGTTGACTGTAAAAGTGTTTAATTTGACTCATCAGTTTGAAACTGTCTTGGGATTTTATAACCTGAACTGAAATTTGAGCAATATGCTTGATGGTAACGTGCTTCCATCTCTGGTATACCATATGCGTATCCAACAGCAAGTTGGCTCAGTTATCATTTCTCTCTCCACATGCATTTTGACTTGACTTTTGGAATTCTAATGTGCCATTACAGTGTGACCATCTTGAGCCCTCTTTCTTCTACCCCTGCTTTAATACACAGATGTTGCACAGAACAGACACTTTGTCTTGTAATCAAAACTGCTTGACTCTTGTTCTAGTGTTTGGTAGTACTAATTCGGATGAACCACATGTATTTGCCTTTTCCAATTGGGGTGACAAAACGTTCTTCTACACCGGGGATGTACTCTTTGCCCAGGGAGTATTTCCACATCTTTACCTTAAAAGATAATACATATTCCTATTTATCTAATCATTAGCATAAATATCAGGGTAGAATCAACATCTTGAGCATTGTGGAACGTAAAGAGTACACTCAATCCTCGAACACATTACGGACAATTCCACTCACTGCCATTTATCATTTAATGTATATATTATTGCTAGGACTGTAGAAACACTTCGCATTTATCTCATCTTTGTCTTTACTGGACGCAATGATACTATGGCAACCCTTCTCTCCCAGAGTTGATAGAGGACTACTGGCATCCATTTCACACACAGCACATTTTGCATCATCTGTATTCTTGCCATGCTGTGAATAGAAATGATATAAACTTTTATTTCATACACAGCTAAATGTCAAAATCAACCAGATCTGCATAATTATTGTGTCTAGTAACATATTCACATTTCTTAATAAACTGAAATGCAATAAAACGTATCTAGCCATAACTAAAAGCATATATAGATCTGTGCAAAACTCGGTTAATTTCCCTGACTGTTATTAATTATTGTTAAAATGTGATAGTTATGAAAGTTTAAAGATACAAAATCATTATAAGTCATAAGAAATGTAAAAGGAATGAGATAAAACAGTAAAAACAGCAATAAATATATAGCTTATTAACCAGCGTGTTATTTATTTCTGACACGAATGGGCTTCCATAGTTCGAAATTCGGCAACATCACACTTCATATGTCATTTTTAATTCTCATTGTTTTCAAAGTCTAATCAGTGCAATATATTCTAGACAGCAACTCAATAACTTTGTTTTCAGTAACATCAATCTTCAATAAATGATCAGTTTCCGATACTGAACTGAAAACTATCGCACAGGTTCAAAATGGAATGTTTCACCAACCATTGCATTTCTTCCATTGCCAACCTCAGGTTAGCAATGGAAGAAATGCAATGGTTGGTGAAACATTCCAATCTTCATTTATATCTTCATAGGAAGCTATCAAAACAAAGGAAAATACTTACCTCGTATTTGGCCATCGGAAAGACAGTGATGATCTGTTTCCTCTCGCATGCTATTTATGTTTTCTGTAATACCGCACTATTGCATGACGTCATCGTATATCATACAATGACGTCATAATTTAGGTAGATTTTCCAATATGGTGAGCATTACGTGTCAACAAGAATTTCATATTTTTGGTAAAAGTACAAAAATGAGTCATGCAGGAAACACCACATACAGAACAAACACTCGCCCGAACAGCAACACAAGGAAACAGCAAATGTACATAACTAGAAAAAACAACAAGAGACGCACAAAGACAAAACAAACATACAATAGGAGGAAGATGGAAGTACCGCCTCGGAACGGTCAGTGACAAAAGTCACTGGGGGGTTAAACCGGTTTATGGGCGCCCAACCTCACTCTTATTCCATCCCCACCCTAAAAGACAAACAGTGTAAATAAACGTATCCCCTCTCCGACTAATCTACAACAACCGCGATGGCAAATACAATGATAAAGTGCATGTATAACGAAAAAACATTTAATTGAACATATTGTATCCACCTATCGCTAGTGTACTCAATGATTGAGCTGCAAACAGAGTAACTGTAGAAAAGTAATAAAGGGTACGACAAAAATGAAATAATACAGATATCCGACGTTCTCCTTCCATTTCTGGATTTAAGAGGTCGCCTTCATAGAGTACTAAACCTTTCTTGTCGGCGTACATGCAAAGAGGCCAGCGTGATTGCCAACTGTAAAAGGGTTCACAACCAAACATGCAGTATGTTGTAGTACTACAGGATCATATCCCTTTTTAATGAATTGTTTAACACATTTGATGAACAAAGTGAGAAAATGAGTATGTCCAATAATTTTACGAAGTTTGTAAATCACATCACCATAAAATTCAGGATGTGAAATACCGTGTCGCAGAAGCACCTTGAGATTACATTGGTACTTGCCAATAAGCGAGAGATTTCGATAGTAAAATTTAGAGAAAGTTTTCCTTAGTTTATGGTATCTATATCCTTGCTTAAGAAGTTTTTCAGTTAAAATGAGATTTCGACTGTTAAAATCGTCAATAGATGAACAAGCTCTAGCAAAAAGAATAAGTTGAGATATATAAACCCCGTAAGATGGAGCACGGGGAACATCCCCGTCAAGATGAGGAAAATTTACAATATTAAAATCAAAATCATCTCTTTTGTCATATATTTTAGAAGAAATCATTCCATTATTAATTTTAAGGTCTAGATCAAGAAACGCTGCATAATTGTCGGACGGGTTAGCTTTATTCAATTTGAGTTCTTTAGGATAAATTGTAGGAATCAGAGCATCAAAGAAAGGGTTATCTAAGTTAAAAATATCATCCAAATATCGACAAGTTTCATTGAAGGCTTTTATAACATCTTCTTGTGATTGAGGATTCAAACACAACATGAAATCTCTCTCATAGCAGTACAAAAACAAATCTGCGACAAGTGGTGCACAATTCGTACCCATATGAATACCAATTACCTGACGGTATATAGCATTCCCATAACGTACAAATATGTTATTCAAAAGAAAGGTAAGTGCTTCGCAAACTTCTGAGCAAGTCCAATTGGTGTAATATTTGATTTGCTCGTCAGTAAAGAAAGCTTTTTCAGCATTACATGCCAAGAATGATGTTTTTTTCTCGTGCAAATACTTTCTGGATTATCCTTAATTAAAATATGAGGAAGAGTTGTGTACAGAGTAGAAAAATCGTACGTGCTTACAGTGGATGCAAGATACCTTTTGTTTTTAAGTTTGTTTAAGACTTCTGAAGAGTTCTTAATAGACCAGAAGAGATTTATTCCAGAATTTTCATAAGTCTTATCACAGTAGAATTTTACATGTTCCTTTACCTTCGTTAAACAAGAAGTCAAAAGTATAGACAATTTAGTAGTTGTACATGAACTAGAATTTGCAATGAAACGCGCTTTATATGGTTTTTTATGTAGTTTTGGTAACCAATACATTGTAGGAAGTTTATGTTGTGTAATTTTAATATCGGTTCCAAATTGTTCACACTTTTTGACATGGTCTGAAATGATGGTCTTTTCGTCAGTGGTAACTGAAATGTATGACTTGGTATTAATAATTTCCTGCTTCAAGACATCGATATAATGTAATCGTCAAATAATAATCACATTATTTGATGCCTTATCAGCAGGAACAAAAACGTATTTTGAATGGAAATCCTGTAAACCCTTTTTAAGATGTCTAAAAGAAGTTCTAGGTTTAGGTGGAAGAAGGTGTTTATTAGAGCTGTAAAAGGAAATGCGTTTATCAATTATATCGAAAATTAGTTTTTTCCAACAAGAAAGAGCATTAGACTCAACATGTTCTCTTCGACACCATTTAATACTAAAATTTTGTAAAGCCTCCGCAATCTGAACTCGACAAGAGTTAAAATCTATCAAGGATGGTATTCTATATTTGGGACCTTTATTCAAGAGATCGTAGACGTTTATCTTTAATTATCTCAAAATTACCATTAATCACATGACCAGCCGGAGAATAACAAAAATTTGAGGTGGCGCAATCTCAATTATCAGGAATATTATCATTAATATTAAGGTCGGCCACAATTTTATCATAGTTGAAAATTGTATTTCTGATGGGTTTGTTATATTTGTAGCAGATGATAGGTGGTTCTGTATTTTTAAAGTATTTAAGAATAGTGTCAATTACATTTTTATCTCTAAAAATACTTTGGAGGCCAATAAAATCAATACCTTTATTAATAAAAGGAGTTTTCAAGAAGAATCTTTGGTGTTCAGATAATTTGTCAATGTGCGGTCTGAAAAACATGTAGAGTAAAGCTTTGTATCAAACTAGTCGTTCCTATGAGAGGATCTGATCTAAAAATAATTTTATCGGCTTGCTCGTCAATTTCTTTTAATGAAGATATAGATAAGGAGGAAAGTCTAGAAAGCATGGCATGTTTACCAGAAATTTGACGTAAAGTATGTAGATCAAGAAGTCATTTTCAAACGAGATTTTCGTTTAATATTACCATTTTTGCGAATGCGTAAGTTGGATAAACTAACCCCCATACAACCCAGACCCATACACTGTTGTAGAGAAGCGTGGAAGTATGGTGATTGCAGATCGGAATTGCCATACCATCACTCTCAACTCTACACAGTTTAGGCCGGTCAATGTAAACATGCCTACAGAGGAAGAAGAAGAGCCTGACTTGAGCTCCGGCCAAGAGCCATCGCTGAAGCACACTTCTGAGTGCCTTTTCAACAAGTCCCTCCTGTTCAAACTTCTACTCAGCATGTCCCAGAGTCTATCCCCTCTCCTCTGCCTCTGAGAAGAAACCCGCCTCCGTCAGCTGGAATGCCCAAGAGATACTCTGATTTTCTTAAGGCAAACACTATTCTTTGAGTAAAATTGGTTAAGTTTACTGCAGAACAAATAGTGTTCTCCACTTAGTGCAAATCTCTTTTCAAATGTTTGATACTTGTTCATTACATTTGAGTGGTACAGTAGTTTGTTGTCTTTAGTACAGTAGATTCACATTTAAACCTGTTTAATTCTCTAATCTAGTCATCATTTGTTTGCACAGACTTTAATTTTGTTTGATACATTCTCAGTTATTGTTAAACTATAGAATAGCTCCACCCAGTTTTGATACTTCTAATGTTCATTGTTGAGTGCTCTGAACCGAAGTAGTGTCGTTCAATTTAATAGTGTATGTATTATAGAGATTTGAGAAACATACCTGGGAGTGCAAGTATTTATTTACGTATTTGGACTCTTAATGAATGTAATCATAAATAATAAATTCTGAAGGGTGGTAATTTCTAAGGATACAAATATGTTTAATATGTAAGCTATATTCAAGCTTGGGAGGAATGTAGTGTCCAATATGTTCATAGCTTGAATGGTAACTCTTACGGAGATGTGCTTATTATGACGCACAAAAATATCATCCGGGTATTTAGATAAAGCGCCGAACACGTTGTTTTTAGTTTTGTAGAATAATAAATATAACCTCACACGAGCTGTGTTGTGTTTTAAACTATGTCATCCATTGAAATTTTGAATAAACATAGAACAGGGGAATGTTTAAAATGAGTTAAGATATGAATACTAATATGAACTGTAATGAAAATATCTGAAATTATGAACGGAAGTATAGTTTAATTTATTCTTTCTGAATTGAAATTGGCCCCGCCCCAGTGCCGGCTAGTTTTCTATAGAAATTTATCGCGAACACTTTGAAAATATTCTCCTCTGATTGTCTGGTGAGCGACCTCATGGCCATTTTGGCCCTCTTGTTTAACAATTAATCTAACTAATATTCATGATGTAATTATTTGTTACATGCATATTCTTAGAGTAAAGGGCCAAACAAGCTGAAACCACAAGCCTGACAGTATGTAACAATACGACCCAGAAACCACAAGCCTGACAGTATGTAACAATACGACCCAGAAACCACAAGCCTGACAGTATGTAACAATACGACCCAGAAACCACAAGCCTGACAGTATGTAACAATACGACCCAGAAACCACAAGTCTGGCAGTATGTAACAATACAACCCAGAAACCACAATTCTGACAGTATGTAACAATACGGCCCAGAAACCACAAGTCTGACAATATGTAACAATACGACCCAGAAACCACAAGTCTGACTGACAGTATGTAACAATATGACCCAGAAACCACAAGTCTGACTGACAGTATGTAACAATACGACCCAGAAACCACAAGTCTGACAGTATGTAACAATACGACCCAGGAACCACAAGTCTGACAGTATGTAACAATACGACCCAGAAACCACAAGTCAGAGTGTAACAGTACGACCCAGAAACCAAAAGTCAGTATGTAAAAATACGATCCAGAAACCAAAAGTCTGACAGTATGTAACAATACGGCCCAGAAACCACAAGCCTGACAGTATGTAACAATACGACCCAGAAACCACAAGTCTGGCAGTATGTAACAATACGACCCAGAAACCACAAGTCTGGCAGTATGTAACAATACGACCCAGAAACCACAATTCTGACAGTGTGTAACAATATGATCCAGAAACCACAAGTCTGACAGTATGTAACAATACGACCCAGAAACCACAAGTCTGACTGACAGTATGTAACAATACGACTCAGAAACCACAAGTCTGACAGTAGGTAACAATACGACACAGAAACCACAAGTCAGTGTGTAACAGTACGACCCAGAAACCAAAAGTCAGTATGTAATAATACGATCCAGAAACCAAAAGTCTGACAGTATGTAACAATACGACCCAGAAACCACAAGTCTGTATGTAACAATACGACCCAGAATTACTACAATTCCTATCAAGTTCTGAAAGTAGGAGATCTTTCGAAAGCAGAAAAACAGTGCAACGCAAAAAGAGAAAATTTCTGACTCGGTTTTATTGAGTCTGTAAAAAAGAATCTGGTGCCAACGCTCGTCTGATTTGGTGTTTGTCCAGCCATACCTCCAAAATTTTGAAATCAAGAGTTATGGTTCTTATGTTGGGGCATTCTCTTTATTAAGATCTACTAACCTATGAAGTGTCATGTTGATACCTCTTATAAATTTCGAGTAATTAAAGTTTTTGCACGCCGAAGACGACAACGCAGACGACCCAGTGATCACAATAGCTGGACTTTCTTCGAAACTGACGAGCTAATAAACTGATATTAAATAGGAATTGTATTCTGGTGCAGTGAATAGTCCATATTAGGGACACTAAGCACTGCATAACTAATAATATAAGTCATGCAGGAAACACTTCATACAGAACAAACAGCCACCTGAACAGCAACACAAGAAGACGCATCATATGTACATAACTAACAAATAGAGGCACAAAGGCAAAACAAACAAACAATAGGGGAAGGTGGAAGTACCGCCTTGGAACGGACAGTGACAATAGTCACTGGGGGTTTAAACCGGTTATGGGGCACCCAACCTCACACTTATTCCATCCTCACCCTAAAAGACAAACAGTGTAAATTGCATGTAAAACGAAGTGAAACAAACTGAACCCACCTATCGCTAGTGTACCCAATGATTGAGCTGCAAACAGAGTAACTGTAGACAAGTAATAAAGGGTACGACAAAAAACAAAAAGTTGATATTCAAAATACTTTTCTTATTTGGCTATATGGAAACCCTTAAAACTATTCATTTCCAAAATGAATTTCCAATTCGAATGGCATATTGCAGGAATAGTCAGATACTGACCCTTTGTCAAATTGATAAAACCATGTTAATATGATCTGAAACAAGAAATATCTTTTAAGAAATATATTCAGCAGCATTGAAATATTGATATCATGTACCAAAAAATGGTATTAAATCTCTGCCATATTAAATTCAATGTTTGGAGATTTTAAAGTAAAGTGAACTAGATCTATGGATGGTTGCTTGTTATTATGCTAGCAGACAGGCGTACACTGGAAATGACTTAAAAGGCAGAACTACTATTTCATTCAATATACTTTATGGTTGTGTCTTTTAGTTGGTGAATTCGGAGGATATGCTGGTTAAATATATTGCAATGAGTTGGAGCCTTAGCTTGTCTTTATATTTTGTTTTAGGCGATTATGTTTGAAAAGAATAAGTGAATGTGGAATAGAAGAAACTTTTATAGAAAATCACTATTGAAATGTACATGAAATGCAAAACAATTCAAATTTTGAAGCGCGTATATTTATATTGATGCGGAGATAACAAATTGAATGCACTTTAAAACATATAGAATTTTGCTTTTGCTTGTGCAGAGTCTGTAATTACATAAAGAACGGTATTTATCTAGCCTAGATCAACGCATTAATCGACTTGTGTGCATAATCATTAGTGACATCATTAACCGAATCTATTTCTAAAACAATATAACGTTAGCAACCTCAACCTTCTTCAACGATAAAAAGTCCCAGATGATAGATCCGTAGCAGTCACCTTCTGTAAGTAGATCAATATCACAGAGAGCCAACAACTCCGAGCCTCGGTGCTGTGCTCGGGGATAGTAATTAATACTATTAATGGCACTACTTTAACTACCGGTTCGTCAAACTGGATTTTATTATCAAACGTGGTATCAAAATTGATAGCAAATTGATAATAAAAGTTTTAAAGTTGGTAGTGGTTTCGTCAAACAGATCATAATGCTCACCAATTATAACCATGAGGTGATAAGAAAGATAGTTGTTTTGGAACTGATATAAATTGTGGCACCAGTCTGTTGGTATTTAAATAATAATTATTTATTTATTAATAAATACATGCATGTAACTATAACATTATTTTATTGTGAGAATTTATCATACGTATATTTAATTGTTTTTGATACTATTATTAAAAAGATTTTATTTATACCCTTTTAGCTCGACTATTAGAAGAATAGTGGAGCTATCCTACTCGTCCCGGTGTCGGTGTCGGCGTCTGCGTCACACATTGGTAAAGGTTTTTGTTAAAGTCCACTTTTTGCCTTTACACTGGAGGGCAACTACGTATTATTATCAAATGTTTTGCTACGACAATTTATATGGGTATTTTAATAGGTTTGTTTTCCTACGACGCCAGTGTATCAATTGGGAAATGTTTTCCTACGATAACAAAGTTGCCTTCGTAGGAAAACAAATCTATTAAAATACTCATATAAATTGTAGCATTTTTTTTGATAATAATACGTAATGGGTTCCAGTGCTTTAATCCTTGGAATAAAGCTTTGAAACTTGGAACACGTGTTCACCTTCACAAGTTGCATCTGTAGACAAGAGTACATAACTCTGTCAAGCATTTTGACAGAATAATGTCCCTTTTTAACTTGGACTTTTCTGTTAAGGTTTTTGTTAAAATACACTTATTTACATAACCCTTTGAGATAAAGCTTTGAAACTTGAAAAAGTTGTTCACCAACACAAGCGTCATCTGTAGACAAGACTATTTATCTCTGTCAAGCATTTTGACAGAATTATAGCCTTTTTTAACTTAGAAGGTTTGGTTAAGGCTTTTGTTAAAGTCCAATCATTTACATAATAGGCTGGGTCCTAGTAGTGGTTACCGTAGCATCCCCCTAGACTTTTTTTCATGGGTACCAAATTGTTCGTTGGGGTCCTCAGAACACATTTTGAGCATGCCCCCAAAAATAAGTTTGTCCCAGCTATGTTTTATTTAACGGTTTCCATGGTAACCCGAGGTAATTTTCGAAACTACCTTGGTTCAGAAAATGCGCCATAACTTTGTTTTTAGAAGCAATAGAAGGACAAAACAAGTACCAAAGTAAAGCAGAGACATATAGCTTGAATATGATATATGATTTTATTAATATTCATAAATGCATTCTTATGAATATTAATGAGGAAGTAAAAAATGTGATTTTTTTTAGAAAAAAGGAGTTTGTTGTTTAGTCTGAGAGGCTTATTAATGCACAGAAATTATTGAATTTAGGCTTAAGTTGTTCGTTGGAGTCCTCAGAACACATTTTGAGTAGTTCCCCAAATAATTTTGTCCCATCTATGTTTTATTAAACGGTTTCCATGGTAACCCGAGGTAAATTCCGAAACTACCTTGGTTCAGAAAATGCGTAATAACTTTGCTTTTAGAGGTAATAGAAGGACAAAACAAGTACCAAAGTAAAGCAGAGACATATAGCTTGAATATGATATATGATTTAATTAATATTCATAAATGCATTCTTATGAATATTCATGAGAATGTAAAAAAATGCGTTTTTTTAGAAAATGTAGCTTGTTGTTTAGTCTGATAGGCTTATTAATGCACAGAAATTATTGAATTCAGGTTTAAATTGTTTGTTTGGGGCATCAGAACACATTTTGAGCATTCCCCCAAAGTAATTTTGTCCCATCTATGTTTTATTGAACGGTTTCCATGGTAACGCGAGGAGGTAAATTTCGAAACATCATTGGTTCAGAAAATGCATAACTTTGCTTTTAGAGGCAATAGAAGGACAAAACAAAAACCAAAGTAAAGCAGAGACATATATCTTGATTATGATATATAATTTTAATAATATTCATATATGATTGCTTATGAATATTAATGAGGAAGTATAAAAATCTGCTTTTTTAGAAAAAGGAGTTTTATTGTTTAGTATTAGAGGCATATTAATGCACAAAAATTATTGAATTCAGGTTTAAATTGTTCATTGGGGTCATCAGAACACTTTTTGAGCATTCTCCCAAAATAATTGTGCCCCAGCTATGTTTTATTAAAGGGTTTCCGTGGTAACCCGAGGTAAATTTCGAAACTATCTTGATTAAGAAAATGCTTCATAACTTTGCTTTTAGAGACAATAGAAGGACAAAACAAGAACCAACGTAAAGTAGAGACATATAGCTTGAATACGATATGTAATTCTATTAATACATATAATGCATTCTTATAATGCATTCTTATGAATATTAATGGGGAAGTAAAAAATGCGTTTTTAGTTTGACGAGTTTGTTTTTAGTCTGAGAGGCCTAATAATATACAAATAGTTATTGAATTCAGATTCAAATGTTTTAATATCAACATACAAATAAAGGAAAACATCTTTGGTTCATGTAATATTTCTAAAACATGTATATTTAAGCTAATTTGCATATAACGTGCGTAAATGAATAAGCAATTTAACATAAGCCCTATATTTAGCATTGTTTCGAGTGTACTATCTTTTCTATTATTTATTTTACGTAAAATACCAGAACAACAAACATTGACAAGAGCAGAGGGTCATTACTTCGGGTTCTTGAATATTAATGCATATTTATGAATATTAATGAGATGTAAAATAAACACACTTGAATGAGCTGTTCTTTTTATCTGAGATTATTTTAGTTAACCAGTATAGAGCTTGATACTGACTGAAACAGCGATATTGATGTTCATGTATATAAATATGTAGATAATGAATATTATTTCAAAATCATGAATATTAATGAGAATGTAAACTGTTGTAGTAAAGTAAGTTTTTCTATTATATTGCAATATACATGTATGTGAACAACACATTTCTTGTAAGAAATTACAGCAGAGGAATTGAGCCTCGTGCATGTTTTATGAAGAATATTACTGTTATGGGTGTTTTGCAATGCAATAGAAAATATATAGCATCTCGACTGTAATCATCAGCTTATGTTTACCCATATTAGCCTAGCGTGACTTCTAATTTACTCGCGATGTCTTATGCATTTGCTTGATTATTTACCACAGCATGCCAGAGCAACGCAAGGCTTCTTGCGAGCATTTCGCGACAGGCTGGACAACTCATTAAGTGTGTCTGGCCTGCTGCGGATGCTCCGCGTCAGCTCCCTGTCCAGTTTCATCCCTCTGGACAGGGGAGACGTGGGAGCTTGCTGCCCGACGGAAGAAGTATTCTTCTGTTTGATCAGCGACTCCCTCGCAAAAGACACATCACTGTCCTCTAAAGCTCAGAAGAAGCCTGCTTCTTCTTTAAAATCACTTTCGTCAACAGCCCCTGTGGTGAAGTCGATTCCCCAGTTGTTAGTTGCAGATCGGCACCCAACTGCTGGCCCGGGCGCGGGTTCCCCGTTTACCACTTGAATGGTACCCTTTGTTCTGGTTCCAGGGTACTATTGTTGCCAGGTCTCCCGGTCCGCTTGTTGTGTGAAGACTTTTGCCTGATCCCGCTGAATCTAGGCCCAGTTATCCGTCACCGGTCCCCGGTGTCCTGGCGTTAGTGCTTCCGTTTCATGACATCACCAGCAGACCGGTCTACCGAGCCCCCGCCCAAAGATGTCACTGTGTATTTGCTCTCCAACGGTCCTCCGGTGGCCCGGTCTGGTCCTTTGGACCAGGATACCGAAGTGGACCGGTAAATCTACCAGTCCAATCTTTTCTACAGGGCATTCTGTCTCTACACCGCATTACAGTGGTGAAAGTCAACAGGAAGCTGCTCTGGCTAAGTCTAGACGTTCCTGGTCGAGACCCTGCAATTACTCTTCATCTTCTGAGTACCCCTCGGACTCCCCAGCCCCCATCCCACCCATCCCGTAGGAGGCGTAAAACCTTCTTATTCTTCTAATGGTAACCGGCACTCGCACCGCTCTCATCGCAGATCGAGGTCTTACCATTACTCTTCTATGCGAAGACATCGCTCTGCCTCCTCAGATTCGCCGGCTGGTCGCTCTCGATAGCCGACACTCATTCTGGGAACCAGCAAGCTTCACCTAGAGGGAGAATAGCTCTCACGTGAACCCACAGTCCACACTTCTATGTCTGTGGCGGGTCCCACTCGTCCCGGGTGCTGCCATCCATGGCGTTCACCAGGGCGGATTCTGAGGGAGAGCAGGAAGACACTTTGTCCATTATGGCTCCTAGGGATGGTCCTATTTTTTAAGGGAATCAGACTTTGTGGAAGCCTCTCACTCAGATTTAGACGGGACTTAGTCCTCTTTTTCTTGAGATGATTCTGAACATCAATATTTTCTATTGAGAATGCGTGTGAAGATTGTTTTAGAATCATCCCACCCTCTGTCTGCCCTAGACCCCCGAATCCTATTCACAGGGGTCCTCTATCCTCTTCCGTGCTAGTGTCAGTCGAAAAAGTGGACCTCCCTAACCTATTTAAGTCTAGGGAATCTCTTTCTCCTTCTACGGGATTTCTTTCCCGTTTGCCTGACCTGGACGAAGATTTTTGTGCCAGCCCGGCAACTGGGTGGATCATGTCCGCTAAACTCTTACGGACAAGGGTTCCCTGGGTATCTCTAAGGCCTCCGGTTTAAAATGAAAATCGACATGGGATGTTTTATCAGATCCCCTCACTTGATTCCGACAGCCCCAGGGGCGGGCATTAGCCCCCCCTCTCTCTCTCTCTCTCTCTCTCTCTCTCTCTCTCTCATTCACTTCTTTAGCACCGGCAGTTGCATCCAACAGATGGGATTCGCTTCAAACATTGACGTATTATCATTGACGTACGTATTATTATCGATATTTAAGACAGGTGACAGCTTAATGCATGGTGAAAGTCATGCAGAAAGCTCCTAGTGCACTAGTGCAGCTTTCTGCTTGACCTTCACCATGCATTAAGTAGTCACCTGCCTAAAAAGGTCTTAATGCTTCTATAAAGAAAATTCGAATAATCGAGATTTTACCGTATACTCAAAATAATACTAAATACAATGCTCATAGAAAATTGCTTATTCATATACGTACATTATATGCAAATAAGCTGAAATACGCATGCTTTATAGAAATATTACCTGAAACAAAGATGGTTTATTTTCCTTCACATGAAAACATTCAAACATGAATTCAATAACTCTTGTTTATTAATAGGCATCTCAGACTAAACAATAAACTCCTTTTTTTCTAAACAAAAATCGGATTGTTTTACTTCCTCATTAATATTCATAAGAATACATTTATGAAAATTAGTTAAATTACATATCATATTCAAGTGTATACGATAAAAGAGAAGATTTTAATTTTAAAATTGTTAATTATCCTTTTCTAGATGGGGATGTGCCACGTTCTACATCTTATGGTGTTTATATTTCTCAACTTATTAGGTTTGCCCGAGCCTGTTCTTTGCTTGAAGATTTTAACAGACGTAATTTAGTTATAACTGATAAACTTCTTAAGCAAGGTTACAGATATCACAAACTTCGGAAAACCTTTTCTAAATTTTATTATCGAAATTTACCTCTCATTAGTAAATATAATTGCAATCTACGGACGTTACTGCGACAAGGCATTTCTCAACCAGAATTTTATGGGGATGTTATCTACAAACTTAGGAAAATTCGGGGTCATATCCATTTTCATGATTTGTTTATAAAACGCATTAAAAAATTTAAAAAGAAAGGTTATGATCCTATTATATTGCAACACACTGCATGTTTGGTTATCGATCCTTTTACAGTCGGTAGCTACGCTTCCCTCTTTGCTTGCGCGATGACAGGCCGAGGGTAGTACTCTATGATGGTATACTCTTAAACTTGGATACAGGAGGAGCTTACCAGACTCATGTATTATTTTTTCCCTGTCGTGCCCTTAACGGCTTACCTGCAGGTGCTCTGACTTCAGCAAAGCCATTGAGTACATATTTGACGGATTGTCACAGTTATTATGCTATGTTTTACATGTTGTCCTGTGTTCACCGTCGTCTATGTTGTGGGTAAGTCCAGCGGGGATACCTTTATTTACAATATTTGTAAAGCTAGGGTGACTTTGAGAGAAGTGTGAGGTTAGGACGTCCGTAAACCGGTTTAAACCCCCAGTGGTGTTTTTGCTGCTGACCGTGCCAAGGCGGTACTCTCTTTGTCACCCTTCCTTTTGTTTGCCTTGCGTCTTTGTGCTTGTGGTTTGTTCATGTTGTGGAACGTTTGTCCCTGTTTCTTGTGTGTCTTTTGGTGTTTTCTGTGTTCATTTCGTATGTGTGTGTGCGTGTGCGTTTGGGTGTGTGGTTGTGTGTGTGTGTGTCATGCTGTCTATCGGTGTTTTGGTGGTGGTTGCGTCTTGCATGTGGCTTTGCCTGCTTGACTTTACTACTTTTCCATTTATATGTCTTTGCTTTATTCAGGTTCTTGTTTTGTCCTTCTTTCGCCTCTAAAAGCAAAGTTATGACCATTTGTTTAACCATGGATGTTTCGAAATTTACCTCGGGTTACCATGGAAACCGTTAAAAACATAGCTTGGACACAATTATTTTGGGGAATGCTCAAGTGGTGTTCTGCGGACCCCAACGAACAATTTAAACCTGAATTCAATAATTTTTGTGCATTAATAGGCCTCTAAGACTAAACAAAAAACTCATTTTTCTAAAAATTCGGATTTTTATACGTCCTCATTAATATTCATAAGCAATCATATATGAATATTATTAAAATTATATATCATAATCAAGATATATGTCTCTGCTTTACTTTGGTTTTTGTTTTGTCCTTCTATTGCCTCTAAAAGCAAAGTTATAATGCATTTTCTGAACCAATGATGTTTCGAAATTTACCTCCTCGCGTTACCATGGAAACCGTTCAATAAAACATAGATGGGACAAAATTACTTTGGGGGAATGCTCAAAATGTGTTTTGATGAACCAAACAAACAATTTAAACCTGAATTCAATAATTTGTGTGCATTAATAAGCCTATCAGACTAAACAACAAGCTCCTTTTTCTAAAAAACGCATTTTTTTTACATTCTCATGAATATTCATAAGAATGCATTTATGAATATTAATTAAATCATATACCATATTCAAGCTATATGTCTCTGCTTTACTTTGGTACTTGTTTTGTCCTTCTATTACCTCTAAAAGCAAAGTTATTACGCATTTTCTGAACCAAGGATGTTTCGGAATTTACCTCGGGTTACCATGGAAACCGTTTTATAAAACATAGATGGGACAAAATTATTTGGGGAAATACTCAAAATGTGTTCTGAGGACTCCAACGAACAACTTAAACCTAAATTCAATAATTTCTGTGCATTAATAAGCCTCTCAGACTAAACAACAAACTCCTTTTTTCTAAAAAAATCACATTTTTTACTTCCTCATTAATATTCATAAGAATGCATTTATGGATATTAATAAAAGCATATATCATATTCAAGCTATATGTCTCTGCTTTACTTTGGTACTTGTTTTGTCCTTCTATTGCTTCTAAAAACAAAGTTATGGCGCATTTTCTGAACCAAGATAGTTTCGAAAATTACCTCGGGTTACCATGGAAACCGTTAAATAAAACATAGCTGGGACAAACTTATTTTTGGGGCATGCTCAAAATGTGTTCTAAGGACCCCAACGAACAATTTGGTACCCATGAAAAAAAGTCTAGGGGGGGATGCTACGGTAACCACTACTAGGACCCAGCCTATAACCCTTTGAGATAAAGCTTTGAAGCTTGGAACACTTGTTTACCATCACAAGCTTCATCTGTAGATAAGAGTACATAACTCTGTCAAACATTTTGACAGAATTAAGGCCCTTTTTAACTAAGAAGTTTTGGTTAAGGTTTTTTGTTAAAGTTCACTTATTTAAGTTATTTACATAACCCTTTAAGATAAAGCTTTGAAACTTGGAACAGTCGTTCACCAACACAAGCTTTAAACACAAGCTTCACCTGTAGGCAAGAGTACATAACACTGTACGTAGCAAGCATTTTGACAGATTTATGGCCCTTTTTAGCTCACCAGCACTTTTGTGCTCGGCGTGAGCTTTTGCGATTGCCTGATGTCCGTCGGCGTGCGTCGTCCGTCGTCCGTTGTGCAGGCAATTCAACCTTTAAAAATCTTCTCTGAATCTACAGGGTTCTCAGCTTTCATCTTTGGTACATAGCTACAAAAGTTATATAAATTATGCCCCTGGGGTAAAATATGCCCCTGGGGTAAAATATGGCCCCGCCCCAGGGATGCCTTGTTTTCTAAGGAAACATATAGTAAAACTTTGAAAATATTCTCCTCTGAAACTGGAAGGATCTCAGCTTTCATATTTGGCACATAGCATCATGTTCAGGTCCTCTACAAAAGTTATATAAATTATGCCCCTAGGGTCAAACTTTGCCCCGCTCCAGGGGTGTTCAGTTTTCAATAGAAACATATAGTGAAAACTTTGAAATTCTTCTCCTCTGAAACTGGAAGGTTTTCATTTTTCATATTTGGCACTTAGCTTCAGGTCTTCTACAAAAGTTATATAAATTATGCCCCTAGGGTCAAAATTGGTCCGACCACAGGGATGGCCAGTCTTTTGTAGCTGGCTGCTTAAACAGCCCATGGGATCACTAGTTATACATAGGAAAAACTTCTTCTAAATCTCTTCTTGTCGAAAACTATATGTCCCAGAGCTTAGATAGTTGGTGTATAGATTAACTTAGCATAGATCTACCTTAATGAGTTTTTAAGTATCATAGGTCTGGGGTTGAAATTGGCCCTGCCCTGTGTGTATAGACTTCTACACATCAGAAACTACAGTCTAAAGGTTTCCCCTTAACTAGCTAGCCAGTGATTATCGGCTATATCTGGATTTTTGGGGCACATTTTAATAGGTTTGTAAGTACAGACTGTAAATGTCATGTTTTATTTCTCCTTTGCTGTTATCCAATATGGAAAAATAGTCAAACAGGGAGAGCCACACACGAAATAACACCGCACCAAACACCATCAAACAAGAAACGGTATAGCCACAAGACAAAACATAACAGGACGCATATCAAGACGAAAAACATTAAACATTAAGCATATTAAACAACAAAGTTGACCATAGGCTGAAAGCAGGAGTACCGCCTTGAACGGTCAGTAACCAAAATAAGCTACTGGGGGACTTAAACCTGGTTTACGGGTACCCAATCTCGTCCTTATCCCACTTTCACCAAAGCCAAAATGTATATAAAATTCCCCCTCCGGACAACTTCACAACACGAATAACGATGTCATAATTTAAAAGTACGGGAAAACTATATGAAACACTTCTACACCGACATTTTATAAAAAATAAATCGCAAGAAGATACAAATACTAATGGATATTAAGTATGTACAACTGTTTTGTTTGAAAAAGAATAAACTTGACATCGTAGGCATGTACTCGATGACTATTCAGAGGTCAGAGCAGCTGTGGAGAAGTCATTTGGGGTACGACAGAACTGGCAACATACAAATATCTAATTTCCTCCCTCCGTAAACGGGTTTAAGAGGGTATCTTCATAGAGTATTAAGTCTTTTCCGTCGTCGCACAAGCAAAGAGGAAAGCATAATGACCAACTGTAAAGGGGTCGACCACCAAGCATGTAGTGTGCTGCAATATAGAGGGGTCATATCCCTTTTTAATGAATTCTTTTATACGTTTGACAAACAAAGTACCAAAATATGTGTGTCCAATAACTTTTCGAAGTTTGTAAATGACATCACCGTAAAACTCCGGATGTGAAATACCTAACTTTAGAAAAGTACGTAAATTATAATTGTATTTGTTGATGAGTAGAACATTACGGTGGTAAAATTTTGAAAATGTTTTACGAAGTTTGTCATATCTGTAGCCCTGTTTTAGTAGTTTTTCAGTGATAATAGGGTTACGATTGTTAAAATCATCAACAGAAGAACAAGCTCTAGCAAAACGAATAAGATGAGAAATGTATACACCTTAACATGTAGCACGGGGAACATCCCCATCCAAATGCTCTATTCGCGCCCTTTGATGCTTTGCATCAATGGTTCTCTTGTTTAATCACCTCGTGTGCTCTAGCATTCTTTAATTGGAAAAGTAGTAAAGTCAAGCAGGCAAAGCCACATGCAAGACGCAACCACCACCAAAACACCGATAGACAGCATGACACACACACACACACACACACACACACAACCACACACCCAAACGCACACACACACACACACACACACACACACACACACACACACACACACACACACGAAATGAACACAGAAAACACCAAAAGACACACAAGAACCAGGGACAATCGTTCCACACATGAACAAATCACAAGCACAAAGACACAAGGCAAACAAAAAGAAGGAAGTAATGTACAACATGTCTGCTTCAGAATTGTTTTCTGCTTGTTTAAGTTTGTTCACACTGTTTTAATACATACAAATTTTGCAATTAACTCTCTTGTACAAACTACATATGAAGTTACATATGCATCAGATCAGAATCCAAACTGTGTGCTAATTTCAGTCAAGTCATGCTCAGCAGTGATTTGGGTTAACACTGAATTTCTGTCAACTGTCAGAAATGTTTTCTGCTGAAAAATTAACACTGTCAATGGCCCTCTTGTCTATAGAAACATATAGTGAAAACTTTGAAAATATTCTCCTCTGATTGTCTGGTGACCGATGTCAGGGCCATTCTGGCCCTCTTGTTTACTTAAGTTTTTCATTTTCATTAAAGAGTTCAAAGACATCCTACATCCCGAATACTATTATTAGATATTTTACTGACACTTTGATTACTTGCTTCTAATATCATTGGATACTATTTTAGTCCACTATCAAACATTTTTACACTAACAATTTTGAGAAAAGTCGAACGCGCTGTCCTGTGACAGCCCTTGTTCATTCAAATCTTTAATGATGGAGCAAAGACCTATGATAACATGTTATAGGTCTTTGGATGAAGATGATGAAGATGTTATTATTGTTGTTGTTATTTGAAATGATGATGATGGTGATAATGATGATGCCTAATACCTGAGCTATTGGAAAGGCTATTTAAAAGTACAAAAATGAGTCATGCAGGAAATACCACATACAGAACAAACACTCGCCCGAACAGCATCACAAGGAAACAGCAAATGTACATGGGTAGAAAAAACAACAAGAGACGCACAAAGACAAAACAAACATACAATAGGAGGAAGATGGAAGTACCGCCTTGGAACGGTCAGTGACAAAAGTCACCGGGGGTTTAAACCGGTTTATGGGCGCCCAACCTCACCCTTATTCCATCCCCATCCTAAAAGACAAACAGTGTAAATAAACGTATCCCCTCTCCGACTAATCTACAACAACCGCGACAGCAAATACAGTGGTAAAGTGCATGTATAACAAAAAAACATTTAATTCAACATACTGTATCCACCTATCGCTAGTGTACTCAATGATTGAGCTGCAAACAGAGTAACTGTAGAAAAGTAATAAAGGGTACGACAAAAATGAAATAGTACAGATATCCGACGTTCTCCTTCCATTTCTGGATTTAAGAGGTCGCCTTCATAGAGTACTAAACCTTTCTTGTCGGCGTACATGCAAAGAGGCCAGCGTGATTGCCAACTGTAAAAGGGTTCACAACCAAACATGCAGTATGTTGTAATAATACAGGATCATATCCCTTTTTAATGAATTGTTTTATATATTTGATGAACAAAGTGAGAAAATGGGTATGTCCAATAACTCTACGAAGTTTGTAAATCACATCACCATAAAATTCAGGATGTGAAACACCGTGTCGCAAAAGTACCTTGAGATTACATTTGTACTTGCCAATAAGCGAGAGATTTCGATAGTAAAATTTAGAGAAAGTTTTTCTTAGTTTATGGTATCTATATCCTTGTTTAAGCAGCTTTTCAGTTAAAATGAGATTACGACTGTTAAAATCGTCAATAGATGAACAAGCTCTAGCAAAACGAATAAGTTGAGATATATAAACCCCGTAAGATGGAGCACGGGGAACATCCCCGTGAAGATGAGGAAAATTTACAATATTAAAATCAAAATCATCTCTTTTGTCATATATTTTAGAAGAAATCATTCCATTATTAATTTTCAGGTCTAGGTCAAGAAACGCTGCATAATTGTCGGACGGGTTAGCTTTATTCAATTTGAGTTCTTTAGGATAAATTGTAGGAATCAGAGCATTAAAGAAAGGGTTATCTAAGTTAAAAATATCATCCAAATATCGACAAGTATCATTGAAGGCTTTTATAACATCTTCTTGTGATTGAGGATTCAAACTCAACATGAAATCTCTCTCATAGCAGTACAAAAACAAATCTGCGACAAGTGGTGCACAATTCGTACCCATGGGAATACCAATTACCTGACGGTATATAGCATTCCCATAACGTACAAATATGTTATCCAAAAGAAAGGTTAGTGCTTCGCAAACTTCTGAGCAAGTCCAATTGGTGTAATATTTCACTTGCTCGTCAGTAAAGAAAGCTTTTTCAGCATTACATGCCAAGAACGATGTTTTTTCTCGGGCAAATACTTTCTGGATCAAGCTAGTAAGCTTATCCTGAATCAAAATATGAGGAAGAGTTGTGTACAGAGTAGAAAAGTCGTAAGTGCTTACAGTGGATGCAAGATACCTTTTGTTCTTAAGTTTGTTTAAGACTTCTGAAGAGTTCTTAATAGACCAGAAGAGATTTATTCCAGAATTTTCATAAGTCTTATCACAGTAAAAGTTTACATGTTCCTTTACCTTCGTTAAACAAGAAGTCAAAAGTATAGACAATTTAGTAGTTGTACATGAACTAGAATTTGCAATGAAACGCGCTTTATATGGTTTTTTATGTAGTTTTGGTAACCAATACATAGTAGGAAGTTTATGTTGTGTAATTTTAATATCGGTTCCAAATAAACTCTAGTAACGCTTATATACGTGAATTAAAATAAGTATGCATACCTGTATAGAGTACACTATTGAGTAAACTGGTCCTATGCTATATAGACCCAGATCTATTTTGGCTTGTCAAACCGGCCACATTTCATTAAACGGTCCCATAAAAAGGTAGATTTGCCTAAAAAGTGTATTGAAACTTTTAAATACGGTCAGGTAGTAGCGTATATGTTGAACGAAACGTGTCATACAGTAAAACTCCTCTAATTACTAAATGAGAAAGTATTTATCAGAAAGCTCCTTTAGGAGCTGCCACCTGCCTTTCCCATACGATCAATTATACGACCTTATTTAACCCTTTACTCTATGAATACGCTTTTCTACACCTTTGCAAACAGAGTATACCCAGATGAGACGGATCCTATAGGAGCCGTCTGATCAGGGTTTGCTCTGTTTGCTCACGAAATTATACAGATCTGATTCTACAGTTTCTGTCATGGCCAAAAATTACTGAGACCATGTGTTATTATAATAAATTAATCAAGTTCATTCATAACGTCATTATGTCTTACATGAATATTCATTAAGGAAATGGTTAAGTGGTCGCAATAGAGGAGTGGAACACTGCCGCAAAATTATATTGTACCCAGTTTGACGAAACCGCTTTTCGTTTACCATGTTATATCAGTTTGACGAACCGGTAGTTTGACGAAACCGCCTGTTCTACTTCCAACTCGCTGGCGAATTGTGAAACAATTGCTTAAATATGCCAACCTATTTCGGAGTCGTGTAAGTCTATTTTTTTATGGGGGAATTTCCCATTATACTTAGCATCTAATTTAAGAACAGAACTTTCGACAGCCTTCCATGCTAAATATAAGCGTAAATATGACTTTCTGTATGATAAGGCGTTTTGACTGAACTCTGAGAAAGTTTACAGAACAGGTCTGTATAACAGAATGCCTTGCATTTGGTGTGGTTAGGTTAATATTGGTAGATGCATGGCATTCAGCTTGCGAAGTACCTAAATATCATAAGCATGGTGTTTTGAAATAACTACTAGGTCGTAAGAATGACCCCAGGATTTTCATCACATTAGCTGATTGTGTCTTGATTTTGCACATCTAGTTTGGCCATATGTAAAGGCATTGTAAAAAGGCTGTATGCCAGTCTAGGTATTAATTAATGAAAACACAATTTACTACTAAATATTAGTTGGTCATATGCAAATTACAATGTAACATAGTTCCTGAATGATGGAAAACTAGAACAAAAATGAAAATAGACAGCTATCCGCTGAAAAACATCTCCACCAGGGAAAAACTTTAAAATCAGTGGTCCAATTACACGGTATTTGCTAGGAATAACCCTCTGGCGAGCCTCTTCCAAAATCGCTAAAACCATGTTGATATGCAGTAAAACTTTGGCCCCAGGGACGGGGCGTAATTTTCGTATTATGGTTAACTTTGACAAAAATTAACATTCCAAATTAGATGACATTTGGTAGGAACAGTCCCATGCTGATTTTTAGCAAACTGTTGTATGCTTGAAGCAAATAGTAAGTGTGCCTTTTATAGACTTGATTCAATCATATTTATGAGACGTGAAATGCTTTACTGCAGTGACTTGTTGTATATTTGATCATTGTCATTGAGCTGTTGGTATTTAGATCAGTCGGCTATATGATCTGAACTACTCCACATCTCAACTCCAAACAGTAATACGATTAATCACTGGAATAAACCACTACATTGTATTTCTTAACCCATTCCCTCATAGGCTATTTTAGACCACACTTCTTTGTACAAATCTAGCAAAAATGAGCATTAACTAGAGAAAAGGAAACTGTTAGAATTGTGTGTTTTTGAAACCATTGTGGTAAATAGAGCATTCGCTCCTATGGAGCAAATGCTCTATTTATCACAATGGTTTAAAGAAGTGACTTTTACAGAGGCGTAGAAAGGCGTATTTATGGAGGAAAGGGTTAAACCTTAACCTTAATAGTTATGCAAGGAATAATGACACCATGGATTGTTTAAAATGGCATATGAACATAATAACTGTTAGCAATGGTGTAGAACCACATCTATATTAATGCATTAGCAGACAAAGCAGACCGTCGCCAAACATCTCGTACGGGAGTAGATGATCTGGGTCTCTGTTAGCAAAACCGTGTCTATGATGTAAACAATTAATTCAAAATTGAAAGAGATGACCAAAACATTTTTGTTATACAAAACAATATAAAGAATGTTGTTGCAATGGGAGTGAACCCGGTGACCTTTGCAAACAGTTAGATCCAGATCAGACACCTAGTGGTTCGTACTATACACACACTCTCCAGAATATTTCAATTCGTAGCTTCTACCAGCACTATACAAACTAGAAACCAAGCAAGTTTACGGGCTACTACAGTAGAATACAGTAAAACTCCGCTAATACGACCACCAAAAAGGGGCATAATTCTGGGTGACAGAGGCAGGTGGTAGCTTAATGCAGGACGAAAGTTATGCAGAAAGCTCCTATAGGAGCTTTCTGCATAACTTTCGTCCTGCATTAAGCAACCACCTGCTTTAAACGACATCAGTGGCTGTTTATTAAGTGGTCGCATTAGCGGGGTTTCACTGTACATCCTAAGCGGCCATTCATTTATTGCATATAGAGTGTTAACTGGTCGCTTAATACAGGGTAAGAGCTTTTGCTTTATTTTTGTCCAGCATTAAGCTACCATCTGCCTTAGAGACCAACGAATAGAGCTCATTTTGATGTCACTCAAGGCAGGCTCTGCTGTAGTGTAAGATATGTTCAAAACAAGATCTACATGAAGGTAACATGAGACTAGACGACGCAACAACCATTAACGCGCCAAATAAGTTGTCGTCTGCATTTTTATTCTTTCCAATACTTTAATTAGATATTTTCAACGATTTCTTTAAAAAGTATATCGGAGTCAAATAGTTTGGATCCTGATGAGACGTCGAGTAACACGGTGTCGTTCTCATTTTGATCCAAACCAAATTATTGAAAGCACTCTCAGCATTAATTAGAATATAGATTTGGTAGTAAATGATAAGATACGTTAATCAGTGCCTTTGGATTCCCCCAAAGTAATGAAATAAATGTCCAAGAATGTTGTGGTCAGTTGTCATGTCAGAACACAGGAATTTGCGGAAATGAATCTTCGAATGTAGAGAATTTTTCTATTCGTTCACAAAACAAAAGCGCGTGCGATCTTGGGCCTAACTGTTTGTGTAAATGAACTTAGTGGATGATATGTTAAGTATGATATTATAGACACAGCTGCTGTGCAATCAATCCTTGGACGCACGTTTAGTGCCCATCTTCTACCGTCCTGACATTTTATCAATTATACCTTCTGTCGTTTATAGATACCAGCAGCAACACATGTGAAATCAACAAAGCAATTTGCACGGCGATCGTTCAAGGGAATCCGTTTACAGGGATAATTGCTTATTTCTGCTTATTTTTTTAACCACAAATCGATTGAAAACGGACTTCTGAAACTTACTCCCCAGTCCGCATCAATATAGCAAGCTGTTGCACAAGTTTTATATCGCATAACAAATTCAGTCATAAAGATGTTTAATGTACATACATAATTGTCTATTCCTATATCTCAAAAGTAATACTTCTTCATTTTCTTTACACAAATGCGAGCAGTATGTCGAACAGTTTGGATCCTGGTGAAATGCCGTGTAACTCGACGTCTCATCTGGATGGAAACTGTTTGCAAATCACAAAGACAATGACTCAGTGGGTTAATGGCCGTTGCGACAACTACTATATTATTACACCTTTTGTCGCGTTTTGGATGAATGCATTCGATATAAACTTGACAAACAGTTTGGTTTTAGATGAGGCGCCTTTATTAGGATCAAGTCAGTGTTACACCCTGGTCGTGGTAGCTGAAAGAAAGTGCGGGTCAAATCTTAGGAAAGAATATTACATAAGACAATACTTCGCAGGGAACAATTTGCACGACATGCTAAAGTTTGATTTCCTAAACCTGATATTCACAGCATCGGCGCATTTATGTAGATGAGAAGATGAAAAGGGATTTCATGGAGTTCTCTTTGCATACATGTTTTAGAATACACTTATTTACAATAAAATGTACCCGTATGACCATTCCCTTCTAAATTAGCAAACAGAGCAGACCCTGGCCAGACAGCTCTTACAGGAGCCGTCTAGCTTGGTCAAATGAAGGTGTCTTATTGAATAAAAGGTTAACCCTTTCCTCCAAAGGTTATTTTAGACCCAACCTCTTTGGATGAAACTACAGAAAAGGAGCATTTACTAGAGAAAAGGAACATGTTATATTTGCGTAGTATTGAAATCATTGTGAAATGCTCTATTTATCACAATGTTTACAAAAAGTGATTTTTACAGAGGCGTAGAAAGGCGTATTTATGGAGGAAAGTGGTATTTACTTTCACTACCGATTGCAAATCTGTGAATACTTATGGAAATGGTTTGGATCCAGATAAGACGTGTAGTGTCTCTATGTCTGTGTAGTGTCTCTATGTCTGTGTAGTGTCTCTAACTGGAAGCGGTTAATACCTTTACTTGATGAATAGTCATGATACAACTAATGGCATCACGAATAATATATATGAATTGTTGACCATAGCAGAAACTGTACAATCACATCTATAATATCAAACAAGCAAGCAGAGCAGACCCAGGGTCCATGCTTATAACGCTTTTAGTTGAGTCTGAGTTTCGTTCTCAAGCTTTTGATTGGTCAGATTTGAGTTCTCAAGCTTTTGATTAAGAAATATCCTTGAAATAGAAATTAGATTAATGTAGCAAGTTCACCAATGGTTTTCATTAACTCTTTAATATAATAGATACGCCTTTTCAAACAGAGTACCCAGAACAAACAGTTTAAACTCAATATCGGTAGGAGTTCATCAAGGCACGACTTTAATAGCCATGTAGGTATTGGATCCAACTCGCAAGACTTACGGGGGGGGTCTTAATGATCTGTTCTACTTCTTCTACTGTAGCTGTAGCAATATTTATTTGTATATCTATTGCATATCTCTCATCGACCGTGTCGATAATCACGTGGTTCCTACCGGTTAGTGATTTTATATTTATTGTTTATCTATTGTATATCTCTCATCGACCGTGTATATAATCATGTGGTTCCTACCGGTTAGTGAGTTCATATTTATTGTATATCTATTGCATATCTGTCATCGACTGGTTGGACAATCACGCGGTTCCTTCCGCTTAAGGATTTCATATTTATTGTATCTATTTTGTATATCTTTCATGGACCGGATGGATAATCATGCGTTTCCTTCCGGCTAGTGATTTTATATCTATTGTATATCTTTCATTGTCTGGATAGATAATCATGCGGTTCGTTCCGGTTAGTGATTTCACCCATGTGAGGCGCTTCTGAACGCACATATGCTGTGTGATAGAGCGCTATATAAATGTCTTATAATGATAATAATAATAATAATAATAATAATAATAATAATAAATAGTTTACAGGGAACCGATAACAAACAGTAACATCCTGATGATACGCCGAGTTACTTATCTGAATCAAAACTGTTTGCATTGGTTATTATTATTGCATTGGTTATCATTATTTCACAGAGAGTTGAGCAATCATTTTTTCTTAATCTGATGTATAACAAGAAATATCTTTTAAAAAGATATTCAGCGGCTCTCAAATATTGACACAATGTACAAAACAATCTCTGCAATATTTATTTCAATGTTTGGAGATTCTACCAGTACAGAGAACTAGATCTATGAAGGATTGCTTGTTATTATGCTAGCAGAGAAGCATGCAATGAAAATGACTTGGAGTAGAAGAAATATTTATTGAAATATTTCAAGTTGCTTTTATACGAAATCACTTTTAAAATGTACGATGTCAAAGTAATGTTTTAAAACTATCTGAAGTTAGTTCTTTAGTATAAAGCATTTATTATAAAATGTTATAAATTATTATAAATATAAAGCATTTATTATAAAATATTTAGCATTTATTATAAAATGTGCATGAAAGCGCTTATATTTGTATCAATATGAAGATAAGAAATTGAATACACTCACGAAGTAAATACAGATCTGTATTTACTTCGTGATACACTTTAAAGCATAAAGTTTTTGTTTGTGCAGAGTCTGTAATTCTTTAAAGAACGGTATTTATTTAGCCTAGATCAACACTTTAATCGACGTGTGTGCATCATCATTAATGACATCATTAACTGCATGAATCTACATGTAGTTTTAAAACAATATAACCTACTCTATGAGCCCAGGCCTCATGTGATAGAGCCGTAGCAGTAGCTTTCAGTAAGTAGCTTTATATCAAAGAGAGCCAACAACCAGAGCCTCGGTGCTTTGGTCGGGGACAGTAATTAATACTATTAATACCACTACTCTAATATACTAAACAACCCTTCTTCTTTATTTCCTATAGCACTGCCTGTGAATTATGGTGGTTTCGGCAAACTACCTGTTCGTCAAAGTGGATTTTATAATCAAATGTTATATTAATTGATAGCAAAATGATAGTAAAAGTTTGAAAGTTTAATAGAGGTTTCGACAAACTGGTAATATTGCTCAGCAACCATTACCATGAGGTGATAAATATCAGTACATCAGTACTTTGATTTTATGGGAATTTCCAGGTCTTAAAATCTATTTTAAGAACAGAACTTTCGACAGTCGACAGTCTTCGGTCCCATGCTAAATATCTGCGTAAATAACTGAACTATATGGTCTTTTGACTGAACTCTAAGAAGTTTATAGAACATGTATGTGTAACAAGGTGCCTTACATGTGTTGTGATTATGTTAATTATTGCATTGAATTCAATTTGCGAGGCCGATGCAGCTAATTATCATAAAACATGGTGTTTGAAATAACTGCAATATCGTAATAATTACCCCAGGAAATTCGACACGTTAGCAGACTGTATATCAGAATTTTACCTAGTTTGGCAATGTGTAGAGGCATATAAAAAGGTTGTATGCCAGTCAAGGTATTTCACTAATGAAAATACACTTTACTGTAAATACTCCTAGGTCATATGCAAATTACAATGTAACATAGTTTCTCATTGGTGGAAAACTAGAACAAAAGTGAAAATAGACAGCTAGCCGCTGAAAAAAATCGAACAACGTTCACCTGTATTCGAAGTTTTACAAAGAGGCGCTATATTGATTGAACGTAAGTTACATTTGACAAATGTCTAATGGTATTACAACATCTCTGCTTATATAGAGGATCTTACATGAGTGATCAGTATGTCTCCCCAAATTATGGGGAGACGTATTGTTTTTGCCAGAGTTGTCTGTCTGCCCGTCCGTCCGTCCGTCTGTCTGTCTGTCCGTCAAAAACTTGTGTGGCGTGCATCTCTGAAACTAGTCGGGCTAGAGTCACCAAACTTCACAGGAATGTTCACCAGCATGATTTGTTGTGCACCTTGGTTTTTTGGATTATCTCCCCCTGATAACTTTGGAGTTATTGCCCCTGATGACTTAAAATTAGAAAAACTTTGAGTCGCGCGTATCTCTGAAACCGCTAGTACTAGAGTCACCAAACTTCACGGGAATGTTCACCAGCATGACTTGTTGTGCACCTGAATTTGTTTAATTGTCTCCCACTGATAATTGTTGAGTTATTGCCCCTGATAGGAGCACTTAAATTTATGAAAACTTTGTGTCTCGCAAATATCTGAAACCAGTAGGAAAAAAAGAGTCACCAAACTTCACAGGATTGTTCACTAGCATGAGTTGTTTTTGCACTTGGGGTTTTCGAATTGTCCACCCCTGTTAACTTATGAGTTACTGCCCCTGATAACTTAAAATTAGACAAACTTTACTTAGTGTCATGCATATCTCTGAAACCACTAGGGCTAGAGTCACCATACTTCACAGGAATGTTGACCAGCATGAGTTGTTGTACACCTGGAAATGTTGAATTGTCTCCCCCTGATAATGTTGGAGTTATTGCCCCTGATATGATAACTTCAAATTAGAGAAACTTTGTGTCATGCATATCTTTAAAACCACTAGGGATAGAGTCATCAAATTTCACAAGAATTTTGACCTGCTTAAGTTGTTGTGCCCCTGTTTTTTAATTGTATTCCCCTTATAATTGTTGAGTTATTGCCCCTGATATGATAACTTAAAATTTGAAAAAAGTTTGTGCTGCACGTATCTCTTAAACCAGTAGGGCTAGAGTCGCCAAACTTCACAGGAATGTTCACCAGTTGTTGTGCATCTGGGTTTTTTAATTGTCTCCCTTGATAACTTTGGAGTTGCTGCCCCTTATGACTTAGACTAAGACAAACTTTACTTTGTGTCGTGTGAAATCACTAGTACTAGAGTCACCAAACTTCACAGGAATGTTGACCAGCATGTGTTGTTGTGTACCTGTGTTTTTTGAATTGTCTCCCCCTGATAACGTTGGAGTTATTGCAAAATGATGACTTAAAATTAGATCTTGATAAATTTAGAGTTACAGACATTACCCTTGTGTATTGGAAGGAGGATTGTAGGGGAAACATCTGTTTTTGTGATTATATCTGACGGCTGTTTCGGCCATGTAGTTGGGCATGCAACTGAGGAAAATGTGTCGCGAGATGGCATTAAATAGTGGAATTTGGCATGCCCTGGATATATCATATTTGATGTCTGAGTATTCAGACTGTCGCGTTCCACCTGAAAATGCCCTTGTTTCTCTTAATTAGTTCAAGGGTAAACTAAGTGCATATTTTATATACGGTATTTGAGAACTCATTATATCTTTATCAATTTTAGGTGTAAAATAACAAATTTGGTACCAAAAACTGGCCTTTTATTTGCACTTACTTCGTGTAAAATATATTATTTGAATAATCATGAATATTAATGAAAACATCCGAAAACAGTAAAAAATCGTTAAAATCAACATGTAACGATGATACATGTTGTCATGTCTTCGTCATGGTTGCTATTTAACAAATATAAATGACATCAAAATAAAGGTTTGACAGAATGCTACAGGAACAAATAAGTGTATGCAATTTTACCAGCTATTATATTATGCACAAGTACTTCTTAATGTAAAGTGGGTAAATGAACACCTAAACAAATTGTTCAGTTCTGTTTAACCCTATCCCTCATGTAAACGTGTTTTCACGCATTTGCAAACAGAGTTGACCCAGATCACACGGCTCCTAGAGGAGCCGTCTGATTGATCAGGGTCTGCTCTGTTTGCTAATAGAATTTGATAGATCTGTTTCTTTACTTTCTAAAATGGCTGCAAATGTATCACCTTCTATATTTCATTATAACTATTTGGCCATGAATATTCAGTAGGTAATGAAATTTGTAATAAACATAGAACAGGGAAAGGGTTAAAGAAACTAATTAATTCACTGTATTTGTTATGGGTATTTGCTGGGTTGGTACACATTACACCATCGCAAACACATGCTAGTGTGTGTGATTTTTAAAGCTGCTTTTATAGCGTATATATTTGCACTTGGTTTTGTACCCATAATTTGTTTAATGCAAGCACCAGTTGGACGAGCCTATAAACCGGGGTCCGATGCATCAGTGCTCTACAACTGGGCATCTAAAAGAACCAGAGAAACTCAGTCGATAATAAGAGTAGGGCATCGCGCTCTGGGGCGTCCAATTCGCCTATAGTGAGCAGAAACGGACGTTAATCAACACAAACAAACAAACGTTTACAAACCACTTATAAGGCTTCGGCACCATCTTTCTATGCGTTGGTATCAATAGCATTAATTTCTGTCTCCATCAGCTCAGGTCTATATACCAGCTTGATAATTTGCTCTAGCAATGTTCTGTTCTAGTGTATCCTTTGTTGGTGGAAACTGTTTAAGTACTTTCTTAACCTTAACCATATTGTGAAATTCTTGCATCATCAATGGATTCTCCATTGACACCATACATCAAACACCAAACGTATGTGCCTTGTCTGACCGTATACCTCTTTATATACTGACCGTCCACCTCTTCAAATACTGACCGTACACCTCTTCATATATCTGAAAGCAGATCGCCCATGTACAATATTTCTTCCAACATGTCTTCTTTCCGATTCAAGTGAAAGCAAGGGCTGTGTCACATCCAGTTATTGCATGAAACCCCAAAATGTTCCGACAGACATCTTGAGATAACTTGCGGAAATACAATTTTGTTTTCTTGGAGGTCCCAGCCATCATCCTGACTTCAGTGCCTAAAGCTCCAAGATGGTATTTCAGTACAAGCAGTACATCAAAATCTTGGCATTTGACAACTATCCAGCCATGAACCTTTCTAGCAGTATCTAAGTCATGTATCCACCTCGTCATGATTTGATGACAGATGGGACACTTCATGTCTGCACTTGTCTTGAATGACGATATTCCAATGTATCTGTTGAATTCCGCAATACTAATAAACTACATCAACTCTGTGTGTGTTTTCTTCTTCTGCTTCTTATTTTGTCGTGCAGACATATTCGCACCATTGTGATATGCACGTTAGTGAGGTAGGGCCCAACGTGCAAATTAAAAAAAGGTTAAAACATTGCAAACAGAAGAAGATTACATGACAGGTGAGATTCCAACCTGGAACGTTGGGACCTATCATCTGATGTTATGGTAGCTTGTTCCAGATGATGTTGACAGAAAAGTAAAAGAAATATTCCCTCTGGAACTTGGTCCTGCGAAACCATGGAACGAATCGCAAGGAGCGACCTCTTGTGTCCGGTTGAGCAAATCATGTTGAGCATGGCACCAACGCTACTTGTTTCGCAATAATCAAAAAGTACAAATCTGGTAGCTCTACGTTGGACATTCTCCACACGCTTTGTCATGGCCGTGGTGTGTGGGTCAAAACATAGGATGTGTACTCAACCTGCAGACTGATCAGAGGTTTGTAACATGCCTCCTTGGTTGACTTTTGGCAGGATACAAGGTTCTTGCTGAGAAAGGCTGTGGGTCAATTTGTCTACTTTATGACCATATCGGTATGGGCTTTCCAAGACAATTTAGAAGACAGTAGTATCCCAATGTATTTTGTCTTCGTTGTTGTCTTCCGTCCCTGGCTAAGGACAGTATAATTTGTCTCTATGTGTTACCTCTTGTTGGCGATAAGCAGGACCTAGCAATTCCCTGCATTGAACCCAGTCTTTGTCCATTCCTACAAACTGTCTATGTCATTCTGGAAGACGTTTGCATCTGCTATGACTCGGCACAAAAGTAAGGCGTCAGCAAAAAGTCGATAGGCAGAGCATATGAATTCCGTGTGGTCATCAGTAAATGCGAAGGAAAGGAAAGGACTGAGAACGGTATATTGATGAACGGTATAACGATGTTATCGGTACTGCCTCAGAGGAAACATTTTCCAGCGTGACTTGTTGGATACAATCAAGCATTTTGCAATACACATCATAGTGGTGGAACTAAATAAGCAGGTGTCTGTAAGACACTTTGTCAAACATTTTGGAAAAGTCCAGCAAGATTGCGTTTATCCGATAGGACTGGTCCAGACCTGACACAATGTCATTGACCATGTTGATAAGTTCTGTCTCACAGAAACACTGCTTTACGAGGCCATGCTCGCATGGGCTGATGGTGTCATGGTACTAAGAAAAATAATGTTAGTGTGTATGATGTATTCCAGGATCATACATGTAACAAAAGTTAGGAACACAGGCCAGTAGTTCGAAGGGGTTATTCTTGACCATTTTCTTGTAAATAAGATCAATGTGACAGTCTGGTCGAGAGCCGGCCTACAAGATCGGAGCAAAAGCAGGAACCAGGGAATGTGCCAACTCTTTCACGAATCTTGATAAGATGGTGTCTGGACATGTAGCTCTGTGGTGATTAAGCTCAGTAAGAAGCTTGCAGACACCATTTATAGTGACATGAATAGGAAGGGTATCCGAATGAGGATACTCTCAAATGGCACAAATGAGAGACATGTCTTCATGTGTAAAGACAGATTACTTGTGATACAGTATTTTAACCGTTCTCTTGCTGCTGAATTTTAAAACACATTTCTCCTTCTTTACCCCTGCCTTGTATAATTACATATATCTTCAATGTGTACAAGTAGTTCGCTGTGCAATCACTGCTTGGAATGCACTGTTTGCATTATCAATTTGTAAATAGTGCAGACCCTGATGAGACAGTTCCTGCAGGAGCTGTCTCATCTGGGTCATCACTACTTACATGTAGGTATATTGACGTGAATAGCAATCGAAGGGTTAACTTTGGTTTGATTTGTGTATCAACATTACTAATGTGGTCGTTCATCAGTGGAATTACTCCCGAGCTGTCACATTGCTTGACCCTAACAAAAGTGTAGAGCTTCTTACAGCTTGTGTCTGTCACATTCCCATCATGAGATTCCTTGCACTTCTCAATTGCAAGTTATCTGTAGCTCCCTGTATATGAACCAGTAATTTTGTACCTTAGTCCTCTTCAGTTTCTTGTACGCACATTTCTTCTTTTGTGAGAAACGGCAGGTGGTGGAGTTGTACCATGTCTGGCTGAACCTAGTTGTTGTTAACATAAAGGAACACAAATCTGAGGGTGGTGTTGCACACTTTTCTGAATATATCCCATGGAGTACATATTGGTAAAGGGATTGATTTGCCAAGTGTGCTGCAAACTAAGTCAGTTTGATGGTCATAGAGCATGTGTTGGTGTCTTTCCACAGGGGGACACTATGTGGGGGTAGGCTTTCTTCGTGAAGGAAAAATATGTTAGTCAGTATTATGACATGCTCACTTATTCCGGGTATTAAGGTATATCTGTAACTAGTGACTGTTTGTGGCAATACCATATAGAGTGTTGTCATCACGGATAGAGAAGGTTACTCATATCCGGCGGCACTTAATATGTCATTTTTGAGTGAGACAGACCTGGGCTTAATTACATGGCAATGTAATCAATTAAATTACAATTACATTCATAAAAGGCAATTACAATTACAGGAATCTTATGCATGTAATTAATTAAAATGCAATTACTTTGTCAAATGTAATTAATTACATCTCAATTACTTTGAAAAAGCTGACAACAACACATGTTTGAGGACACAAGTTTATCAAGTAACACAACTAGTACATGTGCATGTAATTTGCATGTACATGACCAGAAACATACTTATTTACAGTCACTATACATCTTTAAGTGCTCACTGGATACATACCAATATACAAAATAGTAAATCTTCATCAGAAAACTGTCATAAACATGGTATACACAGATGTCTGATCAGGGTCCCCACTGAATTTTTCACACATAATCTGTAATACTGCAAATCTACCGTATCAGTAAATATCAGGACTTGGAAAAAACAGTGGTTGATGTAGAGAATTTAACTTTATTACCTGGTTGGGCCAATAATAATAATTTTCAATCAGTTTGGATCTGGGTGAGACACCAAGTTTATTTTTCTATATATGGGGTATTCGTCTAGATTCAAGATGATGTAGCCATTTGTATACACATTTCCTCATCTTTTGATTGAAAAGAAACAGTTGTAACAAGAGCAGAGCAGATATGGAATTAAGCATACATCGTTTGTTAGCATACACCGTTTGTCAGCAGGCAAAGGGTTATATCATGGGGATTAATTATACATTAATGGTCACTGCTGGTCACTGTATTTTCCCTTATGTGATATGTCAGGTGTGACAGTGTCTATTGTCAATAGCACAACTGTCACAAGTAACGTTAAAGGTGTCAGTTTTGTTGACTGTATTTAGCTTCCCAGAGCACAAAGTGCTCAGGGTGAGGTTTTGTTATCGCCTTATGTCCGTCGTCCGTCGGCGTGCGTCGTCCGTCGATCGTTGTTAACAATTTGAACATTTAAAAATATCCTCTCTGAATCTACAGGGTTCTCAGCTTTCATCTTTCGCACGTCTTCTACAAAGGTTATATAAATTATACCCCTGGCGTCAAAATTGACCCACCCCAGGGGTGGCCAGTTTTCAATAGAAACATGTAGTGAAAACATTTAAAATATTCCCCTCTGAAACCGGAAGGTTCTCAGCTTTCATATTTGGCACATATCATTATGTTCAGGTCCTCTACAAAAGTTGTATAAATTATACCCATGGGGTCAAAATTGGCCATCATGGCCCTCTTGTTAACTATTCTGGATACATGTTATCTTAACTTTATCTTTATATAACTCTTCCAACACAACATACTTGTTTATATTGCACTTGTGACACTTGAAAACAATGTATACCCAGATCAAAGTGCTGCTAAGCCTATAGTGTCCTTTTAACAGGGTCTACACTGTTTGAAAGTTTGCTCTAAAACCAAGAATACAACACATTCCCATAAAATGCAGAAATTGATCAACTCAAAGTTTTGATATGCTACAGGACAGAGTAAATTTAAGAAAACATTGTAGACTGAGATGAGGTGCCTTCTATATGGGCTGTTGCATTAGGTTATGTACTGTTAGAAGACTACACACTGGTTGTATCTGCCCTGTTTGCTAATGAAGAATGGATATTACAATTTTACCATTTTCTAGAGATGTGTTTAATTATTCAGCAGGGTTATAAAACCCTGCAGCACATTGATGTGGGATCTCATTCAAATGAATATATATGGTATTTGACTTTCTCTGTATTAACAATATAATACACTGAAACAGCATTTGTTATAATAACTTTCTCTATTGATTCAGTGTTTAAAAATATAAATCTATTACAATCACTGAATGGCTGTACTTTATAACTCGAAAATAACAAAAGTACATGTAATTGAAAAGTAATTGCCCATTACACCTAATTTTCACTGTAATTAATTACATTACAATTACATGTAATTAAAATAGCGCTCAATTACACATTGCATCAATTATATTGAAACTATGTAATTCATTGTAATTAATTACAATTTTAATCACCCCAGGTCTGGAGTGCTGAGAGTGGGTACCTATGGCCAGTAAATGTTAAATGGCCAATCAATAACTGGGAGATTCATGTCCCTACAAATATAGAAAGGGTTTTGTCATAGGTGCTGCTTTAAGCCGGTGCTAGGGGGCGTGAGTAGTGTTGCATTTTTTATTACTACTCATGAACAGACTCAATAAAACCGAGTCTGCAATTTTCTCTTTTTGCATTTCTACTTTTGCTTTCGAAGGATCACCCATTTTCAGATTGGGTACCCTTAGCAGTTCTAGACAGATGGGCATATTTGTTGAAGAGGTTAGTCATTTTCTTCACGTAAGGGGATCAATGTACTATGACTCACTTGGTCATAGTACTATATAATAACAGGACCCCGGTCGATATACTATGGGAGTTTGTTTGTTATATGAGGGTTCAGAATTGTATATGTAAGTGGGGATAGTACTAAGACGCCCCGGGTCATAGTATTTTTGCCGGGGGTCATAGTAGTATATAGTAATTCGGCCCCCGGTCGATCAACTACGGGGCTCACTTTTCCTCATCACACCGGCTTCAGTATGATAAAAATGAACCGGGTGTATATAACCTGTCTCACTGATAATAATATGAAGACAGGGTTCAACTGACATATTTTAATCAATGCTGTCTAATTTGAAAACAGCAAAACTAAGGAAGTATACAGTAAAATCTCGATTATTCGAACACTAAAATACGTATTATTATCGATCTTTAAGACAGGTGACAGCTTAATGCATAAATAAGTCATTCAGAAAGCTCCTCTAGGAGCCTAAAATGGTCTAAATTCTTCTATACAGAAGATATTTTACTGTACATGTATATGTCGCGAACAATATTGATCGATTTGAGACGCAAAATCAGTAGATCCCTGATCTGGATCAAAACCGTATGCTGGTTTTGCACAAGAAAGCGTAAAGTCTCCTGGAGGTTATACAGCCACTAAATCAGTCGTCGGATCAGTGTCTGCTCTGTTTTGCTGATGATATAACATAAATCGGTTGTGTAGTTTCTACCCTGATACAAACTTCCGTTGTTCATAGTGTCATCATTAAAATTCAGTTAATTGATATCCATGGTTATCTGAATATTCATGGAATAAATGGTTTAAACTGGGAACCACCTACTTGCACCCCTGCTCCAGTTAACACTTTACTTAATACTTTTCACGCATCTGCAGACAGACTAGACTCAGATCAGATGGCTCCTATAGGATGCCAGACCTATTTATCCGATCTCCGCCAAGTATTACGTTTTAACTGAAATATGCACAGTTTAAACAGTAAGCATCGTTCCAGGAACACCGTTATAACACTTGCAGTTTGAAATCCGGATCGAGTTACGACGACCATATTTTTCCAAAACGTTTTCGATCTGCAATGTCAAAATCGTAAGATGCAACTCTAGGCTTGAAACTTTTAACCCTTTCGGCGCCAAATATCTGAATGTCCAATTTTGTTAATTCATATGGTAAAATAAGAAAATGAGATAAATAAATGCAACTTTCAAAGGAATAAATTACAGCTATAGAAATAGAGCTCAGACAAAAAGTGAAGTCCCTGGTCAAACGCTGCCTTAAAAAGACGCCTTAAATCTAGGAATGCACTATTTGTCGTGATGCATTTTTACGACGAAAAGGTTAATCACAATTATCTTTAGGAGCAACACTTCGATTGTTAAGACCACTGCTGATTGATTGTCTATCAGATCATGTTGTTTGTTTAGAACATTGAAGGGATTGGTTGGCACTGAGGTCATCAATAACATTAGCCTTGAATCCTTAACGCTTGTTCAACACTATCTACTACCGAAAACATCTAGGGGTCAATGACAGGTCTATTATTATACCATCTATGAAGTTTTACCATCTATGGATTTTTGAATGTTTCATGATAAGGACGCTAAAATGGATGCCTTACTTTTTGCCAACAGATGATGTTGATATATTTGGATTTGAATGCAATTATTTAAAGCAGAGCTAAGTTTGTTTTGCGCGTTGGCTTTGATTCTCATTAAATATTCGTCGGTTTTAGATCTCTCACTCTCTACACCAGTGGCAATATCGTTTAACCCTTTCTCTTTTTACCCAACCTATTTAAATGAGGGAAAGTTAGAAGTGTATAGTTTTGAAACCAATGTGATAAATAGAGTATTTGCTCCATAGGAGCAAATGCTCACGTTATGACAATGATTTCCAAAACAACTTCTAAAGAGGCGTCAAAATGCGCCAGTAGGAGGGGTGAGTTAACCAACCTTCAGATGTCCTATTGTTTATCTCTTACAATACACAACTCTATCGCCCGTTGTGTAAAACTAGGGTTTACTTGTTCGATCTCTGATTAAAGCTGGTAAAACGGTTTCTGTGAATATATGTCTCGAGTGTATGCTATTGTACTCGAAAAAGTTCTCAAATGCTCCAAATCACTCACTATTTAATTTCACAAAATAGCACAACATAATAACGCATATGCATTTAGATAAGTATATGAACAAACAGGCATTGTTCGACCGATGTCCCAGGAAAAAAGCTAACATCCATTACTGAGGACCGCTTTTGTTGCAAACAGATCAGATTCATATCATACTGCTTCTGTATGAACCCTCTGATCAGGGTCTGCTCTGTTAGCCTATGAAATAACATATATATGAGTCTACAGGTTCTGTCATGATCAAATTTCCCTTTTTCATGATACCATTATAAACTTCAGCTAATTTCATTCAGCCATACATTTTCCACTTAAATAATCAAGAGGGAAAGAGTTAAACTGTCACGTTGTTTCAGCACTCAGAATTAGTCACGTGTTTTTGTTGGTTATAAAGAGGTTTCTCTGTTTTCTATATCCCTCCGCCACTGTGGTCGCCTAAACAACTGTAATTTCCAAGTCAGTGTCCCATCCCACTCGTATACACATACGAGCCGCACCTGCACTTTGCTAATCTTAAGTGTTCTCATAAAATAACATCCGTTACACTGACAACTTTATTCTAAGCAATCAATTAGTTGGTAATAACATCAATAAACAGTTTGAATTCAGATGAGACTGCATCATCCACACACAAACTGTATTACACTCTAATAACATGTTTTGAACTGACAACGATACAAACATCTACTTCCAGAATTGAAGCACTGGTGACGTTTCAACAGACGATGGTTTACTCGGCAAACTAAAGGTTTAATTTTGTTGCCACCGTTATCGCAAGGTTTAAAAGGCCCCGCAGTTACAGCATCTTGCGTGGTTTGTCTGCAGCGATTCTGGACTCCTCCACATGTTTAGACGAGGTGCGTATTCTTTAGTATTTATACATCCACCAATCCCATGTTATGACCATGTCATAGAATCGGCATCGCGGGGCGATTCTAAAGAGATGTCACAACAAAGGGTTTAATGGAGAAGCAATGGAGCTATTTTTGATATATGTATTCCTTTACTCCATAAAGGTGCATTTTAATACCTTTGAAAACCCAGTAGACTTATATCAGACCGCTCCCGTAGGAACCACCTTACCAACGTCTGCTCTGTTTGCATATATAATACCCCATAATATTTGGACAGTATAAAATAGTTAATTAATGTTTATAGTCATGGTGTGATTGTCCTGACTAGTCATGGAGTGTTGCATTAACGTATGCACTTTCTCCTCATTTTTAGCATGGACTCCACCGAACATGGAAGCAATAACTGGAGCGGTAAGTGTCTTTTCATACTTAATATATCACAATATCTACTAACAAAGATTACTTTCATGTAATCGGGGAAATTTAAGATGTCAGACAATTCAATTACATGTTGTTTGCGAAAGATACCGATTTGTTTAGAGCCACACAGAGCAGAAAACTCTGATTAGATCCTGCGAAAGCAAAAACAGCAATGCAAAAAGAGAAAATGGCAGACGCGGTTTTAATTAGTCTGTTCATGAACAGTAATTAATAGCGCAAACACTGCTCAAACAAAGCACCGGCTTAAGCGATAGATATTCAGTTTTTTCAAAACTTAAAGCAACTTAAAGAAATTGATGATCCCAAATTTGAAGCCAAATTACTAAATTAGTGTGTGTTTGTGGCATAAAGTTTCCAACTATTTGACGTTCTGCTCACCATTTATCTGCTCAAAGTATTTCTTTAACTAAGTCCTATTGAAGCAAATTTCGGCAGTTTTACACAAACTTATTTACAAATCAACTTGTATTGTTAATTTATTTAAGTTGCTTTTTTGTCTAATAATATTCAGTTTTGTTACGCTTAATATTGTTTTTCATGCATTTGTATAGATACTGGCCCTGGTTAGCGTATTTGAAAAGAAATAAAGAAAATGAAAGAATGCTTTTCAAATGATATTCACCATTGCCACGCCCGTGCTAAGTAAAAGGAATTAGCTTCTGGTTAGCAGATAACCACTTCAATACTATATTCTGGGTCCGAGGATATGAAAACACTACGTCATATTTGCACTGTGTAAATTGCTCTTGACATATCTTATAATTAAATTTATATCACTATCTGATATCAAGTTAATCCTACCATACCCAATATCAATTAAATAAAACCATAAACCTACCATTACACCATATCATAACCTTACAAGTACACTATATCATAACCCTATAAGGACATCATATCATATCCATACAAGGGCATTATCATACAAGGACATATAAAATCCATACAAGGACATTATCATTATCAATATCCATACAAGGACATTATATCATATCCCTACAAGTACATCATATCATAACATACAGGGACATCATATCATACCCTTACACGTGCATCATATCATACCGTTACAAGTTCACACGCTCATACCCCTGCAAGTGCAGCATATCATACCCCATACAAGTACATTATATCATACCCCTTACGCCTTAATTATATCATACCCTATCAAGTGCACCATATCATACCCTTACAGGTACATTATATCATAACATTCAATATTGTTTTCTTCCTCTTGCAGGACTTGTTCGTTCTACAATCAATGCGTTTCCTCATACCTTAACACCGTACTTTATGCTATCTATCGATGTTTTGGTGGTGGTTGCATCTTGTATGTGGCTTTGTCTGCTTGACTTTGCTACTTTTTCATTTACAAGTGCACCATATCATATCCTTACATGTACATCATACCATACCCTTACAATTGCACCATATCATACCCTTACAAGTACCTTACATGTAGATTATTAGTTATACAGTTCTTTCCCAGGGTACATGACGATTTATTCCCGGCTGAGGAAAATCATGTTGCCCGAGCCGTTAGGCGAGGGTTACATGATTTTACCAGCCGGGAATAAATCGTCATGTACCCTGGGAAAGAACTGTATAACGAATTTATTATACTGCAAAGTTTTACGGTTCGGATAATTTATATAAATCCATGTTGGCATATTTAATCACTAAACACAATAATTCCCCTAATAGCGCCCCAATACATTATTTCTACCCGAAGGTATCCGAAGTGGTGTGCTTTTGTATTTCATCGACGTTCGCGTTATAATAGATGGATGGACGATATAATAACTCCTCTAAAAACTGATTTATTGGTCAAACCAAAAGTGTTTTTTAATTCATTTCTGCATTTTTTTCTTTACGTATCAATAGTTGTCTATTATGAATTTTGCTACTGTTTAGCCGAGTCGAGAAGTCGGTCATTTGGTTTCTGATCATTATAATGTAGGGCCTGCCATGGGGAATTTCCATGTACCCTGTCAGCTCACAGGGTACATGGACTCATGTACACGGCTAGTTAACCAATCAGATGTGAGGATTTTACTTTGCAGTATAATAATATATCATACCCTTACAAGTGTACCATATCATACCCTTACATATTCATCATACTATACCCCTACAAGTGCACCATATCATATCCCGTACAAGTACAGGTACATTATATAATAACTTAACAAGTGCACCATACCATACACTTACAAGTACATCATATCATTCCCTACAAGTACATCAGATCATACCCTTACGAGCGCATAATATAATACCCTAACACGTACATCACATCATACCCCGACACGTACATCCTATCATACCCCTACAATTTATTCATATCATAACACTCATAACTGATGTCCTTTTCTGATATTCATACTTAACCGTTTGAATGCCGAAATTTTAAAGTAGAACGAGCCGCCAGTGTTTAACCCTTTCACCGCCAATGTCACATAAATACACTACGATAAAAGCAGTCCCTGGCAGGGTCTGATCAGGGACTTCACTTTTTTGTCTCAATCTCTATTTTTATATCTGTGCTTCATTCGTTTGAAATTTTGTCTTATTTCCTTACTTTACTGAATAATTTAACAAACATTGATTGAAGAAGACAATTAGAAATTTGGCGCCGAAAGGGTTAAATGTAAAGCCCCATTAAGTGTGAAAAGATCTAATTTTGGAGACGAATTTGAATTAGAAACAATGCAGATTCTGACAGGAGTTCTCTAATCTGTCTCTTCACAGTTGGTACATGACAGTGCATTCTTTTCCCCCATTTAAAGGATTAATTTATACGACGAAAGGTGCCTTCATTGAATATGGCATGGAATGTGCCCATTTAGGATATACATGTACTATTTATTTACGTATTCTCCCTAAAAAACACTCCCCGCTAATAAATGCCCTTACTTCTGACAGGAAACTTACGATCAATAAGTCAAAGAAAAAACTATATATTTAATTAGGAAATATGTTATAATAATTGATATTATAATATTTTTCTAAAATTCTTCTTTTCTGTAGTTAAATTCTCCTTTTCGGTAGATATACTCAAAGAGGTTGAGTCTAAAATAGTCTAGGAGGGAATGCGTTAAATTAATTAAAAGTTTGGTTGAGAAAAATCCATCTTACATCACAAGAATCGGTAATTTGTATTGGTTTGTTTGTACATTTGGAAAATCCTACTGAAACATGCTGAAGTGTAAAAATGCCGGTTGATTTACGCTATACAAACATGTATATATACATTTATATAGTACGATAACTGATTTTGGAACAAAATAAAAAACGGTGTAGTGACAAATTTAAATACACACTAACTCTTAAAAAATAGAAAGTATGGTAGTTGGTCTTTTAATCAATACTAAATATAGCAACAGGGGTATTTTAAAACGAAGGTTTTAGAAGAGAAACAGTAACACATTCATTGGTCTGGGAAAGCGCTGAAGCAAGAGTGGGAAAATCTTGATCAAAATGAACTAAACGTTGCCGAATGATTTCTAGTTATGGTTCACATATGGAGCATTTATTGCAATGAAACATCACTACCATCTATAGTACACTGGTGTTTATTGCAATGAAACATCACTACCATCTATAGTACACTGGTGTTTATTGCAATGGAACATCACTACCATCTATAGTACACTGGTGTTTATTTTGTTCAAATAAAAGTTGAACACCTGTCGTAGAATCTGTCTTAAGCGGTCATCAACAAAAGGTATACTCATGGGTCTGTAAGGCAGGTAGTAGCTTAGTGTCAGTCAAAAGTACAATGCTCCCTCTCTACAACGACACCCTTTGGGATACGAAGATTGTATGTGTTGTTCAAAGGGAGTTGTTATAGGGAGGGATAAACAAACATAATTAGCTTGTTTGCAGATCATAAGGTGTATTTCGAGAACTAAAACCGTTATGCCTCAATCAAACCCTATGTTGTGACCACTCTTTAGAATCGTCACAAAGTGGCGATTTTAAAGAGTGGTCACAACATAGGGTTTGATGGAGGCATAAAGAAAATACGATGGAAAAAGTTGTGTCTGGAGCCTTGTTGTTTCGGAAACAGTGACATGCGTTGTTGTAAGGAGGGAATCGTTATTGAGAGGGTCGTTGTAGGGAGGGAGCACTGTAATACAGAAAGGAGTTTTGTGCATTACTTTTGTCCTACATTATGCAGAGCTAACCAACTGCATCTGTGGACTCATGTGTCCAATTAAATGTCACAAATTCTTCCATACTTTCTAAGTGTACGGAGAACGATTTGCAATGACCCCGGAGTAAAACAGTAACGTTCCCACGTTGGGCGCCAAATGTAAACGGAGTGTCTGTTTGAGAATTATACCCGTCAGGAGTGCGGATCGAAATCAAGACCTCGAGATTCTTAGTCAAACTTGGATTCTTGGATAAATACGGGACAGCAATTATTCAAATAACATACATGTGCTTATTTTAGGGTTAGTTTATATGGGTGAAATGGGTAAACCTTGATATACGGTAGAGTAATTATTCAAACAACATGCATATTGTTTGAATATTATTTTTTAGATTTAGTAATTAATAACAAGAGTAGTACTTCAAACTGCATTAGATTTATAAGCATCATTTATTGCTTTGATATGAATTGAAAGATGGACACTGTCACTGTCACTCAGCATTGCATTTCTGACTTCATTCTGGGTATACTTAAACCTCGTTTTCCTTCAAATTAATTACCTTTCGTCACCACGATTATTTTTTATGAAATCTGCAATCAAGGCAAACCCTAATCAGATAAGCCATACAGGAAAACTATTTTCAGTTCCCTTCAGTTCAGAGCTAACGATATGCTACTTGTTGTATCCCCATGAACCATTTTGGAAACCTCCATTCTTCATGAAAGTAAATGATCTAACCATTGTCGTCCGATCTGTATCAAAACTTTTTGTTAATCAGTGTGCTCGTCTTTCTTTGTTTAACATTTTACAGCCAAACCTGTATTAGGCAGCCAATTAATGAAGAAACATTGAAGTCTCAAATTACGGATTACTGTTTAGGTGGGACAAGTATGATGCACGAAGCTCCTGAAAGAGCTTCATGCACTACACTTGTCCTCCATTAAGCTGTCATATTTCTATAAGGGCGCTATTCCATCTTAGTTTGAGTGTATGTTTAACTCATTTCCTCATATTGACGACTCTGTAAAAATCACTTTGTGAAACCATTGTCACAATGGTTTCAAACTACAACAATCTAAAATGTTCCCTTTCTTTAGTTAAAGCTCATTTGCGGTACATTTAATCAAAGAGGTTGGGTCTAAAATAGTCTATGAGGTAATGGGTTAACACATGTTTTATGTATTTACCTCGTCTTCAACCCTTTGATAATCGTACCTATATTACTTCTCCTATTTTCGTTTAGTAGGAGAATATACATGGGAGCATGATATTTCATCTCCTGTATAGGAATATGTTGCTTCACCCGCTATATGCATAATTATGTGTATATCTGGGTAGCAATCATATTAACTACATGTAATTTAATACGTGAAATCATGAATATCCGGATTACTTCTCCTTTCGTTTCGTTTGAGATTATACTCGGGGGTATGTTGTCATTTGGTTAATGATGCCAACATGTGCATTGTAACTCTGGTTTTCTTAACCCTTATTCCGCCGTAAATGTCGTCTACTTTGAAGTTGTTGTCTGCAAATTGTTGAACTTCGAATTGTTGCGGTTTAAAAATGGAACAAAATACCTATAGACGAATGTCATACAGTTTTGAAATAGATCAGATGCCTCGTTACGTGGCGTTCTGATCCGATTCTAAAATGTTTGCAAATATTAGTGAAGTCGCGTTCGGCAGGAAAATAATTAAATGATACAGGTTATATTGATTCGATGGTCTCGTAAATTGAAAAGCTATGGTCATTGTATGTATTTATTGTGTACCATTTTGTACATATATCATGATCTGATACTGAACAGTAATATTCTTCATATTAGATCTACACTTCAATATTGTTATCTGTATATATGTTACTGATCTCTATTCATGGAGGAAATGCATAAACTAACTTACTTGCGTTTTGCTGTTGACAATGTATTTAAAAGGTTACCCATGGAACACAGTTTCTAACTCTGCTTGTAGAAATATGGCTATCATTTGTAAACCAGTTTTTTTCTTCATAATAAACCTTGTTCATTTCTTCTCCAACTCGGTGTATTCCCCACAATTTAAGGAAATGTGTCCAACAAGATTCGTTCCCCAAGTCTTCTTATAAATATTGCTCTAAGGAGAGTATACGATAAAAAAGAATGCAGGGTTTGCCATTCACTAGTACACTACTGCAATTCAATCTTTGTGGCAAACACAAACTTCCAGGTTTGAAAGATTTCTATTACCATTTCATTTACACTTTTCTTATTTTGCGCGGAGCTTCTCCTTTGCTGTTTTACAGCAACATTTGTACTTGCAAGTATTAGATGTGTTGTATTTATACTTAGTAGGAAGGTTGGTCATGGCAAGTAGATGCTACCAATTCATTTTGATGTCAGTCGGACAATGGTCAAGGTCACTGTGACCTTCAACTACAAAATACTGTCCACTCAATAACTTGATACTTATTAGGTGTGCTGTATTCATAGTTAGTAGGAAGGTTGGTCATGGCAAGTAGATGACCCCTATTGATTGTGATGTCAGTCAGTCAAAGGTCAAGGTCACCATTACGTTCAACTAAAAAAACTTGATAAGTTTTAGGTGTGCTTTGTTCATACTTAGTAGGAAGGTTGGTCATGGCTAGAAGATGACCACTATTGATTTTGAGTTCGATGGGGTCGAAGGTTAGGGTCACAGTGACTTTCAACTCAAATTATGTCTTCCCTCCATTTATGGGGAGACATACTATTTTTGCCAGACTTGTATCGCGCGTATCTCTGAAACCAGTTGGCATAGAGTCACCGAACTTCACAGGAATTTTCACCAGCATGCGTTGTTGTGCACCTGGTTGTTTTGAATTGTCTCCCCTAATAACCTTGGAGTTATTGCCCCTGATAACTTAAAATTTGACAAACTTTGTGTCGCGCGTATCTCTGAAACCGCTAGTACTAGAGTCACCACACTTCACAGGAATGTTAACCAGCATGAGTTGTTGTGCACCTGGTTTGAATTAAATTGTCTCCCTCTGATAATTGTTGAGTTATTGCCCCTGATATGAACACTTGAATTTATAAAACTTTGTGTCGCACACATCTCTAAAACCAGTAGGGCTAGAGCCACCAAACTCCACAGGATTGGTTTCAAGCATGATTTGGTTTGCTGTTGGCGTTTTTGAATTGTCTCCCTCTGTTAACATTTGAGTTACTGCCCCTGATGATTTAAATTAGACAAACTTTACTTAGTATCGTGTGTATCACTGAAACCACTTGGGCTAGAGTCACCAAACTTCACAGGAATGTGACCAGAATGAGTTGTTGTACACCTGGGATTTTTGAATTGTCTCCCCTGATAACTTTGGGGTTATTGCCCCTGATATGGTTACTTAAAGTTAGAGAAACGTTATGTCATGTATATCTTTAAAACCAATAGGGTTAGAGCCACCAAACTTCATCGGAATGTTGACCAGCATGAGGTGATGTACACCAGGTATTTTTAATTGTTTCCCCCTGATAAGTGTTGAGTTATTGCCACTAATATTATAACTTAGAATTAGAAAAACTTTGTGCTGCATGTATCTCAGAAACCAGTAGGGCTAGCGTCACCAACCTTAACAAGAATGTTCACCAGCATGAGTTGTTGTGCATCTGAGGTTTTAATTATACCCCCCTTATAACTTTGGAGTTACTGCCCCTTATGACTTAAAATAGAGAACCTTTACTTTGTGTCGCGTGTATCTCTAAAACCACTAGTACTAGAGTCACCAAACTTCACAGGAATGTTGACCTGCATGTGTTGTTGTGTGCATAGATTTGTTTAATTGTCTCCCCTTGGTAACGTTGGAGTTGTTGCCCCTGATGACTTAAAATTAGACCCTGATCAGTTTGGAGTTACGGACATTACACCTGTGTTTGAGGATGAGAGGGGGAGACATCTGGTTTTGTGACAAAAACAAACCTCTAGTTAATACTGTGCATGTCACGACAGTACAGACTTCGGGCGTATTATGCTCCGACACACGGGTCTCTTGTTTTCTTTCTCTTGTTTGTATGATTCTTTTGGTTAAGTTTCTGTTATTCCGTCGACATATACATATTTACAGAATATTGAATTAGTTATATGGTTGTTGAATCATACCGCCTTAGACTAACCTAATGAATCTTCTACTACCGGAAGTAACCTAATAAACTTAAGTTAATCTGCATTCCATTTATTACGTCACTAGGGAAGACTGGTGACTTGATAAAATCGAACTCAATAAAACCGTGTCTGCAATTTTCTCTATTTGAATTGCTGGTTTTGCTTTCGAGGGATCTCATCTTATCAGAGTTTATTTATTGTTCTAAAATGGATCCGGTCAATGTTGTCACTAATGCTGACGACTATCTAGACCGTTCTTTAAGTAATTACAGACTCTGCACAAACAAAACAAAAATCAAATTGATAATCTTCACAACAGCAGGTGTTAAGTGCTTGTGTGGCGGCCGTAAAACGTCGCCCGTACTTCATTCTCAGTGTTGTTATACCTTCTGATCCTTCGAGATCATGAATTTCAGTACTTCTTGTTTTGAAAATTGAATACCGCTTAAGCCGGTACTAGGGGGGCGTGAGCAGTGTTGCACTTTCAATTACTGTTCATGAACAGACTCAATAAAACCGAGTCTGCAATTTTCTCTTTTTGTGTTGTGATTTTTGCTTTCGGGGGATCACCTCCCTTCAGAATTTGTATGCTTTAAAGTGTTTTCAATTTGTTAACCTTCATATTAATACTGACCGAAATATATGCGCTTCAAACTATGCATTAATTCTTATGCGCAGTAATTTATTCATAGTACTCCAAACATACTTCTGTCATTGAAACTTGAAACTTAATCACTTGGTTAAGCACCTATTTTTGCAAATAATGCATTCAATGGCTTTGTACATTGACATAAATAAAATCAGAGACAAATGAAATTCGATAGAGGATATACAATACACGAATTTACATTTAAGAAAGCATAACAATTAAAAAACTGTTATAATATACTAAAACCCAGGCTTTATATAAAGTACTTCATACAACTACAACACGCAGACAGTCTCTGCGAAATATTAAAAAGTGAGTCAAAGTGTCCGAAATAATGCGTTTTTAACTTTCTTTTAAAGGATTCAACATTTTCTGCTCTTTTATTCTCGCTATGAAGCCCATTTCAAAGTCTGGGACCAACTGTCCAAAACTTCTATCACTAATGCTTAGGTCACAACCCCTTCCGATTAGGCTTAGGATGTACTCCCGTCTTGACTTTTAGCTATTTTGGCCTGGTCCCCGGCCGGACACGAGACATGGCCGGCCGGTGGCCGGGGCTCTCAGGCAGCATCGGGGAGGTGCCCGAAGAGTTTTAAATCGAAGTTAAATTTTCTCCGGTGTCCCGTAGATTTTCATAATCGGCCACATATCTTTCACATATCGCTTAAGTATCGTCCGATATCCGGCCGGGAATCGAGCGGTAATCGGCCGGTGTATGTAGCCTCAGAGGAGAATGTTTTGGGACCGGATATGGGCCGATATCCGGCCGATGTCTGTTTACACATTGGAAAGTAACCCACCGATGTCCGATCGGCTTGAACCGGTGTGGACCAGCTATGTTACAGACATCGGTCACCGGCCGGCTAGAACTGGACATCGACCGGGCATCGGGCGGACTATATAATCCCCCGTCAGTCGCCGTGTACAACATTATAGCGCGTTTCTACACAAGAGACAACACACACACCCATTCGAGAAGCTAAGAAGATGCCTCCAAAACGAAAAGAAAAATGTTCCAGCATCGCCAGTCGTAGTCTTCTTGGTGCAGCCATCGTAACGTTCTTACCATGCCAGGTAGGGCAGCCATTATATACCTCTTGACCGAAGACGTAGCCATCGGCCATCACACCGCCCGACAATCGCCCGGCATTCGGCCGGGCCTGGTACAAGCGTCGTTCGTTGTCCGTAGGATACTCGGACGATATTCGTACGATGTCCGGTGAAAAGGCCGGTTATCGCCCGGACATCATAGGATAATCGGCCGATTAGTATTAGATGTTCGGTCGGTATTCACTGCCTCGCCGGCCCCCAAAAATTTCTCTTTTGAAACAGACGCCGTACGATTACCAGACGGTCTTCGGACGGCCTCAGCACGGCCTCCGGACGGTGCCATTTATGTAAATGATGTGTGACAAATGTTTTGACCGGTGTTGTCCGATGTCAGAAAAATGGCCAAAGCTAGCGGTGTACTCCCGATTACCCCCTATCCCCGTATACCGGCCGATCTTTGTGACCATAGCATTAATGTCTTTATCTTGTTGACAGGCATAGCATATCTCTGGAGCTTTGTCTGCCGATCTCAGACTGCGTGTTGGTGCTTGCTTTACAAGAAGTTCTGTCAGATAAACGGGAGCGTGGTTGAGAGAGCAATTGTACATATATGTCAATATCTTAAAAGTGACCCTAGCTTTGATAGGTAACTAATGAGTCTTTAAGAGATTGTTTAGAGCTGTCTGACCATTTCCTATTCAAAACGAGTTTAGCGCACATATTTTGGATTCGCTGCAGTTTATCTATATCACACTGTGCAATTCCGTATAAGATGACATTACAATAATCTAAACAAGAGATCACTAGTGAAAAAACTAAAATTTCGGGAGATTTTTTATCAGGTATTTCCTAATACATTTTATTCTACAGTAGTTCAACATGGCAACGCGACACTTTGAAGGTCAATGTTTCATCGTCGAGAAAAACACCTAGGTATCTAATACACGTTTCCGATTCAACAACATATGCTGCGATATCGAGTGAATATGTAGTACATTTGTTTAGCTGTTGTTTACTTCCAAAAAGTGATGAATTCGTTTTTGCTGTGTTCATCTTAAGTTTGTTTTCGTCCAGTTATTGATCGTTATAGCATATTCTTCAAGGTTTTGAACAGCTTGTCGTTCACTATTGGAGGTAGGTTTGAAGCGTTTACTTGCATTATGGTCATCAGCGAAACCATATACTCAGATAGATGGAGGAATGACACCGAACAAGGTTCCTGCGTATGCAAGGTAGAGCCAAGGACCAAGGCAACTGCCCTTGGGAACACTGCACGCCAACAAACGAGGTTGTAATTGTGACGAATTTACATTCACGCGACAGCTTCTTGGTCTTAAGTAGGAGTCCAATCATTTCAGAGCAATATTACAAACTCCATATTGGCTCTTGAGAACATCGAGAAGAATATCATGGTCAACAGTATCAAAGGCAGCACTAAGATATATGGCAATAAGGGCAGTTACTTCCTGGTTCTCCATAGCCTCAAGTAGGTCATGAACAAGTCTCAATTAGGCAGATTCGCAAGAGTGAAGTCGTCTGTTAGCCTATTGATTTTTGAGCAGTAGATCACGGTCATTTACGTGGATACCAAGTCTAAACAATGCAGCTTTCTCAATAAGTTTTGACAGAAAGGGAAGATTGCTTACGGGTCTGTAATTCGACAGTTCTAGTTCCAATTCAACTTTCTTTAGCAACGGTCTTAAAATGGCTTGCTTCCATTTCGATGGGAAAAAAGCATGTTTCAATGAAGTGTTAACTAACTTTGTGATAACAGGTAATAGATCATCTAAAAACAATTTTAGAATCTTTGTAGGCAGAACGTCTAATTCACATGATTTTGTCTTGAGCTCGTTTATCAATTTTTTAATTTATTCTTGACTCAGTTCTTCAATTTCAGTAAACCGTACAACGTCTTTCTGAATGGACTCAACGTTGTTAAAAGAATTCAAAGAATCTCGATTGTTCCGTATCGTGTTCATGAAATAGTCGGCAAAGTCTTAACTGAAGGTAATCTCACTTTCGCTAGGAGGCAGTGGATTTTCGGATTTAGTTCGTGTCAAATCAGATACAAATTGATACAACCTTTTAGAGTCACCCTTACAATCAATGACATTTTCACTCAAAGATTTTCATTTTTCCGTTTTTAATTGACAACTGTATTCATTCCTTGCTGCTTTAAAGGTTTCAAACTGTCCGGGCTCCTTATGTTTTTTCCAAAGACGCCCAGATTTGTGCAACTGGCGCTTTAGCTGGAGTTTATCATTTGTCAGCCATGGTTTAGGTGCACGAAAAATTTTGGTTTTCTCTTTGAAGGGAGCATATGTGTCTTAAACGTCTTTAATCTCTGTTTCAAACTTTTCTACGCAAATGTCAACATTTTCAGAATCAATTGAAATTTCAGATAAACTGTTCGTAAATGCAGACTTGTCCATGTTTTTGAAATCTCTAAAGGTAACTGCTTTACTTGAAATGTTCTCTTTCTTGATAATCGTGACGACTTTGATCTGATAAGAAGGGACCAGGCTGACAGGAGACTACATCGACACCATTTCCTTCCTCAGTAATAACTAGGTCAAAGCAATTTCCACCAGTGTGAGTACTAAAATTTACATGCTGCACAAGACCCATTGCCTGGACCGAATTCTTGAAATCCAATATTGCAGTGTTGTCTTCTTTGAGATGTAGGTTAAAATCTCCCATAACCATTAAGTTCGAACATGTAGGTAAAATGCCTTCCATATATTGCAAGAAGTCCGTTAGAAATTGAGAATATTTACTAAATGAAGGAGGTCTGTAGATTCCTACTACCAGTAAAAGTACAAAAATGAGTCATGCAGGAAATACCACATACAGAACAAACACTCGCCCGAACAGCAACACAAGGAAACAGCAAATGTACATGGGTAGAAAAAACAACAAGAGACGCACAAAGACAAAACAAACATACAATAGGAGGAAGATGGAAGTACCGCCTTGGAACGGTCAGTGACAAAAGTCACCGGGGGTTTAAACCGGTTTATGGGCGCCCAACCTCACCCTTATTCCATCCCCATCCTAAAAGACAAACAGTGTAAATAAACGTATCCCCTCTCCGACTAATCTACAACAACCGCGACAGCAAATACAGTGGTAAAGTGCATGTATAACAAAAAAACATTTAATTGAACATACTGTATCCACCTATCGCTAGTGTACTCAATGATTGAGCTGCAAACAGAGTAACTGTAGAAAAGTAATAAAGGGTACGACAAAAATGAAATAGTACAGATATCCGACGTTCTCCTTCCATTTCTGGATTTAAGAGGTCGCCTTCATAGAGTACTAAACCTTTCTTGTCGGCGTACATGCAAAGAGGCCAGCATGATTGCCAACTGTAAAAGGGTTCACAACCAAACATGCAGTATGTTGTAATAATACAGGATCATATCCCTTTTTAATGAATTGTTTTATATATTTGATGAACAAAGTGAGAAAATGGGTATGTCCAATAATTCTACGAAGTTTGTAAATCACATCACCATAAAATTCAGGATGTGAAATACCGTGTCGCAAAAGTACCTTGAGATTACATTTGTACTTGCCAATAAGCGAGAGATTTCGATAGTAAAATTTAGAGAAAGTTTTTCTTAGTTTATGGTATCTATATCCTTGTTTAAGCAGTTTTTCAGTTAAAATGAGATTTCGACTGTTAAAATCGTCAATAGATGAACAAGCTCTAGCAAAACGAATAAGTTGAGATATATAAACCCCGTAAGTTATGTTTTTAAAGATAAGTCGCCACAGTTCAAACTCGAAGCTTTTGTGCGTTCCGAAGGAAAGTTTATGTACGTTAATGTTTGTTTTTTATGTCAAAGCTATGCCACTGCCTATTCTATTTATCCTGTTGGTGACACTGAGACTGTAACCATTCTGATTTCGGTTACTAGCTCTGAAACCGCTAGTACTAGAGTCAACACACTTCACAGGAATGTTAACCAGCATGAGTTGTTGTGCACCTGGTTTGAATTAAATTGTCTCCCTCTGATAATTGTTGAGTTATTGCCCCTGATATGAACACTTGAATTTATAAAACTTTGTGTCGCACACATCTCTAAAACCAGTAGGGCTAGAGCCACCAAACTCCACAGGATTGGTTTCAAGCATGATTTGGTTTGCTGTTGGCGTTTTTGAATTGTCTCCCTCTGTTAACATTTGAGTTACTGCCCCTGATGATTTAAATTAGACAAACTTTACTTAGTATCGTGTGTATCACTGAAACCACTTGGGCTAGAGTCACCAAACTTCACAGGAATGTGACCAGAATGATTTTTGGGATTTTTGAATTGTCTCCCCCTGATAACTTTGGGGTTATTGCCCCTGATATGGTTACTTAAAGTTAGAGAAACTTTATGTCATGTATATCTTTAAAACCAATAGGGTTAGAGCCACCAAACTTCACCGGAATTTTGACCAGCATAAGGTGATGTACACCAGGTATTTTTAATTGTTTCCCCTTGATAAGTGTTGAGTTATTGCCACTGATATTATAACTTAGAATTAGAAAAACTTTGTGCTGCATGTATCTCAGAAACCAGTAGGGCTAGCGTCACCAACCTTAACAAGAATGTTCACCAGCATGAGTTGTTGTGCATCTGAGGTTTTAATTATACCCCCTTATAACTTTGGAGTTACTGCCCCTTATGACTTAAAATAGAGAACCTTTACTTTGTGTCGCGTGTATCTCTAAAACCACTAGTACTAGAGTCACCAAACTTCACAGGAATGTTGACCTGCATGTGTTGTTGTGTGCATAGATTTGTTTAATTGTCTCCCCTTGGTAATGTTGGAGTTGTTGCCCCTGATGACTTAAAATTAGACCCTGATCAGTTTGGAGTTACGGACATTACACCTGTGTTTGAGGATGAGAGGGGGAGACATCTGGTTTTGTGACAAAAACAAACCTCTAGTTAATACTGTGCATGTCACGACAGTACAGACTTCGGGCGTATTATGCTCCGACACACGGGTCTCTTGTTTTCTTTCTCTTGTTTGTATGATTCTTTTGGTTAAGTTTCTGTTATTCCGTCGACATATACATATTTACAGAATATTGAATTAGTTATATGGTTGTTGAATCATACCGCCTTAGACTAACCTAATGAATCTTCTACTACCGGAAGTAACCTAATAAACTTAAGTTAATCTGCATTCCATTTATTACGTCACTAGGGAAGACTGGTGACTTGATAAAATCGAACTCAATAAAACCGTGTCTGCAATTTTCTCTATTTGAATTGCTGGTTTTGCTTTCGAGGGATCTCATCTTATCAGAGTTTATTTATTGTTCTAAAATGGATCCGGTTAATGTTGTCACTAATGCTGACGACTATCTAGACCGTTCTTTAAGTAATTACAGACTCTGCACAAACAAAACAAAAATCAAATTGATAATCTTCACAACAGCAGGTGTTAAGTGCTTGTGTGGCGGCCGTAAAACGTCGCCCGTACTTCATTCTCAGTGTTGTTATACCTTCTGATCCTTCGAGATCATGAATTTCAGTACTTCTTGTTTTGAAAATTGAATACCGCTTAAGCCGGTACTAGGGGGGCGTGAGCAGTGTTGCACTTTCAATTACTGTTCATGAACAGACTCAATAAAACCGAGTCTGCAATTTTCTCTTTTTGTGTTGTGATTTTTGCTTTCGGGGGATCACCTCCCTTCAGAATTTGTATGCTTTAAAGTGTTTTCAATTTGTTAACCTTCATATTAATACTGACCGAAATATATGCGCTTCAAACTATGCATTAATTCTTATGCGCAGTAATTTATTCATAGTACTCCAAACATACTTCTGTCATTGAAACTTGAAACTTAATCACTTGGTTAAGCACCTAATTTTGCAAATAATGCATTCAATGGCTTTGTACATTGACATAAATAAAATCAGAGACAAATGAAATTCGATAGAGGATATACAATACACGAATTTACATTTAAGAAAGCATAACAATTAAAAAACTGTTATAATATACTAAAACCCAGGCTTTATATAAAGTACTTCATACAACTACAACACGCAGACAGTCTCTGCGAAATATTAAAAAGTGAGTCAAAGTGTCCGAAATAATGCGTTTTTAACTTTCTTTTAAAGGATTCAACATTTTCTGCTCTTTTATTCTCGCTATGAAGCCCATTTCAAAGTCTGGGACCAACTGTCCAAAACTTCTATCACTAATGCTTAGGTCACAACCCCTTCCGATTAGGCTTAGGATGTACTCCCGTCTTGACTTTTAGCTATTTTGGCCTGGTCCCCGGCCGGACACGAGACATGGCCGGCCGGTGGCCGGGGCTCTCAGGCAGCATCGGGGAGGTGCCCGAAGAGTTTTAAATCGAAGTTAAATTTTCTCCGGTGTCCCGTAGATTTTCATAATCGGCCACATATCTTTCACATATCGCTTAAGTATCGTCCGATATCCGGCCGGGAATCGAGCGGTAATCGGCCGGTGTATGTAGCCTCAGAGGAGAATGTTTTGGGACCGGATATGGGCCGATATCCGGCCGATGTCTGTTTACACATTGGAAAGTAACCCACCGATGTCCGATCGGCTTGAACCGGTGTGGACCAGCTATGTTACAGACATCGGTCACCGGCCGGCTAGAACTGGACATCGACCGGGCATCGGGCGGACTATATAATCCCCCGTCAGTCGCCGTGTACAACATTATAGCGCGTTTCTACACAAGAGACAACACACACACCCATTCGAGAAGCTAAGAAGATGCCTCCAAAACGAAAAGAAAAATGTTCCAGCATCGCCAGTCGTAGTCTTCTTGGTGCAGCCATCGTAACGTTCTTACCATGCCAGGTAGGGCAGCCATTATATACCTCTTGACCGAAGACGTAGCCATCGGCCATCACACCGCCCGACAATCGCCCGGCATTCGGCCGGGCCTGGTACAAGCGTCTTTCGTTGTCCGTAGGATACTCGGACGATATTCGTACGATGTCCGGTGAAAAGGCCGGTTATCGCCCGGACATCATAGGATAATCGGCCGATTAGTATTAGATGTTCGGTCGGTATTCACTGCCTCGCCGGCCCCCAAAAATTTCTCTTTTGAAACAGACGCCGTACGATTACCAGACGGTCTTCGGACGGCCTCAGCACGGCCTCCGGACGGTGCCATTTATGTAAATGATGTGTGACAAATGTTTTGACCGGTGTTGTCCGATGTCAGAAAAATGGCCAAAGCTAGCGGTGTACTCCCGATTACCCCCTATCCCCGTATACCGGCCGATCTTTGTGACCATAGCATTAATGTCTTTATCTTGTTGACAGGCATAGCATATCTCTGGAGCTTTGTCTGCCGATCTCAGACTGCGTGTTGGTGCTTGCTTTACAAGAAGTTCTGTCAGATAAACGGGAGCGTGGTTGAGAGAGCAATTGTACATATATGTCAATATCTTAAAAGTGACCCTAGCTTTGATAGGTAACTAATGAGTCTTTAAGAGATTGTTTAGAGCTGTCTGACCATTTCCTATTCAAAACGAGTTTAGCGCGCATATTTTGGATTCGCTGCAGTTTATCTATATCACACTGTGCAATTCCGTATAAGATGACATTACAATAATCTAAACAAGAGATCACTAGTGAAAAAACTAAAATTTCGGGAGATTTTTTATCAGGTATTTCCTAATACATTTTGTTCTACAGTAGTTCAACATGGCAACGCGACACTTTGAAGGTCAATGTTTCATCGTCGAGAAAAACACCTAGGTATCTAATACACGTTTCCGATTCAACAACATATGCTGCGATATCGAGTGAATATGTAGTACATTTGTTTAGCTGTTGTTTACTTCCAAAAAGTGATGAATTCAGTTTTTGCTGTGTTCATCTTAAGTTTGTTTTCGTCCAGTTATTGATCGTTATAGCATATTCTTCAAGGTTTTGAACAGCTTGTCGTTCACTATTGGAGGTAGGTTTGAAGCGTTTACTTGCATTATGGTCATCAGCGAAACCATATACTCAGATAGATGGAGGAATGACACCGAACAAGGTTCCTGCGTATGCAAGGTAGAGCCAAGGACCAAGGCAACTGCCCTTGGGAACACTGCACGCCAACAAACGAGGTTGTAATTGTGACGAATTTACATTCACGCGACAGCTTCTTGGTCTTAAGTAGGAGTCCAACCATTTCAGAGCAATATTACAAACTCCATATTGGCTCTTGAGAACATCGAGAAGAATATCATGGTCAACAGTATCAAAGGCAGCAATAAGATCTATGGCAATAAGGGCAGTTACTTCCTGGTTCTCCATAGCCTCAAGTAGGTCATGAACAAGTCTCAATTAGGCAGATTCGCAAGAGTGAAGTCGTCTGTAAGCCTATTGATTTTTGAGCAGTAGATCACGGTCATTTACGTGGATACCAAGTCTAAACAATGCAGCTTTCTCAATAAGTTTTGACAGAAAGGGAAGATTGCTTACGGGTCTGTAATTCGACAGTTCTAGTTCCAATTCAACTTTCTTTAGCAACGGTCTTATAATGGCTTGCTTCCATTTCGATGGGAAAACAGCATGTTTCAATGAAGTGTTAACTAACTTTGTGATAACAGGTAATAGATCATCTAAAAACAATTTTAGAATCTTTGTAGGCAGAACGTCTAATTCACATGATTTTGTCTTGAGCTCGTTTATCAATTTTTTAATTTATTCTTGACTCAGTTCTTCAATTTCAGTAAACCGTACAACGTCTTTCTGAATGGACTCAACGTTGTTAAAAGAATTCAAAGAATCTCGATTGTTCCGTATCGTGTTCATGAAATAGTCGGCAAAGTCTTAACTGAAGGTAATCTCACTTTCGCTAGGAGGCAGTGGATTTTCGGATTTAGTTCGTGTCAAATCAGATACAAATTGATACAACTTTTTAGAGTCACCCTTACAATCAATGACATTTTCACTCAAAGATTTTCATTTTTCCGTTTTTAATTGACAACTGTATTCATTCCTTGCTGCTTTAAAGGTTTCAAACTGTCCGGGCTCCTTATGTTTTTTCCAAAGACGCCCAGATTTGTGCAACTGGCGCTTTAGCTGGAGTTTATCATTTGTCAGCCATGGTTTAGGTGCACGAAAAATTTTGGTTTTCTCTTTGAAGGGAGCATATGTGTCTTAAACGTCTTTAATCTCTGTTTCAAACTTTTCTACGCAAATGTCAACATTTTCAGAATCAATTGAAATTTCAGATAAACTGTTCGTAAATGCAGACTTGTCCATGTTTTTGAAATCTCTAAAGGTAACTGCTTTACTTGAAATGTTCTCTTTCTTGATAATCGTGACGACTTTGATCTGATAAGAAGGGACCAGGCTGACAGGAGACTACATCGACACCATTTCCTTCCTCAGTAATAACTAGGTCAAAGCAATTTCCACCAGTGTGAGTACTAAAATTTACATGCTGCACAAGACCCATTGCCTGGACCGAATTCTTGAAATCCAATATTGCAGTGTTGTCTTCTTTGAGATGTAGGTTAAAATCTCCCATAACCATTAAGTTCGAACATGTAGGTAAAATGCCTTCCATATATTGCAAGAAGTCCGTTAGAAATTGAGAATATTTACTAAATGAAGGAGGTCTGTAGATTCCTACTACCAGTAAAGTTATGTTTTTAAAGATAAGTCGCCACAGTTCAAACTCGAAGCTTTTGTGCGTTCCGAAGGAAAGTTTATGTACGTTAATGTTTGTTTTTTATGTCAAAGCTATGCCACTGCCTATTTTATTTATCCTGTTGGTGACACTGAGACTGTAACCATTCTGATTTAGGTCGGACGTTTCATACTGATGTTGCTTGTCGTCAGAGAACCATGTTTCCGTAATAAATGCAAATGAAAAAGTAGTAAAGTCAAGCAGGAAAAGCCACACACAAAAAGCCATCATCACCAAAATACCTACAGAAAGCAATTTATATAGCAATTTATACTCATACACACAGAGTAGAAAGTCACATACAAGACGCAATCACCACCACCACATCGATAGACAGCATGTCACACACAAACAACCAAATACACGCAAACACACGAAAAGAACACAGAAAACACCAACAATACACAAGCACCAGAGACGAACATGAACTAAACACAAGCACAAAGACACAAGACAAACAAAAGTAAGGGTGACAAAGAGAGAACCGCCTTGGCACGGTCAGTAGCAAAATCACCACTGGGGATTTAAACCGGTTTACGGACGTCCTATCCTCACACTTATCTCAAAGTCACCCTAGCTAAACAAACATTTTAAATAATAGTATCCCCGCCGGACTTCCCCACAACGTAGAAGACAGCAATCACAGTACAAAATGTAAAATAGCATAACAACTGTGAACGTCCGTCACATATGTACTCAATGACTTTGCTGAAGACGGAGCAACTGCAGGGAAACCGTTAAGGACACGACAGAGAAAAGGTAATACATGAATCTAGTAAGCTCATCCCATTTCCTGGTTTAAGAGTATACCATTATAGAGTTCTTCCTTCGGCCTGTCATCGTGCAAGCAAAGAGGAAAACGTAGCGACCGACCGTAAAGGGGTCGATAACCAAACATGCAGTGTGTTGCAATATAGTAGGGTCATAACCTTTCTTCCCAAAAGTTTTATCGCGTTTAATAAACAAATCGTGAAAATGGATATGACCCCGAATTGTCAGATTTATAACAGAATGTAGCATATCCTTTTTTATAATTGTAGACCCAAGTCATCAACTGCACTATTTTCTCTAGTATAAATTTCACTGAAAACAGTTATCGAGACAAAATGTAAGCTGACCTAATATAAATCACATCACGTTTTCTTGAACTTCTCGTCTTTTGGTAATTCAAATAATCCTATTTAGTCTCTGTCGGATTATGAGCTACACCCATAGGCAGGGATACACACATATGCAGCACAAATTACCATTTTAGCACTCAAAACGAAGCAGAAGTACATTACGTGCGATTCTTTTCTAAACGATATGTAGTTCGACATTTATAGCGAATGTTCACAAGTGACGTCATCACAAAGGAGATAAGCGAGCGGCCAAAATCAGTCAGTGCTTACTTATCGGTGATATATGACAACTGCTATGTGCGATATGACTGTATTTATGTGTTTTCGAAACTTTTAATTACTACTCATGAACAGACTCAATAAAATCGAGTCTGCAGTTTTCTCTTTTTGCATTTCTACTTTTGCTTTCGAGGGATCACCCATTTTCAGTATATTTATAGTTTACGCATGAGTAACGCATTTAAAGCCTACTGGGGTTTAAACCAGTCTGTGGGTACCCAACCTCATGTTTATCCTACAATCACTTAAATGGAAAAGTAGAAAAGTCAAGCAGGCAAAGCCACATGCAAGACGCAACCACCACCAAAACACCGATAGACAGCATGACACACAAACACACACCCACACACCCAAAACGCACACGCACACACACACACGAAATGAACACAGAAAACACCAAAAGACACACAAGAAACAGGGACAAACGTTCCACAACATGAACAAACCACAAGCACAAAGACGCAAGGCAAACAAAAGGAAGGGTGACAAAGAGAGTACCGCCTTGGCACGGTCAGCAGCAAAAACACCACTGGGGGTTTAAACCGGTTTACGGACGTCCTAACCTCACACTTCTCTCAAAGTCACCCTAGCTTTACAAATATTGTAAATAAAGGTATCCCCGCTGGACTTACCCACAACATAGACGACGGTGAACACAGGACAACATGTAAAACATAGCATAATAACTGTGACAATCCGTCAAATATGTACTCAATGACTTTGCTGAAGTCAGAGCACCTGCAGGTAAGCCGTTAAGGGCACGACAGGGAAAAATAATACATGAGTCTGGTAAGCTCCTCCTGTATCCAAGTTTAAGAGTATACCATCATAGAGTACTACCCTCGGCCTGTCATCGCGCAAGCAAAGAGGGAAGCGTAGCTACCGACTGTAAAAGGGTCGATAACCAAACATGCAGTGTGTTGCAATATAATAGGATCATAACCTTTCTTTTTAAATGTTTTAATGCGTTTTATAAACAAATCATGAAAATGGATATGACCCCGAATTTTCCTAAGTTTGTAGATAACATCCCCATAAAATTCTGGTTGAAAAATGCCTTGTCGCAGTAACGTCCGTAGATTGCAATTATATTTACTAATGAGAGGTAAATTTCGATAATAAAATTTAGAAAAGGTTTTCCGAAGTTTGTGATATCTGTAACCTTGCATATCTGTAACCTTGCTTAAGAAGTTTATCAGTTATAACTAAATTACGTCTGTTAAAATCTTCAAGCAAAGAACAGGCTCGGGCAAACCTAATAAGTTGAGAAATATAAACACCATAAGATGTAGAACGTGGCACATCCCCATCTAGAAAAGGATAATTAACAATTTTAAAATTAAAATCTTCTCTTTTATCGTATACTTTGGACGGAACTTTATCATTTGTAAATAAAAGATTCAAATCTAAAAATGAAGCATTAATGTCAGATTGATTAGTTTTGTTTAAAGACAGTTCTTTTGGGTAGATTGAAGAAACCATAGTATCAAAATAAGGATTATCTAAATTCAAAATATCGTCTAAATACCTTGAAGTTTTATTAAAAGCATTAACAATATCGGTTTGTGTATCAGGTTTTAAGCCAAGCATAAAATCCCTCTCGTAGCAATACAAAAACAAATCTGCAACAAGAGGGGCACAAGTTGTACCCATGGGTATACCAACAACTTGACGATATATGGTATCTCCATAACGCACAAATATATTATCTAAAAGAAAGGTAAGAGATCTACAAACATCAAGGCAAGTCCACATTGTGTAATGTTCAACTTCTGAATTCGAAAAGAATGAACGTTGAACATTACAAGCAATGAACATTTTGTTTTCTCTGGCAAAGGTTTTTTCTATTAATTTAATAAGTCTATCCTTTATAAGATGGTGAGGTAGAGTAGTATAGAGTGTAGAGAAATCATAAGAGCTCAGTAAAGAAATGTTATACTGTTCATTTTCAAGTTTTGTTAAAACATCATTTGAATTTTTTATGGACCAAAAAACATTAATACCAGAATTTTCATATATTTTATCACAGTAGCGTTTAACATGTTCTTTGATCGTAGTAAGACGGGACGTCAAAAGTATAGATAATTTAGTAGTGGTACAACAGCTAGAGTTGGCAATAAAACGCGACTTATAAGGGTTTTTATGTAGTTTCGGAATCCAGTACAAAGTAGAAAGTTTATGTTGTTTTATGTTAGGACCAGACTTAAAATCATTGCACATTTTTACATGTTCCGAGACTATATCTTTTTCAGGTGTTTGAACTGTTATATAAGTTTTTGAATCAGTTAGCTCCTTCTTTAAAACATCAACATAATACAATCTTCAAATAATGATTACATTGTTTGATGCCTTGTCAGCAGGAACAAGAACATAATCTGAATGAAAATTAGAAATGTTTTTCTTCAAGTAGCGAAATGTAACTCTAGGCCGAGGTGGTAAAAGATGGTAATTTGATTTGTAAAAAGTTATTCGTGTATCAATAATATCGAAAATACATTTCTTCCAATCCGAAAGGGCATTAACATCAGCATGTTCTCGTCGACACCATTTGATGCAGAATTCTTGAATAGCTTCCGCAATATGAGTTCGACAAGCGTCAAAATCAATAAGGGAAGGTAATCTATATTTAGGTCCTTTAGTTAGGAGGGTCCTGAGACGTTTATCCTTAATGATATCAAAATTACCAGTAATGACATGACCAACTGGTTTATAGCAAAAGCTAGAAATGCTACAATCTCAAGAAATAGGGGTATTAACATCAATATTTAAGTCAGAGACAATTTTATTGTAGTTCAAAATAACATTACTAATAGGTTTATTATATATATAACAGATGATAGGTGATTCAGAGTTGATGAAATATTTGGGAATAGCATCGATTACATTCTTATCACGAAATATACTTTGAATATCAATAAAATCGATACCTTTATTTAGGAACTGAAGTTTCAGAAAATGTCTTTTATGTTCAGATTCTTTATCAATACGTGGACGAAGAACATGCTGTGTGTAACTTTGTATAAGTGAGGCAGTATTAATTAACGGATCTGTACGCATATAGATTTTATCAGCCTCTTCGTCTATTGACTTAAGACAGGAAAAGGGTAAAGACGATAAACAAGATAACATATAATGTTTACCAGTTTGTTTTAGAATAGTATGTAAATCATGAATAGACATATTACGACGTAATTTACGCTTAATATTACCATTTCTACGTCTGCCATGTGATCTACTTTTACGTTTTCGAATAGAAAATATAGAGAAAATATCGATACTTGGATCTTTAGAAATATTGCCGCTTTGGAAAATGTTATCATTAAGGCCTAAAGGAAAAGGTATTTGTAATTTCTTTATCCAGTCTAGCTCTGTGATGAAACGAGCTTTAGATTTTAAACTACCAGTAGTTTTAGAATCATAATAAATTTGTTCTACTGGTTGAACCGAAACATATTTGAAAGAATGTCCTGTATGACGAAAATGCTGGTAAAGAAAATTGCGTACTTTTTTGATCCGGCAATGGTAACTGTGTTCACGAAACCTAGTTTTTAAAGAACGTCCTGTCTGACCTACATATTGAATGCCACAACGTGGCGCATTTCATGTAAGAACATATATAATATTAGATGAGTTTCAGTCTAAATCAGAATTAATCTTCACACTAAACACTCTACCATTAACAAGAGATTTAATTGTTGATCTAGTAGAAATGAAATTTCAACACATACACCTCTTACTATTGCACTTAGTAATTATTGGATACACCCTATGTCTTTTGTTCAAATAATGTGAATTTAGATGGACTTTACTATAACGAATGATAGATTGCTTTAAAGGAGACAAAACGATTTTAGGTCCATTATGAAAAATGTTACTAATAGCCGAAGAGGGAACATGAAAAGATGAAGCAGAAGACAATTTTAGAGGTTTAATACAAACTGACGGCTGTAGTGATTGGAAATTAGCCAGGTTATGAGGAATCTGAACGGAAGACACAGAGTGTAAGTTTAAGTTATTAATTTTGAGTTTAGGGAGACTATTCATATTTTGTGTAGTAATTGTAGCACCCTTCTGTAAAAAGCGACATACGTATGTAACGAAAAGTGGTGTAAAATAATAAAAAACATACCAGAGGTTATGACAAAAATAAAGAAGACTAAGAATATGAATGAAACATTGAATAGTGAAACATTGAATGGGTAAAAAGTAAGAAGAAACACAAATAAGGTAAAGTCACACTAGAGAAAACGCAAACGGCACAAATCTTAAAAGGGAAATTAAAATAGTCACACAATATGTCGGTGAGTACGGAAGCCACCATGAAGTGCAAAGTACGGTGTAAAGGTATGAGGAAACACATTGAATGTAGAGCAATTCCTGCAAGAGGAAGAAAACAATATTGATTGGAAGTCAAAATGTAAAAGTATAAATTCCACTCCAGATATCCCCCGTTGGTTCATAAGTGTTTGCTAATGATCAGTAATAAATTTGAACTGGCAGGAAATTAAGAAATGACAGTTGACACAAGGAGCACAAATGAAGTGTTTATGGATAGTTAGTTACTTTTGTTCGTTCATTTTTGTTTGTAAATGATTAGCAAATCAGTAACCCTTGTTGATTCATTGGTGTGTGTCAATGATCGCTAACGCTTCTTGTTTCATTAGTGTTTCACTTCTCAGTAAATTTTGAAGGGTGGTGATCCCCCTAAAGTAAACATTGCAACACAAAAAGAGAAAATTGCAGACTCGGTTTTATTGAGTCTGTTCATGAACAGTAATTGAAAGTGCAACACTGCTCACGCCCCTAGCACCGTTTTCAATTTTCAGAACAAGAAGTACTGAAATTCATGATCTCGAAGGATCAGAAAGTATAACAACACTGAGAATGAAGTACGGGGCTATGTTTTACGGCTTCTTGTTCATTAGTGTTTTTCAATGATCAGTTACATTTTGGTTCAATGATCAGTTACTTTTAGTAAGTTAGTGATCGGTAAAAGTAGAAAAACAACAGTCAAACAGGGAGAGACACTCTTGTTGGTTCGTTAGAGTGTATCAATGATCATTTTCATTTTTGGTTCAATTATCAGTTACGTTTTCGGTTCATTTGGGTTTGTCAATGATCGGTAACTCTAGTTGGTCGTCAATTTTTATCAAATAGTTGTAATTCATGTTAGTTCATTAATGTTTATGCATTATTCATAAAACTTGATGGTTCATTAGTGTTAGTCAATAATCAGTAACTGTTGCTGGTTCATTGGATGTGTTTGTCAATGGTCAGTATTTAATTACACTTGCTAATTTATAAATGTTTGCCAATGATCAGTTTGTTGATTAATGTTTGTTAATTGTTAGTAACTCGTGTTACTTCATTAGCGTTTGTCGATGATCAGTTGCTTTTGTTGGAGCATGTGTGTTGGTCAACAATCAGCTGCACATGTTGATTTATTAGTGATAGCCATTGTTGTTGGTTCTTTAGTATTTGTGGATGACTAGTAAATCAAGTTTGTTTATATATGTTTTCTCAATGATCAGTAAGTAACTTGTTCACGCATTTTCATTTTCAGAATACATGTACTTCACAACAGCAGTTGTTAAGTACTTGTGTGACGGCCGTAAAAAGTCGCCCCGTACTTTATTCTCAGTGTTGTTATATTTTCTGGTCCTTCGGGATGATAAGTTTTGATGTTGATCGTTTGGAAAATTGAATACTGCTTAAGCCGGTGCTAGGGGGCGTGAGTAATGTTGCACTTTTAATTAATATTCATGAACAGACTCAATAAAACCGAGTCTGCAATTTTCTCTTTTTGCATTTCTACTTTTGCTTTCGAAGGATCACCCATTTTCAGAATATTTGTGTTGGTCCATTAGTGTTTGCAAAACGTATATGTATGAGTCATGAAGGAAACACTACATACAAAACACAACCGCCCAAACAGCACCACGACGAAACACAACAAATGTACATGTATACGAGTATAAAATATACAAACTCTTGTTGGTTCATAGTATTTGACAATGATCAGTTACTCGTTTTGGTTCCTTAGTTATTGTCAATGACCAGTTAATATTTTTGATCCATTAGGGTTGGTTAACGATCAGGTCGTCTTGCCGGTTCATTTGCGTTTACAAATTATACATTTATATTCATTGAATACCGTTTAAGCCGGTGTTAGGGGGCGTGAGCAGTGTTGCACTTTCAGTTACTGCTCTTGAACAGACACAATAAAACCGAGTCTCCAATTTTCTCCTTTTGTGTTGCAATGTTTGATTTCGGAGGATCACCTCTATTCAGAATTTATAATTTTCACAACAGCAGGTGTTAAGTGCTTTTGTGGCCGCCGCAAAAAGTCGCCCCGTACTTCATTCTCAGTGTTATACTTTCTGATCCTTCGAGATCATGAATTTCAGTACTTTTGGTACGTAAAATTGAATACCGCTTAAGCCGGTGCTATAGGACGTGAACAGTGTTACACTTTCAATTACTGCTCATGAACAGACTCAATAAAACCGAGTCTGCAATTTTCATCTTTTGTGTTGCAATTTTGTGCTTTCGGGGTATCACCTCTCTTCAGAATTTACTTTTGTTGGTTCATTAGTATTTTGTCAATGACCAGTACTCGTAACTCTTGTTGGTTCATTAGTTTTCATCAATACGTATGGGTAATTAGTGTTTGTCAATGATCAGTTACTGTTGTTGGTTTATTATGTCTCCCCCTTTAGGGGAGGGCGACATATTGATGTTGTGCTTTCTGTCTGTCCGTCTGTCCGTCCGTCCGTCTGTCCGTCTGTCTGTCTGTTAAAATTCTTGTGCAACTAAATCCTCCTACACCATCAGATGGATTTCCTTCAAACTTTTACATATGAACCAGCTATATGTGAGGATGGTCATGCGGTTTGGAATTGTGGCTGCAACAATTTTGACAGAAGGTATGGCCCTTTGTATTTTTCCTATTATAAAATATATAGCGAAATAAAACTTGTGCAGCTAACTCCTCCTACACTATTTGAGGAATTACTTCAAATTTTTACATATGAACCAGCTATATGTGAGAATGGTCATGTGGTTTGGAATTTGGCTGCAACAATTTTGACAGAAGTTATGGCCCTTTGTAGTTTTTCCTTATAGTGAAAAATTATTGTGCAGCTAACTCCTCCAACACTATTTTCCTTGTATAGAATATATAGCAAAAAAATCTTGTGCGCCAACTCGATTTTCCTTGTATAGAATATATAGCGCAAAAATCTTGTGCTGCTAACCCTTACACTATTTGAGGGATTTACTTCAAACTTTTACATATGAACCAGCTATATGTGTATTTAAGGGATTTACTTCAAACTTTTACATATGGACCAGCTATATGTGAGGATGGTCATGTGGTTTGGAATTTTGGCTGCAACAATTTTGACAGAAGTTATGACCCTTTGGAGTTTTTCCTTATATAGAGTAATAGCGAAAAAGTCTTGTGTAACTCCTCCTATACTATGTAACAGTTTTCATTCAAACTTTTACACATGAACCAGCTATATGTGAGGTTGGTCATGTGGATTGGAATATGGGCTGCAACAATTTTGACAGAAGTTTGGATTTTTTTCAAGTATGAAATTTATAGGGAAAACTAGTGTTTATATATGTCTACAAAAGTTTACAGATAACCAATCTGTATGTGATGCACAACCAATCTATATGTATGTATGTATATCTTGGTTACAACGTTCATTCCTTTTATGGGTGGTGGTGGGGGGGGGGGGGCGGGGTACCGTTGGGGGAAACATGTGTTTTTCTCAAAAACAAACTCTAGTTTATCTTTGTTAATGATCAGTCATTCTTGTTTAATTTACGACTAGTTTGCATGTTTTTTATGAGAAGAACATCTTTGAAGCCACGAGTGGTCTATACATTGAACAAATCAAAACTGATTCAAAGTGATCTTTAAATTGTATTCATACTGTTTCTGGTAAAATAGCCTAGTTTAAACATTGTTTTTGTATCAATTCAAACCTCCTCCGAATGTTGCATAAAATCCGTCCTATCATCGACAAGGTGGTTTGTTTATTGATAACGCGCAGCGTGTCATCATGGAAATACATTGGGTTACCCTCAGCAGTAATGAAAATACAAAAACAATGATCTGCTTTATTTTTTCACTGAACCTAGATAGTAAACAGGCAGGACAGTTTTTCGCAGATTTTTGACAAATGAGTAACTTGTTTGGAAAACACAAAAAATTACAGTCATCTCGCACATAGCAGCTGTCATATAGGATGTCCGAAAAAAACGGAACCCGGGAATAAGACCTGCGAGTTATCCCATTTCTGTCAATATGCTAACTTAAATTAAAAGTATACACATGTAGCTTAGTAGAGACAACATTTTCCCATACATTGTATGTTGTCTAAATTTTGTCTAAACATAGTCATGGGTTTTTAATATATCAGCATTTAAATGAAAGCATCCAGAACCCCGTTTTTATCTACAACATAAATATTTAATATATTTTAATGTTTCCGGTTACATTGGTTAAAATACACATTTGATCCAGGGTTCCGTTTTTTAGGACACCCTGTATATCACCGATGAGTAAGCACCGGCTGATTTTGTTCGCTCGCTTACCTCCCTAGTGATGACGACACTTGTGATGTTCGCAATAAATTTCGAACTCGATATCGTATAGGAAAGAATCGCATGTAATGTAATTCTGCTTCGTTTTGTGTGGTAAAATGGTAATTTATGCTGTCTATGTGTGTAGCTCTGCCTATGGTTGTAGCTCCAAATCCGACAGAGACTAAATAAGATTATTTAAATTAGCAAAAGACGAGAAGTTCAAGAAGACGCGATGTGAACGTCTTGGGAGGGGATTGTTTGTTCAAATTGATTATTGGCGTGGCCCTGTCCGTCCGTCCGTCCGTTCGTTCGTTCATCAGTCAACATTTTGTTTGTCCGCTGTTTTCTCGGAAAACTATTTGACAGATATTAATGAAACTTCACACAAATGTTTAATGCATCTAGATCTGAAGCTGAGTCGATTCTGAGGTTCATTTGATTTGTCGTTCCGGAGTAATGACCCTTATACTTAAAAAACAATGCAAATACATGCAAATAGTTTGTCCGCAGTTTTTTGGGAAAACTATTTGAGAGATATTGATGAAACTTCAAATAATGTTTAATGCATTAAGATATGAAGCTGAATTGATTCTGAGGATCATTTAATTTCTCGTTTCAGAGTTATGACCCTTGTCCTTAAAAAATAATGCAACCACATGCAAATTGTTTTTCCACTGTTTTCTGACGAAACTATTCGAGAGATATTAATGAAACTTCACACAAATGTTAAATGCATCCAGATCTGAAACTGAGTCGATTCTGAGGTTCATTTGATTTGTCGTTTCGGAATTACGGCCCTTGTCCGTAAAAGATAATGCAAATAGTTTGTCCACTGTTTTCTGGGAAAACTTTTTGAGAGATATTGATGAAACTTCACACAAAGGTTTAATGCATCAAGATCTGAAGCTGAGTCGATTCTGAGGTTCATTTGATTTGTCATTTTGTAGTTATGGCCTTTGCACTTAAAAAAATTGCAAATCTATGCAAATATGAGGATGGCCATAACGTTTTCATCTGAAATGATATTTACTTCAATTTTTTAATATGGTTAAAACATTTATATGAATTTTCACATATATTGCGGGGTATTTGATATGTCGTTTTATTCTAAAGTTATGGTCCTTGAACTTTGTGTGTTCGTTGCTTTGTTTGTCTGTCAAGTTTTAGTTTGTTGTTTCTTGGAAAACTATTAAAATGATATATATGAAACTTAACACAAATGATTTGAGCAACAATATCTGAAACTAAGTTTATTTTGAGGTTCATTCAGTTTGTCTTTACAGAGTTATGGCCGTTGCACTTTACAAGAATCTGTAAAATGAGGATTAGCTGTAACTCCTTTATTTAATAAGATATTCACTTTTAAAAACTAATATCACCTTAATATGGAAATCAAGATCTGAAGCACAGATTAGAAAATGTCAACACTTATAAGGCATGTTGAGTCGGAGAAAGTTTGCAAGTGGTCGTATTATGTAGGGTCAGCCAACGTTTTTTCTCGATGGCTGATTTCCATGAAATTTATACTAGAGAAAATAGTGCAGGCAATGACTTGAGTCTACAGTTATACAAAAGGATATGCAGCATTCTGTTATAAATGTGACTTTGGTTAGCACTGTAGGTTAATGGGCCCTCTTCACGGAAAATTATTCTTTTCAAACGCTTTGTTAAGGTATTTCCAACAATGGCCGTTTGTTTACATCTATCAATTTGACCTTCATATTAAAAATTGATCAAATCTATATTTTTAACAATTTTTCAGCAATTATTTTAATACAGTTATTAAGTAAAGGTCCTAGTGTAGTTCATAAATGTTAAACAAAGTTTTTAAAGAATTAAATAAAAACTTTATTTTTTACCTGAAAATATGCAAAAAAGAGGTGTCATATAACTCACTTTTCCAGATATTTGTTTTTTAAAAAAATATCAACAGTTTCCTTCCAAATATCTTCTCTAGTCCTGTTGGTGTATCAATAAGTCCTTATTATATGATACATGTTCCAATTTCACTTTTTCCCAGCACCACTTTTTTATACGCCCACCTAATAAAGGTGGTCGTATATTGTCGTAGCCCTGTCCGTCCGTCCGTTCGTTCGTTCGTTCGTTCGTCCGTCAACATTTTGTTTGTCCGCTGTTTTCTGGGAAAACTATTTGAGAGATATTAATGAAACTTCACACAAATGTTTAATGCATCAAGATCTGAAGCTGAGTTGATTCTGAGGTTCATTTGATTTTTCGTTTCAGAGTTATGGCCCTTGTCCTTAAAAAATAATGCAAATAGTTTGTCCGCTGTTTTCTGGGAAAACTATTAGACAGATATTAATGAAACTTCACAAAAATGTTTAATGCATCAAGATCTGAAGCTGAGTCGATTTTGAGGTTTATTTGATTTTTCGTTTCAGAGTTATTGCCCTTTTACTTAAAAAATAATGCAAATATATGCATATAATTTGTCCGCTGTTTTCTGGGAAAACTATTTGACAGATATTAATGAAACTTCACACAAATGTTTAATGCATCAAGATCTGAAGCTGAGTTGATTCTGAGGTTCATTTGATTTTTCATTTCAGAGTTATGGCCCTTGTCCTTAAAAAATATGCAAATAGTTTGTCCGCTGTTTTCTGGGAAAACTATTTGAGAGATATTAATGAAACTTCACAAAAATGTTTAATGCATCAAGATCTGAAACTTAATTGATTCTGAGGATCATTTGATTTTTCGTTTCAGAGTTATGGCCCTTGTCCTTAAAAAAAATGCAAATAGTTTGTCCGCTGTTTTCTGGGAAAACTATTTGACAGATATTAATGAAACTTCACAAAAATGTTTAATGCATCAAGATCTGATGCTGAGTTGTTTCTGAGGTTTATTTGATTTTTAGTTATTGCCCTTTTACTTAAAAAATAATGCAAATATATGCATATAGTTTGTCCGCTGTTTTCTGGCAAAACTATTTGACAGATATTAATGAAACTTCATACACATGTTTAATGCATCAAGACCTGAAGCTAAGTCGATTCTGAGGATCATTTGATTTGTTGTTTCGGAGTTATGGCCCTTGCACTTAAAAAAATCATGCAAATCTATGCAAATCTGAGGATGGCCATACTTTTTTCATTTGAAATGATATTTACTTCAATTTTTTTTATATGGTTAAACCTTAATGTGAATTCTCACATATATTGCGGGGGTTTTGATATGTCATTTTATTCTAAAGTTATGGTCCTTGAACTTCGTGTGTTCGTTGCTTTGTTAGTCGGTCAATTTTTAGTTTGTCTGTTGTTTTCTGGGAAAACTATTAAAATGATATCAATGAAATTTAACACAAATGTTTTAAGCAACAAAATTTGAAGCTGAGTTTATTTTGAGGTTCATTCAGTTTGTCTTTACAGAGTTATGGCCGTTGCACTGCAAAAATGAGGATTAGCTGTAACTTTTTTATTTAATAAGATATTCACTTCATTTTTTTAAAGAATAGTATCACCTTAATATGGAAATCAAGATCTGAAGCACAGATTAGAAAATGTCAACACTTATAAGGCATGTTGAATCAGAGAAAGTTTGCAAGTGGGCGTATTATGTACCGTATGCGGTACTCTTGTTCAATCATAGCAAATCATACGAGGGACATTCAGTATGTAATGCAACTGATGGTTTATTTAAGAAACAAACACATGGATTCCGATTTTAACGCTTTCCAACCATTTTTGGTGCATACGAGTAGGCCTGTTCAATGTACACTTTTAGAAATAATTATATAACCGACCTACACATATTTGGTATCAGTGTAAAGGGTAGATAATTAATTGAGCGTGTATATAAAGGGATTAGCGGCCACGTGCAATGCAAGGAAAATCGAGCGCTAGTTTCATTACATACTCAATAGCCCTCGTATGTTTGCTATAATTGAAATATAGTGATGTTGGGAAAAAGTTAATTTGGAACATTTATCATATAATAAGGACTTATTCATACATCAACAGGACTAAAGAAGATATTTGGAATGATGTTTTTGAAACAATTTTTTTTAAAAAAACATCTGGAAAAGTGAGTTATATGACACCTCTTTTTTGCATATTTTCAGGTAAAATTGATGTTTTTATTTAACTCTTAAAAAGTGTTGTTTAACATTTATGAACTACACTAAGACATTTACTTAATAACTGTATTAAAATAATTGCTGAAAAAGTGTTAAAAATATAGATTTAATCAATTTTTAATATGAAGGTCAAATTGAATAGAGGTAAACAAATGGCCATTGATGGAAATACCTTAACAGCGTAAACCCAAATCTCGCAAGAACTGTCTGATCAGGATCTGCTCTGATTGCTTAGTCCGATTCCATAGACTTATTATATCCCCCTTTTGAAAAAATGGGGGTATATTGGTTTGCACATGTCGGTCGGTCTATCTGTCGGTCGGTCGGTAGATAACTAATAAACAACATGGCATAAAATCTTCAAACTTGCTGTGGTGGTTGGTCACGACAAGTAGATGACCCTATTGTTTTTGAGGTCACTAGGTCAATGTCACCATGACCTGAACTGGTTAAATGGTTTCCGATAAATAACTGCTCAAGGGTTTGGCTTAGGATCTTCAAATTTGCATATGTGGTTGGTCATAGCAACTAGATGAGCCCGATTATTTTTGAGGTCACAAGGTCTAAGGTCAAGGTCACCATGACCTGAACTGGTGAAACGGTTTGTGTCAATAACTGCTCAAGAGTTTGGCTTAGGATCGTCAAACTTGCTGTGGTGGTTGGTCATGACAACTAGATGACCCTATTGCTTTTGAGGTTACAAGGTCAAAGGTCAAGGTCACCACCTTAACTGGGTGTAAAATTGCACCAGGTGTAGGCTGCACTTTCTTTGCTCTCATTGTTTTGAACTTTATCAGCAAATCTACTGCTGGTACAGACCTATGAATTGTCATGAAGTTGTATGAATGTGACAAGAGTGTATATATGTTCATTTTATTCTGGATATTTATGCTGAATTTTGTTAATTTTAACCTAAAAGATATTGCTAAATATTCAATTGGTTTTAAATCAGAGTGTATTTTGCCCTAAGGAATGACGAGTGAGCGTATATCAAGGACTGTACAATACATGCACTATACAATATCGGACAATCCGACACAATAACACCTAACCAAACGGTTATGGCAAGACTGAAACAGTTAGGTATTTTAAGGTATCGGGGTACCAGAGGGGGAAACGGTATAGTAAGACGTATTTGGGATACAAATCAAGGGATTAATATCAACAACCTACAAACTTTGCCTGAGGTGATCCCCACCATTATAAATATACATGGCTCAAACTACACAATCATCCAAACGCAGATCTGTCAATCTGAACCTGGTGAAGATTAAGCGCTCAAGTTTCAATGTTGTGAAAGGCCAAACTAATGTAAAAGTTTGCTTCTTAAACCCAAGATCTGTAGAGAACAAAACTCTAGCTATATATGATTATATCATTTCAAACCATCTTGATATTTTTGCCGTGACGGAAACGTGGCTTGGAACATCCATTGACAAAGCATGTATTAGTGAACTCGTCCCCTCTGGCTACCGGATCCAACATGTCCCTCGCTGTGGAAAACGCGGTGGTGGTGTAGCACTTATATACAAATCCTCTATAGATATCGATATAGTAGAATCAGGTACGAATAATAATTTTTCCAACTTTGAGTTCATAGACTGTAACATAACTATAATGGCTACCCATTACGTCTAGCAGTGATATATATGATATATAGACAACCACCAACACGAGAGAATGGTTTCAAAACAACTGACTTTCTTGAAAAAGAATGGCCCGTGTTTCTTTCTAGATATGCCATTATTACGACAATAAAATCATAATTGTTGGTGATTTATTTTCCATTTAGATACTCTCACAGATACTGCCCGATTTATTAGCTGTCTTGACTCATGTGGTATGAGGCAACATGTCAATGAACCCACACATGTTGGTGGACATACACTAGATGTCGTGATCACTAGAGATACCGACAACATAGTTTCTAACATAGAAGTTAGCGATCCCGGGTTCTCTAATAATTCTGGGAAATTGACACGTGATCATTTTGCAATGACTTTCAGTGTTAAAGCGGCAAAACCTGCTCCAATTAGCAAGACTTAAGCTTTTCATAGATTACGCTGTATAAATGTTGATGCCTTTAAAAACGATATCCAGACATAAAAAATTCTCAACCAGTCTTTAGAATGTACAGACCTTGACGACCTAGTTAATTTATACACAGAGGAGATGTCAGCACTAATCAACAAGCATGCTCCACTCCGTACAAAAACTATTATACTAAGACCATCTTGTCAGTGGTTTCACGAGGATCTACACGCTGCCAAACACTTGAAACGTTAACTTGAACGAGAATGGCGTAAAACCAAATTAACAGTTCACCATGAAATCTACAGAAACCAATGTGCAAAACCAAATACATTATTTAGTCAGGCTAGAGTCAATTATTATTCTGACAAAATCAACTCCTGTGGACACGACCAGAAAACTCTGGTTAAGGTGACTAAACATCTGTTAGGTTCTTCAAACGATATTGTTTTACCTTTCTTCAAATCGCCCAAGAAACTGGCAGAGGACTTTTCTGACTTTTACACTAACAAAATAGAGGCCATTAGGTGTGACATATCTTCAAAAACGCAGACTGAGTGTGATACCCGAATATTGAATCTGATACGGCGCCATTGAAAAATGCATCTTCAAAAAAGCAAGTTGAGTATGATTACGCGAATATTGAATCTGTTACGGTTCCAGTAGAAAATCTGACAACATTTACTCCTGCTACATCAAAGGAGGTGAAACAAATCATATTACAGCCTCCAAATAAATCCTGTGAATTAGACCCGATACCAACATGGTTATCAAAATTATGTCTCGATGAACTTTTACCAGTTTTAATGAAAATTATCAACCTGTCTCTCGACTCAGCATATGTACCAAAGGCATTTAAGATCTTACATGTCAGACCTCTCATGAAAAAGCCAAATCTGGATCGAAACTCTTTTAAAAAGTACAGACCTTTGTCAAATATCCAATTTATCTCAAAAGTCTTGGAGAAGGTAGTGGATAAACCTGTTGAACAACACTTGTCAATAAAAAATCTTCATGAGGAACATCAGTCGGCATATAGAAAGTTTCACTCAACTGAGACTGCTCTACTCAAGGTCCAAAGCGATATTCTAGAGGCACTAGACCAAAACAAGGTTACTGTCCTCGTATTACTGGACCTCTCCGCTGCATTCGACACTATTGATCACAGCACACTGCTTGAACGTCTAGAACATGACTTTGGAATAGGTGGTACACCGCTTGCATGGATGACACCTATCTCACCGATCGCTTTCAAATTGTATGCATTGACAAAGAACTCTCTGAGCCAGTCCTCATGAAATACAGTATACCACAGGGATCCGTGTTAGGGCCAAAAAACTATATTATGTATACAAAACCCATAGTCGCAATTTGTAGAAACCATGGACTTAATCATCATTTTTATGCAGACGACTCGCATCTATATATATCATTCGAACCCGTTGACACTACTACACAAATGGAAGTTATAAGACGAGTGGAAGCCTGTCTAAAAGATGTTGTCTCCTGGATGCACCACATTATGCTAAATCTAAATGCAGATAAAATAGAAGTTATACTGTTTAACTTCAAACGTAATGCAGAACGTGTATCAAACATAGATATCAAAGTTGAACATGCAGAGATAAAACCATCAACGTGGGTTCGAAATTTAGGGGCATTCCTCGATTCCAACATGAACATGGAACAACAGGTAAATTCTGTTTGTAGGTCTTGTTATGCCCAGCTACGACAAGTAGGCAATATCAGAAAATATCTTACCATTTATGCTACTAAAACCCTAGTAAATTATCTTGTTACATCCAGACTCGACTATTGCAACTCCCTGCTTTGTGGTTTATCAAAGACAACTTTGAACAAACTGCAGACTGTCCAAAATGTTGCAGCTCGTATCATTACCAGGACATCACGTTTTGACCACATACTCGTAACACCAGTGTTAAAGGAACTTCACTGGCTCCCAGTCGAACACCGGATTGACTTTAAACTTTTGACTCACACCTATAATGCATTCAATGACAAATCTCCAAGTTACATCACAAACATGTTAAAGATATATAAACCTCAGTGTGATTTAAGATAAAAAAATGACTTTATGGCCCTCGTGATACCAAGATCCCGCACAGTTACCTATTGTGATCGTAGCTTTGCAAAGGCGGCTCCTAAGTTGTGGAATGAACTACCGGTGGGAATACGGAAGCCAGCTTCATTTGAGTCTTTTAAAAGAACTCTTTAAAGTCATTTCTTTTTAAAGATATATGGTGGCTGATGTATATTTTAAGCCCAAATAGCTGTTGCATGTTTTAACTCAGCTACACATGAATCGTTTAAAAGATCTCGTTAAAAGCTTTCCTTTTTAAAGTATTATGGTGGCTAATATATATTTTAAGCCCAAACAGCGGTTGCATGTTCTAACTATACAAATAGTATGCCATCAACTTTGCTTTATTCTCTTATCATAATTGTATTATACCTTATTAGGCATATGGATTTTAAAATTTGAGGCTATGCGATGTTCTTTTTATACCTTAGACATACACTGAAAATGTTTTTGTTTTGTTTATTATGTTTTTATTTCTATTTCATATCTTATATTTTCTTTAATTTATGCTTTAGTATGTATAATTGTTTTAATTGTAAATCACTTTTGAACGTATTTAGATATGAAAAGACTGCTATATAAATATGGTATAATAATAATAATAATAATAATAATAATAATAATAATAATAATAATAATAATAATAATAACTGGTTAAATGGTTTCCGAACAATAACTGCTCAAGGGTTTGGCTTAGAATCTTCAAACTTGCTGCGATAGTTGGTCATGACCACTGGATGACCCCTAATGTTTTTTTAGGTCACTGGGTCAAAGGTCAAGGTCACCATGGCCTTAACTTGTAAAATGGTGTCTGATCAATAACTGCTCAAGGGTTTGACTTAGTATCTTCAAATTTGCTTAGGTGGTTGGTCATGACAATCAGATGAGCCCTATTGTTTTCGTGGCCACTAGGTCAAAGGTCAAGGTCACCATTACTTAACTGGTGAAAAGGTTTGCGATCAATGACTGCTCAAGGCTTTGGCTTAGGATCTTCAAACTTGCTGTGGTGGTTGGTCATGACAACAAGATGACCCCTATTGTTTTTGAAGTTACTATGTCAAAGATCAATGTCATCATGACCTTAACTGATGAAATGGTTTCCGATTAATAACTGCTCAATTGTTGGGTTCGCGATCTTCAAACTTGCTGTGGTAATTGATCGTGACCACTAGATGATCCTTATAGTTATTGAGGTCACTAGGACAAAGGTCAAGGTCACATGACCTTATTTTTTTAAATATTTTCAGATCAATAAATGTTCAGTGGATTGGCTTAGGATCTTCAAAGTTGCTGTGGTGATTAGTCATGATCACTAGATGACCTCTATAGTTGAGGTCACTAGATCAGAGGTCAGGGGGTCTGGGGGTGTTTCTTTAGATTCGATCAGGGTTGTCTAGCGTATATGTAACCCCTGTAAATGCCACCGAGTCATGAAATCTTTAATAAATATCTTAAGAGAAAAAAGATTTAATAAACACCATTTAGCACTGTTGAAACCAAATTTGCTATAAAATCAATTTCCCAATCCCTTTCTTTTTATATAAACAGCTTCAGGCGCGTTTGCAAATAGAGTAGATCCAGATCGGACAGTTCATGTAGGAGCTGTCTTTCGGGTTTTGCTCTGTTTGCTTATGAACTTTTGTTGATCTAATCCTATAGTTTCTGTCAGAGCCAATGATCCCTTTGAAAAGTTAGCATTGAGAAAAAAGCCTTTAGATCTCAATGAATATTCGTGTAAGAAATAATGATTTCATGGAGATCGAGTTTTTGTGATGATACATGAGCACATGAACGTTTGGCTATGCCAGTAATTTTACAACCAGACCTACCGGTATATTATTTCACAAGCAAACCGACAAGACCCTGATCAGGGAGCTTCAACAGAAACTGTCTGATCTGGGTCTACTCTGTAAATTTGTTCAATACGTTTGATCTGGGTCCACTGTGTGGAGTGAAGTGATTTACTCACACATAATTTTTTATCAGGAAAATAGTTTATCATAAATATGATCCTTTTAGCCATTTCGGAACATGGACAATCCATAGGAAACAAGAGAGTCGTCACGGGTGACAAATGCCCCCCAAGTGTTTGACACTGAAATGCATTTTGGCGGAAAAACAATACAATGTAATGCAGGTGTAACATGAAATTTTAATGCTGTTAAAAATGACACAGGAGTCAGTTCTTAACATTAAAAACAGAACCGTTGACGATTATGATAGCTAAGAAAAGAACCAGAGGCCGAAACTTAGCTAAAAAGGACCCTAGGTCATTCTCAACGTTAAAAAGGACCCTGGGTTGATTGTAAACGTTAAAAACAGATCCTGGATAAATTCATAACTTTTTTTAAAAAAAGACACAGGGTCAAATGTTAATGTTAACAAGCTTTTAGTAAAATCAAGGAGATGTCAAAGACCAAGGACAAGGTCACAGTGACCTGAAAATGGTATGCGTCACCCCGTAATCCTGAGAGGTACTCACACACCAACTTTGGAATCCGTTGCTGATAAGGTATAGGAGATATGCTCCGGACAAGCTTTTAGTAAAATCAAGGTCAAAGGTGAAAGGCACATTGACCTGAAAATGGTACACAGCACTCCGTCATTCCAAGATGAACTCATACACCAAATTTAGAACCCGTAGCTGGTAAGGTATAGGAGATATGCTCTGGACAAGGTTTTTGTAGCTGATAAGGTCAAAGATGAAGGTCAAGGTCAGTGATCTAAAAATGGTACGCGACACTCAGCGATTCCAAGATGAACTCACACACCCAATTTGGAATCCGTAGCTGGTAAGGTATGGGAGATATTCTCCGGACAAGCTTTTTGTAAAATCGAGGGGCCAAAGGTCAAGGTCACAGTGACCTGAAAATGGTAGTCATACTTCACCATCCCTACATGAACTCACACACCAGATTTGGAATCCGTAGCTGATAAGGTACAGGAGATATTCTCTAGACACGCCTTTTGTAAAATCGAGGTCAAAGGTCAAGGTCAAGGTCACAGTGACCTCAAAATGGAATGCGACACTCCGCCATCCGAAGATGAACTCACACACCCAATTTGGAATCCGTAGCTGGTAAGGTATGGGAGATATTCTCCGGACAAGCTTTTTGTAAAATCGAGGGGCCAAAGGTCAAGGTCACAGTGACCTGAAAATGGTACGCGACACTCCGCCATCCGAAGATGAACTCACACACCCAATTTGGAATCCGTAGCTGGTAAGGTATGGGAGATATTCTCCGGACAAGCTTTTTGTAAAATCGAGGGGCCAAAGGTCAAGGTCACAGTGACCTGAAAATGGTACGCGACACTCCGCCATCCCAAGATTAACTCACACTTCAAATTTGGAATCCGTAGCTGGTAAGTTATTGGAGATATTCTCCGGACAAGCTTTTTGTACAATCGAGGTCAAGTCAAGGTCAAGGTCACCGTGACCTGAAAATGGTTCGCGACACTCCACCATCCCAAGATGAACTCACACACCATATTTGGAAGTGTTGGGGGCATAATAAAGTCATTTTGGATTACTGAATTGTTAATTGGACGCGTTTTATAGTTTTGCTAATTATTACCTATAGAATGCCCAAAACAAATTTGAGGCACCATGACATCAATTATTGGTCTTGAAATTTCTACTTGATTCTTTTTGGAGTTTATATTACCACAGCTACATAATGGAATGCAACAATGTGTAATATACAGGATGCGGGTTTTATGGCCATGTAACAATCATTGTCCCCTGTTGGGTATTTGACAGAGGGTCGTTACGATCACTGACATCTGGAGACTACTGACACCTCATGGGGCATCTAGCCACACACGTCGTGTGTAGTATGGCTCAGTTTGCTGTTTCCTTGTGTTGCTGTTCGTTCTGTATGTGGTGTTTCCTGCATGACTCATGTTTGTACTTTTAGTACAATATGGCCTCAGGGCATTTAATACATTCATTATAGAGGAATTCTAAAGTCTATGTTTACTATTTACCCTACAAGTACAATAATGAGTCATGCAGGAAACACCATATACAGAACAAACAGCCGCCGAACAGCAACACAAGGATACAGCAAATGTACATAATATAAAAACATCAAGAGACGCACAAACACAAAACAAACATACAATACGGGGAATGATGGAAGTACCGCCTTGGAACGGTCAGTAACAAAAGTCACCGGGGGGGGGGGTTAAGCTGTTTTAGGGCGCGCAACCTCACACTTATTCCATCCCCACCCTAAAAGATAAATAGTGTAAATAAACGTATCACCTCTCCGACTAATCCACAACAACTGCGACGGCAAATACAGTTGCAAAGTGCATGTATAACGAAAACATTTAAGTGAACAAACTGTATCCACCTATCGCTAGTGTACTCAATGATTGAGCTGCAAACAGGGTAACTGTAGAAAAGTAATAAAGGGTACAACAAAAACGAAATAGTTCAGATATCCGACGTTCTCCTTCCGTTTCTGGATTTAAGAGGTCGCCTTCATAGAGTACTAAACCATGATTAAATTACACATATACTGTAGAATTATGATAAAAAATGTAGTAACATGTTTAATGTGTTGACCATTATTTTTATTTGTAGTGGGCCCAGTCATTTAAACATAATTCACAAGCTTTAGAAACATGAGTATATTCAAAAATTAAAAGTCATACTTCAAGACTGGCAACCATTTGTTATCTAAAATACATAATTTTGTTATTTCAATCTTTACCCGATTTTCTGAAAGTATCATTTTGGTATTGCAAATATTAAAGTAAAATAAATAAATTTACTATCTATTTTTCTGTATTTTGGTGGAATTTCTTTTTTTCTAAAGTACATACATTTATGGGCTGGGTCCTAGTCATGGTTACCGTAGCATCCTCCTAGATTTTTTTCATGGGTACCAAATTGTTCGTTGGGGTCCTCAGAACACATTTTGAGCATGCCCCCCCCCCCCAATTTTTTTGTCCCAGCTATGTTTCATTTAACGGTTTCCATGGTAACCCGAGGTAATTTTCAGGACTACCTTGTTTCAGAAAATGCGTTATAACTTTGCTGTTAGATGCACTAGAATGACAAAACAAGTACTAAAGGAACGCAGAGACATATAGCTTAAATATTATAATTATTTTAATAATATTCATAAATACATTCTAATGAATATTAATCAGGAAGCAAAAATGCGGGTTTTTTTTTAGAAAAAAGGAGTTTGTTGTTTAGTCTGAGAGGCTTATTAATGCACAAAACATATTGAATTCAGGTTTAAATTGTTCGTTGGGGTCCTCAGAACACATTTTGAACATTTGCCATTATTATATTAATGAGGAAGTAAAAAATCAGTTTTTTTTAGAAAAAAGGAGTTTATTGTTTAGTAAAAGAGGTCTAATAATAAACAAGGGTTATTGATTTCAGGTTTGATTTTTTTCATGTGATCAAACAAAGAAAATAAACCATCTTTGTTTCAGGTAATATTTCTATAACACCTGCTATTTAAGCTAATTTGCATATAATGTGCGTAAATGAATAAGTAATGTTCTGTGAGCATTGAATTTAGAATTATTTTGAGTATACTATCTTTTATGTGATTTATTTTACGTAAAATACCAGATATCGACCAAAAAAGACGAGAGCAGAGGATCATTACTTTGTATATATAATTGATTTGTTCATGTCTCTAGAATAAAATGCCATATTTATGAATATTAAGGACACTGAAATGAGCTGTTCTTATCTATTATTAAGTTAAAATCTTATTGAAAGTGCATATATGATTATGTTTCCAAAAGCCTTTAAAGTTATATAGTAGAACCCCTCTCTCCGGAGAGAGGAGGCTGTTGACCGAGAGGGACACGATATCCCTTCTCTGCAATAGAGAGGTCCAAGGGTCCTGTGTGATAGTCCGCCACATTGATGCAGGGTCGGACCGGATGGAGACAGAAAGGGCAAGTCCCTAGGGCCGGGGCCTAGAAGGCATAGAATCCCTAGGGTGGGAAGGAAAGGAACCCTGAGATGTCAGTCCCGAGTTAGGGAGAAAGGGAAGGGTCCTAACTGACTCTTGGCCACACCCCGCTATTGTATGTTTGTTTTGTCTTTGTGCGTCTCTTGTTGTTTTTTCTAGTTATGTACATTTGCTGTTTCCTTGTGTTGCTGTTCGGGCGAGTGTTTGTTCTGTATGTGGTGTTTCCTGCATGACTCAATTTTGTACTTTTGGTTGTCTTACCTTTCTTGAAAGGTCCCGTAAGAGGCATACATTTAACATTAGGGATTTCCAAGAAACCAAGACCAGAGGACTCCTGGTAGAAGCCCTGTCAGCTCTTTCTCCTTAACGATGCCTCCGAAAAGTAGTTCAGAGTCAAAGAGAGACACCCACAGCTCGTCCTTCGACTTGTCCTGCAGACTAGAGGAAGGTGTCACGGCGACAGCGGAGCATATTCGCTGTCGATGTGAACCCTTGACCCAGTCCAGTTGGGTCGAACGGCTCAGATGGTATGAAAGGCACTTTGTAGCTTCGGATTGAAGCCCGACAGAGAAGGCCGCAGATAAGAGGTCGATGTTTGAAGCGACCCTCATCTGTTGGCGCTGATGCAACTCACGACGCTAAAGAAGAAAGAGAGAGAGAGAGAGAGAGAGAGAGAGAGAGTTGGGGTTAACGTCCGACCAACAGTATTTCAGTTATTTGCAGACGGCACCCGCATGAGACAAGTTATAGTGCTGCCTCACTGGAATACTCCTGCCGCAGGTACATGGCAATGGCACCCCACCCAGTCACATTATTCTGACACCGGGCGAACCAGTCCTAGAACTACACCTTTATTGTCGAGCGTAGACAAGGGAGCTACTAGTACCAACTTTTAACGACTTTTGGTCTGGGATCGAACCCACGACCTTCCGTACCGCAGGCGGACGCTCTACCACTGAGCCACGCGAGAGACAGAGAGACAGAGAGAGAGAGAGAGAGAGAGAGAGAGAGAGAGGGGGGCTAATGCCCATCCTGTGGTTCAAGTGAGGGGATCTGATCAAACATCTCAGGGTGATTTTCAATTGAATTCAATTCAATTAAGAGTTTAGCGGACATGGTCCACCCATCTTTGTCCAGGTCAGGCAAACGGGAAAGAAGTCCGCTGGAAGGGGGAAGCGGCTCTGTAAACTAAATTAGGTTAAGGAGGTCCACTTTTTCGACTGGCACTAGCATGTAAGAGGATAGAGGACCCCTGTGAATAGGATTCGGGGGTCTAGGGCGGACAGAGGGTGGGAGGATTCTAAAACAATCTTCGCACGCCTTCTCAATAGAAAAATATTTATGTTCAGAATCATCTAAAGTAGAAGAGGACGAAGTCCCGTCTAAGTCTGAGTGAGAGGCTTCCACAGAGTCTGATTCTCTAAAAATAGGATCATCCCTATGAGCCATAATGGACAAAGTGTCTTCCTAATCTCCCTCAGAATCCGCCCTGATGACCACCACGGATGGCAGCATTCGGGAGGAGTGAGACCCGCCACAGACATAGAAGTGTGGACTGTGGATGGGTTCAAATGAGAGCTATTTTTCCTCCAGAGATGAACTCACGACATGCTCTGAGTGGGGTGTAAGCCAGAACGGGGTTGGGCGAGAGGAAAGGGACACGGGGATCACTGAGGGGATGTCCCATGATCTTGCTGGTCAGGTCGTCAGTAAGGTGAAGCTTGCTGGTTCCCAGAGACGAGTGTCGGCTGGCGAGAGCGACCGGCCGGCGAACTTGAGGAAGAGTGGTGTCTTCGTATCAATTTGAAACGCGCCTACGATGAGAGCGGCGCGAGTGCCGATTCCCATAAGAAGAATAAGAATAAGAACGCCTTCTACGGGGAAGGGTGAGATGACGACTAGGAAGTGTACTCAGAAGACGAAGAGTAATTACAGAGTCTACACGACCGAGGATGTCTAGACATAGCCAGAGCAGCTTCCTGTTGACTTTCACCACTGTGATGCGGTGTAGAGACAGAATGCCTCGTAGAACAGATTGGACCGGTAGATTTACCGGTCCTCTCCGGTATCCCGGTCCAAATAACCGGACCGGACCACCGGATGACCGGTGGAGACACAGGGACATCATTTGGCATCGGTGGCATCGGTAAACCGGTCTGCCGGTTAAGCATGAAACGGAAGCACTGATACCAGGACACAAGGGACCGGTGATGGATAACTGGGCCGAGATTGACTGGGACCAGGCAAATATCTCCCGACAGCAAGCTGGTCGGGAAACCTGGCAACAAGCGTACCTGGGACCAGAACAAAGGGCACCATTCAAAAGGTAAACGGGGAACATGCTCACGACCCAGCAATTGGGTGTCGAACTGCAACTAACAACTGGGGAATCGACTGCACCACAGGGGCTGTTGACGAAAGAGATTTTAAAGAAGAAGCAGGCTTCTTCTGAGCTTTAGAGGACAGTGATTTGTCTGTGGCGAGGGAGCCGCTGACCAAAGAGAAGAATACTTCTTCAGTCGGCAGCAAGCTCCTACGCCTCCCCTGTTCAGATGGATAAAACTGGACAGGGAGCTGAAGCTGAGCATCCGTAGCAGGCCATGCATACTTTATGAGTTGTCCAGTCTACCGCGAAATGCCCGCAAGAAGCCTTGTGTCGGTCTGGAATGATGTGGTAAATAATTAAGCAAATACATGACATCGCGAGTAATTTCAAAGTCACGCAAAGCTAATATGGGTAAACATAAGCTGATGATTGCAGCTGAGATGCTATATATTTTCTATTGTGTTGCAAAACACTCATAAAATTAATATTCATCATAAAAACATGCATGAGGCTCAATTCACTTACATGTATATTGCAATATAATAGAAAAACTGACTTACCAACAACATTTAACATTCTCATTAATATTTATGATTTTTAAAATAATATTGCTTATCTACATATGTATATACATGAACATCACTATCTCTGTTTCAGTCAGTATCAAGTTCTGTACTGGTTAACTAAAATAATCTCATATAAGAAGAACAGCTCATTCAAATGTGTTTAGTTTTATATCTCATTTATATTCATAAATATGCATATATATTCATACACCAAAAGAAATGATCCTCTGCTCTTGTCAATTTTTGTTCAATAGAGAGGTTTCGAGTCCTTACTTGTACGTGTACACATACGTGGAAGCCATAGTGCGTCATCATGCCGGTGTGTGACGTAATCAATATATGTGTAAATACCATTAGTCTTTGACGTTCTCAACGTGTAGGATTGCATCTAGAAGTTTCAGCAAAAGGTGTAACTTTATCATCGTTTAATGCCTATTTTACAATGTTTGCTAGTAAAATGTGTTGATAGAATGTTAGTACCAACCCCTCTCTTTGTGTCTTTGCCTTAAATCTGTGTATGCTTCTTATTTGTAATTCAGTCTTTCTGTCCGTCCGTACGTACGTACGCCCACCCACCCCTCCGCTCAGCCGTCTGTCTTTAAATCTGTCTGTCTGCCTTCCTGTCTGCCTGCGATCTTATGCTTATTTTGCTATCTGTGATTGTTTAATGTTGCTTTTATAAATGTTAATGAAATGTCAGCGTTAAAAGCTCTGCCGGGCGTATGTTAATTGTTAATTCCTGTACCGACTTGTAAATAAATATTTATTTGGGTTGACTTCACTGCCTGTCTGTCTATCTTTCTATTGTCTATCTATATTCCTGCCTGCCAGTCTGTCAGTCTATTATTCTGTCTCTATACTGTATGTCCGTCTGTCTGTCTGTCTATCTGCATATATATATATATATATATATATATATATATATATATATATATATATGTCTGTATAGCTGTACCTATTTGTATATCTATCTATCTTTCTACATGTCTGCCTATCAATCTGTCCATCGATATGTCTAATTATCTGTATGTTTATCAACATGTCTATCTGCCTGTATATCTAACTGTATATCGATCAGTCTGTCTATCTATTTGTCTCCCTGCACGCCTGGAAGTCTGTCTGTCTGCCTGTCCGTATATTAATTTTCTGTCTATGTTCGTCTTTGTTGCCTAATTTTCCTGCTTTATGCAATTTCTTGTTGCCTAATTTTTCTGCTGGTTATCGACCCTTTTACAGTCGGTAGCTACGCTTCCCTCTTTGCTTGCGCGATGACAGGCCGAGGGTAGTACTCTATGATGGTATACTCTTAAACTTGGATACAGGATGAGCTTACCAGACTCATGTATTACTTTTTCCCTGTCGTGCCCTTAACGGCTTACCTGCAGGTGCTCTGACTTTAGCAAAGTCATTGAGTACATATTTGACGGATTGTCACAGTTATTATGCTATGTTTTACATGTTGTCCTGTGTTCACCGTCGTCTATAAGGACGTCCGTAAACCGGTTTAAACCCCCAGTGGTGTTTTTGCTACTGACCGTGCCAAGGCGGTACTCTCTTTGTCACCCTTCCTTTTGTTTACCTTGCGTCTTTGTGCTTGTGATTTGTTCATGTGTGGAACGTTTGTCTCTGGTTCTTGTGTGTCTTTTGGTGTTTTCTGTGTTCATTTCGTGTGTGTGTGTGTGCGTTTGGGTGTGTGGCTGTGTGTTTGTCATGCTGTCTATCGGTGTTTTGGTGGTGGTTGCGTCTTGCATGTGGCTTTGCCTGCTTGACTTTACTACTTTTCCATTTATGCAATTTCTAGTTCTTCCTAATCTCATTTATTTAAAGAAAATGGCATGGCCCCGCAAGAAGTCGTATCGTGACAGATTACCCGTACGGGTACACGTTATCTGATTTCGAAGCATGATTTTGAGAATTCAGGAACGTATACATGTACGTGTAGACACACGTGTACGTACGCGTACAAGTAAGAAATCGAAACCTCTCTAATATCTGGTATTTTACGTAAAATAAATTCAATGTATGTATGTGTAGATGTGTGTATGTATGTGTGTCAACAAAAGTGAAAAGTGAACAGTCCAGTTCACGAAACTGTTTGGGTTAACATACCTCTTTTAGCAATGCATAAGAACTCTCACAATGGATTATAATACCTGGTAAATGAACCTTTTTACAAATCTTCGATCGGAATATGGCCAGGAATTTGTGAAATCTGTTAGGAAATGGGATAAAACCGAAAGAAACATCGCGCGACGAAAGAACCACTTAGTGTTCTCACTGCGGTGCAAAGACGAGGAGATTACTCCCCCAGATTAAGTGCCCGATCAAAACTCGATCAAGAATGCGAGTAATATTATTGAAAAAGCTCGGAAGGGATTATGTGTAAAAGGAGCAGGGTAACCTCACGGGAATTGAATAGTTTGAAAAGTGAAAGTAAAGGCTTGAGCGAATGTGTATATGGTCAGTTACCTAGCGACCAAGCCGATAAGGTGCGAGATTTCATCACGCGATCTCGTGAGAAAGTGTTAACGAAAACAAAGACGCGCCATGTTGAAAAATTGACAAGGTGGGTTGCGAAAGCTAACGAGAATAAAAACGATATGGTTCTATCAGGAACACAGTTAAAAAGATGGTTGGTCAATCTTTCTAGTAAATATCTAAGTAATGAATAGAAATCTTTACTCGCGAAGGGTTTAAACTTCGCTGTTACACCACAAAAAGTGCCGGTGAAAGATTTCGTGATCGCCACAGAACATGCTGCGTACACATTAGAGGAGGGGGGGGGGGCAGAACAGTTACGATCTGAGGTCACGGGAATACTTAAAAATGCCAAGGATCCAAAACAGAACATATCAAAGGGTGAGAGGGGAGCACTGTCTGTGTTATCTAAATACAAAGAACTTATGATTGTCCCAGCGGATAAGGGCAGGGCTACGGTAGTAATGGATGTGAAAGACTATGAAGATAATGTATGTGATATGCTATCGGATGACTGAACATATGAAAAATTGAGCACAGATCCTACTGCATAGTACAAAAGAAAGTTGATTAGGTCCCTCACCAGACTCAGAGAAGAGAGGAAAATCACACCCAAACAGTACGACTATCTTTATCCTACTTCTGAGATAATCCCCAGGATGTATTGTACCCCCAAAATGCATAAAAAGACACTCCTTTGAGACGTATAGTGGACTATACAGGATCCATTGGTTACAATACATCGATATCTTTATCTTATCTTCTGGGACCCTTGGTTGGCAACACCTGACATCATGTAAAAACTCCAAGCATTTATGCGAGGATTTCGATTCTGTTGTGCTAGAGGAGGGGGGCATGTTCGTCTCACACGATGTGATGTCACTTTTTACTAATACTGCAATAGACAAAATCCCTATCGATCATAAGGGACAGACTCGCTAAAGACGATTCTCTCATAGACCGAACCAACCTTACAGTTGAGGATAGTATGGAGCTTCTACAGTTCGTGCTCACAACTACATATTTCTCGTTCCGTGGATCCATATATAAACGGAACTTTGGCACCGCCAACTTATTTATGGAGTTCCTAGAACAGAACGCTAAAGTGACAGCTCCTCTTAATTATGCACGTTGATAATATACTAGAGATCATCATAAGAAAGAAGGTAGAACAGCTCACGGAGCACCTCAATGCAGTAGATGACACTGGTAGCATCAAGTTTACTTACGAGGAGGAAACCGAGGATAGTATCCCGTTCCTAGACACCCTAATCGTGAGAAAACACGATGGTTCCTTGAAGGTCCTCGTTTACAGAAAAAAGACACACACTAATCAGTACTTACATTTTCAGTCCCACCAACCGCTACAACATCAACTCGGGGTGATCAAAACATTGTTTGACAGGTGTAATACTGTAATCACTGAATCAGAAGACAGAGTGAAAGAAGAGGCACACATCAAGGCTGCCTTAAGGAAGTGTAGGTACCCTGATTGGACATTTAAAAGAGTGTAGAAGGTACAAGGGAAAAAGACAAGTGATGATAGGGAGAAATCCAAAGGTGTAGTTGTCCTCCCATATATAAATGGAGTGTCCGAACCCCTCCAACGTGTTTTTCAACGCCACAAGATAGCGGTGTCCCAAAAGCCCCACCAGACGCTCCGAAATATACTTTTGCACCAAAAGGACAAAATAGACAAACTAGAAACATGCAATGTTGTCTACCAAATTGAATGTGGATATTGCAATAAAAGTTATGTTGGGGAGACTGGCAGAAGATTGAAAACGAGACTCGGGGAACATAGAAAGGACGTAGAAGTTAACACGGGAAGGGCGTGTACTCGTTCAGAAATGAACCAGTCACAGACTGAATTCCACAAGAGTGCAATAACAGATCATTTGGCACAGGAGAATCACGTGATCAAATGGGACTCAACACTTATATTAGACAAAGAAAGTGATCAACGCACCCGCCAGGTAAGGGAGGCAATCCAGATCAGAGCAAACCCCAGCGTGATGAACCGGGACCAGGGGGCGTTCCGACTCAGTAAGGTTTACAATCCTTTGTTCACTGCCACTTCCGGTAGTAACAAAGGAAAGTAACACCCCATCGACTACAGCTCAGTCGCCAGTGAACAAGTGAACAGTCCAGTTCACAAAACTGTCTGGGTAAACATACCTCTTTTAGCAGTGCATAAGAACTCTCAGAATGGGCAATAAATTCAATGTAGTAGAAAAGATAGTACACTCAAAACAATGCTAAATATAGTGCTCATGTAAAGTTGCTTATTCATTTACGCACATTATATGCAAATAAGCTTAAATATACATGCTTTATAGAAATATTACATGAACCAAAGATGGTTTATTTTCTTTGTATGGTCATATTAAAATATTTAAACCTGAATTCAATATTTTTGCATATTAACAGGCCTCTCAAACTCAATAACAAACTCGTTTTACTAAATAACTGATGTTTTACTTCCTCATTAATAAACCTAAGAATGCATAATGAACATTAATATAATTACATATCATATTCAAACTGTAATTGTTTTTTTGTTTTGTCCTTTTAATGTCCGTAAAAGCAAAGTTTTCTCCTTTTGTGTTGCAATTTTTGCATTCGGGGGTCAGAATTTATAATTTTCACATCAGCAGGTGTTAAGTGCTTGTGTGGCAGCCGTAAAACGTCGCCCCGTACTTCATTCTCAGTGTTGTTATACTTTCTGATCCTTCGAGATCATGAATTTCATTACTTTTGGTACGTAAAACTGAAGACCGCTTAAGTCGGTTATAGGGGGCGTGAGCAGTGTTGCACTTTCAATTACTGCTCATGAACATACTTAATAAAACCGAGTCTGCAATTTTCTCCTTTTTTTGTTGCAATTTTTGCTTTCGGGGGATCACCTCTCTTCAGAATTTATAATTTTCACAACAGCAGGTGTTAAGTGCTTGTGTGGCGGCCGTAAAACGTCGCCCCGTACTTTATTCTCAGTGTTGTTATCCTTTCTGATCCTTCGAGATCATGAATTTAATTTAATTACTTTTTGTTTTGAAAATTGAATACCGCTTAAGCCGATGCTAGGTGGCATGAGCAGTGTTGAACTTTCAATTACTGCTCATGAATAGACTCGTAAAACCGAGTCTGGAATTTTCTTCTTTTGTGTTGCAATTTTTGCTTTCGGGGGATCACCTCTCTTCAGAATTTATGACGCATTTTCTGAACCAAGGATGTTTCTTAATTTACATCGGGTTACCATGGACACCGTTTAATAAAACATAGGCGGGATAAAATTGTTTTGGGGAATGCTCAAAATGTGTTCTGAGGACCCAACAAACAATTTAAACCTCAATTCAATATTATTTTTGCATTAATAAGCCTCTCAGACTAAACAACAAACTCATTTTTTTTCTAAAAAACCCCGCATATTTTACTTCCTCATTTATATTTATAACAATGCATGTATGAATAATTATAAAATCATATATCATATTCAAGCTATATGTCTGCTTTACATTGGTACTTAGAAATGGAAAAGTAGTAAAAAGCAGGCAACGCCACATACAAGACACAACCACATTGGTACTTAGAAAACGCAATTGGTGCTTAACATGTACTTAGAAAACGCATTTTCTGTAACAAGGTAGTTCCGAAAAATACCTCAGGTTACCATGGAAACCGTTAAATAAAACATAGCTGGGACAAACTTATTTTGGGGGGCATGCTCAAAATGTGTTCTCAGGACCCCAACGAACAATTTGCTACCCATGAAAAAAAGTCTAGGTTGGTTGCTACGATAACCATGACTAGGACCCAGCCTATTTATACATACGAGTAGTAACGAGAACGTCCCATTTCATCTGAACCCACTTTGCCTAAATATATCCCAAATATATATATCTAAAGTTATCCGGATTGGACCAAACGCATGGGCTGATCTGAACCTACTCTGTTTGCTAATGGTCTTGGTCCTAACCTCATCCGATTCTATCGTTGTTAATAGTGTAAATTCACTGACAGGTAAAGTAGGATTTTAAGATTAACAAAATTAATAATTATGTGTTTAATATCAAGTATTATATTGTATTTCACACCTAAAATAAACATCACACCCCATGAATAGTTTCCCCTACTCGATTAGTGTCACTTTCTATGGCTAATCCATGGACATAATGTTTGGAAAAGTGTTCAGATGATTTGGGTATTTGTAGAAACTGGAGTCGGATTTTATCTAATTTTATAAGAAAAGAGAACAAACCCTAATTCCTGTAGGCTCTGATCTGGATCTACTTTGTTTGCAAAGACGTTAATTTAAAGGAAAATGTTAAGTTTCTGTGTACATTCATTCCTCTCAATGGGATCCCTGGCTGGCGAGCATCACAAGTGACGTCACGCTCTAAGGGAGATTATCGAGTTCCAGAATATCAAAGGCACCATTCGCAGTACAATAAAAACTATTAAATCAAAACTTAGACAAAAATGGTTAGAATTTCTTTTTATATATTGATGTTTAATTAACTGTATGAAATCTGAATTTGACGAAAACCCAATTTGTTTACTGGACCTTAAAGTATTTACGACATAGTAGTTCGGTAGACAATAAATTGGACTCTGGTAAAAGTTGGCAAGAAAACAGTTAAACAGGGATAGCCATACACGAAAGGACACGACACCAATCACCATAAAAAAGAAATGGTTATATAGATAAAATTTAACGGGACACATACCAAGATATTAAACATTAATCATATAAAATAACAAAGTAAACCATAGATTGAAAGTATGAGTACCGCCTTGGAATGGTGATTAGTCAAAATGGCTACTGGGGACGTAAACAAGGTTTACGGGTACCGAATCTCACACTTTTCCAACTTTCATCCATGTCAAAATGTAAAATAAAATCCCCGACCCTCTGACAAAGCAACAACATCAGTAACGATGCCTTGGAACGGTCAGTACTTGGGACTTAAACCAGGTTTTCGGGTACCGAACCCCACACTTATCCCACTTTCATCCAAGTCAAAATAAAGCATAAATCCACTCCCAGACATCTCAACAATATGAGTGACGATGCCAAATAAACTGAATCAGTAACGTCATAACTTAAATAATAAATGTCATAATTTAAATGATGGGAAAAGTACACGAAATATTTCTACACATACATTTTTGAAACAAACAGAAGAAAATATAGATGCAAGTTAAATATGTAACCACTTAGTTGGAAAAATAATAATAATGCCATCGAAAACATGTACTCGATGACCATTCAGAGGCCATAGCAATTACTGAGATGTCATTTGGGGTATGACAGAACTGGCAAAATAAACCAACCACCTTCCTCCCGCCGTAAAAGGGTATAAGAGTATGCCTTCCTTAACTAAGACACTGCCTCTAACGGGAATTAAGTATTTCCCGTCTTCGCACAAGCAAAGAGGAAAGCATAATTTTCAATAGTAAAGGAGTCGACTACCATGCATGCAGTGCGCTGCAGTATATAAAGCAATGAAGACTTCGAGTTACTCAGAGACTCAGCAGTCTACTAAAACACGTTCATTTGCATCCCGAAGGATTGTGTAAAACAATGAGTTTTCTATAAAACAGTTTCATTTCCAATTACATTGTGAATCCAATCAACTCAATTTTTAGATGGACTATCGAAAATTCAACCTGGTCAAACTGAACATGAATTTGTAAGTTTATTTTAAAAGAACAGTTTAACATGACACAAAGTGCAGACCGGTATGAAAGGCTTACTCTATGAGCTGCCAAATAGTTAATTGGAAATAATATAGCTAAATATACTGGAATATCCCAGTGGAAGAGAGAAAAAATTCAACCGTTGTATACAAAAGTGAATATTATTTATCATCTTCGGATTTTCCCTAATTATAAATTTGTACACAATACCATGTATAATATAAACAACTCAAAATGTACGAGTATTTGACATTTTAGTATATATTTCCGTGGATATTTGAACCAAAAATATTGAGTTCAGTAGAACCAAGTAATTTATTGCCTAGTTTGTAACAGGTTTTACATCGCTTTAACAGTATTTCATTAATATTATGAATTGCAGATGGACGAAACCCCTAGAGGGTTTTCTGGGCTCATGTAATTGAAGTATTATACAATAGTACTTGAAAAGTCCAAAGCAATCAAAAATATAAAATAATATAAAAAACAACCAGTATCCAATTCCGCAATCAGTTCATGTAATTGAACTTTGGAATGAGTGTGGTATCTGGTAGGTGTATGTCCACTTGCAGAATCAAGGGTAGGTGTGTGTCTACTGACAGAGTCAAGGGTAGGGGAGGAAATTTCAGGTCTACTCACAGTGAATGTGGAAGAAGGTGGTACAGAAATGTCAACAGGGGTCAAATCGAGACTGGGTCTTCTCTGTAAAACAGCTCTGTTTCCATTTCTGTAACTGGGAGAGTTCCTTCTTTAAGAAATAACACAGAGGCTTGATTCTTGATCCTCCTCTGAAGAATCTCCTCTCCTGTTCAGCCAAGGGCTGAGCTCTTGGCTTAACTGGGACAGGCCACTGAGGAACCTCAAGTTGGACAAAGTTAAATGGAAGAAAAATACTTCTATGCAAGGTGCGAACCTTGGGGCCTTTCTCCAGTTTAACTTTGTACACAGGTCAGGTTGTAAAGGATCTGGGATAGAAATGACTACATAAGGGTCTTCTTCCCATTTGTCAGCCAGATAAGGCATCGAATAATGTGATTATTATTTGACGATTACATTGTATCGATGTCTTGAAGCAGGAAATTATTAATACCAAGTCATACATTTCAGTTACTAGTGACATTTCGTTTCAGACCATGTCAAAAAGTGTGAACAACTTGGAACCGATATTAAAATTACACAACATAAACTTCCTACAATGTATTGGTTACCAAAACTACATAAAAAACCATATAAAGCGCGTTTCATTGCAAATTCTAGTTCATGTACAACTACTAAATTGTTTATACTTTGACTTCTTGTTTAACGAAGGTAAGGGAACATGTAAGGTTCTACTGTGATAAGACTTAAAATTATGGAATAAACTTAAGAACAAAAGGTATCTTGCATCCACTGTAAGCAGGTACGATTTTTCTACTCTGTACACAACACTTCCTCATATTTTAATTAAGGATAAGTTTAATCCAAAAAGTATTTGCCCGGGAAAAATATCATTCTTGGCATGTAATGCTGAAAAAGCTTTCTTTACTGACGAGCAAATGAAATATTACACCAACTAGACTTGCTCAGAAGTTTGCTTATCACTAAACTTTCTTTTGGATAACATATTCGTACGTTATGGGAATGCTATATACCGTCAGGTAATTGGTATTCCCATGGGTACGAATTGTGCACCACTTCTCGCAGATTTGTTTTTGTACTGTTATGAGAGAGATTTCATGTTGCGTTTGAATCCTCAATCACAAGAAGATGTTATAAAAGTCTTCAATTAAATATTTGGATGATATTTTTAACTTAGATAACCCTACAATTTATCCTAAAGAACTCAGATTGAATAAAGCTAACCCGTCCGACAATTGTGCAGTGTTTCTTGAACTCGACCTTAAAATTGATAATGGAATGATCTCTTCTAAAATATATGACAAAAGAGATTATTTTGATTTTAATATTGTTAATTTTCCTCATCTTGACGGGGATGTTCCGCGTGCTCCATCTTACGGGGTTTATATATCTCAACTTATTCGTTTTGCTAGAGCTTGTTCATCTATTGACGATTTTAACAGTCGAAATCTCATTTTAATTGAAAAACTGCTTAAGCAAGGATAAAGATACCATAAACTAAGAAAAGCTTTTTCTAAATTTTACTATCGAAATCTCTCGCTTATTGGCAAGTACCAATCTAATCTCAAGGAGCTTCTGCGACACGGTGTTTCACATCCTGAATCTTACGGTGATGTAATTTACAAACTTCGTAAAATTATTTGACATACTCATTTTCTCACTTTGTTCATCAAATATGTTAAAAAATTCATTAAAAAGGGATATGATCCTGTAGTACTACAACATACTGCATGTTTGGTTTATCTTTTTTACAGTTTTACAACCCTTTTACAGTTGGCAATCACGCTGGCCTCTTTGCATGTACGCCGACAAGAAAGGTTTAGTACTCTATGAAGGCGACCTCTTAAATCCAGAAATGGAAGGAGAGCGTCGGATATCTGTACTATTTCGTTTTTGTCGTACCCTTTATTACTTTTCTACAGTTACTCTGTTTACAGCTCAATCATTGAGTACACTAGCGATAGGTGGATACAGTTTGTTCACTTAAATGTTTTCGTTATACATGCACTTTACCACTGTATTTGCCGTCGCGGTTGTTGTAAATTAGTCGGAGAGGGGATACGTTTATTTACACTGTTTATCTTTTAAGGTGGGGATGGAATAAGTGTGAGGTTGGGCGCCCATAAACCGGTTTAACCCCCAGTAACTTTTGTCACTGACCGTTCCAAGGCGGTGCTTCCATCTTCCCCCTATTGTGTGTTTGTTTTGTCTTTGTGCGTCTCTTGTTGTTTTTATAGTACATTTGCTGTTTCCTTGTGTTGCTGTTCGGGCGACTGTTTGTTCTGTATGTGGTGTTTCCTGCATGACTCATTTTTGTACTTCTACCTTGTATCCAAACTTTAGTTAAGTGCTTGTGTGGCGGCCGTAAAACGTCGCCCCGTATTTCATTCTCAGTGTTGTTATACCTTCTGATCATTCGAGATAATGAATTTCAGTATTTCTTGTTCTGAAAATCGAATACCACTTAAGCCGGTGCTAGGGGGCGTAAGCAGTGTTGCACTTTCAATTACTGTTCCTGAACAGACTCAATAAAACCGAGTCTGCTATTTTCACTTTTTGTGTTGCAATTTTTGCTCTCGGGGGATCAACTCCCTTTAGAATTTCCTAATGAGTAGTCTGTCCCCTTTCTCAAAGACTGACTCTGTCACGGATCTATTATAGATGATCCTAATCTTCCCACCTATCTTCCCGGCATGCTTGTCATCCTGCTCATAGGCAAACTATAACATAGCTTTCAGTTTTCTGCAATATGATTGACGCCCTGCAGAAGTATACAGGAATGCATCAACAGAAATTCTAGGATGCCAGCCAAACATAAGATGGTGAGGAGACAAACCAGTAGCACCACTCTTGGTGACATTGTAGGCCTGTACCAAGGGTGCTACATAGGAATTCGAGTCACTCTTTTGAAGGTTTTCAAGGGTTCCAAGTATCTTGAGAAGGGTCTGATTGAAACCATTCCCCATGGGATGATAGGGGTGGTTCGAGTCGTCTCTGTACTAGATACTTTACAGAGTTCTTTATCACTCGACTGTCAAAGTTGCGATTCTGATCACTATGGAGCCTTGAAGGAAAATAATAGTATCTTAAGAAATTGTTATACAGAGCCCGAGCAGTGGTCTGGACAGTATGATTTCTGCGAGGGACAGCCTGATCATATCGAGTAAAATGACCTGTGATGACCAAAATATGCTCAAAGCCACCCTTGGACCTCTCTAGAGATGGAAAGTCTATGCAAACAAGCTCCATAGGATGCGTACTAGAGATAGGATTGAGAGGAGCTGCATGTTTGAAACCTGTTTTGTGCCTAAAGCACCGAGGGCAAGACTGTACTTTGGCTTCTATGTCCCTCTCAAGACCAGGTCAATAGAAGCGCTGCCTAACCAACAACAGGTTCTTCTCTTTACCCTAGTGACCCTTGCCACCATGGATGCCACTCATGGCCCTAACAAGCTGTTCTACCTTCTAGCCATTCAATGACGTTGTTCTATAAAGAACATAATTTATGAAATGATGCTTTCTCCATTCGCGCATATGCTTTTGCACAGCTGGCATCTCTCTTCGTAATGTATCTTCTCTGGGGCGAGAACAACTGCTCTGCAGGTGAACAACACGGGCAATGACAGGGTCTAGCCTCTGCACTTTATGCCAGTCAATCTTGATTATGTTATCAAGAGTTGACACATCCTCATTGGCTAGATGAGGATTGTCAGACACAGACAAGATTTCCACAAGACGAATGATGCTGATGACTGACTGACTGACTGACTGCCTGAATAGAGTCTGGAAACAATCTGCTAAGAGTGTCAACATCTGTATTCTGCTTGCTAGACCTTTACTTTATTGTAAAGTTAAAGTTTGCCAGAGCAGATACCCAACGGTGCCCAGTGGCAACCAGTTTGGCTGTGGTCAAGACATATGAGAGGGGGTTGCTGTCACTGACAACATCATATGTATTTCCCATAATTTGTCTATGACCGCCCACTTCAATGCCAAGAACTTTAATTTACGGGCAGAGTATCAGCGTTTAATCAGACATTTGCTGTTTTGCGTTGTGGTGCTGTTTGGGTGGCTGTGTGTTTTGTTTGCGGTGTTCCCTGCATGACTCATACTTGTACTTTTTCCAGTCCATCTTGCTTCTGATACAGAACAGCCCCAAGACCCTTCCCACACGCGTCCGTATGGATAATGGAAGGCAAAGAGTAGTCTGCATAAGCAAGTATTGGTAGATTTACAAGTATATCCTTTAATGCGTTAATAGCACACTCTTGTTCTTCACCCAGACCCATTTTGTAGGACTCTTTGTCAAACCGTCTATAATAGCCGGCAAAACCGAGAAATTGATGCGCTTATTTTACACTGTTTTGTGGTTGCCAGTTTTTTATAACTGCAGTCTTGTCAACGTCTGTGGAAACTCCATCTGAACTAACTAAATGCGCCAGATATATAATGGAACTTTCAAAGAACTCATAGTTCGAAGGTTTGAGCTTCCAATTATGCTACTAAAGTTTTACAAAGACAAAAATATCTTTAAAGATATGACACGCGCTGATGTGCATTTCTCCATGAGCCTTTGAAATGTGGCAGGGGCGTTGCAGAGCTAGAAACGTAGACGCTCACACTTGAAGAACCCCAGGTAACCTACTGAGAAGGCAATCATAGCTTTGTCCACCTCATCCATTTCAACCTACCAGTAAACTCAGCACAGATCCAGTTTACTAAAAAACTTGCCAGAATATCTATTGTTGGAAAAGTAGTAAAGTCAAGCAGGCAAAGCCACATGCAAGACGCAACCACCACCAAAACACCGATAGACAGCATGACATACACACACACACACACGAAATGAACACAGAAAACACCAAAAGACACACAAGAAACAGGGACAAACGTTCCACAACATGAACAAACCACAAGCACAAAGACACAAGGCAAACAAAAGGAAGGGTGACAAAGAGAGTACCGCCTTGGCACGGTTAGCAGCAAAAACATAACTGGGGGTTTAAACCGGTTTACGGACGTCCTTACCTCACACTTCTCTCAAAGTCACCCTAGCTTTACAAATATTGTAAATAAAGGTATCCCCGCTGGACTTACCCACAACATAGACGACGGTGAACACAGGACAACATGTAAAACATAGCATAATAACTGTGACAATCCGTCAAATATGTACTCAATGACTTTGCTGAAGTCAGACCACCTGCAGGTAAGCCGTTAAGGGCACGACAGGGAAAAAGTAATACATGAGTCTGGTAAGTCTGGTGTCATTAAAACGGGGAAGAGAATAGGCGTCCTTGCGTGTCTTAGCATTAAGAGTCCTGTAGTAAATGCAGAAACGAAGGGAGTTATCTTTCTTCCTAAATTAAACAACATTGGAAGAGTAAGGACTGGCTGACTCCAGCATTAAGCATGTCCTTATTACACTGCCGTACTTCCTCGTACATGCCAGGGGGAATCCTATATGGCTGCTTAAAAGGGGTGTCATCTGTCAAAGTGATCTTATGTTTGACCAGGTTGGCACAGCCAATATAGGCTGGGTCCTGGTAGTGGTTACCGTGGCATCCCCCCTAGACTTTTTTTCATCAGTACCAAATTGTTCGTTGGGGTCCTTAGAACACATTTTGAGCATGCCCCCCAAAATAAGTTTGTCCCAGCTATGTTTTATTTAACGGTTTCCATGGTAACCCGAGGTAATTTTCGAAACTACCTTGGTTCAGAAAATGCGACATAACTTTGTTTTTAGAAGGAATAGAAGGACAAAACAAGTACCAAAGTAAAGCAGACATATAGCTTGAATATGATATATGATTTTATTAATATTCATAAATGCATTCTTATGAATATTAATGAGGAAGTAAAAAATGTGATGTTTTTAGAAAAAAGGAGTTTGTTGTTTAGTCCGAGAGGCTTATTAATGCACAGAAATTATTGAATTTGGGTTTAAGTTGTTCGTTGGAGTCCTCAGAACACAGTTTGAGTATTTCCCCAAATAATTTTGTCTAATCTATGTTTTATCAAACAGTTTCTATGGTAACCCGAGGTAAATTCCGAAACATCCTTGGTTCAGAAAATGCGTAATAACTTTGCTTTTAGAGGTAATAGAAGGACAAAACAAGTACCAAAGTAAAGCAGAGACATATAGATGGAATATGGTATACGATTTAATTAATATTCATAAATACATTCTTATGAATATTCATGAGAATGTAAAAAATGTTTTTTTTTTTAGAAAAAGGAGCTTGTTGTTTAGTCTGATAGGCTTATTAATGCACACAAATTATTGAATTCAGGTTTAAATTGTTTGTTTGGTTCATCAGAACACATTTTGAGCATTTCCCCAAAGTAATTTTGTCCCATCTATGTTTTATTGAACGGTTTCCATGGTAACGCGAGGAGGTAAATTTCGAAACATCATTGGTTCAGTAAATGCATAATAACTTTGCTTTTAGAGGCAATAGAAGGACAAAACAAAAACTAAAGTAAAGCAGAGACATATATCTTGATTATGATATATAATTTTAATAATATTCATATAAGATTGCTTATGAATATTAATGAGGAAGTATAAAAATCCGCTTTTTTAGAAAAATGAGTTTTTTGTTTAGTCTTAGAGGCCTATTAATGCACAAAAATTATTGAATTCAGGTTTAAATTGTTCGTTGGGGTCCGCAGAACACCACTTGAGCATTCCCCAAAATATTTGTGTCCAAGCTATGTTTTTAACGGTTTCCATGGTAACCCGAGGTAAATTTCGAAACATCCATGGTTAAACAAATGCGTCATAACTTTGCTTTTAGAGGCGAAAGAAGGACAAAACAAGAACCTGAATAAAGCAAAGACATGTAACTTGAATATGATATGTAATTTAACTAATTTTTCATAAATGTATACTTATGAATATTAATGAGGAAGTAAAACAATCCGATTTTTGTTTAGAAAAAAGGAGTTTATTGTTTAATCTGAGATGCCTATTAATAAACAAGAGTCATTGAATTCATGTTTGAATATTTTCATGTGAAGGAAAATAAACCTTTGTTTCAGGTAATATTTCTATAAAGCATGCGTATTTCAGCTTATTTGCATATAATGTACGTATATGAATAAGCAATTTTCTATGAGCATTGTATTTAGTATTAATTTGAGTATACGGTAAAATCTCGATTATTCGACTTTTCTTTATAGAAGCATGAAGACCCTTTTAGGCAGGCGACTTCTTAATGCTTTCTGCATGACTTTCACCATGCATTAAGCTGTCACCTGTCTTAAATATCGATACTAATACGTACGTCAATGATAATACGTCAATGTTTGAAGCGAATCCCATCTGTTGGATGCAACTGCCGGCGCTAAAGAAGTGAATGAGAGAGAGAGAAAGAGAGAGAGAGAGAGAGAGGTCTAATGCCCGCCCCTGGGGCTGTCGGAATCAAGTGAGCGGATCTGATAAAACATCCCAGGTCGATTTTCATTTGAAACCGGAGGCCTAAGAGATACCCAGGGAACCCTTGTCCGTAAGAGTTTAGCGGACATGATCCACCCAGTTGCCGGGCTGGCACAAAAATCTTCGTCCAGGTCAGGCAAACGGGAAAGAAGTCCCGTGGAAGGAGAAAGAGACTCCCTAGACTTAATTAGGTTAGGGAGGTCCACTTTTTCGACTGACACTATCACGGAAGAGGATAGAGGACCCCTGTGAATAGGATTCGGGGGTCTAGGGCAGACAGAGGGTGGGATGATTCTAAAACAATCTTCACACGCATTCTCAATAGAAAAATAAGTCCCGTCTAAATCTGAGTGAGAGGCTTCCACAAAGTCTGATTCCCTTAAAAAAAAGGACCATCCCTAGGAGCCATAATGGACAAAGTGTCTTCCTGCTCTCCCTAAGAATCCGCCCTGGTGAACGCCATGGATGGCAGCACCCGGGAAGAGTGGGACCCGCCACAGACATAGAAGTGTGGACTGTGGGTTCACGTGAGAGGTATTCTCCCTCTAGGTGAAGCTTGCTGGTTCCCAGAATGAGTGTCGGCTATCGAGAGCGACCAGCCGGCGAATCTGAGGAGGCAGAGCGATGTCTTCGCATAGAAGAGTAATGGTAAGACCTCGATCTGCGATGAGAGCGATGGGAGTGCCGGTTCCCATTAGAAAAGTAAGAAGGTTTTTACGCCTCCTACGGGGTGGGTGGGATGGGGGCTGGGGAGTCCGAGGTGTACTCAGAAGATGAAGAGTAATTGCAGGGTCTAGACGACCAAGAACGTCTAGACTTAGCCAGAGCAGCTTCCTGTTGACTTTCACCACTGTAATGCGGTGTAGAGACAGAATGCCCTGTAGAAAAGATTGGACTGGTAGATTTACCGGCCCACTTCGGTTTCCTGGTCCAAAGGACCAGACCGGGCCACCGGATGACCGTTGGAGAGCAAACTTAGGACACAGGGCCAAAGAATACACAGTGACATCTTTGGGCGGGGGCTCGGTAGACCGGTCTGCTGGTGATGTCATGAAACGGAAGCACTAACGCCAGGACACCGGGGACCGTTGACGGATAACTGGGCCTAGATTCAGCGGGATCAGGCAAAACTCTTCACACAACAAGCGGACCGGGAGACCTGGCAACAATAGTATCTGGGACCAGAACAAAAGGTACCATTCAAGTGGCAAACGGGGAACCCGCGCCGGGATCAGCAGTTGGGTGCCGATCTGCAATTAAAAAACAACTGGGGAATCGACTGCACCACAGGGGCTGTTGACGAAAGAGATTTTAAAGAAGAAGCAGGCTTCTTCTGAGCTTTAGAGGACAATGGTTTGTCTGTTGCGAGGGAGTCGCTGACCAAACAGAAGAATACTTCTTCCGTCTGGCAGCAAGCTCCAACGTCTCCCCTGTCCAGAGGGATGAAACTGGACAGGGAGCTGACGCGGAGCATCCGCAGCAGGCCAGACACACTTAATGACTTGTCCAGCCCGTTGCGAAATGCTCGCAAGAAGCCTTGCGTTGCTCTGGCATGCTGTGGTAAATAATCAAGCAAATGCATAAGACATCGCGAGTAAGTTAGAAGTCACGCAGGACTAATATGGGTAAACATAAGCTGATGATTACAGTCGAGATGCTATATATTTTCTATTGCATTGCAAAACACCCATAACAGTAATATTCTTCATAAAACATGCATGATGCTCTGCTCTGCTGTAATTTCTTACAAGAAATGTGTTGTTCACATACATGTATATTGCAATATAATAGAAAAAACTTACTTTCCTACAACAGTTTACATTCTCATTAATATTCATGATTTTGAAATAATATACATTATCTACATATTTATATACATGAACATCAATATCGCTGTTTCAGTCAGTATCAAGCTCTATCCTGGTTAACTAAAATAATCTCAGATAAAAAGAACAGCTCATTCAAGTGTGTTTATTTTACATCTTATTAATATTCATAAATATGCATTAATAGTCAAGAACCCAAAGTAATGACCCTCTGCTCTTGTCAATGTTTGTTGTTCTGGTATTTTACGTAAAATAAATAATAGAAAAGATAGTACACTCGAAACAATGCTTAATATAGGGCTTATGTTTAATTGCTTATTCATTTACGCACGTTATATGCAAATTAGCTTTATCATACATGTTTTAGAAATATTACATGAACCAAAGATGTTTTCCTTTATTTGTATGTTGATGTTAAAACATTTAAATCTGAATTCAATAACTATTTGTATATTATTAGGCCTCTCAGACTAAAAACAAACTCGTAAAACTAAAAACGCATTTTTTACTTCCCCATTAATATTCATAAGAATGCATTATAAGAATGCATTATATGTATTAATAGAATTACATATCGTATTCAAGCTATATGTCTCTACTTTACGTCGGTTCTTGTTTTGTCCTTCTATTGTCTCTAAAAGCGAAGTTATGAAGCATTTTCTTAATCAAGATAGTTTCGAAATTTACCTCGGGTTACCACGGAAACCGTTTAATAAAACATAACTGAGGCACACTTATTTTTGGAGAATGCTCAAAAAGTGTTCTGATGACCCCAACGAACAATTTAAACCTGAATTAAATAATTTTTGTGCATTAATATGCCTCTAAGACTAAACAAAAAACTCATCTTTCTAAAAAAGCAGATTTTTATACTTCCTCATTAATATTCATAAGCAATCATATATAAATATTATTAAAATTATATATCATAATCAAGATATATGTCTCTGCTTTACTTTGGTTTTTGTTTTGTCCTTCTATTGCCTCTAAAAGCAAAGTTATTATGCATTTTCTGAACCAATGATGTTTCGAAATTTACCTCCTCGCGTTACCATGGAAACCGTTCAATAAAACATAGATGGGACAAAATTACTTTGGGGGAATGCTCAAAATGTGTTCTGATGACCCAAACAAACAATTTAAACCTGAATTCAATAATTTGTGTGCATTAATAAGCCTTTCAGACTAAACAACAAGCTCCTTTTTCTAAAAAACGCATTTGTTTACATTCTCATGAATATTCATAAGAATGCATTTATGAATATTGATTAAATCATATACAATATTTAAGTTATATGTCTCTGCTTTACTTTAGTACTTGTTTTGTCCTTGTCTTACCTCTAAAAGCAAAGTTATTACGCATTTTCTGAACCAAGTACGTTTCGGAATTTACCTCGGGTTACCATGGAAACCGTTTAATAAAACATAGATGGGACAACATCATTTCGGGAAATACTCGTAATGTGTTCTGAGGACTCCAACGAACAATTTAAACCTAAATTCAATAATTTCTGTGTATTAATAAGCCTCTCAGACTAAACAACAAACCCCTTTTTTCTAAAAAAAATCACATTTTTTACTTCCTCATTAATATTCATAAGAATGCATTTATGAATATTAATAAAATCATGTATCATATTCAAGCTATATGTCTCTGCTTTACTTTGGTACTTGTTTTGTCCTTCTATTGCTTCTAAAAAACAAAGTTATGGCGCATTTTTTGAACCAAGGTAGTTTCGAAAATTACCTCGGGTTACCATGGAAACCGTTAAATAAAACATAGCTGGGACAAACTTATTTTTGGGGGCATGCTCAAAATGTGTTCTGAGGACCCCAACGAACAATTTGGTACCCATGAAAAAAAGTCTAGGGGGGGGGGGATGCTACGGTAACCACTACTAGGACCCAGCCTAATATCATTGGGTCCTTTAGAAAGTATATGGTCCCATTTACCGAGGACCTGTTGAGCACAAATATATTGCTCTTAAGTGAGATGTGATCCGTAGAATGGCAGCTTAGAGGAAGAAGATGATGAAGTTGCGAATCCGAACCCAAACTATCAATAACGTTGATATCATTGATCTGACATACGCATTGCAGACCTAGGTTTGACCACCACATGCTTTGCAGTCATGTTGCAGACTTTGACTGGGATTCCGCAATAATATAGTTTGCTGAGTTTAACACTCTAGGGCAAACTGACAGCTATAGAACTGTCAGCATTTCTGATGAATCCATTAACCATTAGAGTCTGGCATGGATCAACTGATATAGGCTTCCGAGTACAAGCCTTGGCAGAGAATGTCTGAACAGTCAAACTATCCATGACTAACCTCCATTCACGTGGAACTTCTGAGTTCAAAGACATCTGCTTTAAGGGTCTGGTTATATTTGTTCGAATTATAACGGGACATGTTTGATTGTAATGCGTAGTGCAGCACATGTACAGGTAAAAGGGGGTCTGCAATAAACGGTACTGAAACAGTAGTATCAATGTAACCAAGTTATTGCACATTTAAACGATGAGCTACAGCAATATCAAGTAAGAAATTAAAGTATTGGATAAATGGTTTATGAGGAATGGAGTTATAGAACGACTCCGATAAAGTGGATATCATAGAGCCACTGTCAATGAGAGCAGCAACTTCCTTATCATAGAGTATAAACAATTGCCTCATTCGCTGAACCTATCAGCTTGGCCTTAGGCTCGCATGTTTGGCCTTGTGCCAAAATAGCACTATCTGCAGAAACAACCCCAGTATGTCAAGCTTCTGAGGCATCTGGCCGTTTAAAGAATGTTGATAATTCTGTGTGTTGTTGTGTTGATAACTCTGTGTGTTGATGTTGTAATGTGATCTTCCTCTACCTCTACCTCTATTACCATGGTATCTGGTGTTCTGTGTGTATGAGTTGTTTGGTGTTGCGTAGTTGCAAGAGTTAGTGATGGTGTTAGGCGCGGTAGCATGTTGAGACGCATCAAGCCTGTCCAAGATCTTATAGTTACAGGGCTAGCTGTACCCTAGGCCCCCCCCCCATAGCGGAATTTATGACACATAAATCACTGTAAAGCTTAACATATCCTCCATCGAATGTCATTTGTTGGATGTTATATGGATGCTGATTAAGCCTACAGTATGCGATTGACCATCTGCTCCTGAATTCGTAATATTACGTTTTTATGTTTTTGTATTCAAGATATCACGGAATCCAAAATGACAAGATCTCAAACCACATTGCTTAAAATTATTATATTTTATGTCGACCAACATGTTTAAAAAAGAAAAGATAACTTTAAACTGAAAACAGCAAGAAGTATCTACCTTGTAACTGTAAAAAAGAAACGACTTAGCCTTAATATCCATACAAGGTATATTTTCAGTTATATATGGGGAAACATTTTGCATAAGGCATGAATATAATTATTTAGATAATATCTGCAACATAAAACAATTTCTTAACATATTTATCATTTCTGATACTGTAAATGTACATGATATATTTAATGCGCTCATAAAACTATTTCCTACAAGTATAAATGTTGCTGTAAAACAGCAAAGGAGAAGCTCCCCGCAGAAAAAGAAATGTGCAAATGAAATGGTAATAGCAATCTTCCAAAACTGGAAGTTGGTGTTTGCCACAAAGATTGATTTGCAGTAGTGTACTATTTAATGGCGAACCCAGCAGTCTTTTTTATCATATACTCTACTTACTGTAATATTTGTAAGAAGACTTGGGGAACGAACCTTGTTGGACACATTTCCTTAAATTGTGGGGAATACACCGAGTTTGAGAAAAAATGAACAAGGTTTAAAAATGATAGCCATATTTGTACAAGCAGAGTTAGAACTGTGTTCCATGGTAACCTTTTAAAAACATTGTCGACAGAAAATCGCAAGTAAGTTAGTTTATGCATGTACTCCATAGATGGAGATCAGTAACATATATACAGATAACAATATAAAAGTGTAGATCTAATATGAACATTGCATTTGAACAAAATATTACTGCTCTGTATCCCATCATGATATGTCTACAAATTGGTACACAATAAAAACTTACAATGACCATACCTTTTCAATTTACGAGACCATCGAATCAATATAACCTGTACCATTTAACTCTTTTCCTGCCGAACGCGACTTCACTAATATTTGCAAACATTTTAGAATCGGATCAGAACGTCACGTAACGAGGCATCTGATCTATTTCAAAACTGTCTGACATTCGTCTTTAGGTATTTTTTTCTATTTTTAAACCGCAACAATTCGAAGTTTACAATTTGCAGACAACAACTTCAAAGTAGACGACATTTACGGCGAAATAAGGGTTAAGAAAACCAGAGTTACAATGCACGTGTAGGCATCATTACCCAAATGATTACATACCCCCAAGTATAATCTCAAACGAAAGGAAAGGTGAAGTAATCCGGATAGGGTTATGTAAATAATTGGACTTTAACAAAATGCTAAGTTAAAAAGGGTCATTAGTATGTCAAAATGCGTGATAGAGTTACATACTCTTGCCTACAGGTGAGGACAGTGATTGTAAACAAGTGTTGGAAGTTTCAAAGCTTTATCTGAAAGGGTTATGAAAATAGGTGGACTTTAACAAAAACATCAAAGTTAAAAAGGGCAATAATTCGGTCAAAATGCTTGACAGAGTTATGTACTCTTGCCTGTGATGGTGAATAAGTGTTGGAAGTTTCAAAGTTTGTCTCAAAGGGTTATGTAAATAAGTGGACTTTCAACATAAACTGAGGCTAACATATTTGCTTAACGCAAATGCTAAACGCAAATTCTAAGTCCATTTGTGCGATCTTGTCTTTGGATATACATACCAGGACAGATCCATGCTACTGTAGCATGTCAAGATAATCATTGTGATTAAATTTGAGGATCCGCCCAGCAGAACTTGAGTTAGAGATGATGCAGACTGACTGACATTTAACAATTTTGCTAAACGCAAATGCTAAAAGCAAATTCTAATTATGCGACCCTGACCTTGGATATACGCTTCACTGCTCGTTGTTTACTTATACCGGGGCTGGACAGACTATAGTCAAACAACTAGGTCTGACGGGTCACGGGTTCGCCGAGTCCATTTTTAAGGGAGATCAGCATTTCGGATAGCCGCGTGCCATTTATAAAAGAAATTGTTCAGTTATAGGTATTTGTATGACAGACCCCCAGCAAAGCTATTGAAAAAGTGTCCTTATAACGGTTGTAAGTGGACAGTTTTTTATGCACGTGATTTTTGTGGTTAAAATCTTGCTACCTAGGATCGATCCCGTGCATTTGGAAGTATCGCCCAATGTCACGTGCTCTATGTTGTGTAGTAACAACGTAACACGATTGTCGCTCCACTAATCCCGATCACGAGTGTAAACGGGTCTGCTAAGCATGTCGTCTGCAGCGTTCTTTAACGTCTCCACTTGTATAAATGCAGACTAAACATGAACTATCTAACTGCTTAGAGCCAGCTCAGAAGCCGAATCGCTCAACATCTGATCTGGGTTAAGCAGGTGTAATGAACAGTTTTGATAAATGTTGGGACAAAAGTTAACGCATATCGACTGCTGTTGTTCTGGTGGTCTGCGGAAATGGTCGTCTGCTTAAAAGTATTTAACACAAATTGTTTTCAATCTTTTAATGAGCACTTTATTTGCACATAATTATACAGTGATTCGCAAATCACCAGCAAATAAGAAACGAACTGTACATGTATGTTTGTATGTATGTGTGTATGTATGTATGTATGTATGTATGTATGTATGTATGTATGTATGTATGTATGTATGTATGTATGTATGTATGTATGTATGTATGTATGTATGTATGTATGTATGTATGTATGTATGTATGTATGTATGTGTGTGTGTGTGTGTGTGTGTGTGTGTGTATGTATGTATGTATGTATGTATGTATGTATGTATGTATGTATGTATGTATGTATGTATGTATGTATGTATGTATGTATGTATGTATGTATGTATGTATGTATGTATGTATGTATGTATGTATGTATGTATGTATGTATGTATGTATGTATGTATGTATGTATGTATGTATGTATGTATGTATGTATGTATGTATGTATGTATGTATGTATGTATGTATGTATGTATGTATGTATGTATGTATGTATGTATGTATGTATATTGTATGTATGTATGTATGTATGTATGTATGTTTGACTTAAAATCATATTGGTTTCCTCGTCAAATTCGGCGTCGGCCATGTTGCACACCAGCTATACTAGTACACATGTGATACATGTATGTTGGAAAGACGGGTCACGATTTACTCGTGCAGGGTACTGCTCGAGCCACTATGTGACCGGTGGCTATTTAGAGATCAACGACCGGCTTCTTTGTAATTTGAATTGGGTGAACAAAGGGGAAAACATTTTGTACTCATTTGTGAAAGATTCATTATGTCTCCCCCATTTATGGGGAGATATATTGTTTTTGCCAGAGTTGTCTGTCTGTCCGTCCGTCTGTCCGTCTGTCCGTCTGTCTGTCTGTCCGTCACAAACTTGTGTCGCGTGTATCTCTGAAACCAGTTGGGCTAGAGTCACCAAACTTCATAGGAATGTTCACCACCATGAGTTGTTGTGCACCTGGGTTTTTTGAATTGTCTCCCCCTGATATTTTTGGAGTTATTGCCCCTGATGACTTAAAATTAGAAAAACTTTGTGTCGCGCGTATCTCTGAAACCGCTGGTACTAGAGTCACCAAACTTCACAGGGTTGTTCACCAGCATGAGTTGTTGTGCACCTATGGTTTTTGAATTTTCTCTCCCTGATAATGTTTGAGTTATTGCCCCTGATACGAATACTTAAATTTATACAAACTTTGTGTCGCGCGTATCTCTGAAACCAGTAGGGCTAGAGTCACCAAACTTCACAGGATTGTTCACAAGCATGAGTTGTTTTGCTCTTGTTTTTTTTTAATTGTCTCCCCTGTTGACTTTGGAGTTACTGCCCCTGATGACTTAAAATTAGACAAACTTTACTTAGTGTCGTGCATATCTCTGAAACCACTAGGACTAGAGTCACCAAACTTCACAGGAATGTCGACCAGCATGAGTTGTTGTACAACTTGGATTTTTGAATCGTCTTCCCTTGATAACTTTGGAGTTATTGCCCCTGATATGATTACATAAAATTAGAGAAACTTTGTGTCATGCATATCTTTAAAACCACTAGGGCTAGAGTCACCAAACTTCACAGGAATGTTTACCAGCATGAGTTGTTGTGCACCTGGGTTTTTTTAATTGTCCCCCCTGATAATTCTTGAGTTACTGTCCCTGATATGTTAACTTAAAATTAGAGAAACTTTGTGCTGCACGTATCTCTGAAACCAGTAGGGCTAGAGTCACCAAACTGCACAGGAATGTTCACCAGCATGAGTTGTTGTGCATCTGGTTTTTTAATTGTCTCCCCCTGATAACTTTGGAGATACTGCCCCTTATGACTTAAATAAGAGAAACTTTACTTTGTGTCACATGTATCTCTGAAACCACTAGTACTAGAGTCACCAAACTTCACAAGAATGTTGACTAGCATGTGTTTTTCAGTATCTGGGGCTTGAATTGTCCCCCAGACAATGTTGGAGTTATTGCCCCTGATGACTTAAGCATTAGACCCTGATAAGTTTGAAGTTACAGACATTACACTTGTGTATTGGAAAGAGGATGGGAGGGGGGGACATCTGTTTATGTGACAAAAACAAACCTCTAGTTTTTATTCATTTTTAATCAAAATTAAAAGTCTACTACGTACTGTCGTACAAGTAAGATACATGTACTCGTCTTACTACCAAAGTGTCTTCTTACAACCGTTATTAGGACAGTTTGTTCGCATGACCGAAGACACGTGTCCGAGGCGTAGCCGAGGTAGTAAGACTCGTACTGTATCTATTACAAAGAATAAGCGCATTAGTTATCGGAAATATAGCGTAGTGGATAAGTCGTAGGACCATAAAGAAGTATTATGATCGGCAAACATTTTATTAGGCGCAGGTTCGAGTCTCGCATCAACCTAAATATTGTTTTGCTAAAAATATTAAGGAACGTCCCCTTAAGAAGCCACTTATACAAGACATTTGCTAAAACTTATATTGATATTCATATTTTAGCATCGATTTATTATTGAAATTTTGGCTAATATAGGACTCGAACTCAAACAAAGGCACCATTCCCTAACATAGATGAACATGTGCATAAATGGCAAATATAATTATACAATATGACATAAAATAATACTCTACTATTCATTCAAAATTAAAAAAAAAGTTAAAGGTCGACACAGGGTTCGAACCCACGCTCAATAAAAAACTACTCTCGCAATGTCTTCTTCGTATCTAGACTTTACCCACTGCTGACAACAATTCCACCTTCAATTTTATCTTATATACTAAACTCGTCTGTTTAAAAATGGTCCGGGAACATGCGGAATGCTGATCTCCCTAAAAAATGGACTCGGCTGACCTTTGACTCGTCAGACCTAGTTGTTTGACTATACCGTATTGTCCTGTTTTATTAACCTGTCAACAGTTAAATAATTATACGCTTGCTGAACACGCCATATATAGCTTCGGTTGATATCGATTGTTTCCGCTAATAAAATATTTCCTTCTTGGCTCATTCGAGTATTTGTACATTTATTGTGAATCTCGTGAAAAACGTTTGAAACACAGGTTCACCCAATCTAAATATATCCTTTCAATGACGTAGGAATATTCACATTTGACAGGTCAATAAAACAGGACAATAGCATGTCAAGATAAACATTGTGGTTAAATTTGAGAACGATCCACCCAGCCGAACTTGAGTTAGAGATGTTACAGATAGACGGACAGACAGACAGCCGAACAGACAGACAGACAGCCGAAAAGACAGGCAGACAGCCGAACAGACAGACAGACGCACAGACAGACAGACAACCGAACAGACAGACAGACAGTCGAACAGACAGCCGAACAAACAGACAGACAGACAGACAGACAGACAGAAAGGAAGACAGACAGACAGACAGACAGACAGACAGCGCCATTCCATAATATGTCCCGTTTGTGTCAGGATTCTTGCCAGTAATTTCGAAAAAATAGTATATTTGATTCGAAAATAACAGAAAAATATCCCTGCCTATAGATTGAGTTTCCGAGTTTTCAAGCAGTCTGTATCATAAACTTTGTAAAGGACCGGGTGGTGGTAGACAAATCTGCATCAAAAAAGCAATGACATATCTTTGATAATCAGAAATGTCCGGAGGCTATCAGTATCAACACAAAGAGCCTGCGTCTACGTTCATTATTCATTTCACTATGGTCTGTAATAAATGTACGTTGTATTATTGTACAAACCAGGTCTTGATTTCAGATAGTTCAGTTTATTGGTTTATTATCAGAGCAAAATCGTAAACATGTGTTGGCCAAATATGCTGTATAGTCAGGCGTGTTAATTATAATAGCAAACTGCCTCTTGATGTCAATTGCTTAAAACTCGCCACGACAAAAGCGTTCCGTTCTACAAGCTGCCATGATATTAGACCGGAAACCGCTTTGAGACTACCCCAGCTCTAATGTCGAGCTGCGCAAGTCGTATATCGAACTCCGTTCTCGCGTGTACATTTCTGTTTATGTATGTATTAATCCAAAACTTGCTATACTAAACTCTACCATGCATTTATTTCAAACAGGGTATACCCAGATCAGAAAGTCAAAGTAAAGCCTCTGTTTGTCTTTTATCACTTTAAAGGTATGTACTACGGGAGCTTGAACACACAATCTCAGTCAATTCTCAATCAATTAATCATGCAAGCACGCGTGCAAGACACAAACACTGCAGAAAAACAAACCCCTATACACATGTAGCTGTATTTTCTAGTAAAACACTAACCCATCTGAACAAAATAATACAGTGTTAGTCACTACAATGCAGATAGTGTATTCAATAATTGATGTATATATGTATTTTACAAACATCTAGACTGGTGAGTAACCTAATTGGACACCACGTATTAACACTTCCTCTGTGGACTATTCATTTCAAAATCAATAACAAAAATAACTGATCTTTTTTATAAAAGACCAATGAACAAGGGAATTGTTCCGCAATATCAAAAACTGTAGAATTATACTTACGTTATACCATCAGCGAGCAGGGTACTCTGTTCACAGACAGCGGCTTTTTATATTGACCAGTGCAGTTGAAGACATTGTTTAATTTGTTCCAATGTCAGCCGGAAAATGACTCACTGACATTACTATAGATCAACTACTGTGTCGAATATGTCGTTTTAACCCTTTCGGCGCCAAGTTTCTAAGTTCCGTCTGCAATCGAATTTTGTTAAATCATTCGGTAAAATAAGGAAATAAGTGCAAATGCCAACCTATACAAATGTAAACCTCAAAGGAATAATGCACAGGTATAGAAATAGAGTTTGAGACAAAATAAATAGAGTTTGAGACAAAATAGTGAAGTGCTTGACCAGACGCCGCTTTGAAAAGGCGGCATCTCGTCTGGGACTGCACTATTTGTCGTGGAGAATTTATGCGACACTGCCGGTGAAGTGGTTAAATCAGTTTGTATTGAATGTAGCGAATGTGGACGAATGCATTTACAAGTGACAAAGTGTCTCTTTCATAACACAGTTATGAATTTGGGACACTCAAAATTTGAACAGTTGACTTCCTTGCCATGAAAGGTAAGCGCAATTTGCTTGGTTGACGCAAATTATCGGTTATGCAATTAAGAAGTGTTTGTCATGAAGCATGAAAGGGCGGTATCATAATTCAGGGTAACAGCAGCTATTGATTCTAACATTTAACAATATTTTCACTTCAAGCAATACTAGTTTCAGTAGAACTAATCAGAGAGCGACTGATGAACACGTGGTTGAAATGACCAATCATAAATGATTAAGATCACCGTCAGATTCATGACGTATGCTATTACATAATGGCAGCGATGTGGGTATAAAACCTCTGTCGTTTTCCTAGACGCACAGTGGGGATCCGGTAATTATCCACAACCTTATTCCCATTTCATTTTAGCAATTGCGTTCAACAAAGAGCATCATCGATACGAGTGCTACTTCAGTGACTGGAAAAACACCCAATGTTTGGGACCATGGTGCGGGGGTCTGCCCTGTTCATTTTTCTGCAATTATGGATTTCGACCCAAACAACTTATGGGTAAGACTATTTTCTTATTCACCCTTTTACTTTCGTATTATTTAAGATAAACTCATCAAAATTGAAGTTTGCAGCTTACATACGTGTTTCATGGATCGAGTTCCGTCGCTTCGACGGTTGAGTGTGCAAACAATCAACTGGTATGCTTCCTCGTGTGGGAGTGGAATCCTATCTGCAATGTACACCGTCTCTCGCATATGTTGCATGGGAATGCACGATCCTGTTTGGTGTCATGTAGATACGTAAAGTGAAAAAAAGTAATTTTCTTTATTAAAATTCCGTTAAGAAAGGGGACATCATTTCTTTTACAGAAGGGTGCTACAATTACTACACAAATTATGAATAGTCTCCCTAAACTCAAAATTACTAACTTAAACTTACACTCTGTGTCTTCCGTTCAGATTCCTCATAACCTGGCTAATTTCCAATCACTACAACCGTCAGTTTGTATTAACCTCTAAAATTGTCTTCTGCTTCATCTTTTCATGTTCCCTCTTCGGCTATTAGTAACAATTTTCATAATGGACCTAAAATCGTTCTGTCTCCTTTAAAGCAATCTATCCTTCGTTATAGTAAAGTCCATCTAAATTCACATTATTTGAACAAAAGACATAGGGTGTATCCAATAATTACTAAGTGCAATAGTAAGAGGTGTACATATGTGTTGCAATTTCATTTCTACTAGATCAACAATTAAATATCTTGTTAATGGTAGAGTGTTTAGTGTGAAGATTAATTCTGATTTAGACTGAAACTCATCTAATATTATATATGTTCTTACATGAAATGCGCCACGTTGTGGCATTCAATATGTAGGTCAGACAGGACGTTCTTTAAAAACTAGGTTTCGTGAACACAGTTACCATTGCCGGATCAAAAAAGTACGCAATTTTCTTTACCAGCATTTTCGTCATACAGGACATTCTTTCAAATATGTTGCGGTTCAACCAGTAGAACTACTGGTAGTTTAAAATCTAAAGCTCGTTTTATCACAGAGCTAGACTGGATAAAGAAATTACAAACACATTTTCCTTTAGGCCTTAATGATAACATTTTCCAAAGCGGCAACATTTCTAAAGATCCAAGTATCGATATTTTCTCTATATTTTCTATTCGAAAACGTAAAAGTAGATCAAATGGCAGACGTAGAAATGGTAATATTAAGCGTAAATTACGTCGTAATATGTCTATTCATGATTTACATACCATTCTAAAACAAACTGGTAAACATTCTATGTTATCTTGTTTATCGTCTTTACCCTTTTCCTGTCTTAAGTCCATAGACGAAGAGGCTGATAAAATCTATATGCGTACAGATCCGTTAATTAATACTGCCTCACAAAGTTACACACAGCATGTTCTTCGTCCACGTATTGATAAAGAATCTGAACATAAAAGGCATTTTCTGAAACTTCAGTTCCTAAATAAAGGTATCGATTTTATTGATATTCAAAGTATATTTCGTGATAAGAATGTAATCGATACTATTCCCAAATATTTCATTAACTCTGAATCACCTTTATCTGTTATAAATATAATAAACCTATTAGAAATGTTATTTTTAACTACAATAAAATTGTCTCTGACTTAAATATTGATGTTAATACCCCTATTTCTTGAGATTGTAGCATTTCTAGCTTTTGCTATAAATTTATATTGATGTTAATACCCCTATTTCTTGAGATTGTAGCATTTCTAGCTCTTGCTATAAACCAGTTGGTCATGTCATTACTGGTAATTTTGATATCATTACGGATAAACGTCTCAGGACCCTCCTTACTAAAGGACCTAAATATAGATTACCTTCCCTTATTGAGTTTGACGCTTGTCGAACTCATATTGCGGAAGCTATTCAAGAATTCTGTATCAAATGGTGTCAACGAGAACATGCTGATGTTAATGCCCTTTCGGATTGGAAGAAATGTATTTTCGATATTATTGATACGCGTATAACTTTTTACAAATCAAATTACCATCTTTTACCACCTCTACCTAGAGTTACATTTCGCTACTTGAAGAAAAACATTTCTAATTTTCATTCAGATTATGTTCTGGTTCCTGCTGACAAGGCATCAAACAATGTAATCATTATTTGAAGATTGTATTATGTTGATGTTTTAAAGAAGGAGCTAACTGATTCAAAAACTTATATAACAGTTCAAACACCTGAAAAAGATATAGTCTCGGAACATGTAAAAATGTGCAATAATTTTAAGTCTGGTCCTAACATAAAACAACATAAACTTTCTACTTTGTACTGGATTCCGAAACTACATAAAAACCCTTATAAGGCGCGTTTTATTGCCAACTCTAGCTGTTGTACCACTACTAAATTATCTATACTTTTGACCTCCTGTCTTACCATGATCAAAGAACATGTAAAACGCTACTGTGATAAAATATATGAAAATTCTGGTATTAATGTTTTTTGGTCCATAAAAACTTCAAATGATGTTTTAACAAAACTTGAAAATAACATTTCTTTACTGAGCTCTTATGATTTCTCTACACTCTATACTACTCTACCTCACCATCTTATAAAGGATAAACTTATTAAATTAATAGAAAAAACCTTTGCCAGAGAAAACAAAATGTTCATTGCTTGTAATGTTCAACGTTCATTCTTTTCGAATTCAGAAGTTGAACATTATACAATGTGGACTTGCCTTGATGTTTGTAGATCTCTTACCTTTCTTTTAGATAATATATTTGTGCGTTATGGGGATACCATATATCGTCAAGTTGTTGGTATACCCATGGATACAAATTGTGCCCCTCTTGTTGCAGATTTGTTTTTGTATTGCTACGAGAGGGATTTTATGCTTAGCTTAAAACCTGATACACAGACCGATATTGTTAATGCTTTTAATAAAACTTCAAGGTATTTAGACGACATTTTAAATTTAGATAATCCTTATTTTGATACTATGATTTCTTCAATTTACCCAAAATAACTGCCTTTAAACAAAACTAATCAATCTGACATTAATGCTTCATTTTTAGATTTGAATCTTTCAATTACAATTGATAAAGTTTCGTCCAAAGTATACGATAAAAGAGAAGATTTTAATTTTAGAATTGTTAATTATCCTTTTCTAGATGGAAATGTGCCACGTTCTACATCTTATGGGGTTTATATTTCTCAATTTATTAGGTTTGCCCGAGCCTGTTCTTTGCTTGAATTTTTAACAGACGTAATTTAGTTATAACTGATAAACTTCTTAAGCAAGGTTACAGATATCACAAACTTCGGAAAACTTTTTCTAAATTTTATTATCGAAATTTACCTCTCATTAGTAAATATAATTGAAATCTACGGACGTTACTGCGACAAGGCATTTCTCAACCAGAATTTTATGGGGAATGTAATCTTCAAACTTAGGAAAATTCATTTTCATGATTTGTTTATAAAACGCATTAAAACATTTAAGAAGAAAGGTTATGATCCTATTATATTGCAACGAACTGCTTGTTTGGTTATCGACCCTTTTACAGTCGGTAGCTACGCTTCCCTCTTTGCTTGCGCGATGACAGGCCGAGGGTAGTACTCTATGATGGTATACTCTTAAACTTGGATACAGGATGAGCTTACCAGACTCATGTATTACTTTTTCTTTGTCGTGCCCTTAACGGCTTACCTGCATGTGCTCTGACTTCAGCAAAGTCATTGAGTACATATTTGACGGATTGTCACAGTTATTATGCCATGTTTTACATGTTGTCCTGTGTTCACCGTCGTCTATGTTGTGGGTAAGTCCAGCGGGGATACCTTTACAATATTTGTAAAGCTAGGGTGACTTTGAGAGAAGTGTGAGGTTAGGACGTCCGTAAACCGGTTTAAACCCCCAGTGGTGTTTTTGCTACTGACCGTGCCAAGGCGGTACTCTCTTTGTCACCCTTCCTTTTGTTTGCCTTGCGTCTTTGTGCTTGTGATTTGTTCATGTGTGGAACGTTTGTCTCTGGTTCTTGTGTGTCTTTTGGTGTTTTCTGTGTTCATTTCATTTCGCGTGTGTGTGTGCGTTTGGGTGTGTGGTTGTGTGTGTGTGTGTCTGTCATGTTGTCTATCGGTGTTTTGGTGGTGGTTGCGTCTTGCATGTGGCTTTGCCTGCTTGACTTTACTACTTTTCCAATCATAACGCGAAATTATTTATTTTCAAATCACGTTCTGTTTATTTAATACAAATGAAAAAAGTTAATATGAAATAAAGAAATAGCAGCATTCTATTAAATGAAATACTAACAGAGACTACAATATATATATAATAATGAGCTGAAACCGATATACAATTTTAATTCAGACACTTATGTTACGATGCACATGCGATTTGCAATAGCACGAGAAACTAGATATAGACAACCTAGCTGTAGATGAGTCTGTTTTAAACACGGTATTTAAGCTATTTACTCCTTTTGTAGTCTCCGGTTTTTAACACGCCTGAGTATACTCGAATGAGATTTTGTGACCGACCACCGTCCGGTGTTTGTCCGTCCGTCGTCCATGCACATGATTATGTGAAACCGAGAACAAATATATATTTTGTGTTTTTCTTTTTATGTGACTAAATTTCCATTTTATCTCACTATTATGAATAATAGAATAGTCAAATAGCATTCAATCCGTGAGAACGTCCGTATGTCTGTCCATTCGTCTGTCAGTCGGTCCGTGCTTTAAACGGCATTTTCTCCAAATTCACAATGTAGAATGTAACCAAGCTATTCATAAATGATCTTAGTATCATGGTCTATCAAAACTGCTAAAAGAATTTAGATCCATGTTGAATCATGGTTGTAATTGAAACCAACATAAATATTTAAACATCTTCTTTTCTAAAACCAATGGTCAGAACTGACGATATTTGAAAGGAATAGTCTTCTAGTCATAGTCATCTTATAAACATATGACACCGAGGGAACTAGGCTAGATTTCCTTTTTTAACTACATGTATATAGAAAACCTTAAATAACCATATTCTTCAAAAACCGGTGTTCCAGTTTGAATGGAATAGTGCAGGAGCAGACGCTTGACGATATTTTATCAGTATTGCTTAAACCATGAATATCTAAACAACATGTCACCAGGGTTGGCACTAAATTACCTCAATATGACTATAGGAGAAAATACTTCCTTCTCCAAAACCAGTGGTTTAAATAACCTTTTAACTGGACTGTTACTCTTGGAGATTGTTTTAATCGTTTTCAATATAAACACATATGGAAATTTAGCCCTGTCCCTGGTGGTAATGTTATCTTGCATATTATCTTAATTTTAGTCATTTTGAAAGAGGGACACCAGATGACTATTTCTATCAAATGTTATTAAGATTCGACCAACGGTTTTGGAGGAGATATTTTCCTCCGTAGTCAAAAAGTGCAATTTAGCCCCGCCCCTGATGACCTGATTTTTCAGGTATCTGCATAGTTTTAGAAATGTTGATACAAGGTTGCCAAGCGGCTGTATCTATGGGATGTGTATGGGATGGGAGCATGTTGGCGCACATACAAACTTGTGCTTATTATGGTGTTGTGGGCGTTCGTGTGGCATCTTCTGTCTCATTTCCATCTTCTATGTTTGATTCTACCATGGTATCTACTCAAAACATACATTTATTTCCAAAACATAATGTCATGGTATCAACTGTTTTAAATCATGGTATGACGCAGAGTTATCTCAGTTTCTGATACAGATCAAGCCAAATATGGAAAAACAGTAAAACAGGGAGACCCGCATACGAAAAGACACCACTCAAAACACAACCCATAATGTTTATCCTATATTGGATATCCTCTGATATTAAACTTTGGATTAAGCAATTTGTGTGCAAGGCTGAAAACAGATTCTGGTGTAACCAAATCCGGTTTTGGGCAATATCAGATATAATAACAACTGAAAATGTGTGTTGCCCTATATCTAATAGTGGCAATATATGTGTATATATGTGAATGTTTATGTGTGTATGTATGTGTATGTGTCTGTAGGTGTATGTAGGTGTATGTATGTGTATGTATGTGTGAGAATGGGGGGTCACAAATTAGTCTGGGTTTCTTTCACATAGCATTACAATCTCATACCATTCATGGTCGTGAGTTTGAATCTAGACTTTTTATTCTGCTTTGTGATTGGATTAAAAACTAGATCTGTTCCTGATCACTCTTAGAGGATGGTTTAGTCGAACTATTTAACCATTAAAATGCCAAATTTTCAAAGGACTACCGGTATTCCCAAATTCAATCAGGTCAAGCTTAAGGTGAATATTTAGAAATATTTCGAAAGAAACGTTTAACAAAAAATAGCAGACCCTGATGAGAGTGTTCCTCTAGGAGCCCCCCATCTTAGTGTACACTGTTTGCAACGGACATTAGTGACTCATGTCCCGCGTTTAATAGCTAACATGACCCTTATCCAAATGCTATCCATGTGTGCAATTTAGTAGTTCATATTGTAGTTCATATTGTGATGAATTATGATGGTTTGGTTTGAATATAATTGATTATTAGAAATCTCGTATGTCAAACTCATCTGAAACTTTTCACAGACGCACGTATTTATATGAATGCGTGCAATGGAAGGCGCATATGTGTGAGCATTTCTTTACAGAAAGATGGTCCTTTATTATCCAGGACAGAATAGCAAAACTGACTTAGAGAAAATGGCAGATTTGGATACTCGTGTCTTATGAACATATTTCTAAGTTGTTGGTTTGTATTTGCTTTATTTATATTTGTCTGAGTTATCTCCGTCTAGCCAGTTCAAATAAAGACCACTATATCTATATGTACCAATGCTATTTGCTTTATTTATTTCAGCAATCATTTTTGTACTCAAGACGTTCCAGTAATAGAAATAACAATAGATTTCTGTTGCAATTACACGAAGCTTTTAGTTTTGGAAGGGAGACAACCCGAGACAAAGCCTGGTATGACCCCCCAGCAGTTTCAGGTTTACCTTGCATCAATCGTTGCAAAGCCGGTATGCGATATCAAGGAAAAATGCACATTTATAAAGTAAGTGGTTATTACATAACCAAGAGAAAGTAAAAACTATTAACACAGACATTTACAATAAGCAATACGTATACACCTGTAGAAAGAAAGCAATACATTTGTATATACAAATTAATAAAAGTAAGCAATATTTATACACCTATAGAAGATAACCATTTACACATCAACATCTCTTTAGATGAAGTTCATATAAGTTTGAAGATGTGTTGAGATTTGTAAGGATAATATAGACAAAGTTTAAATTATCGTAGAATAAGTAGTCCTATTTTTCCTATTTGGGTTCTTCTTTCAGACACAAAAGGGAAAACAAGACAGCATGTTGTACTGGATGGGAGGGAGCATTTTGTGACCAAGGTAAATTTGATATATGATAGTATAATGACGGTATACGTGTCAGCAGTCAGAACTCCTCGACGCTAAACGGTGGCTTTGTCGGAAGTAGACAATGATGTTTGCAGACTGCAAAGTATTCCCCATTTAGTCGATGAGCCAGTAGGGTTGGTCGGTACCATCTCAGGGGAATAATTCTCATTGTGATTTTTTACAACATATACATCTAAGAGTTAGGAAATATGTGATAGCATTGCATCGATGGTAGCTTTCAATGTGTTATTGCATTTTATATTATGCTATACAATAACCGCATTTCGAGACAAAATTATCATTGAAAAGTAAAGCTAAGGATTTCAGATTTACTACAATTGGTATATCATACCCCAACAACGAAATTATGATGGTATACCTGAATCAGGTTGTCAGTCTGAATGTCCTTCCATCTGTCCACCCCATATGTCCGTCCCTCTATCTGTCCGTCTATTCATCTGTCTGCCTGTCTGTCCATTTATAGATGCAAGTTTCCATATCTACAAGTACAAAAACGTTTGCTTTTAACTTGATAATAACATAATCTTATTATTTTAGTAACCAATGTACCTGCTAGTTCTGCCTCCCCCAGTAAACTGGGGAGACATATTTTTTGTGTGCGGTGTCCGTCTGTCTGTCCATCCGTATGTCTGCTGCCCCCCCCCTTCCGTCCGTCCGCTCGTCTGTCCCATTTTAATCTGTGCGGTTTCTCCAAACCTTTGATCAGATTTACATGAAATTTCATGGGATTGATCGGCACTATGCCTAGTTGTGTTTATCTTATTCCGGTTCGATGATTTTCTGCAGAGTTATGGGACTTTGATTTTTATGCCCCCCCCCCAACAACGGCGGGCATACAGTAATCGCATTGTCCGTCCGTCCATCCGTCCTTCCATCCATCTATGCCAAATTTCGTGTCCCTTCTATAACTTTTTTTTTATCTGTGAATGGATTTCAAAATAACCTGGCACAAATGTTCACCACACAAAGACGATGTGTCGCGTTCAACTCCCTGGTTAATGGGTCAAAGGTAGGTCAAGGTCATCCTCCAGGGTCAAAGGTCGGGGGCATAGTGTTTCACAAATACATCTTGTTTTACATTGATTTTTTGTCCTCGCGGTTTCTCCAAGACATGTCGGATTTTCATGAAACTTAATATGATTGACCAGCACTATGACTAGTTGTGCTTATATTATTCCTTATCCGGTTCGATGTTTTTCTAAAGAGTTCTAGGACTTTGAAAATTGTATATGGGAAACTTTGTCCGCGCGGGGATGTGGGCATAAGTTTTTGTATAAAACAATTGTAGTTTCATTTGAACCTGATCATTATTAATTTATTGGTCCAGTTTCCACTTAATCCAAAAGTAAATTAGTAGCTTGTAAGATGGGATGTGGCGGGGTGTCCGTATTGGTTCTTGCACAATTACATATTTTTAGATGAGCTATGGCTCATTCTTTATTGACATCTGTGTCAATCTAACATACATGCTTTTAGTGATTTCATTGTCGCATATAGGTATCCAATACGGTTACAACACAAGACGGATCAATTACATTTTTGCATTTATGATCAGGATTTTTATATATTGGCTTGTAAACGGCACATCTGAATGACAAGTTGTTTAGAATTAGAAGAAGAGGCAGTTGAGTTAAAAAGTGATCAAAAATCCTCAGTGTCCGTTCTCTGAAAACGTTTTCTCTGAAAAGTATTACCATATCATTGTTCTGCAAGGTCTTCTTCAACATAATTCCCATTAGATTGAGGTCAAAGGGATTGCCCCAAAGGTTATTACAATGGTTTTGATATGATTCAAGTTTCACATTTGCTTTACACTTGGCACATGAGGGTAGCTCTAAGATATGTTAACTAGCTGGTGATATGATAATGTATCGATCTGCTAATAGTAATTCTCACCGGGGATGTTGAAGATCCAGAGAACAAGAGCGTTCTTCTGCTCTCCTCCAATCTTTCCTGTTGGATCATTGGTTGCCCTATATGGCAAATGAATGATAAAACAGACGTAAAGCAAACAATAGCCCTACTCACAAATACATGCATTCTCACTGACATAAGTGTAGAAAGTCATTATAGGCATTCGCAAAATAAAAAAACAAACATCCTAATAATTCAATAATGTTCCAAAGTTGGTTGCCTGACCAATGCGCAAATAACATTGCCTAAGCTATAATAATTTGGACAATTTGGATTCTGAATTATAGCCTGTTTGTTTGTATTTTTACGAGCGCTATGCAAAGTATTCGCTGCATAGTTGTGTCGCGTCTGGCATGACCTACAAATTTATGGTGAATGTAGTAGACAGACACATGGCTGCATTTCATGTAAGAATTTGAAGCAGATCTCCTTTTTTCTAACCAATTTAAGGACTTTGCTTAGAGGTTTTCTTTCCTGGTTGGGAATCCCACTGTGCTTGTCTTACAATTATAATTAAGGGCGTGCCAATGCAAAGTTACACATGAACTTATACTTTAATAGTGATGGTAATCTTCCCAATGTCATGGAGTCATTGCTCCAGTCCTGCATCTCTAATAAAGTGGGACGCTGTTGTATGTACCAGCAGGAAAAGCCAAATACATTACGAAGTATTCTGTGTTCTCTGACCAGCTTATAAAACTTGATTTACTACTTCAGTTGTATGGTCAGACGCTCATCTACTTCATCCAGTTAGTACTTAAGTGCCGACACCTTCTTTGTGTCATTAAAGGTGTTTGCTGTATCTTTCTATCGCCAACGGAGAGGTTGACTCTATTTACTTAGAAATCTGTTTAATCGGTATGCTTAGCATCTGATGACCAGATTCTCTACTTTGATGTCATCACCCCAGTTCTTGATTGATTTTCCCTTTAAAATTCAAACGTATATAATCTTCCATGGCCAAAGATGTTATACCACATTGATAATTAATTTCTGTTTGAGCAAATTTATCCTGTCTACTATTGCAGCACGATTATAAGCATGTACTTTGACATTGTTTACACTAGTCAATTTCTTCTGCAAATTTATTTACACTGTTTGTCTTTTAGGGTGGGGATGGAATAAGTGTGAGGTTGAGCGCCCATAAACCGGTTTAACCCCCAGTGACTTTTGTCACTGACCGTTCCAAGGCGGAACTTCCATCTTCCCCCTATTGTATGTTTGTTTTGTCTTTGTGCGTCTCTTGATGTTTTTTATAGTTATGTACATTTGTTGTTTCCTTGTGTTGCTGTTCGAGCGACTGTTTGTTCTGTATGTGGTGTTTCCTGCATGACTCATGTTTTTCTACTTTTACTGATGTGTTATTGTTGCTTATGTTTAGCATATCATGAATTCCTTTATTACAATTATGTTTCAAAATGGATAACATATTGTTAAACTGTGTTTTGGGGGTTCCCTCTCATGTTTTGTCATTGTTTGTTGCTTTTGAAAAATCCATACTTAATATCACATTTTATGAATCAAAACGAATGTCGTGCAATGCATCATTCTGAAGCTTCTTTAAACAGAACACACATGATTAAACTCTGCATTACTTGCTGATAACTCAATGTTTTAATATATTTTCACTACTCTGTCTTTGCTGTCCAAATGTATCACCAGTACCCGATGAAAGAAGTCCTTAAGCTTTGCCATCATATGCTAATAGATGCATTAGAGAAGTATTGGATGGAGCAACTCTGATCTCATTGATTCTTTAACGTGTATAGTGTATAGAATTGAAAACTGAAACCAATATCCAGTAAGATTTACCTTACATCGGGCCAACCAGTCCACCTTAGTAGGATTTTGAAAGTCTTTAGTATGACCCGACCAGCGATCAAACTCACAACGTCCTGTCCGAAAGCGAACGCTGTACCGACTGAGGTAACTGAAATGCTGGCCTTATTTTCTCTTTTTGCATTTCTGCTTTTGCTTTCGAAGGATCACCCATTTTCAGATTATTTGACCAATGGGCAAACTAACGGATGGTCAGACAAAATACGTTTTACTCCAAATTGTAACCTTGACGTGAAAATGTCTGTATAAGCATGCTTGATATGGCAATGCCATTTTATGCTCCTATATACCGAGTATATCTCGCAACGTTTATGTTTCCATCTCCTCATACACAAATGGGGGATTTGCTTCAAACCTTAACAAATTGGCAACCTTGATATGAAAATTACCATTTAGAAGGAAATGTTTGTTCTGATAATTTTATCCAGAGTTACAGGTCTTGGCAACTTCTTCACTATAAAGCATATAAAATTATATGCATGAAACTTTCACAGATAAACAACTTGATGTGAAGATGGGGAATTGTGTAGTAAGCAAAATTACGGGACTTTGGTTTGTTTTCTCTCACTAAAATGCATACTTGATTAGAGACAATATCATCATAAGTAAGAAGGGGAGAGGATCCATTTTCCTATAGATCAAGTTGTAAATTCTGAAGGGTGGTGATCCCCCGAAAGCAAAAATTGCAACACAAAAAGAGAATATTGCAGACTCGGTTTTATTGAGTCTGTTCATAAGCAGTAATTGAAAGTGCAACACTGCTCACGCCCCCTAGCACCGGCTTAAGCGGTATTCAATTTTCAGAACAAGAAGTACTGAAATTCATGATCTCGAAGGATCAGAAGGTATAACAACACTGAGAATGAAGTAATGCTTATGATGAATAATAAATATATAAGAGTATATCATGGATAAGCTAGCTCTGAAGTGGTTGATCGGATATTTATAGTTTACCTGCTACATACAAGTTTCATAAAGGGACTTCATTTAGCCTAAACAATGTCTGGGTTCTGGCTCAAAGGGTTCTAATCCTTAGTTCGGTCGTTGATATAATGATAGTGAAATGCTGGTGAACTTTCTCTTAAGAAATTTCAGTTTTGGCACAATTTGAGTGTATGGAAGTTTTAAAAGGGACATAACTCTGACAGTTTGCATTAAGAGATTCTAGATGTAAGGGTTCTAGTCTGAAGTCAATTCATTGCCATCATTACTGTGAACATACACATGAAGTTTTATGAGCCTAGTTATAAAGATTATGAAGGTATGCAAAACTCCGGAGAATATTTACTTCCGCAAAATACATATGAATGTAAACACAATTCCATGTACATATGAACAAGAACTTACATAATATAAACCACTTTTTGTGAAAAAATCAAAAAAATAAATGAAATGTGTGTAACTACAGCTACAAGCCTTTAAATTTTCAAGTAGATACAGGGTGTAACAAGAGAGAGACATCAGTTTGAAATTTAATGATGTCTTCTCTTTAATGCTAGATTTAGAAAACACTATTTTACCATAGGGTTAAAATTGGTGAAAACAAATACATAAAGCTACCACCGATTTACTGCTATCACATATTTTCTGATTCTAAACACTTATATCTTACAAAAAACATTGATAGCATTATTCTCCAAAGCTGATACCGATGGCCAAATTTTGGGCCTCTGGCTCATGGCCTAATTCTATTCGTTAAAATATCCAGCTTAAGTTTTGAGCATAATGTTTTACCAGTTCGTCGACTAAACGTACAATATACAATTTAACATCTTAATCTCGGATTCGTATAACTCGAACTTGGGATGACTCGAGGTAAAATTTCAGTCCTTCTAAAAGTACGATACAGAATTGTTCTAAAATGTAGCACTAAGAATATCATATCCAGGAATGGATGTGACAGCTTAATGCAGGTCGAAAGTCGCGACCGTTCCAAGGCGGTACTTCCATCTTCCCCTATTTTATGTTTGTTTTGTCTTTGTGTGTCTCTTGGTGTTTTTATAGTTATGTACATTTGCTGTTTCCTTGTGTTGCTGTTCGGGCGACTGTTTGTTCTGTATGTGGTGTTTCCAGCACGACTCATTTTTGTACTTGAGATATTGTTCAGATTAGAAATCGGATGACTCAAACCTCTGTTATCTCAGTCATTTAAAAGGTCTCTTGGAGTTAGAGATATCGACGCTCAACTGTATTGTCTTTTTCTACATACAATCCTAATGTCGGGAAGTTTGGATCGTGATGAGACACCGATCGCTGCATCAAACTATACAATCGTTTGCCGAGCTAAGCGACAAGGGGTCTCTTACTGACGTCGATTGAATGACTAAACGTCCCGCCAAAATGAACCAAATTACAATGTATCGGTCGAATGATACTCAATGTAAATTGCATTCGCGAATTTACGATGATAATCATATACAATTAGTAAAAACACCAAAACCATTGAAATATGACCTGTCTACAGCATACAATATTTAGGCTTTATAAGTAATCACACTTGGTTATTAGCATTGTTTTTCTTTTGCTCGAGGATTTCACACTGTTTGGTTTGGACAGCTATTCCTGTAATGTAGTGGAGTACAATAATAACTCAATTCTCCGATTGACAGCCTTGTTTGGGATGCAAATTATAACCAAAAGAGATAAAGTGGGCCTTTGAACTTTATATTCTAAAGTAAACAATGAGTCTTTATCAATTCCCCATTCATGTCATTTTTTGCAAGAAATGAGCAGCTTTTTAGTCCTATCCACTACACCAACATTTAAACAGAAGTATGTACGGACATTTCAAAGCTATTATTAGTTAATAGAATATTACTACCACTACAGAACAGATGTATTTCATTTGCAAAATAAATTTGTCCGAAATTTAGTGCTATCTGAATATTGGTACACACTCCTCTGCAGTTTATAGTTTCAAATCCGGTTTGAAATGTACAAGAATTCCGACCAAATAAAGACATAATTTATATTGGTACTATGGGGGCAGGAAAGATGAGTTATCAAACGCCAATTGCCGTCTGATCGTGGTACCACACCCACTGGAAAGATAAAAAATGGATATGGTGGAGCTGGGTTAGGGCCGGCTATTCTGCCTAATGAAATGTATCTGTTTTTTTACTCGCAATTCTGATTTATGATCGAATGCATATTTGAGGTTTCGACATGCAAAAGCAGATCTCGGGCCGGAATATTCCATTTGGAAACCATGTTCTAAGCCATCAGTCAGGTATTATATAGTTTTATAAAGCGTTTCAGATCTTGAACTTTAATTCGGAAATGACCTTTATGTCAACAACGATGAAGGTCTTGTGGGCTATTATGAACAATGGTATCACAACTGAGCCAACCCAAGCCCCTGTGCTGCCTAGGTGAAATGCGAATAACAGAAACATATTTTAACTGTATGAGCTTTGGTTGGGTGTGCAGCCATGTAAATACTTCTAGATATCAGAAAAACATTTGACCGTTCTTCAAAATTTGCCGGGGCCATTGCCAATACTACGCCCTCCAGACTAATGGCCCCCAGAACAATGTGCGGTGTGGCTCGATAAACCGGCCCTGTGAGATTTTGTCACGAGTGTTTGGGCCGATCCCTAATCCAATCGCCATACCGAAACTGAGTCATGGAACAGGCTTCCAAACAAGATCGGACAGAATAATTATTACCGATATTACCTTTTTACCTATACTACCTATATAACCTGGTTGACAAGGCTGAATGAGTTGCCCCTTTTTGGTCCTGCTGGACTGCTGTTGCAGGGCTTGTTTTCGGGCCACATTTACCATGGGTAGATGCTCGGGTTGTAAAGGTGGTTGGACCTGGAGAACCTGCTGAAGGGTCTGGGGCTATTGTCAGGCTGTTGGATAATAGGTCTGGTATTTTCAGGCGGGGCCAACAGAGCTTTGCCTTCCCCATTTCTTGAACGGCCCATGGTCATGTTCCTCTTCAAAAGCCGTGTACATTTAGCCTGCTGCTAATCCCCATATTTACAAGACAATATTTCACCCCTCCTGTACCCATGCAAATCAAACAAAACGTATAATCAAGAATCAACACAATATTGTAATGTCCAGTCTCTGAGGCATATCTATTTTATAACTAAAGTTCATAATACGCGTTGCTGTAATTCCGATCAGTCCAGCACTGATGGGTTCAGAAGGAAAGTTCATGTACCAAGGTTATCATTGATTTTAACACTCTTGAGATTCTCCGAATAAGTTTTGGAGCATGTTAATGAAGGTGTACTTTTCCGATAGACAGCTCCGTGATTTGTTGATATAAGAAACATACTGACACTTTATGTAATAATAATTTAGTTAGACTTGTCCAACCCTAAGCTACCAAATGTCTCAACTTAACGTTATGTCAGCACTCGACCGTTCATTTAGCTATACATTTGACAGTTCCAATATGGAAATTCATGTCACCGACAGTATTCGAATATCGTGTTACCAGGCTGTTGCAGCAACGTCGAAGGTTTGGTATACACAGCTATGACGGCAAGCTGACGTGAATTCTACCATACACAACTCAGTCTTCGTTGCAACGAAATGACACTCAACGAGTTGCATATTTGACACCTAAAATTACGCATTAATCTTTAACGTTTACCTTTCAATTTTTCAAGATTCTTGAAATTTTAAATTTTAATTATGTTGAAAGTTGACTTGTCAAATTTTCAGTTCGACGGCCTATTTTGATCAGGAATTTTACTCTTACTTGCGAAAACTTCATCATTCTGCATTGTTAGGGTGTTTTGTACAAACACGTAACTTAAACCAGGTTTAAGTCCCCCAGTAGCTTAGTTTGGTTGCTGGCCGTTCCAAGGCGGTACTCCTGCTTTCAGCCTACGGTCAATGTTGTTGTTTAATATGCTTAATGTTTATTGTTTTTCGTCTTGATATGCGTCCTGTTATGTTTTGTCTTGTGTCTTTACCGTTTCTTGTTTGATGGTGTTTGGTGCGGTGTCATTTCGTGTGTGGCTCTCCCTGTTTGACTATTTTTCCATATTGATTTAAATATTCATTAGCAATACCCCGTTAATACTGTAATTCATTTTATTTTAAAACATATACGCAATAAAAAGACGAATTAAAGAAAGAAAAACCAACAACAAAATACATTTCTTATATCTACAATACTACTAAAACTGTACCAGCTATTCATACGGTATATCGTAAACAGACAAAATAACAATCATAAACAAAGAACAATAACAAAAACCTATACAATGTTACCAGTAATACCCTATTTACAATATAGCCTATACAATTCATCCTGTATCTACTTTTCTGTCATGCTTATGTCAATCGTAACCATATTCACATTGGGTTATTCACTCAATGAGGTATATTTGGACTAAAAGCTAATTGCTAATCCGCTATACGTTTCTTGGTTACCTGTATCTCACTACTCTAATTCAACTAAAACGCATTGCTACTCACAATCATTGCTACTCGCAATATAAAATTAATGTCCCTATTTAAGGTAATTACCTAGTGATTAACTTGTGTTCATAGCTCTTTAACTATATAAATATCTAAACACATGGATGAAAAACTTAATGGACAACCCGACATCCTCTCTACAAATCGCAGAATACCTAATCGCAGGATAATTTGGAAGCAACAAAGAAAAACATGCAAGACACAGTATATTGTAATACGCATTTAATCTGTACAATCACCATTCCCATTTTTTCTTTGTGGTTTCTTTTCGACTTCTCTCTTTTTATTTTATTTCGTATATTAAATTAATAAGCTACGAGTTGGGAATCCGAGGTCGCTTATTTTTTATAGGTCCATGGCATTTTTAGTAGAAATATTTGAATACCATAATTGTGTTAATTGTGTTGCCAGATACTAATCATTTATGGTTTTGGCCTATGCCACTGCCAAACCCCTGTTTGAAGGTCAGAAACTTGGTCAACGATTAAATGAGTGCAGAAATGTTATAAAATCTCTATATAGTATAACATAGCCGTAATTTTGACAATTTCAATACCTTTTCGCATTTAATGTCTTAGCAATGTCTCCACAGTAAGTATAGAACTATTTATGACGCATTTCAGGAAGTTTTGAGTGACCTGTGAAGATTGCAAGTTCGGAAAATATCGTTTTAAATATTTGTACGGTACATTATCATAAAATATATATATATAACACTTTGATGCAAGTTATAGGACCTCTTCACGCAGACGTATCATTTAGAGATGATAATGAAATGCCAGAATATTAGTCTCTTATTGCCATAATCTCAGTATAATATTGGTATGTTTTATTGTACACTATGTCTAATATTAGCTGTCTGTATCGTATCATTAGCGATTGAAACACCATAGCTCCTGGTGAGTATGGCGATGTTTTTACATAATGTATTGAAATAGTTTACCTAAACCAGCAGTACCCATGACAAAATCCTTTCTACATTTGTGGGGACATGAATATCCCGGATATTTATTGGCCATTTAAACAATTACTGGCAATAGGTACCCACTCTTACTCAACAATGAACTCATAATCATATTCAGTGCCGCTGGCTATGAGTAACCTTCCCTATCCGTGATGACAACAATCTATTGCCACAAACAATCACTAGTTATCAGATATACCTCAATACCTAGAAAGAGTGAGTATGTCATAGTTCTGACAAAACATATCTTCTTCACGAAGGAAACCTACCCCACATATTGTCCACCTTTCGAAAGTGGCTAACACATGTTCTATGATCATCAAAATGGCAACTCACGATAACTGTTTACAGCAGTTTGCAGCACACGATGACTGGTGTCTGCAAGCTTCTTAATGGCCTTAATCTCCACAAAGCTACCTGTCCAGACACCATCTTATCAAGGTTTTTGAAAGAGATGACACATTCACGGACTCCTGCTCTTGTTCTGATCTTCCAGGCCTTACGACCAGGATAAAGTCTCACGTGATTGGAAGATTTCATGTTAATCCTATATACAAGACAATGGTCAAGAATAACCTCTTCAAACTATTGGCCTGTGTCCCTAAAATCTGTCAAATGTAAGATTCTGGAATACATCATACACAGTAACCTGGTTTTACCATTACATCACCAACCAATGCCAGCATGGACTCCGGAATCAGCGCCTCTGTGAATGTGAGACACAACTACTAATAATCAACATGGTCAATGACCTTGTGTCAGGTCTGGACGCAAACATTTGACAAAGTGGCTTACAGACACCTTCTTCTTAAGCTCCAACACTATGATGTGTATTGCAAAATGTTTGATTGTATCCAACAGCCAGCATGTCACGCTGGGAGGTGTTTCCTCTGAGTCAGTACCGATAGTATCCAGTGTTCATCAATGTGCTGTTATCAGTCCTTTCCTTTACCTCGCATGCAATGATGACAACACAGACCACACTCTTCATGCCGACTCTTTGCTGATGCCTCACTTTTGTGCCGAGTCAATAGAAGATGCAGACGTCTTCCAGAATGATATCGGCAGTCTGTAGAAATGGGAAGAGACTGGGTTCAATGCAGATAAGTACTAGGTCCTGCTTAACACCAACACGACACATAGAGACCAGTTATACTGGCCATAGCATGAAACGGAAGACAACAAAGAAGGCAAAATAACTTTTAAATTGTCTTGCAAATCCCGAGTCACATTTTTGAAATTCACTTTATCAATATGTCTTGAAAATACTGATGCGTTATACCCTGCGGCAGTTTGTGCATTCATATTAAAATTTGCAGCCGAATTTCTGACGATTAAACTAATTGGCAGTTTTGATAAATCGCCTTTAGAATTACTCAAGTTACATTTTTTTCAAATATAATGTGTACGCTCCAAATGAATCAATATTTCTGCTGTTGCATAGCTTAACTTCTAAACCGGAATCATCTAATGCTCTAACTTACCGGAATCATTTAATACTCTAACTTGCCTTCATCCTAATATGATTACCCTCGATTTAGGTACATTCTTATTCCTTTTGTGACACGTGTTCAATTGCCTCGTACAACATTATTACTAATATAATCCATTTCAATGTTCAAGTTATGCTATAAATGTCAGTACAATTGATGTAATGTTATTAACCGATTTTTTGCAATTCGTACTGTTTGTAAACACGTATTAGTTTGCATGCAGCTGGTATTATCAAAAAAGGAAAACATTACTGAAACAATTGTGCAAACTACATTGTTAGCCATGAACACAACTCAAGCTAAGCGTGAAAGTAAAAACTTATTAACCTGGTGCAGGTTGACAGCTTTATTTCAGTCCTAGTTATATGAGAACTGACAGCATCTAAGCCTAGACTCAAGCCAGACTCAAGCCTGTCCCCTTGGCTAACATTTTAGAGCTGTTTATATACCAATCGTTTGCTGAGCTAAGCGATAAAGGATTCCATCCTCACGTCGATGGATTGGCTAAACGTCCCACCAAAATGACCACAGCTACAACTAAATCACAACGTTTTGGTCGGATGATACTCAATGTAAATTACATTCCCGAATTTACGATGATAATCATATACCATTAATTAAAACACTAAAAATATTAAAATGTGACCTATCTATGTACAATATACAATATTTAGGCTATATAAGTAATCACAAGTGGTTATTAGCATATTATTTTTCTTTTGCTCGAGGATTTCACACTGTTTGGTTTGAACAGCTATTCCTGTAATATAATGGATTACAACTACAACTCATTTCTCCGGATGACAGCTATATTTCAGTGTCCTAGCTATATGAGAACTGGCACCATTTTCCCCGACTTCTAAACCCTCAAGCCAGACTAAAGCCAGTCTTCTTATCTAGCATTTTAGAGGAAACCCATCCAAATGCATAACTGACCTTAAATTGCTTTTAGACAGTATGCTTATGACTGGTCCCCTTATATTCAAGGCCGTGTACCTTTAGCCTGCGGCTAATTCCAAGGTATCCCATCTGATTCCAAATAACGCGAAGAGGTAAAACCAAGAGCTAGTCCCATAAATGTAGGTTCAACGGTTTTGCTCTAAGCTAAATATATTGTAACTTATCAGATATCACATAAATACTTGAGTAGCTCTGATCTAATATTTCGACCACTAAGGGCTTTTATTAAAGATTATCATGTCAATAATGATTATCATTCCCTCTTTGATTTTATGGCTGAATGCATGTAACACAAATGTGACATGTGTTTTTGACATGATAATCTTTGAAAAATGACCTTAGTGGTTGAATTATTAGATCAGAGCTGTTCAAGTATTCATGTATTATATTCATCACCTTTTTGGAATATTTTCTTCATTGTGTATTCAAATACCATTCACATGACGAAGAGAAAAACAGCACAAAGTACAAATATGTAAGCCCCAGTTTAGAAACAAAACTGCTCATAAACAATACGTTTTGATCAATTGTACCATTTGTTTCGGTTTCAGCCAAATGTAATCCATCTTGCAAGAACGGGGGTCAATGCATTCAGCCGAACAATTGTCAGTGTACCGCCGAACGGTCCGGTGTCACCTGTGATGAACGACCAATAGGTACGCACCAACATTTTAGCTCGACTGTCCAAAGAGTTTATCTACCGGATCATTTGATTCGTCAATGCAACGTTAACCCTTTATTCAATAAATACGCCTTTCAAACGGAGTAGACCCAGATCAGACCCAGACCCAGCTCCTGTAGGAGTCGTCTGATCAGAGTCTGTTTGCTTATGATAATATAGATCTGATTCTACACCTTTTGACATGGTTATATATATCACTAAACATACATTTTATTAATATGCATGATGTCATTACTTCCTACATGAATATTCATAGAGTGGAGGGCTTCCTCTTTGCATGTTAACCCATTACGTCATGGGTTATTTTTAGATACAACCTCTTTGAATAAATCTACCGAAAAGGAGCATTAACTAGAGAAAAGGAAAATTTTAGTATTTTGTATATGAAACAATTGTGATAAAGAGACCATTTGCTCTGTAAAAGTCATTTTGTGAAACCATTGTGATAAATAGAGCATTTGCTCCTATAGGAGCAAATGCTCTATTTATCACAATGGTTTCACAAAATGACTTTTACAGAGTCGTCAAAAGTCGTCAATATCTGGGAATGGGTTAAGGATTAGTAAGTGGCGTCTGCATTACTTAACGTCAGCTGTATATTAGACAGTCTTAATTAAACAAGCAGAGTATCAATACGTTTGGATACCGATGAGATGCCGAGATATCTCGTGTGGATCGAAACTTTTGTATAGGTACGTAATTGTCGTCTTATAATTCTATCTGCTTCATTTCTGAAAGTGATTTATTCTCTATTATTTGTCTTCAGAAAAGAATAAAAGTTGCCATCAGTGTTTGATACCTATTGAACCTAACCAATATACCGAAACAATATACCGAAACAATATACCGAAACAATATACCGAAACAATATACCGAAACACCGAAACAATATACCGAAACAATATACCGAAACAATATACCGAAACAAGTCTGTAGTTTCACGACCTCCCGATGTTTAACCATTCTATCGATTCATTTAATATGTTGTTTCCAAAATGTATGCGTTATGTTTTGTAAACTGTGATAAAAATAAACGATATTATTTTCTGTTCTGTTCCAAATCACATTTTTCACAACATGTTTTCTTAAATGAATTAAAGAATATCGCGTAGAGAGAATAATGTGTGCTCAATCTCTGATCTGCTGAAAGGTGTACTCTCTTCCAATATGTACTCACTTCCAATATGAACTCACCTCCAATTTGTACTCACTTCCAATATGTACTCACTATGTACTCACTTCCAATATGTACTCACTTCCAATATGTACTCACTATGTACTCACTATGTACTCACTTCCAATATGTACTCCCTTCCATATGTACTCTTTCCAATATATACTGACTTCCAAATGTACTCACTTCTAATATGTACTCACTTCCAATATGTACTTACTATGTACTCACTATGTACTCACTTCCAATATGTACTCCCTTCCATATGTACTCTTTCCAATATATACTGACTTCCAAATGTACTCACTTCTAATATGTACTCACTTCCAATATGTACTTACTATGTACTCACTATGTACTCACTTCCAATATGTACTCACTTCCATATGTACTCTTCCCAATATATACTGACTTCCAAATGTACTCACTTCCAATATGTACCCACTTCCATATGTATTCTTTCCAATATATACTGACTTCCATATGTACTCACTTCTAATATGTACTCACTTCCAATATGTACTCACTTCCAATATGTACTCACTTCCAATATGTACTCACTTCCACTATGTACTCACTGTAATCACTTCCAATATGTTCTCACTTCCAATATGTACTCACTATGTACTCACTTCCAATATGTTCTCACTTCCAATATGTACTCACTATGTACGCACTTCCAATATGTACTAACTTCCATATGTACTCACTTCCAATATGAACTCACTTCCAATATGTACTCACTTCCAATATGTACTCCAATATGTACTCACTTCCAATATGTACTCACTTCCAATATGTACTCACTTCCAATATGTTCAATCCTTTGATAAACTACTAACCAAGTGTCAAACGGGACTACTCTGTATCACTTCTACTTTGCATTAAGCAACCACCTGCTTTTTAAGACTCCTATAGTCAATAAATAAATTATCGCTTAGGACAGGTTCCACTGTACACAGTGATGAATGACACAGGGAGATTCTATGTACACATCGCAAGAATCATCACTTTCGAGGTTTAATGAAAACGATCACAAATAAATTACTGCCTTTTTGTATGTTTTAATTTTGCCTAACATATTTCAGGAAAAAATCTTACATTATATAACTCTTAAATTTCATTGTTTTTGTATTTCAAACAATAGGCGACCCTGAAAAAAAATATTGTTACAAGTACTCTACATGTGTTGGAAATAAAGCGGTGGGGTTTACAAACGGAAGTGATGCTTTACCAGTCACACGGGATAACTGCTGCCTTAACTCTGGAGGAGCTTGGGGACAATTTAATGAGCGATGCGCCAAATGTCAGAAACCAAGTAAGTTCAGCGAGAAACATGAAAACCTCACATCAGTGCTCACAAGCTCAAATGAATTTTTGGAAGTAAGTGCGCCAAACAAGCATGCAGATCTTGTAAAATGGTTGGTTTGGTATAGTGTATGACACAATAAAACGGTGATGGGGAACACGAGGCAGTCAATGCATGTGCACACACAGTGCCAGAAACATACGTATGTGCGTGTGTGTGTGTGAGTGTGTGTACGTGTGTGCGTGCGTGCGTGCGTGTGTGTGTGTGTGTGTGTCTCACTGACTTTGCTTTTCTAATTGGCTCATTATATCTTGGTCAAGAGATAATAGATCAAACGGCTCCTTGCTTATGCAATAATCTAGATCTGAGTGTACAGTTTCTGTCTTGATCAAACTTTGCCGTGTAAATATGCCCTTATAAAGCTCAGTCCAATTGGAATTCATGATGTTATTGCACTTTACATGTACATTCAATGAGTAAACGATTAACTATTGCCCTAATAGAGTATTATTAGATCCTATCCATTTGAATATATCTGCCGAAAAGGAACATTAACTAGAGGAAAGCATTTTTAGAATTGTGTAGTGTCTGTGTAAATCATTTGCTCCATATAACAATGGTTTCAGAAAGTGACGTTTAAACAGACGTCAAAAGGTGTCAATATGAGATATATATAATCCTGTATTTTGTATTTGAAGATGAGACAAGTACTGCAAAGGGAGGACAGTGCTCCATGACCGGGAAGGGCGTTATCGTTACTTTTGATTGGTCCTTTCAACATATAAAAGAAGTGTCTGGTGTGCCCTGTGTATATTTAGTTTTTTGGGATAAGGAACACGATACGCAAGTGACTGCGAAAAATGTCGACTGTGGAGAGGATCATGAATACATGACATGCACAAGGGTACTGATTACATTATATATAAAAATTGTTCCTAAAGTTGTGCAAATATTGCACATTCACATCAACTGCCATGTGAGAGATGTTTGGTTTGATTAGGGTTTGCGCTCAAAACCAGAGGTACTGATTAAAACATTTTCCAAAATAACTTCTTTGGTACGACCACTCTTTAAATTTTTTTCTCTCTGAAACGTTTTTAAAGTGTGTCACACCCAACGACTTGGTAGAGAAAGGATAATTTTAGTATTGGAGTACGCATGTTTAAGCTGTAATTGCAGTAATTCATTTCGAATTATCATTTGTTAGAAATATACTTTTCAAAATTATGTTACTCAAGAATTATAAAAGCTGCTCAATATTGAGACTTATTTTGGATGGTCGCTGTAGACAGATTTTACTGTACATTATAATTGGTTGCTGTTTAGTGTTATAATAATAATAAAAAAAAATTAAAGAATTCATTTAATGAGGAAACATACTTGGAAATAACCATTCTTCCATGAGGCCCTCAAAACATATTTACAATGAAAATCATAATCCAGCCACAAGACATTACAACCGGTGCAGACCCAGATCAGCTGTTGCATTGAATATGCAACATCTAAACAGGGTATGTCCCGTTTATTTTAAAAGTAAACAAAACATAGTAATGCTGACGAATTGCACATGTTGTAGACCTCGATCAGAAGCCACAGTCTCAGTGCTGTAGCTAGTCTTGGTCTATACTGTTTGCGGTGTCTTGTGATTAGAAATCATAATAAAAATTATAGAGAGTTTATTATCACAACAGTGTTGCTTGTGCCGTGTGGTGGCCGTAAAAAGTCTCCCCGTACACGTAATCGATGTTGTTATCATTCTCTTGCAGGATATGCAAGTAACATACACAACTCTCATTCGCCTCTTACATCATCATAAGTATGTCATGCACCTCGTGGTAGGTGTTGTGTTCACCAACAATTTGATGCACTTGGTAGCTACACTGATGTAATTGACGTGTTGATGAACACAATACAGGTGCCCCTCTATTACTTTCCAATATGAATAAAGTTAAAATACCTCGAATAGAACTAAAAGCTTTAAATATGCAATCTGTGTCGTCTGTACAAGTACCCAGAAATATTTCTAATTTCTCTTCCCTTCAACCTTTTGTTCGTTTAAAACAACTTAATCTTCAGTCGGCATCATCTTTTCACATACCATCTCTTTCTATTAATAAATGTTTTTTCAATGGACCAAGAGTTGTACTTTCACCTTTAAAATCTGTTATCCAAAATGTTTCTTCTATTCGTAAACGGTCCTTATGCAGGCGACACAGAGTGTATCCAATTATCCAAAAGTGCTTTGCTAAGAGGTGCATATGTTGTAGTAACATTTCTTGTAATTCCACTATAAAATCTACAGTTAATGGTAGAACATTTAATGTCAAGATAAACTCAGACGTTGATTGTACTACTACTAACGTTTTTTATGTTTTAACTTGAAACGCGCCTAGTTGCGGTATACAGTACGTAGGACAAACAGGACGTGCTTTGAAAACTCGATTTCGTGAGCATGCATATCAGTGTCGAAACTAAACAATTTTTTATACCAACACTTTCGGAAATCTGGCCATTCTTTTAAAGATGTTTTAGTACAAATTGTTGAGCATATAACATATGATAAGGAGGCGACTAGTAGCTTTAAATCGAAAGCTAGATTTATATCTGAATTACATTGGATCAAAAAATTGCAAACACCTTTTCCTTTAGGACTGAATGATAATATTTACCAGACTGGAAATATTTCAAAAGAACCAGATATAGATATTTTTTCAATTTTTTCTATTAGAAAACGCAAATCTCGATCGCATGGCATTCGCAAAAATGGTAATATTAAACGAAAATCTCGTTTGAAAATGACTCTTCTTGATCTACATACTTTACGCCTAACTTCAGGTAAACATGCCATGCTTTCTAGACTTTCCTCCTTATCTATATGTTCATCCGATAAAATTATTTTTCGATCAGATCCTCTCATAGGAACGGCTAGTTTGATACAAAGCTTTACTCTACATGTTCTCAGACCGCACATCGACAAATTATCTGAACACCAAAGATTCTTCTTGAAAATTCCTTTTATTAATAAAGGTATTGATTTTATTGACCTCCAAAGTATTTTTAGAGACAAAAATGTAATTGACACTATTCCTAAATGCTTTAAAAATACAGAACCACCTATCATCTGCTACAAATATAACAAACCCATCAGAAATACAATTTTCAACTATAATAAAATTGTGGCCGACCTTAATATTAATGATAATATTCCTGATAATTGAGATTGCGCCACCTCAAAATTTTGCTATTCTCCGGCTGGTCATGTGATTACTGGTAATTTTGAGATAATTAAAGACAAACGTCTACGATCTCTTTTGAATAAAGGTCCAAAATATAGAATACCATCCTTGATAGATTTTAACTCTTGTCGAGTTCAGATTGCGGAGGCTTTACAAAATTTTAGTATTAAATGGTGTCGAAGAGGACATGTTGAGTCTAATGCCCTTTCTTGTTGGAAAAAAAACTAATTTTTGATATAATTGATAAACGCATTTCCTTTTACAGCTCTAATAAACACCTTCTTCCACCTAAACCTAGAACTTCATTTAGACATCTTAAAAAGGGTTTACAGGATTTCCATTCAAAATACGTTTTTGTTCCTGCTGATAAGGCATCAAATAATGTGATTATTATTTGACGATTACATTATATCGATGTCTTGAAGCAGGAAATTATTAATACAAAGTCATACATTTCAGTTACCACTGACGAAAAGACCATCATTTCAGACCATGTCAAAAAGTGTGAACAATTTGGAACCGATGTTAAAATTACACAACATAAACTTCCTACTATGTATTGGTTACCAAAACTACATAAAAAAACCATATAAAGCGCGTTTCATTGCAAATTCTAGTTCATGTACAACTACTAAATTGTCTATACTTTTAACTTCTTGTTTAACGAAGGTAAAGGAACATGTAAAATTTTACTGTGATAAGACTTATGAAAATTCTGGAATAAATCTCTTCTGGTCTATTAAGAACTCTTCAGAAGTCTTAAACAAACTTAAGAACAAAAGGTATCTTGCATCCACTGTAAGCACGTACGACTTTTCTACTCTGTACACAACTCTTCCTCATATTTTAATTAAGGATAAGCTTACTAACTTGATCCAGAAAGTATTTGCCCGAGAAAAAACATCATTCTTGGATGTAATGCTGAAAAAGCTTTCTTTACTGACGAGCAAATGAAATATTACACCAACTGGACTTGCTCAGAAGTTTGCGAAGCACTTACCTTTCTTTTGGATAACATATTTGTACGTTATGGGAATGCTATATACCGTCAGGTAATTGGTATTCCCATGGGTACGAATTGTGCACCACTTGTCGCAGATTTGTTTTTGTACTGCTATGAGAGAGATTTCATGTTGAGTTTGAATCCTCAATCACAAGAAGATGTTATAAAAGCCTTCAATGAAACTTATCGATATTTGGATGATATTTTTAACTTAGATAACCCTTTCTTTGATGCTCTGATTCCTACAATTTATCCTAAAGAACTCAAATTGAATAAAGCTAACCCGTCCGACAATTATGCAGCGTTTCTTGACCTAGACCTTAAAATTAATAATGGAATGATTTCTTCTAAAATATATGACAAAAGAGATGATTTTGATTTTAATATTGTAAATTTTCCTCATCTTGACGGGGATGTTCCCCGTGCTCCATCTTACGGGGTTTATATATCTCAACTTATTCGTTTTGCTAGAGCGTGTTCATCTATTGACGATTTTAACAGTCGAAATCTCATTTTAACTGAAAAACTGCTTAAACAAGGATATAGATACCATAAACTAAGAAAAACTTTCTCTAAATTTTACTATCGAAATCTCTTGCTTATTGACAAGTACAAATGTAATCTCAAGGTACTTTTGCGACACGGTATTTCACAACTTCGTAAAATTATTGGACATACCCATTTTCTCACTTTGTTCATCAAATATATAAAACAATTCATTAAAAAGGGATATGATCCTGTATTACTACAACATACTGCATGTTTGGTTGTGAACCCTTTTACAGTTGGCAATCACGCTGGCCTCTTTGCATGTACGCCGACAAGAAAGGTTTAGTACTCTATGAAGGCGACCTCTTAAATCCAGAAATGGAAGGAGAACGTCGGATATCTGTACTATTTCATTTTTGTCGCACCCTTTATTACTTTTCTACAGTTACTCTGTTTGCAGCTCAATCATTGAGTACACTAGCGATAGGTGGATACAGTATGTTCAATTAAATGTTTCTTTGTTATACATGCACTTTACCACTGTATTTGCTGTCGCGGTTGTTGTAGATTAGTCGGAGAGGGGATACGTTTATTTACACTGTTTGTCTTTTAGGATGGGGATGGAATAAGGGTGAGGTTGGGCGGCCATAAACCGGTTTAAACCCCCGGTGACTTTTGTCACTGACCGTTCCAAGGCGGTACTTCCATCTTCCTCCTATTGTATGTTTGTTTTGTCTTTGTGCGTCTCTTGTTGTTTTTTCTACCTATGTACATTTGCTGTTTCCTTGTGTTGCTGTTCGGGCGAGTGTTTGTTCTGTATGTGGTGTTTCCTGCATGACTCATTTTTGTACTCTCATAAGCAGACAAAGAAAACAAAGAGGGGCAAGATTTCAGGTTTTATGAACATTGAGAACTACAATTGAGACAGAGTGTTTTGAATGTAGCAACATAATTTGCGTTTCTAAAGTAAAGGGAAAGTGTGCTGATCCTGTATGTGGCCAACTCTGATTATGATTTTGTGGCTTACTCTGATCCCTTGTGGCCAACTCTGATCATATGTGACAAACTATGATGCTGTGTGGCCAACTCTGATCCTGTGTGGCCAACTCTGGTCATGTGTAGCCAACTCTGATCCTGTGTGGCCAGCTCTGATCCTGTGTGGCCAACTCTGATCCTGTGTGGCCAACTCTGATCATGTGTGGCCAAATCTGATCATGTGTGGCCAACTCTGATCCTGTTTGGCCTACTCTGATCCTTTGTGGCCAACTCTGATCATGTGTGGTCAACTCTAATCATGCGTGGCCAACTCTGATCCTGTGTGGCCAACTCTGATCCTGTGTGGCCAACTCTGACATGTGTGGCCAACTCTGATATTGTGTGTCCAATTCTGATATTGTGTGGCCAACTCTGATCCTGTGTGGCCAACTCTGATCCTGTGTGGCCAACTCTGATATTGTGTGTCCAACTCTGATATTGTGTGTCCAACTCTGATCCTGTGTGGCTAACTCTGATCATGTGTGTCCAACTCTGATATCGTGTGTCCAACTCTGATCCTGTGTGGCCAACTCTGATCATGTGTGTCCAACTCTGATATTGTGTGTCCAACTCTGATATTGTGTGTCCAACTCTGATATTGTGTGTCCAACTCTGATATTGTGTGTGTGTCCAACTCTGATATTATGTGTCCAACTCTGATATTGTGTGTCCAACTCCATGTTTCATGGACAAACCGACCAACGGACAGACATACAGCCGGGTAAATGTAAATAATATTAAGGCAAGTGTTCCCTCCCCTCGTCCACACACATACACCTGTATACGCACGCACGCTCCGAGTAAACAGTGCCAAAAGTCACTGTGTGAGGGAAAGGGTTATGTAAGAAAATTCTGACCCTTACCCGATAATTCCACGGCTTTTGAACATGGGGTCATTCGTCGTTAGCCTAAAATATTATGCACTGCAGGAATAAATCGCTTGCTAAAATTCTAGACACAGGTCAACATTCTTTTGTTGAATGCATTGCCTTTTTAAATAGATTAGTCTCTGAAATATCGTATCTACGTATGTACTGCTCTTGGGACACTGAATACAATACGTACGTGGTGTTACTATGCAAATACAACCATTGAAGTGAGCAAGTAAATGTGGCAGTCATGTAGGAACTACATACAAACACAGAACTGACAAAGAACAACATCAAATGTACATGCATATCAAAAGATGAAAAAGAGACACACAAATACAACAAATAAAGGTGGAAGTACCGTCTTGAAACGGTCAGTGACAAGTGTCTCTGGGGTTTAAACCGGTTTAGGGGCATCCACCGTAAAAGACAAACAGTGCAAATAAACGCATCTCCTCTCTGAATAAACTACAACGCGGTGGCAAAGACAGTGATAAATTGCATGTAAAACGAAAACATATTTAAGTGAATGGATCTACCTATATATAACGAGACACCAAAAATATCACATATTGCTCAAGTAGCAGCGATAACCATGCATCTGTTTCTATCATGCTTGATTGGAGCCTTATCGTAGATATTATCGTCAACGCGCCTTCTCTCGAACCCCACCTGTTTTTCGAACTTACAATGTTTTGTGTGTTTGCGCATGCTCAAGTGCGTTCTACGTCATCAATTCATGAGTACCGGTGCATTCTCTGTAAACAACACATCGTGGCTTTAAAAACAAAATATGCGTCATAAACAGGTCATTACAGTCTATGATAAATATGAGAAATCTGTTCATAATTTATTAAATCAAATTGGAAAAATATCAACATAAATTTAAAAGTGTACTACATTGACAATGTTTGAAAGCTCTGACCCCTTCGGCTTAAATGCAAAGGTAACGTGCCCATGATGGAATCACCTAACTATATTTTTTTTATGTTACAGTAAACAATTTCTAAACTAAAGGAACGAAGAGCAGGTGCTTGCCGCCATTTTTGTTTTGTTATGCGGGTGGTGGGATTGTTTGGGGATTAATAGATTAAGATAAATTAATTAATTTGTTCCAGGTATGTATAAAATATTATTTCGAATTGCTGATTCATTATTTTCTCCAATATTCATGGTAAACGTTTTCTGTTCCTGGTCAAAGGTTAAGAGGTTCGAAAGACGGTGCGACCACACTATATGTAGAAGAGTCTGACTCTGTTCCGTTCGGAAATCTTGGTACAGCTTTACCGTTTCTTGTTAGATGGTGTTTGGTGCGGTGTCATTTCGTGTGTGGCTCTCCCTGTTTGACTATTTTTCCATATTTATACTTTCTCCCCTAAAACCCCACTTTAAGGATATTCGTTCGACTGCAAATACTCATTAAAATAACCTCTCTTTAGCAATGTTTTTCTTCAGTCTTCAGTACGAACACGATGAGTTTAGCTGAGAAATAAGACTAGCCTTAAATATAAGACTAGCATACCCTTAATCTAAGGTCATATTTGTACTGGCTCCTTATTCAGTGAGACCTAATAAGCAATTATTGTAAACTAGACTGATTCATTTCTATTTAAACAGATTAAAACCTTCTCTTGTTAAGTGCGGCTTGATGGAAATTGAAAAAAGCTTAGATACTGATGGAACTTCTAGTTACACTGCGTCTCACCAGGATCCACATAGATACTATTAGTTACACGGTTATTTGGCAGGGTGTACGGGCAGGTATGACCGTGTTAGATCCCGTATTTCCGTGTAACGCATTTATTACCAGTCAGAGATCCGATTTACCTAATTAAGAAACGAACAACTCTTATTTTTGTTGACATTAGATCTCTAATTATATGACGACATGAGAAGGAAACATGGCGTCATCACAGAGCAAATATGACGTCGTCTCATAGCAATTTCGAAAGAGGAAGGAATTCAGACTTCACTTGTAAACACTTGAGTTTAAACGGTTGTAAACACGTTGTACTGATAAGTTGATAGTGTCAAATTGAGGAACGTATGAGGAACAGTTTTTTACGTTTATTATCGATTATTTGGTCGTAATCCATCCAGAATTACTGGAATAAGGACGATATGAAATTTCGAATGGACGCTAAAAGCAAAAACAAAACAATTGACATCACGCGTCAAATTTGAATTCTGTATTCTCCGTGGAAGCCGCTGAAAACGGTTCTGTACACCCCGGCAGTTTTTGGCAAACTGACCAATCAAATTCCAAGGATTTGCTCTGACTGGTAATATAGACGAGACTTCGAGTTAAACCACGTGAATACAGACGAGACTTCGAGTTAAACTTAAACTGCATCTCATCAGGATCCAGGCTGATTGCCACTCTGTCAATAGTTTCTCAAAATCTTCATTGATTCGGATGTGAATGAAAAGATCAGCAAATAAGAAGATATTGATTAGACATTGTTTATTTTCTGCATTAGAAAGGTAAAAGGTGAAAGGTTAATTGTATAAAGATGTGAAAGAAATTATATTCTAGGAATTGTTTTACATTTCCATTTCAGAGACATCGCTGAACACGTAATGTTCTAAGTGGGCTATACATTAGTATTATTGTTAAGTATTTGGCATGGCACTGCATGTGGGTAGTGCAAGGACTGACCACGCAGTTATGTTTGAGGACACTGCATGTGGGTAGTGCAAGGACTGACCACGCAGTTATGCTTGAGGACACTGCATGTGGGTAGTGCAAGGACTGACCACGCAGTTATGTTTGAGGACACTGCATGTGGGTAGTGCAAGGACTGACCACGCAATTATGCTTGAGGACACTGCATGTGGGTAGTGCAAGGACTGGCCCTGCAGTTGTTTGAGGACACTGCGTGTGGGTAGTGCAAGGACTGACCACGCATTTGTTTGAGGACACTGCATGTGGGTAGTGCAAGGACTGGCCCTGCAGTTGTTTGAGGACACTGCATGTGGGTAGTGCAAGGACTGACCACGCAGTTGTTTGAGGACACTGCATGTGGGTAGTGCAAGGACTGACCACGCAGTTGTTTGAGGACACTGCATGTGGGTAGTGCAATGACTGGCCCTGCAGTTGTTTGAGGACACTGCATGTGGGTAGTGCAAGGACTGACCACGCAGTTATGCTTGAGGACACTGCATGTGGGTAGTGCAAGGACTGACCACGCAGTTATGCTTGAGTCTAAGATTATTCTCAAACATCTGATGGGTTAGATTTTGAGCTTGTTCAATCAGATACTTGAGAATGATCTCAGACTCAGTTTTATAACCTCGGACCCTCGATGTAACGATACTTTCACATGGTATTGGTCATTATACCCAAAGTTGACCCATTACACTGACCACATTCATGAACTCTTTGAAAGCAGAAAAAGGGTATACCGATATCTACAATCAGTGTAGATCCAAACATGATGACTAAGATTAAGATGTCATTCATTATCCTCCTGCATAGTATATCCTTCCATGCTGAATAGAATCTATAGTTAAGCAAAGTACAGCATTCCAGGGGTTAAACAACCTGGTCTGTATTAGATCCACCTCTTAGCAGAGCTCCAGATAAGATGCGTAAATAACAAATATATAAATAAATAACGTAAATAAAATATTTCAAGTATAAGTTCTTTATTTCTCCACCAAACCCTATGTTGTGACCACTCTTTAGAATTACCTCGAAGAGAATGGTCACAACATAGGGTTTGGTTGAGAAATGACGATAGGAAGTCCATTTATTTTCCAAAACCACTACTATAACATATTGAAACTTATAAGAATATATTCTCAGAGGGTATTCGTATGTGTACTAATAAGGGTAGACTTAAAAATACTAAAATGTGCATCTTATATGGATCTCTGCGTAGGGTACAATGATCATGTCAGTTGCTCATGATTTCTACCCAATATTTCAGGAAATCACAATCCTTTGCCCCGGGCATGAGATCAGGATTACCAACGGCCAACTTTTCGTAGATGGAGTAACTTATCACTTGAAAGACAACTCCAAGATACATATATCAGATGGTACGTATTTGTGTATCCGTTAGGTATCTGTGTGTGTTATATATTGGTCCATCTCTTACGTATGGGTTGTTCGGTTAGGTATGTGTTATATATATATCTCTTACGTACTTTTTACATATTGGTGTATGTGTTACATATCTAATACGTGTTGATGTGTATGTTAAGCATTGGTGTATCCGTTTACATATTGATGTATTTGTTTTGTATTTATCAATAGTTTACGTATTTGTTACATATTGGGAAATATATTACGTATCTGTGTATCTGTGAGGTATTTTCTTTGTATCGTAGTTGTTACATATTGATGTACTAGTTAAGCTACGTATCTGTATATCTGTAAGAATGGTGTATCTGTTACGTTTTTTTATCTATCTGTTGTATTTAGTTTAAGTCTGTTACTTATATGTGCCAAAGTAAACAAGCTGTTGACAAAGTCAAAGGTTGATTTCTACTCAGAGAAAGTAGAATCTGGTCAGGCAGACTCAAAGAGTCTTTTCAAAGTCACTAAGCACCTGCTAGGTTCAACTAGTGACATCACATTGCCTGAGACTTCGTCCTCAAGACAACTTGCACAAAACTTAAGTGACTTCTTTGTTGACAAAGTGGACAGAATACGGGCAGATATTGCATCAGACACTGTGTCCAGTGAGCCAGATACCACGGAATTGCAGCGTGCAACGAACGCTTTAGACAGTTTTGTTACAGCTACAGAAGAAGAAGTAGAACAAATAATTTAGGCATCCCCTTGTAAGCAAGTCCTGTGAATTGGATCCAATACCTACATTGCTGTTAAAGTAATGCCTTGACGAACTTCTACCGATTCTGACAAAAATTGTAAACTCCTCTTTAGACACTGCCTACGTTCCGAAAAGATTTAGCCCTTCGCTTGCTATTCACGTCAATATACGTACCTGAAAATAGTGAAGACCCAGATGAGACAGCTCCTGCATGGCCTGTCACATCAGGGTCTGCACTATTTACGAATTGATTGTGCAACCATCGCACTCCACAGCAGTGATTGCACAGCGAAATACTTGTGCACAGTGAAGATATATGTAATTATACAACAGGGCATGGGTAAAGAAGGAGAAATGTGTTTTAAAATTCAGCAAGCGAAGGGTTAAGGTGTCACATGTCAGACCTCGTTTGAAAAAACCGGATCTCGATTCAAATGAACTTAAGAATGATAGGCCTGTATCGAATTTGCAATTTGTCTCCGAAGTGTTAGAAAAAGTGGTCGATAAACGCATTGAGTTCCACTTGACCTCAAACAAACTACACGAGCACCATCAGTCGGCATACCGAAAGCATAATTCAACAGAGACTGCTCTCCTGAAAGTTCAAAACGACCTCCTCCAATCCCCATATAGAGACGAAATTACAGTTCTGGTCATGCTTGACTCATCGGCTGCATTTGACACTATCGGTCATGAAATTCTGCTAAAACGCCTGGAAAAGACTTCAGAATTATTGGAAAACCCCTTTAAGTGATAACCTCCTACCTGAATGACCGCTATCAAATAGTTTCAGTAGATGGAGAACTGTCCACCCCAGTTAACATGAAATATAGCGTGTCACAGGGATCGGTCTTAGGACCAAAGCACTACATCATGTACACGAAACCTGTCGGCTCAATATGCAGCAACCGGCATTTCTATGCCAATGACTCACAGTAATACCTGTCCTTTAAGCCCAAGGACATTTCCTGTCAACAAGAAGCTTTATCACAAATTGAGGACTGTCTCAAAGAAATAGTCTCCTGGATGCAACAGAACATGCTGAAGCTCAATACTGACAAAACTGAGGTCATCCTGTTTCATACTAAAACATAGAAGTACCTGCAGAGGTTAACGTGCAAGTAGGACACTCGAAAATCAGACCATCATTGTGTATAAAGAATCTCGGTACATGGCTCGATTCACAAATGGATTTGACACCACATGTCAATTCTGTGTGCATGTCTAGTTATGCACAGCTCCGACAAATAAGCCATATTAGAAGGTACCTCTCACCCAATGAACTCTCTTGTTACATCAGAAATAGACTACTGCAATTCACTGGTGCATGGAATTTCAAACAACTCACTGCGGAAATTTCAAAGAGTACAAAACACAGCAGCCCGCATCATAACCAGAACTCCTCGATATAATTATATCACGCCGGTTCTGAAGGAACTTCACCGGCTTCCGGTTCATCATCGATTTGAATTCAAACTTCTGACACTTACGTATAAAGCCATGCACAATGAATCTCCCAAGTACATTGTCGACATGCTTGACATGTACAGGCCACGCAGAGAGTGGTGAGAGAAGTTTCATGCATGCAGCTCCGAGACTTTGGAATGCTTCTACCCCTAGACATTAGAGATGCGAGTTCACTGGCATGTTTCAAAAGGTGTCTGAAAACGCTTTGTTTCAACAATTGTTACTAGGACAGTTCACTTCAGAATAGGAATGTCTTTCAGCCAACCTATTAAGCTTACAGGTGACTCACTATTCATGCACAGTGGCAACTAAGTTCAGGATAGGAATGGCTTTCAGACAACCTATTAGGCTAACAGTTGACCCAATAGTCATGTACAGTGGCAGCTGAGTTCAGGATAGGAATTGCTTTCAGCCAACCTATTAAGCTAACAGTTGACCCAATAGTCATATAGATGGAATGAATTTCCGTTAGCCCATGTATTCTAATGATATTGATGAGCATGGCTTTCAGTCAACTTGTCTATATCAAGTTTGTTAAAACAGATTGTCTATTTTGTGATATTGATGAGCATGACTTTCAGTCAACTTATCTGTATCAAGTTTGTTAATACAGTATATGTAGTTCCTTGCGTTTAGTGATTCCATATCTATTGTATATATTTTGCATATCTTTCATTGACCGGATAGACAATCATGTAGTTCCTTCCGGTCAGTGATATCATATATATTATATATCTATCGTGTATCCTTCATTGTCTGGATAGATAATCATGCGGTTCGTTCCGGTTAGTGATTTCATCCATGTTATGCGCTTTTGAATGCACATATCCAGTGTGAAAAGAGCGCTATATAAATGTGGTGTAATAATAATAATGTAATGTATCGGTTATTTGTAATGTATATGTAATATATTGGTGTATATAATAATAATAATAATTATAATATGTGACGTATCTGTGTATTTGTTATATATATGTAATGTATCGGTTATTTGATATGTATATGTAATGTATTGTGTATCTATTATGTATATGTAATTCATTGATGTAGCTGTTATTAGCTGTTATGTATATGTCATATATTGGTTATTTGTTATGTATATTTGATATATTGGCTATTTATTATGGATACGTAATGTATTGGGGTATTTGTTATGTATATGTAATGTATTGGTGTATCTGTTATGTATATGTAATATATTGGTTATTTATTATGTATATGTAATGTTTTAGTTACGTGTTATGCATATGTAATGTATTGGTATATATATTTTATGTATATGTAATTTATTCGTGTATTTGTTATGTATATGTAATATATTTGTTATGTATATGTAATTACATAACCGGTTAGTGATTTCATCCATGTGAAGCGCTTTTGAACGCACATATCCAGTGAGAAAAGAGCGCTATATAAATGTGGTATAATAATAATAATAATGTAATCGGTTATTTGTAATGTATATGTAATCTATTGGTGTATATTTTATGTATATGTAATGTATTGGTTATTTGTTATGTATATGTAATGTTCTGGTGTTTCTGTTATGCATATGTAATCTATTGGTTATTTGTTATGTATATGTAATGTATTGGTGATGTTGTTATGTATATGTAATGTACTGGTGTATCTGTTATGTATATGTGATGTATTGGTTATTTGTTATGTATATGTTATGTATTGGTGTTTTTGTTATGCATATGTAATGTATTGGTGTATATGTTATGTATATGTAATGCATTGGTTATTTGTTATGTATATGTAATGTATTGGTGTATTTGTTATGTATACAAGTATGTAATGTTATTGTGTATTTGTTATATATATGTGATGTATTGGTGTATTTATTATGTATATGTAACGAATTTGAGTATTTGTTATGTTTATGTAATGTATAGGTTTATTTGTTATGTATATATGGCGTATTGGTGTATTTATTATGTATACATGTATGTAATGTATTGGTAATTTGTTATGTATATGTAATGTATTGGTTTTTTGTTATGTATATGTAATGTATTGGTGTATGTGTTATGTATATGTAATGTACTGGTTTATCTGTTATGTATATGTATTGGTTGTTACGTGTTAGAGTAAATGTTACTCATTAGTGTATCTAGTATGTTTACTCACAATTGTACCAACAACCATACAGTATAAACTCATAATTATACCAACAACCATATAGTATGTACACACAATTGTACCAACAACCATATAGTATGTACAGACAATTGTACCAACAACCATACAGTATACACACATTTGTACCAACAACCATATAGTATATACACACAATTGTACCAACAACCATACAGTATACGCACAATTGTACCAACAACCACATGTAGAATGTACACTTATTTGTACCAACAACCATATGGTATGTACACACAATTGTACCAACAACCATACAGTATACACACAATTGTACCAACAACCATATAGTATATACACACAATTGTACCAACAACCATGCAGAGTACCAACATACATACAGTCAATACTTGCGCTGTATCAATACATTTAGAACTAACATTTGTATTGACAACCATATACTAAATACTCAAATGTGTACCAAAAACCAAACACTCCAATACCGAACGTTAAAATATAGCGTAAATACTCAAAGTTATGCTAAAAGCCTTACAGTAAATATTCCCAAGAGTATCAACAGCAATACAGTATGTACTCCAAGTTGTACCAACAACCGTACAATTAATACTCCCAGTTGTACCAACAGCCATACAGTATATCTTCCCAATTGTACTACCAGCCATATGGTAAATACTCCCAGATGTGCCAACAAACATATAGTAAACACTCCCAGTAATACCAACAACCATACAGTAACATTTCCAAGTTGTAACAACAACCATACAATAAAGGATCCCAGTGGTACTAGCAACCATACAGTAGATACTCAAAGTTGTAAAACCAACCATACAATAATTAATCCGAGTTTGTAACAACAACCATACAGTAAAAACACACTGTTGTAACAAATGTTGTTTCATACTTCTATAGTGGTTCATTCCGTGATTTCGTGTTTTCAAAATTATCTGTGTCTACCGTATTTAGTCATGTCAATAAACAATAATAAGAATAAAAATGAATACATATTGATGCAGCAATCAAACAATTTTTGTACTCATAAACACGGAGCAGCTATTGTAGACACATATATTACTAAAATGGGAAAGGCAGTCAAACAGAGAGAGTCATGCACCGAAGGACACGGCACCAAACACCATCAAATAAGAAACGACACATTCACAAACAAACCCTAACGGGACGCATATCAAGAAATAAAATATTAAACATATAACATAACAAAGTTGACCATTGGGTGAAAGTAGGTATACCGCATTGGAACGGACAGTAGCCAAATATGGCTACTGAGGGCTTAAACCAGGTTTGCCGGTTCCCCACCTTCACCCAAGCCAAAATGTAAAATAAAACTTATACCAATAGTTTGACTGGCTTGTAAATGTTTGTTTTCTTGATAGGCATTTTCATCGAACATCAAACGGGAGAATACACTGTTACGTGTTCTAGATCCGGACTTATAGTGACTGTTGATGGGAAGATGGTGAACATTTATATCGATCCGAACTACGATCATGATATTCAGGGTCTATGTGGTAATGCAAATCAAGACCGAACAGGTACTGACTTTTAAGTCTCAGATAAACTTGTCCAAATATAAGTTTGGAACCCATCAATTCTCTATTTTTTAGACCCATTACCTCATATGGTATTTTTAGACCTAACCTCTTTGAATGAATCTACCGAAAAGGAGCATTTACTCGGGGAAAGGAAACTAAGAATTTTGTAGTTTTGAACCATTATGATGAATAGGGCGTTTGCTCCTATAGAAGCAAATCCTCTATTTATCACAATGGTTTCTATAGGTGATTTTACGGAGGCGTAGAAAGGCGTATTTATGGCAGAAAGCGTTAACCAGACTACTCCTGTATTAGCTCTTTGTATATGGGCTATATTCTTTGTCATTATCCGATATATGCTATCGCCAGTGATTACAGGTCACCTCTCTATCAGTTTGGATGTTCACGAAATATTGTAAGCCCTTGTCACACACAGCTTATAACTATCACCTTTCGACAACCTGTTTTGCGGCGACCTAGGTCAATCATTAGCGATGTAAACACGAGAAATGTCAGGAAAATCTAGTCTTATAAGCTTTGGATGGATTTGTTCCATTACTGGTAAAATCGTACTGGTTGGTCATGAGTTATTTGACTTGAAAAACATTTGATATATTTAGCCTTTATATCACTCTAGCAGCATTAAGTCTTTATATAACTTTATTTATTCGGAGACGGTGCATATGACAATGCAAAGTGTGATTATGGATAGTAGAATTTAGTATTATGTCCTCTTGTTAATCCAGAAATAGAATATTTTGTCATGTTAACATTTTGCTTTGTTAACACCCTAGGTGGATTTTGTCATATTACCCATCACCTAAAAAATAAACAAAACAAACTTGTGAATGGTTATAAGGTCTCCCTCAAGTGCTTGGACTAGTAGGTCTTGATTCACGTGCCCTTAGAATGGCATATATTATCTTCTGTTATGTTCAAGTCACCATCACTATATGAACTGATGCTATTAAATGAACGATTCAGGGCCAAGATATCACTTTTGTGTTCACGCTATTACCTGATAGAGATATTTCGTGCATTTGAAAACAGAGTAGACCCAATAAAAATATGTAGGTATTGTCTGACCAGGGTATGCTCTTATGAAACAATGTCATGTTCAAATATTCACTTCTCATACTGCCATTGTAAAAATAATTCAGGCAAATAATCTTCATGCAATAATTATTCTTATATGGATAGTCATAAGGAATAAAGTGCTCAAATCTTTCAAGGCTGTTGGCCTGTTAGCGATAACATTTTCGAACAGTTTTTGCCTATTTGAGACGCACTAATGGCTCGATATCTAATGAGGACACTAATTGTTTCACAATCTGATACTGTATTCTGTAATAGAAATGAAAGAATTGTGGTAGACAACAATTTTTGCAGACAAATAAAGCATGACTAAGCAGTTTTGTTATTCTACTACTTCATATATATCTATATACTGCTATGCAAAACTTATTTCGATATTTCAGAAAGTGTTTAATTGTTTTGGATTGTTTTCTGTTTGTAGACGATGAAATACATCATTTGGATACCTACGTAGTTCCAGGAGATAGTCAAACGGTAACCCTTTTTCTCTGGCTAACTGTCTGGATAGTTATTTTACAAAGCACTCATTCGACTGTATCATACCAGTCACATTAGAATGATACTGTATGAACTATTGATTCTCATTTACCGCTCAGCATATGAGGATATCAAAGTGCTAGCACCTTTTGTTTAGTGTCAAGAGCACACAACTCTTGGCATTAACTAGGAGATAGTCAGTGACATTGATCCAGACAAGATGAGTGAATTAAAATATTTTCCAGAATATCTCCTTTATTGCTCAACTAAACCCTACGTTGTGAACACGAGTGGTCAGGGCATATTGTTTGGTGTTTGGTGGAGAAATGGCGATATAATAATCTGAGCATGCACATGTATCTGTTGCTCTGAGTCAAGCTTGATAATGCCATTTAGTCTGTATACATATTGTGAATATAAGATAAAGATTTGTGAATAAATATGATTCTGTTGTACAAACGCCATAAGGTAAGTATTTCAAGGACACATAAAATGTTTAAATTACATTTGACAGATTTGTAGATATTGCTGAAGACAGTATCGTATGAAAAGTGAAGGATATAAAATAATGTTAAGTCTTTCAATCAATTGATTGCAACTTGACGGGACATTTTCTACAACAACTGTTGAACACTGAGGTTCAGTCCAGTCCACATTTCAATGCGCAGTTCTGGTCTTTGTTGTACAAGATAACTTATTGACTCTGGAAATTACTGTGAAGCTTCAAAGCAACACTTTCTACATGTTCTGCGAAAAGGGCCTTCGTACACTGGGAGTATTAAGGATTAGAGAGCCAAAATGTGGTTTATAAGGACTAAAATGCTAAGACTCACAGAATTATTTCTAAAGGCCAGGAAATCTAAAGTTGGTTCGTAAGGACTAAGGAATCAAGAGGTGGTTTGTCTATGTCCGCATCCCTATTCTGATACGTCCATCCGAATATTAATGTAAGAATGCACCATTTATGTATATTTATTTCAATAATTATTATATAAGAATATGAATTAAGAATATTCATTGCAGTGACAAAAATAAGATTCAGATTTGTTACATATACATTATGAGAACAGACACTAATGAGACACATACTAGAGCTGTCTAATATTGGTCTACTCTGTGTGCAAAGGTTTGGAAAGGTATAGATTATCAAATGAAGTGGTCAAGAACCAAACAACCACCATTTTCATGTTGGTTGAAATAATCCATGTGATAAACATAATAAACCCTGACGTTTCCCTCACTACTTTGATTTAAACAGTCTGACTAAAGTGAAACTGGAAAGACATGCCCTTTAGTTCATTATTGTGCGGCAACATGATGCACAGGGTATCACACATGCTCAGTATGTAGGTGATAAACCTGTTATCAGTTTCCCAAGGTATCACACATGCTCAGTATGCATGTGTGATAAACCTGTCAGCAGTTTCCCAAGGTATCACACATGCTCAGTATGCATGTGTGGTAAACCTGTCATCAGTTTCCCAAGGTATCACACATGCTCATTATGTATGTGTGGTAAACCTGTCATCAGTTTCCCAAGGTATCACACATGCTCAGTATGCATGTGTGATAAACCTGTCATCAGTTTCCCAAGGTATCACACATGCTCAGTATGCATGTGTGGTAAACCTGTCATCAGTTTCCCAAGGTATCACACATGCTCAGTATGCATGTGTGATAAACCTGTTATCAGTTGCCCAAGGTATCACACATGCTCATTGTGTATGTGTGATAAACCTGTCATCAGTTGCCCAAGGTATCACACATGCTCAGTATGCATGTGTGATAAACCTGTCATCAGTTGCCCAAGGTATCACACATGCTCAGTATGCATGTGTGGTAAACCTGTTATCAGTTGCCCAAGGTATCACACATGCTCATTGTGTATGTGTGATAAACCTGTCATCAGTTGCCCAAGGTATCACACATGCTCAGTATGCATGTGTGGTAAACCTGTTATCAGTTGCACAAGGTATCACACATGCTCAGTATGTATATGTGGTAACCCTGTTATCAGAAAGTTGTTAACAGCTCTAGATCAGAGGTTAGGTATTATGTTTACCTGGCTTATCCCTTTTCAACCGTGTTTTCAAGAACATGAAGGTGTTCCCGAGGTTGTACAATATCCGGATTTGACTGGATGTATATATCAGCTTAGTACAACAAATAATATATTTCTTCCATTCTGATAAGGCAAGTGACTGCTAAAGTTTTATGTGTATTTGTGTTATGGATTTGAAAGGAAATGAAGGACTATGTTATGAATTAGGACCAAACATTTATGTTCAATGTTTCTATTGAAATAAACAAATATTAAGACTATTTTTAGTAATATGAAATTAACCACTTCCTCCATGAATAATAATCAAAGAATTTATAAACAGACATGGACAGCAACTTCACAGTCACATCGATATTTAAGAAATAATAAATTCATACCAGTGTTTTATCGTGCAATCGAACACTGGTAGGCGTTAAGATGCGTAGTATTTAAATTATAAGCATCTCAACGACTACCCGTGTTCGATTGCACGATAAAACACTGGTATAAATTTATTTTTTCGATTCTAACAATTCAGTTTAACTATAATTTGCATAGCTAGAACAGCACTACCTTTCTTGACGTACGAATTTTCGAAGCCATATTACGCCACGTTAAGCTGTTACAGCAAACGTAGATACGTCCCTTCTTAGTTTATGTAGATGTGTGCGCGAGGTGTGTTAGAATTTAAGATATACGTACACATCCGCATTCCATACACATATCTACGTAATTCACGGGTATTACTTTTTAACCCATTCCCGCATATTGACGCCTTTTGTTGCCTCTGTAAAAGTCGCATTTTAAAACCATTTTGATAAATAGAGCATCTGCTTCCATTTATCAAAATAGTTTCAAAACTACCCAATTCTAAAAATATCCGTATCTCTAGTAAATGCTCCTGTTTTTGGTTTGTTTTTTTCAAAGAGGTCAGATCTAAAAATAGCCTAAGTGGGAATGGGTTAAATAGGAAACAGAACAGTTATTAAATTTTCATTCTGATTCTTGACATATGGTTACTTTTGTCATTTTGTGAGGGATCAACTTTTTGATTAGCAATCCAAAGAAAAAAATCTACTTCTAAGCTTGACTGTGAACTATTTGTCTGCAGTGTACAGTGGCTAGTACAGGACCAGAGGTGTGTCAAGGGGGGTGCCAAACGGAGAGTGAGCAACTGGTAGCTGAAGCGAAATGCAGTTTTATGTATCAGTACAGCGGATATGGTGTAAGTAGAGAAGAACTTCTTGGGAACCTTGCCCTCTTCAAATGTCATGTAACAAATAAGGATCTCAGGGATAATTTCAGCTGAATTTTTTATATTGGCATATGCGCACAGGATTGTTTTGTATTGGTAGAAACTGTAGAGACAGATCTATATAATGTCATCGCAAAAACAGTTCATAATTGAGCCCTCTGAAATGTATTTCTTTGAAGGAAATGGTTTGTTCTCTACCCCATATACACTTATTTGACGCCTTTAGAATTAGAGAACATAGATTAACACTACACTAGCCATCTGATCAGGGTATGCTCTGTTTGCCTTTGGACTAGTATAAATCTGATTCTACTGTTTCTGAAAAAATAGATGAATCCTTAGTGCCTTGGCCATTATCAAATGCAGCTAAGCAATATTCACGAATTTATACTTGTTATTATAAACTAGTGGTGATTGATTAGTTCATGGAATAACTTTATTACTGAAACCTGGAATAGTAAGCCAAAAATCAAAATACAGCATGAGATACTTTACGGTACTCACGGCTGACATAGAGCTCAAATATTATTTAGAAACATTGAATAATAAAAGTTACATGAAACATTGATAAACAGTTCTATGTAGTACTTGAAGCACGCTGATGTCAACCTTTGGGGTTACGGTGATGTTACTTAAACGTCAAAGTCTAGTGACCGGTTAACTTTCTCGACGTAATGACCACCTGTGGAAATGCGAAGTACCCAACGTGAAGCCTTTTCGACATACTTAGCTCATCTTATTCTGTAAGGAAACGTTGCACTGTGTAATACGAGAGAGATAGTTCCACAGCAATAATTCGCATCGTAAACCATCTGTCAATAAGAGAGGTTTCGATTTCTTACTTGTACGTATACGTCTGTCTACACGTACACGTATACGTTCCTGAGTTTTCAAAATCAAGTTTCGAAATCAGATAACGTGTACCCGTACGGGTAATCTGTCACGATACGACTTTGTGCGGGGCCATGCCATTTTCTTTAAAATAAAAGAGATTAGGAAGAACTAGAAATTGCATAAAGTAGGAAAATTAAGCCACAGGGACGAATATAGACAGAAAATATATATACGGACAGACAGACTGACAGGCATGCAGGGAGACAAATAGACAGATCGATCGATAGACAGTTAGATATACAGGCAGATAGACAGGTTGATAAACATACAGATAATTAGACATATCGATGGACAGATTAATAGGCAGATATGTAGATATATATACAAATAGATACAGATATACAGACATATGTATATAAAGATAGACAGACATACAGGCGGACATACAGTATAGAGGGAGAATGATAGACATACAGACAGGCAGACAGATAGACGGACAGGCAGCGAAGTCATAAATTATCTAACAGTTCATTCACTAATGCTGTGCTTCAAGAGTAACTGATGTCGTTCGAACTGGTCTTTCACTGAGGTTCTACCATTCTTAAACCACTTGTGTCATTTATAGACAAGTGTATCCGAGGTTTTCATTGTTCTAGTGTTTCTACCGGTGAAAGCGTGAGTTTGACATAAAGTTTGACAACCGTACGAAACCCAATGTCATCTCTTGATATCATGTGCCGCTTCGAAGCCATGGCCATAAAATGCTGCTGCAAAATAACCGTCAAACACACAGAAATTCAGAATATGTGAAATAAAAGTGTGCTTCAAGTCACTAAACAGTTGTTGCTATGGATACCATATATGCTTCTTGAGAATATAATATATTTTCACCAACCCGATAATGAAACAGAAAATAAGTTGTTTTACTTGTAAGCACGTTTGGTAAAGAAATAAATTCTAGAGAGGATATTCCGCAAAGTTATCAATCAGCCCTCGTATATAGTCATTACCATTAATACTTTACTCTATGTATATTCGTGTAAGAAACAAGGGCATGTTGTATTGCTATGCAAGACATGAGTCCCCCACCGGACTGAAAAAAACCTCCACTCTCCCCACCCCACTTACCCATGGTGTGGTTGACCATGGTATATACATGACCACCTGAATGGTATTAATACCTACTTTCATACATTGAATCAGTAAATAAAAAGTTATTGTCCCGACAAGAAAATATGAAAAAGGGGAGTAACTCCAAAAATATTGATGCTAGAGTTATTGCCCTTGTGCATGACACTACTTCTCATCACGCTTATTCCATATGAGAAGTTTCAAATCAATTGAACCAGTACATAAAGAGTTATTAACTGGACAAGAAAATATGAAAAGGGGAATAACTCCAACAATATAGATGCTAGAGTTATGGCCCTTGTGCATGACACTACCCCTCATCATGATTGTTCCATATGTGAAGTTTCAAATCAATTGAACCAGTAGATAAAGAGTTATTGTCCGGACAAAAAAATATGTAAAAGGGGAATAACTCCAAAAATATTGGTGCTAGAATTATGGCCCTTGTGCATGACACTACTCCTGATCATGCTTCCTCAATGTGTGAATTTATAATGAATTTGGCCTAACTTTGTAGGAGAAATTGCCCAGACACGAAGTGTGACAGACGGACTGACAAGAAAATATGAAAAAGGGGAATAACTCCAAAAATATTGATGCTAGAGTTATGGCCCTTGTGTATGACACTACCCCTCATCATGATTGTTCCATATGTGAAGTTTCAAATCAATTGAACCAGTAGATAAAGAGTTATTGTCCGGACAAAAAAATATGTAAAAGGGGAATAACTCCAAAAATATTGGTGCTAGAGTTATGACCCTTGTGAATGACACTAGCCCTCATCATGCTTCTTCAATGTGTGAAGTTATAATGAATTTGGCATAACATTGTAGGAGATATGGCCCGGACAAAAAGCGTGACAGACGGACAGACGGACAGACGGACGGACAGACGGACGGACAGACGGACGGACAGACGGACAGACGGACGGACAGACGGACAGACGGACAGACAGACGGAATCGAGCAAACCTATAGTCCCCCAACCGGTAACCGGTGGGGGACTAATAACGAATATTAATTAGATTAGTTGTTATAACTGCACTTGGATACGGGATTCTGCCATTTCAGAAACTGTGGAATCATATCTATATCGCAGCACAAGCAAACTTAGCAGACCCTGATCAGATGACTCCTTTAGGAGCCATCTGATCTGGGTCTACTCTATATGCCAAGGCATAAACAGACTTGTTAATGAAGTAATTGGTTACAGCAAACACTTTGTTATTCACACGGCCCTAACCATAACCTTGCCTTTAAAACAAGGTGACCGTTAAACACTTCTTTCTTTCATAAGTATTGTTTTGAATACAAAAATAGAAGAAACTAGAATTTGTAAAAATGTATGCTCTTATCAGAGAAGCATCGTGAGAATATTATTTTCGGTACTTTGCAAACATCCACTCGAGTCATCACTTGTAGTAGGCTAGTGGTTATTATATGCCTGAAAAATATGCAGAAGAACAAAGCAATCTTCCGCAACCTTTAATGAACCAAAAGTCCCGAAATAATTGAAATTATGCGAAGGAATTGATAAACAAAATGTGCAACAATGTTATTGCCTTCAATTCAAACTTGGCCCGCATCCTTTTTCCAGAAGTGCAGACAGAAATGAAATATGTCGGGCAAAGATATAAGAAGAGTTCAGAATGTGGCCATACAATGTGACACACTATCTGCCTTTGCAAAAAACACTGGCCGATGCAAGAAGCTACTTAAATTCTGAAAATGGGTGATCCCTCGAAAGCAAAAGTAGAAATGCTAAAAGAGAAAATTGCAGACTCGGTTTTATTGAGTCTGTTCATGAGTAGTAATTTAAAGTGCAACACTTCTCACGCCCCTTAGCACCGGCTTAAGCAGTATTCAATTTTCAAAACTAATAACATGAAAACTAATGATCCCGAAGAATCAGAAAATATATCAACACTGAGAATGAAGTACGGGGCGATTTTTTACGGCCGCCACACAAGCACTTAACACCTAAATAGTACATGTTATGAAGACAAAAATTAAAAAAAATTTAAATGCTGTTAAAAAGCTATGAAAAACCTAAATGTACAATAGCAACACTCTAATTTGTTTTCAATTCAAGATTGACACGACGAAGACCAACACCGCTTGCATGTGCGAAGCATGTTGGGCTAAGAGTACTGCAGAGATTAACGCCATTGTATGTGATATGACAGCTTTTCTTGCAAGTGCACTGGCTTATGAGCATGGGAACACAGAGTTGCTAAATGCTGAACTAGGCAATTGCGGAAGTTAGTATTTATGCTTTTGTTTATGACATAATATGCCAAGAGTATTGTTTTAATTTTGACATAATAAGTATGATGTAATTAATGTTTTATAAGACATATGATGTAATTAATGTTTTTTACATAATATGCTGTAAATATTGTTTTATTCATGACATATGCTGTAAATATTGTTTTATTCATGACATATGCTGTAAATATTGTTTTATTCATGACATATGATGTAATTTAATGTTTTGTTACATAAAATACTGTACATATTTTTTTACTTTGACATAATATGCTGTGAGTAAAGTATTGAATATGGCATTACATAAGAATAAGATACGACTTCTTTTAAATGCGACAAATAATACTTAACCCTTCACTTACTATTCGCGTCAATATACCTACCTGTAAATAGTGAAGACCCAAATGAGACAGCTCCTGCAGGAGCTGTCTCATCAGGGTCTGCACTATTTACAAATTGATTGTGCAACCAGTGCAATCCACAGCAGTGATTGCACAGCGAAATACTTGTACACAGTGAGGATATATGTAATTTTACAACAGGGTATGGGTAAAGAAGGAGAAATGTATTTTAAAATTCAGCAAGTGAAGGGTTAAGTATTGCACTATTATACGTACTTTTTAACCCATTCTGTCATATACTATTTTTATATACAACCTCTTTGAATTAATCTACTGAAACGGAGCATTACCTAGAGATAAGGAACATTTTTTAATTCAGTAGTTCTGAAACCATTGTGATTAAAAGATCTTTACTTATCACAGTGGTTTCAAAAAGTGACGTTTACAGAGGCATAGAAAGGCGCGCATTTATGGAGGAAATTGTTAATGTATGACATGGTATGTCCCAAATAATTATGCTCCCCCATTTATTGGGAGACATATTGTTTTTGCCAGAGTTGTCTGTCTGTCCGTCCGTCCGTCCGTCCGGCCGTCTGCCTGTCGTCCGTCCGTCTGTCTGTATGTCCGTCACAAACTTGTGTCGTGCGTATCTCTGAAACCAATGGGGCTAGAGTCACCAAACTTTACAGGAATGTTGACCAGCATGAGTTTTTGTGCACCTTGGGTTTTTGAATTGCCCCCCTTGATAACTTTGGAATTTTTGTCCCTGATGACTTAAAATTAGAAAAACTTTGTGTCGCATGTATCTCTGAAACCGCTAGTACTAGAGTCACCAAACTTCACAGGAATGTTCACCAGCATGAGTTATTGTGCACCTATGTTTTTTTTCATTGTCTATCCTGATAATTCTTGAGTTATTGGCCCTGATATGAACACTTAAATTTATACAAACTTTGTGGCGCGTGTGTCTCTGAAACCAGTAGGGCTAGAGTCATCAGACTTCACAGGATTGTTCACTGGCATGAGTTTTTTTGCTGCTTTTTTTTTAATTGTCTCCCCTGTTAACTTTGGAGTTACTGCCCCTGATGACTTAAAATTAGACAGACTTTACTTAGTGTCGTGCATATCTCTGAAACCACTAGGGCTAGAGTCACCAAACTTCACAGGAATGTTGACCAGCATGAGTTATTGTGCACCTGGGATTTTTGAATTGTCTTCCCTTGATAACGTTGGAGTTATCGCCCCTGATAGGATTACTTAAAATTAGAGAAACTTTGTGTCATGCATATCTTTAAAACCAGTAGGGCTAGAGTCACCAAACTTCACAGGAATGTTGACCAGCATAAGTTGTTGTGCACCTATGTTTTTTTATTGTCTCCCCCTGATAATTCTTGAGTTATTGCCCCTGATATGATAACTTAAAATTAGAGAAACTTTGTGCTGCATGTATCTCTGAAACCAGTAGGGCCAGAGTCACCAAACTTCACGGGAATGTTCACCAGCATGAGTTATTGTGCACCTATGTTTTTTGAATTTTCTCCCCTGATAATTCTTGAGTTATTGGCCCTGATATGAACACTTAAATTTATACAAACTTTGTGGCGCGTGTATCTCTGCAACTAGTAGGGCTAGAGTCATCAGACTTCACAGGATTGTTCACTACCATGAGTTGTTTGCTCCTTGGGGTTCAATTGTCAATTGTCTTCCCCTGATAAATTTGGAGTTACTGCCCCTTATGACTTAAAATGAGAGAAACTTTACTTTGTAGCGTGTGTATCTCTGAAACCACTAGTACTAAAGTCACCAAACTTCACAGGAATGTTGACCAGCATGTGTTGTTGTGTACCCGCGGTTTTTGAATTGTCTCCCCCTGATAATGTTAGAGTTATTGCCCCTGATGATTTAAAATTAGACCCTGATAAGTTTGGAGTTACAGACATTACACTTGTGTATTGGAAAGGGGATGGGAGGGGGGACATCTGTTTTTTGACAAAAACAAACCTCTAGTTATAAATTGTGAATACAGTAAAACCCCGCTAAACCAGACATTTAATTTAGTAAAAATATTTGTCTTGGAGACAGGTGGCAGCTCCATGAAGGGTGAAAATTCATGCAAAAGGGTCTTTTAGAAGTTTTCACCCTGCATTAAGCAGCCAACTGCCTAAACATCTAAATTCTTCTTTACTAGAATTCCGGTTCAGAGGTTTTTTTCGGGATTTTATTGCATTTCATTTCAAATCAGTACTAGAGTGTTAGACCAGATGACTCCTCATGAAATGCCTAGTTTCTCAATGGTCTAGATTCAAACTATTTACATGTACAAAGGTTATCAAAAATATTTCCCATAATGTTGAAAACTTGTGAAACATGCTATATGTATTTGGTTGATGCTCCAAAGTAACTACGTAGAATAGTTATTCTAACACACCTCGCGCACACATCTACATAAACAAAGAAGGGACGTATCTATGTTTGAATTCTCCATAAAATACCGCACGCGCTGTAACGAAACGCGTAACGTAATATGGCTTCGAAAATTCGTACGACAAGAAACGTAGTGCCGTTGTGGCGGTGCAAATTATAGTTAAATTGAAGCGTTAGAATCGAAATGATAGCTTTATACCAGTGTTTTATCGTGCATTCGAACACGGGTAGTCGTTGAGATGCTTATAATTAAATCACTCGGCCTGGTAATTTAATTACTACGCATCTCAACTCCTTCCTGTGTTCGATTGAACGATAAAACGCTGGTATGAATTTATTGTTTCTTAATTCAAATACTTGAAGGCATCATGTCTTATATCTGTGAATGCCCTGGAGAGACTTCATCAGTGACTTATAATATTCGATCTGACAATCTTAGGCACATAGTTTAGACCCAGATCAAACATCCTCTGACAAAGCAGTTTGATCTCGGTCAGCACTGTTTGTTACTCCATCTGTTTACTTTGCCATAAAAGGCTACCAACCTAATCTAACCCTTTCCCTCATATAAACATGTTTTCACAGATTTGCAAACAGAGTAGACCCAGATTAGACGGCTCCTTTAGGCATGATATCGATTTATAAAAAATGAGGTAATAAATGTTCATGTCGATGTTTCTTACATGAATACAGAACAGAGAAAGGGTTAACTCTATTAACCAATTGTGAGGGGAAACTGGGTGAACTTTAATTTTGGGTAAATATAATTTATTACCCAAATGTCGAATAATCTGAATTCAAGTCACCAGTAGACTGTTAAATTTTCCCTCTTTCCCTGTTGAATATTGTTATGCATGAAATAATATTAGGTCTCATGAATATTTATTAGCTGATGTTTTATAATGGCATATATACACACAGATGTTTTTGTGTTGGTAGAAACTGTAGAGAAACTGTACAGTCAGATCTATTTTAATTCCATAAGCAAACAGAGCAGATCCTGATCAGACTACTCCTACAGGAGTTCTCTGCCCTGAGTCTACTCTGTTTGCAAAGAAGAGGAATAAGCGCTTGTAAATAAAAAATTAAAAAATGCATCGATCCGGACCTACACCTGCCATTGACCATATGTCATAACAAAAGTAATTAGGTTTGCATAGGTGACATTGAAAATGAACTAAGTAAGATAACAATGTTGAGTGTTGTTTAGTGGTATGCTAATGTAAATTACAAAAAATAGGATTATAATTGCAAAAGGTTTTGATCTAGATTCAAACTGTTTAACACTTAAATGTTCCATTTATCACAAGCAGTGGAAGTCTTCTTATGAGGTTTGCTACTACCATTAACACTAGCGGAAGTTGTGATAATCTAATGCAAACATTTTGGATATACATTTTGTGACACGTTGAACTGCATTTTTAAAGAGAAATTGAGATATTGGAATTTGAAACAGACTGCAATTGTTTCAGACAAGTGTTTAGCTTGCACTGATATATTATTAATGTTGAGTTAAGTCTTAGATCAGTCTCTTTTTGACCTCTTTTATAGAGAAAGACTGTCCTGATGGTGCCACATTGGCCATGATCACTCAACGAATTACCTGCGGAAACATGGGCATTTTAAACAGTTACTCAGCTGCATTCACTACTAATCCGTCTAAACTCAGTTGTATATGTGCAAAGGGGTTTGCTCTCTTGGAAAGTGAAAATAGGTGTATACCATTCAATGAGTGTCCATGCGAGCGTAATGGCGTTAGTATCCCGTCTGGTACAACAATGCAATTCGGTCTTCAACAATGGTAAGGTTATGAGTTATTACAGTTGAACTTCGATATCTCGAAGTCGGATATGTCGAACTTTGAGATAGCTCAAACCAAAAGTTCACTCCTTCAAAAACTTACGATACAGAATTGCTCATAAAAGTATTACCTTCCATATCTAGAAACACGTCTGACAGCTTAATCCAGTAATGCTGAAATCTCCTACAGGAGCTATCAGCATTCTTTTAGACATGCATTAAGCTGTGAACAAAAGACATTACCCTGATCAATAATCTGACAACTCAAACTCCAGTTATCGCTAACTAATTTGTTTGGTCCCTTATTCGAGATATCACAGTTCAACTGTACTTAGTTTGCAGCATTTATAGTGCCAGTTATACTAGCATTTGTACTACACTATACAATAGGATTTACAGTTGTTCTCTGCATGGCTCATTTTTGTACTTTTATTATCACAACAGTGTTGCTTGTGCCGTGTGGTGGCCGTAAAAAGTCTCCCCGTACACGTAATTGATGTTGATATACCCCCACAACGAAGTTTCTTTTGGGGGTATACTGGAATCAGGTTGTCCGTCTGTCCGTCCGTCTGTCCGTCCGTGGACACAATTTTGTCCGGCCTTCTTCTACAGTTTTGCTTGAATTTTGTTGACAGTTCATATATAGCCATATGACCATATAAACCTGCGCACCGCATAGTTTCATTATGCTGGGAATACTACTTCAGGAGATATCTCCCCTTTTTAATCCCCTACCAATGTTTTCTTGTTTTCTGGACTTTTCATGGAAGTGACTTGAGATATCAACTCTATATTTAGTACAAAGCAAAATCTAGATAAGTTACAGCTTATGTTACAATCTCAGTCCGGTTGAATAATTATTTCCAGAGTTATTGCCCTTGAACTTAATTGTTTTCTTCAAATTTGAGATTTTCGAGACTTCCTTTGGAAGTGGTTGCAGATGTTAACTTTATATTTGGCATAAAGCTAACTCTAGATGATTTACCGCCCAATTTCAGTATGGTTGAATAATTTGTGCCAGAGTCATGGCTCTTGAACTTTAATATTTTGTCAAGTTTTCAATTTTCCGGTCTTTGGTTGGAGATATTAACTTCATATGTGACATAAAGCTAAATCTAAATGAGGTACAGCTTAAGCTCAAATATGGTTGAATACTTTTTGTCTGAGTTATGGTCCTTGAACTTAATGTTTTTTTCTGAAAAGGTACCTAGGTTTAGAACTTTGGATTTGACAAAAATCTTATGAAAGGGTCTTAATTCTAAGAATTATTCTTCATTTTTATTACATAAATTTGGTTGGGGCATGTATTGTTTTTAAATCTCTTCATGTTTCTGTATGTACATATGTTCAGATTGATGATAGGTGTTCTGACAATTGGGAGGGGGGGTATTCGTTAGCCTTTGGCTTACAGGTCTAGTTACCATTCTCTTGCAGGGTATGCTAGTAACATACACCATCTGTTTGCAGCTCAATCATTGAGTACACTAGCGATAGGTGGATACAGTTTGTTCACTTAAATGTTTTCGTTATACATGCATTTTTCCACTGTATTTGCCATCGCGGTTGTTGTAGATTAGTCGGAGAGGGGATACGTTTATTTATACTGTTTGATTTTTAGGGTGGAGATGGAATAAGTGTTAGGTTGGGCGCCCATAAACCGGTTTAACCCCCCCACCCGTGACTTTCGTCACTGACCGTTCCAAGGCGGTACTTCCATCTTCCCCCCCCCCATTTGTATGTTTGTTTTGTTTTCGTGCGTCTTTTGATGTTTTTATAGTTATGTATATTGGCTATTTCCCTGTGTTGCTGTTCGGGCGACTGTTTGTTCTGTATGTAGTGTTTCCTGCATGACTCATTTTTGTACTTTCACATTGTCTAATACTTAAGCATTAACATTGTCAGGAACAATAGCATTTACCTTCTCAGTATTCTAGCACTGGCAGCTTAGTATATAAGCTTTTTACATTACAGAGTAGTCTAGGAGTTACATCGTCCAGTGTTTGGCATACGCGTCATGCAGTATTCTAGCATTAGCATTAACCAATATTCTAGCATCAATATTGTGCAGTATTGCATCATTACCATTCCCCACTAGCCTATCATTTAAGGTGCTCATTTTTATAACATAAATACTTTCCCGTATAGTAGCAATTCCATTGTTCAAGAAAATAACATGAACGTTGAACATCAGTTTTGCATTAACGTTGCCAACATACACTAGCATATAAACATGACTAAATTGTCTGGCATTAATATAGTCCACTGTTCTATCATTTTCACTATCATTGTCTACAATTCAGGCATCGCATTACACAGAAGTCAAGAAATTAATGGTTATCGGTTTTCTACTGATGACAATTGTAGTATTCTAATGTTAGCAATGACAAGAATGCTACAATAGAATTCCACAGTATTTTAACGGTTACATTGTCATGTAGTCTAGATATTACATTCCGTATCTTTATCTTAACCTTAACTTTAGTTATACCAATAGCATATCATGATCAGTATTCAAACGTTTACATAACCCAATAATCTGATTTTTTCAATTCACATCATTCCAATATTTCTGTTGCCCATTATTTTAGCATTATCATTGGAATGCATTCTGAAAGATACACTGCCTAATATTTCTTGCATTTATATTACCCAGTATTTTACAATTTACATTGCTTATTATTCTAACATTATCTTATGCAGTTAATTGCATGATTGAGTCATAATTTAATAAAATTATAGTAATTAAGTTTAATACTGGCACATGACCATGGCAATGAATATACTATACTATGCATCTATTGATAAGATATACCGGTACATAGCCTCTTAATAGTTTTGATCAACATCCTGGTGCCATTTTAACCCTTTCCTCCATTGATAAGCCTTTCTATGCCTCTGTAAAAATTTCACATTGAAACCATTGTGATAATTACAGCATTTGCACCTATAAGAGCAAACTACACAATTCTGAAATTTTCCCTTTCTATAGTAAATGCTCCTTTTTTGTATATTTATTTATAGAGGTTGTATCTAAAAATAGCTAATGAGGGAATGGGTTAAAACATTGTATGAATTTACCACCCTAATCTTTCCGAGGCAGAATACTATTGCCTGTCAAACTATGTACTCGTTTTCTGTGAATAAGTTTTTCATTCCATATGTTACTGACAATTGACTGTGCAAATATTTTCTTGTTGGGGAGATCAGAAGGACTCCTATTTGCTTCATATCAATTGCACTGTATTCTAAACGTTACACTGCCTAGTATTCTAGCATTTACATCCCCAAGGGGTCATAACATTTTAATCAAACTAAAGCACTGCTATTAAAATCTTTTAGCAAAGATAATGCTTAGGCAAAACGCATACGTTGAGAAATATAAATATTCTGAAAATGGGTGATCCTTCGAAAGCAAAAGTAAAACTACAAAATGAGAAAATTGCAGACTCGGTTTTATTGAGTCTGTTCATGAGTAGTAATTAAAACTGCAACACTACTCACGCCATCTAGCACCGGCTTAAGCAGTATTCAATTTTCAAAACAAATAACATCAAAACTAATGATCCCGAAGGACCAGAAAATATAACAACACTGAGAATGAAGTACGGGACAACTTCATAAGATGTACCCGATAAGATGTAGAACGGTGCACATTTCCATCTAGAAAAGGATAATTAACAATATTAAAATTAAAAAACTCCCTTTGTTGTTTATTTTGGAAGAAACTTTATCATTTGTGATGGAGATGCAAATCTAAAAGAAAGCCATACTATCAGAACGTTTCGTTTTGTTAAAAGTCAGGTGTTTTAGGTAAATTGAAGTAACCGTAGTTCCAAAATAAGGGTCATCCAAATTCAAAACATTGCCCAACTATCTAGACGTTTTATTGAAAGCATTAACAATATCGGTTTGTGTATCAGGTTTTGAGCTTAGCATAAAATCCCTATCATACAAAAAAAATCTGTAACAACAGCTTGACGATATATGGTACCCTAAAGCGTACAAGTATGCTATTAAAAAGAAAAGTAGGAGGTCTACAATATTGTGTAATGTTCAATTTCTGAATCGAAAATAATGAATGTTGAATATTACAAGGAAAAACTATTTCATTTTCTCTGGCAACGGTCCTTTTGACTTAATTACTTTATGCATTACAAGATTGTGAGGAATAGTAGTATAGAGTGTGAAGAAATCATAAGAATAAGTGCTCAATCAAGAAATGTTGTAATATTCATTTTCAACTCTATATAAAATATCATTTGAATTCTGAATGGACCAAAAACCATTAATGCCAAACTTTTCATGTGTTTTATCACAGTAGCGTTTTACATGTTCTTTGATAGTAGTAAGACAAGCCATAACTATTCTATCATTTAATGGAACCTTCGGGATAAGCAATAGGCTGAAAATGTATATCACCTACCCTTTTAAAGAATTATTTTGGGTTCGCATATGCTGGAATATGAAAGTGAGTTTGAATTTCTATAAATATCGTGCCTGTAGTTACAGCAAGGCGTAATGCAATTTTATACACACTTAGCTTATTGACCCTCATCGTCCACAAATGCTATTGACGAGTATACTTTTACTACTAGCATTAGCTAGTATTCCAGCATTTACATTGCCTGGTAAGCTTACAGTTTGACCAGCACTGTATTCACTAGTGTATGATTAAAAACCTTCCTTCAAATAAATGTCTTATCAGGCCTTTGCGAACAGAGTAGATCCAGACCAGATGGCTCCTACTGGAACGGTCTGATCAAGGTCTGCCCTGTTTGCTTTTTAAATATCATACTAAGTTTTTATTATAAATGTTTGCCTTATAAAATTAAGTTAATCCTTCGCTTGCTATTCACGTCAATATACCTACCTGTAAATAGTGTAGACCCAGGTGAGATCACTCCTGCAGGAGCTGTCTCATTAGGGTCTGCACTATTTACAAGTTGATTGGGCAACCAGTGCACTCCACAGCAGTGATAGCACAATGAAATACTTGTACACAGTGAAGATATATGTAATTATACAACATGGCATGGGTAAAGAAGGAGAAATGTGTTTTAAAATTCAGCAAGAGAATTCTAACAATTACATAGCCACCAATTCTAATAATTACATTGCCACCAGTTCTAGCAGTTAGTAACTACATTGCCATTAATTCTATTAATTACATTGTCAACAGTTTTAACGATTACATTTTTTACAAATTCTAACAATTTCATTGCCACAAAGTCTAACAATTAAATTGTCGCCAGTTCTAACTATAGCATCACCACCAATTCCAACAATTACATTGAGAACAATTCTAACGATTATATTGTCACCAATTCTAACAATTACATTGCCCCAATTCCATCAATTTTATAGCCACAAGTTCTAACAAGCACATTGCGACCAATTGTAACAGTTGCAGTGTCATTAATTCTAACAATTACATTGCCTCTAGTTCCAACAATTACATTATCACCAGTTCTAACAACTATATTGACATTTCTAATGCTACCAGTTCGAACAGTTTTATTGCCAACCTGTTCGCACATGCACATTGCCCAATACTTCTGCATTTATATTTTCCAGTATTCTTACATCTATTTGTCCTTTATTTTAGAAGTATTACCTGTTATATCCAAACTTTTCATTGTTCAGTTTTTTTAGCATTTACTTTTACCTGATTTCTAGCATTAACCTTTTCCAGTATTCTAGCATTTAACTGTAACAATATTGTCCAGTATTCTATGATTGAAATGTAACACTATTGTCCAATATTCTAGCATTTAAATGTAACAATATTGTCCAGTATTCTAGCATTTAAATGTAACAATATTGTCCAGTATTCTAGCATTTAAATGTAACAATAATGTCCAGTATCCTAGCATTAATAGTAACAATATGGTTCAGTATTCTAGCATTTAAATGTAACAGTATTGTCTAGTATTCTAGCACTTAGCATCGTAAATATATTTCACGGGTGTGTGAATTTGACCATGGGTGTTATTCTTGCAGTATCATTTCCCAGTATTTCTTAGTTTTGGCAACCATTCAAACATGTGCATTGTCACTGATACTAGCTCTCTCACTGCCTGGTATACTATATTTTAATTGTCCAGTAAACTAATTTCTTATTGCCTAGTATACTAGCTTTATCAATGTCCACTGTATAAATATCATATTTAGATTAGTCTGAGAGGGGATACCTTTATTTACACTGTTTGTCTTTTAGGGTGGGGATGAAATAAGTGGGCGCCCAAAAACCTGTTTAACCCCCTAGTGACTTTTGTCACTGACCGTTCCAAGGCGGTACTTCCATCTTCCCCCTATTGTATGTCAGTTTTGTCTTTGTGGGTCTCTTGATGTGTTTATTGTTATGCACATTAGCTGTTTCCTTGTGTTGATGTTCGGGCGGCTGTTTGTTCTGTATGTGGTGTTTCCTGCATGACTCATTTTTGTACTTCTAAGATTTAATTGGCAATTTTTTGAGGTCCATGGGATTTTTTAGTAGAAATGTTTGAATACCATAATTGTGTTGCCAGATACAATGTTCTAGTTATTTGTGGTCTGGTCCATGCCACTGCCAAACCCCTCTTTGAAGGTCAGAAATTAAGTCAAAGGTCAAATGAGTGCAAACATGTGATGACATCTCTATAAAGTATAAAATAACCGTAATTTTTACAATTTCGACACTTTTTTTTGCATTTAATTTCTTAGCAATCTAAGAATATAAGAAATCTAAGAATCTAAGAAATATTTATGGCACATTTAAGGAATATTTGAGTGACCTGTGATAATCGTTTTAAATACCTTTACAGTACATAATCATACAGTATAATTATAACTATGATGCACATCTGTGCAAGTTATAGTACCTCTTCACGCATATGTAGCTCTTTCGTGCAGATGTATACATCATTTAGAGATGACAATAAAAATGCCAGAAGATTAGTCTCTTATTGCCATAGTCTCAGTGTAATAATAGTCTGTTTGATTGTACACAACTTATATTAGATGTCTGTATCACTAGTGATCGAAACGCCATAACTCCTGGTGAGTATGGCGATGGTTTTACATAATGAATTGATATATGTTACTTACACCAGCAGTACGTATGACAAAACCATTTCGACATTTGTAGGAAATTGATTGGCCATTTTAACAGTTACTGGCCATAGGTACCCACTCTCACTCAACAACGAACTCATAGACGTATTCAGTGCCACTGGATATGAGTAACCTTCCCTATCCGTGATGACAACACTCTACACGTTATTGCCTTAAACGATCACTAGATAACAGATATACCTCAATACCCAGAATAAGTGAGAATGTCATAGTACTGACTTACATATCTTTACTTCACGAAGGAAGCCAACCCCACATCTTGTCCACCTGTGGAAGAAGGCTAACACATGCGCTATGACCCATCGAAATGACTGAGATTGCAGCACACTTGACAATCAGTCCCTTTACCAATATGTACTCTATTGGATATATTCAGAAAAATGTGCACAGTCGCCGTGAAATTAGTGATCCCTTCTAAGTTAACATCTACCAGGTTCAGCCAGCCATAGTCCAACTCCACTATCCGCAATTTCTCACGAAAGTAGAAATGTGCATACAAAAATGTGCCGAGGACCAAGGTCAGAAGAACTGGGCATATACAAGGAGCTACAGAAAACTTGTAAAGAAGAAATGCAATGAAGCTTATGATGGGTATGTGATTGACCTAGTGACAGACACCAGCTGTAAGAAGCTCTACACTTTTGTTATGAACAAGAAATGTGACAGCTCGGGAGTAATCCCACTGAAGAATGGTGACATTAACAATGTTGATACACAAATCAATGTTAAAATACTTAACCCTCAGTTCTCTGTCTTTACACATGAGGACCTATCCCTCCACTGTGTCTTATTCGGATGTCCTTCCTATTCATCTCACGATAAATAGTGTCTGTCTGCAAGGTTCTTAAGGGCCTTAATCTCCACAAAGCTATCATCTTATCTAGGTTCTTGAAAGAAGTAGCACATTCCCTGGCTCCTGCTCTAGCTGTGATCTTCCAGACCTCTCAACCAACATAAAGTCCCCAGTGATTAGAAGACTGTCACGTTAATCCTATTTACAAAACAAATGGTCCACAATAACCTCTTTACTGGCCTGTATCTCTAACTTCTGTTACATGTAAGATCATGGAATACATCATACACAGTTTCCTGGTTTTTCTTAGAATCATGACATCATCAGCAATGCTAGCATGGCCTCAGTAAGTAGCGCTTCTGTGATTGACCAAAGTGATCAATATGGCCAATTACATTGTGTCAGGTCTGGATCAGTCCCATTAGAATGATGCAATCTTGCTAGACTTTTCCAAAACATTTGATAAAGTGTCTTAGACACCTGCTGCTTAAGCTCCAACACTATATAGTGTATTGCAAAATGCTTGACACCCATCTTCTGACGCCCTCTCGGTGCACCTACAAGAGGACACTCCTTAAGATTCGTTCCATGATTTTGCAGGACCAGGTTCCTGAGGGAATATTGCTTTCACTCTGCTGTCAGTATCATCTGGAACAAGTTACCATAACATCATGTGATAGCTCCCAACTTTCCAGGCCGGGATCTCAGATGTCATGTAATGTCCTTCTGTTTGCATTGTTTTAACCTTTTTTTCATTTGAACGTTGGACCCTCCCTCAGCTATGTGCATACCACAATGGTGCGAGTAGCCTGTTTTAAAGCGGCCAAGTCACAAACACAGAGTTGATGTAGTATACCAGTACAGCAGTATTCAACAGATGCATTTGAATATCGCCATTCAATGCAAATGCAGACATGAAGTGTCCCATCTGCCATCAAATCATGATGAGATGGATACATGGATTGCTTTGCATGCCTTCAAGGCTTGGATGCTGCTAGAAAGTGTTAAGGCTGGGTAGTTGTCAAATGCCAAGCTTTTGATGTACTGCTTGTACTGATATGCCGTCTTGGACCTTTATAAAGCATTGAAGTCTTGATGAGGGCTGGGACCTCCAAGAAAACAAGATTGCATTTTCCGCAAGTAATCTCAAGATGCCTGCCGGAACATTTTATGGGTTTCATGCAATAACTGGATGTGAGGCAACCCTTGCTTTCACTGGGATCGGAAAAAAGACCTGCTGGAAGAAATATTTTACATGCCCGATCTGCTTTCAGATATTTGAAGAGGTGTACGGTCATACAAGGCACAGGCGTTTGATGTTTGGTGCCAATGGAGAATCCATTGATGATGCAAGAATTTCACAATATGGTTAAGGTTAAGAAAATACTTGAACTGCTTCCACCAACAAAGGATGCACTAGAACTGAAAATTGCTACAGCAAACTATCAAGCTGGTATATGGATCTGAGCTGATAGATACAGAAATAAATGTTTTTGATACTACCGCATAGCAAGATGGTGCCGAACCCTTATAAGTGGTTTGGAAATGTACCAACTGCACCTGATGCATGCATTTAACAAGTTATGGGTGCAAAACCAAGTGCAAATCTATTTGCTGTAAATGCTTCAAAGCAGTTTTAAAAGGCACACTAACATGTGTTTGCGATGGTGTTAATTGTACCAATCCAGCAAATATAGTGAATTAATTAGTGACTTTTAACAGAACTGAACGTTTTGTTTAGGTGTTAATTTACCCCACCCACTTTACTTTAAGAAATACTTGTGCATAATGTATAGCTGGTATGACTACGTGCAGTTATTTGTTCCAGTAGCATTCTGTCTAACTTTTACTTTGATGTCATTTATGCTTGTTAAATAGCAACAATAGCGAAGACATGACAACATGTATGATCGTTACATGTTGATTTTAATGCTTTTTAATTGTTTTTGGATGTTCTCATTAATATTCATGGATATTCAACTAATACATTTTACACAAAATAAATTCTGAAAGGGGGTGATCCCCCGAGAGCAAAAATCGCAACACAAAAAGAGAAAATTGCAGACTCGGTTTTATTGAGTCTGTTCATGAACAGTAATTGAAAGTGCAACACTGCTCACGCCCCCTAGCACCGGCTTAAGCGGTATTCAATTTTCAGAACAAGAAGTACTGAAATTCATGATCTCGAAGGATCAGAAGGTTCAAATTAAAGGCAAATGTTTAACCTTAATTTTGGTTCCATGTTTATCATTTTATACCTAAAATTGATAAAGATATAATGATTACTCAAATAGGGTATATAAAATATGCACTTAGTTGAACTTGGACCTAATTAAGACAATCAAGGGCAAAATTTCAGGTGGCATGGGGCATTTTCTGAATACTTTGGACATACCCATTTTCTCATTTTGTTCATTAAATGTGTTAAACAATTCATTAAAAAGGGTAATGATCCTGTAGTACTACAACATACTGCATGTTTGGTTGTGAACCCTTTTACAGTTGGCAATCACGCTGGCCTATTTTCATGAACGCCGACAAGAAAGGTTTAGTACTCTATGAAGGCGACCTCTTAAATCCAGAAATGGAAGGAGAACGTCGGATATCTGTACTATTTCATTTTTGTCGTACCCTTTATTACTTTTCTACAGTTACTCTGTTTGCAGCTCAATCATTGAGTACACTAGCGATAGGTGGATACAGTATGTTCAATTAAATGTTTTTTCGTTAAACATGCACTTTAGCATTGTATTTGCCGTCGCGGTTGTTGTAGATTAGTCGGAGAGGGGATACGTTTATTTACACTGTTTGTCTTTTAGGGTGGGGATGGAATAAGAGTGAGGTTGGGCGCCCATAAACCGGTTTAACCCCCCAGTGGCTTTTGTCACTGACCGTTCAAAGGCGGTACTTCCATCTTCCTCCTATTGTATGTTTGTTTTGTCTTTGTGCGTCTCTTGTTGTTTTTTCTAGTTATGTACATTTGCTGTTTCCTTGTGTTGCTGTTCGGGTGAGTGTTTGTTCTGTATGTGGTGTTTCCTGCATGATTCATTTTTGTACTTTTAGACATCAAATATAACATATCCAGTGCATGCCTAATTCTACTATTTCATGCCATGGCTCGACACATTTTCCTAATTGGATGAACTAATTGTCCAGTATTCTAACATTTACCTAATCGTGTTGGATAGTATAGTGCCCGCTACGCTCAATAATTTCCGGTAGTTTCAGCGCTTATGGAAACGCACTTAAATTACGCCATAAGTTAATCACGGAGTGACATAGAACTGCTAAAATACGTCAGTGAACAAAGAAATGCGGTATACTATAAGAAATAGTAGAGCGCACGTCGAGCCTAATTGCATTATAGTGACCTACCAGTAAGTCCGAAAATCATTTTCGGGCTGACTGGTAGGTCAATATAATGCAATAAGGGCCTCAGTGGGATATACTATTTCTTATGTAGTACATGTTCAAGACACAATTTAGTGGCAGCGATTACAGAATTTTCTCCACTTGAGTTTTGGTTTTTTGGTTCTGTTACATGGTTATATTCTGAAAATGGGTCATCCCTCGAAAGCAAAAATAGAAATAAGACTCGGTGTTATTGAGTCTATTCATGAGTAGTATTTAAAAGTGCAACACTACTCACGCCCCTAGCACCGGCTTAAGCAGTATTCAATTTTCAAAACTAACAGCATGAAAACTAATGATCCCGAAGGACCAGAAAATATAACAACACTGAGAATGAAGTAAGTTTATGTCACAAACTTTGATTTGCAACCAAGGCTGCCGTGCGTGGGGTATTCATCACCTTTAGTGATAGTTCAATTTTTATACTATTCTCATCTTGATGGCATGTACTATTAGACAATGTTAAAACTTTTATATCAAGTTGTTCTTGAATAGGTATGGAACCTGTAGAATCAGGTGTATAATATTTTGTAAGCAAACACTGCAGAAACTGACCAGACATGTTCTGCATAAGCTGCATGACCAAGAACTGTGTTAAAATGAAGGTGCTCCTCAAGATGATTCTACAGACTAGTCATAGTCATAGGGTTTGGTGGAAAAATGACTTCTTTATTTCTCCATCCAACCCCTAAGTTGTGGTCTCTCTTTAGAATCATCTCTTGAGAGCATTCAAAATAATGGTCACAGTATAGGGTTTGGTGGTGAAATGACGATTTTAGTATTTTAGTATGCACGTTTTTCTTTAGCTCTGCTCACCTATGTTTACACTCAACCACCTATGTTTCATCAGGGATCTTCCGCTTACTAGTCTCTAGGAATAATGTATAATATGACCATAAGATCTAAGTCATGTTGGATTATAGTCAAATACGGACCAATAGGTAAAACGTTCATCACAGTTCCTGGTCATATTCAGAAATGATATGTATGGCAAATTGATCTGTGTCAACTTCACTTCTAGATAGCGACAGTTGAACGTGTACGTCTAGGGTTTAGTTGTCCTTTCAAAACTTGGTTGAAACCATAGTAACATTTTTTTCGACAATGTTTTTAATATTGTAAACGGTACAGTCTGTTGAAGATCTCCAATCTTTATCAATCTGAAAAACTGCAGATGCTAATGAGAGTCAAACACTGACGGTCCTCATTAGAATTATGTATCTGGACCATGCACTATTCTGCAGAGCTAGATAACTGTGCGCACTCAAATGTTTAAATCGTCATTTCTCCACCAAACTCTAAGATAAAGAACAGTGCTTCAAAGACTAACATTACCACAATTCTACACAAAACCCTGTGTTATGACTACTTGGCAGAATTTAAACACATGTTACAGCAAAGGATTTGGTAGAGATAGAGAAATAAAATATTTTTTCTAAATGCATCATATCTATACTTCTGTATTAGGACAAAAAATCTGTTTGAAGCTGAACCAGTCAAATCTGATCCATAGGACAACTTTATATGACACTGTTTAAGAAATAGATAGTGTAGATTCTGATCATACTACCCCAAACGTGTCCACAGCTTTTGCACCTTCACAAGCCGTTTAACCCTTTTCTCCATAAATACGCCTTTCTATGCCTTTGCGAACACAGTAGACCCAGATCATGCGACTCCTGTAGGATCAGGTTCGGCTCAGTTTGCTTAAAATGTAATATAGATATGATTCTACAGTTTCTTTCTACCATTACCAAGAATTCCCGTGATTATGTGTTATTATTACATATATAATTTATTTAATTAATATTCATGACGTCCTTATTTTTACATGAATATACATGGTGGAGATGGTTAGCTTAGGACTACCCTATTAGCCTAGGTATGTCTGGCAGACTATTTAGAACAATTACGGTGGGCTTTTGCTGTGTCAACAAGACATTGCCACTACATTTTGTACGCAAATCAGTGATACCTTTTGACAAAGGCTTGCACCTGGATGAAATACCAAGTGACTTGGCATCTAATCAGGACCAAATTGTTTGACACTCACATAAGAATTTTAGAAGAATTGAAGTAGTATTGAAGATAATAAGTTTGCTATTGCTTTGTTAATTTACCATTTGAATGTGGAAAAACTCAAATTTGCAGATCTCAAAGTCTACCGTGTGGGAGTGTCGAAACAGAATCCCTTAAATCGTGGAAATGCACAAGTGCATAATTTATACAAATAAGCAGTTTGACTCCAGCCAATAATTAATTTTAAGGAGAATACGGGATTTAATGCATGGCGTCGTTAAATCGTGTGCAAATCATAGCGCTCATTTAATATTAATTTTAGCCAATCGTCCGTTGTATTACTACACCGTGTGTAAACTATTGCCGGGAGAGACGTCAGTTATAGCCTCTTTCATTGTCTATGGCATTTTAAAGGCGTATGTTATAAAAAGAATCTTACATTCATGTTTTACAAGGTGTTGTCATGAAATTCGTTTACTTAAATGAATATGATACGAGCTTAAGCTCGTGTCATATTATTATAGTAAAATAATGTAGTTAATATAGTATTGCTTCAAACTATGGGTGTTTATTATTGTTACAGTGGGTGCCAAATAGGAATAGCCATATGTACGAGTGATTTTGAAGCCGTCAACTGCAAATTTGGTTTTGGCCAATTTCATACTTTCGATCAAAGACTGTTTGACATAGCTGGAACTTGTACGGTCATCTTGTATAAGGTACTTGAAAATTTGCAGCAATTACAGTTGCTTGATAAAAATCCCAATTCAAGCAACATTATTGTGTCCCATACCAATTATATCCCTCGAAGAGGTAGCGTCTGTTATATCCCTCGAAGAGGTAGCGTCTGTTATATCCCTCGAAGAGGTAGCGTCTGTTATATCCCTCGAAGAGGTAGCGTCTGTTATATCCCTCGAAGAGGTAGCGTCTGTTATATCCCTCGAAGAGGTAGCGTCTGTTATGTCCCTCGAAGAGGTAGCGTCTGTTATGTCCATCATATCGGACATAATGTGTCTGTTAGGGTCAAACAATTAGATAATTTAAACTTTAATGGAAAAGTGATGTGCACATGTTTAACACAATTCTGTATCTGCTTCATAACACTACTGCTTCCTGTCATATTTTTCTAAATACTTTCCAAATACATTAAACTCCAATATGTATCGATAATTTGAATGTGTGTCTTGTACTTGAGCAAGGCGAATAGTTAAATACTATCTACAAGGGTGTAAATATAAACATAAAATGAATTTTATCTGCTCCATAGCTCTACTATGCCCTGTCTAATTTTGAAATAACTTCACTTTACCCTTTACTCCACAGAGACATATTTAGCTCAACTGGCACGAAGTGCCAAGGTGAACTATTGTGATCGCCCTGTGTCCGTCGTTGTCAGTCGTCAACTTTTTCTAAAAATGACATCTTCTCCTAGACCACTGACTGGATTTTTACCAAACTTGGCAGGAATGTTCCTTGGGTCAACCTCTTCCAAAGCTGTTCAAATAATTTGATTCCATGCAGAACTATGGTTGCTATGACAACCAATGTCCAAAAAAGAAAATAAAAACTTTAAAAATCTTGTTGTCAAAAGTTGTAAGGCACAGGGCTACTAAATTTGATGTGTAGAATCACCTAGTGGTCCTCTACTTAGATTTTCAAATTTTGTCCCTGGGTGAAAATTGGCTTAACCCCGTGGATCACAAGTTTTACATTGGTGAAATCTAAACTTCTTGTCCGAAAGCGGAAAGCTTAGAGCTGTGATATTTGATATGTAGCATTATCTGATGAACCTTTACTAAGATTATTAAAAGTATGGCCGTTGGGTCAAAGACGGCCATGCCCTGTGGGTCACATGTTTTACATAGGATTATATAGTTAACACTTTAAAAAGTATTCTTCTCTCAAACCGGAAGGCTTACAGCTGTGATGTTTGATATGAAGCATCATCTGGTAGATCTTTAGCAAGATTTTCAAATTTTGTCCATGGGCTCAAAATTAATTGTCCCCAGCCTGGGGATCACAAGTTTTACATAGGATTACATTGTAAAAGCTTTAAAAATCTTCTTGTCCGAAACCGAAAAGCCTCGATCAGTGATATTTGTAATATTTTATAAGGTGGACCTTTACCAAGATTGTTCAACTGAAAGGCTAAGATCTATGATATTTAGTAGCTAGCATCATCTAGTAGCCCTCTACCAAGATTGTTCAAATTTAACCCCTAGGGTCCAAATTGGTTTTACCCCGGGGGTACAAATTTTACTGAAAACTTTAAAAAATCTTATTGTCGAATTCCACAAGGCCGAGAGCGTAATCAAATTCGGAATGTACCAACATCTGATGGACCTCTACAACAATTGTTCAAATTTTGCCCCTGGGGTCAAAATGTCTCTGCTCCACGGTCACAAGTCTTACAACGGATTATATGGTAAAAACTTTAAAATAGACTTGTCTGAAACCCAGAAGCTTAGAGCTGTTATATTTGATTTGTAGTATTATCTGAGACCTCTTCAAGGATTATTCAAATTTTACCCCAGTGTAAAAGTAACCCTGTCCTTTGGGTTGTCGGCTTACATGGAGTTATATAGTGAAATCTTCAAACAACTTCTCTGAAACTGTTATGGTCAGAACTTTGGTATAGAAAACATAGCAAACAAGGTGAGCAATACAGGGCCATCATGGCCCTCTTGTTACTCAACTTTTGTAACTAGATCATGTAACAGTATACTATTGTGATTAATCAATACGCTTTGCTTTGGCTTATGATACCACACTATTCAGTAAAAAGATATACTATATGATACGAAGAGAATACGTTAACTTATTTTTATTACGCACCCTTTGAAAGATGGTCGTATATTTTGTTTTGCACATTTGCATTTTGTCATACTGATGTTTCCATTTCTGGGGAAAATGTAGACACATGCCAACCTTGAAGCTGTGTGTATGCCTACTTTTGTATTGTTGTATTGTTTCAATGTTCCAGGTTACAGGTGACGACTCAGTATCAGGTTCCACAATAATTTCTGCCACCTTGGAAAACTCTGGGATCTTACAATATCCAATAATGAGTATGATTCAAGTGATAATAGGCCAATACGTAGTAAAGGTTATGGTTGCTGGGCCAACTGCGATTTCGGAGTTAAATGGAGCACCATTAAGTTTACCTCTTACAACTGATGAAGTACAAATCCGAAATATGCCTTCGGGAGTTGTAGTAATTGAAGCGTTTCGCTTCCTTTTAATACTTGATCCGGTAAAGCAGACCTTAAAGATCTTTCTTGCTGACACCCCTGGAAAGGTACATATCAAGAGAGAATAATATTAAATTTTCTAGTGATAAGAAAAATCCCATGAGAAATAGTACATCATTTTCATAGTTTTGCTATACAAAAACTAACAGCCAGGTCTCTTTTCATTGTGTAATAGGTATCTATTCATTGTGTAGTATGTCACTGTTCATTGTGTAATAGGTCACTTTTCATTGTGTAGAAGGTCACTATTTATTGTATAGTAGGTCACTGTTCAATGTTTAGTAGGTCACTATGTTCATTGTATAGTTGGTCACTATGTGCATTGTATAGTAGGTATATATGTCCATTTAGTAGAATATCACTATGTTCATTGTATAGTTGGTCACTATGTTCATTGTATAGTAGGTCACTATGTTCATTGTATAGTAGGTCACTATGATTATTGTTAAGTAGGTCACTATACTTATTGTACAGTAGGTCTCGATGTTCATTTGGTAGTAGATCACTATGTTCATTGTATAGTAGGTCACTTTGTGTAGTGTGTAGTAGGTCACTATGTTCATTGTATAGCAGGTCACTATGCTCATTGTATAGTAGGTCACTATGTTCATTGTATAGCAAGTCACTATGTTCATTGTATAGTAGCGTAGTAGATCGCTATGTTCATTGTTTAGTAGGTCACTATGTCCATTGTGTAGTAGTTCACTATGTTCATTGTATAGCAGGTCACTATGTTCATTGTATAGTTGGTCACTATGGTCATTGCATAGTAGGTCACTATGTTCATTTGTAGTAGGTCTCTAAGCATTGTGTAGTAGGTCTCTATTAATAATGTAGTAGGTCACTATGTTCATTTTGTAAAAGGTATCTATTCATAGTGTAGTAGGTCACTGTTCATCATGTAATAGTAAGTATTAGTATGTCCTAATTATTGTGTAGTAAGACACAGCTCCATTTACCTCATAAACATTTCTACAGGAATCTATGACTTCATGAATATTCATTAGCATATTTTTTGTCAATGATGAGAACATGTTTTGGCCATTTCAGAAACTAGAATCAGATGTATAAAATTCAGTAAGCAAATAGAGCAGAGCCTGATGAGATAAATTCTACAGTTGGGTTTACTTTGTTTGCAAAGTGATTTAGTTACAATCATCACACTTCTGAATGGTAATCTAATACATAATATTTACATGTTATTGACAATGATGAATGGTAATCTGTTACATAATAGATCAATAGAATTGACAATGATGAACAGCAATCTAATACATAATAAATCAATGTTAACTCGTTCCCTCCTAGACTATTATTGAGTTAATCTGCCGAAAAGGAGCATTAACTATAGAAAAGGAGGAATTTATAATTGCGTAATTTTGAAACCATTGTGATTACCATAGGAGCAAATGCTCTATTTACCGCAATGGTTTCATAATTTGACTTTTACAGAGGCACCAACATGTGTCACGATTTGCATGTCAAATGCATTTTTGTATGAACAAATATGCATAAAAACACGTATACTGGAGCATTGTATTTAACTCTTTGTACGCTGGTGGTGAAAATGTGATTATCTATGCAAACAGGTTGAATCCAGCTGAGACACTGCATAATGTGGCGTCTCATCAGTATCCAAATTGTTTGCCACTTTGACTATATTTTTATAAAGAAATGAGAGGAATTCAATACTTAGCATAGACAGGGTTAAGCCATTCCCTCACCGGCTGTTTCTAGACTCAACCTCTTTGAATAAATCTATAAAAATGAGCATATGCTAGAGAAAAAGGAAAATGTTAGACTTGTGTAGTATTGAACCCGTTGTGATAAATAGACGTAATAGAGTATTTGCTCCTATTGAGCAGCTCTATTTACCGCGATGGTTTCAAGAAATGACTATTAAGGCTTAGAAAGGCGTCAATTTATGGTTAATTAAAGAAGATGGCGAGGAAGCTGTCAATGGGTTTACCTTGATGTTTTAGTGCTAGTATGTTTTATATGCAGATTAATATTTGAAGTATTTCTCCTCCATCTGTATTGAACTGATCATCTCCAAATAACTGTAATACTTTGCTAGTGACTGTAAATTCTACCTGTATACAAAGCAACCTTCCAACGAATAACAAAATACAAACAAAAACCACCTCAGAGTTGAACATTGGATTTTGTTCTTTGAGTCTCCACTAGAAGCATAAGTTGTGCAAACTATTATTTGTCAATTCTCCAACAAAACGTTTGTTGTGACCACTCTTTAGAATCATTCTTTAAAACGAATCTAGAGATTATCTCTAACCAAAAGTTGTTAAGTTTACTTCATTGAAAAACAGTCCAGGAATTAACAAGTGGCTTGCTTGCAAATCCTTTTTTAATGTTCTTATTCTTGAAAAATAGTATCAATGTTTGATCTGGAGTACATGTATTATTCCACTTTTAGGTTGAAGGCTTGTGTGGAGATAATGATCATAATGCCGAGAATGATTTTGATGCTGATGGTGCCCCAGGATCAGCCAATGCACATATTGATATCTGGTCAAATGGGGGATGTAATGAACCGAAGACACATGAACCATGCGATCAGAATCCTATACTTGTATGTATTCAATAATTTATTTTGCATGCTTAGTGATATTTCTTTCATTAACATTGCTGTTGTGTGTGGTTCTGAAATTTAACATACCATCATATTGCACAACTTCTTTTTGCAATTTACTCTTTAGATACGCCTTTAACACTTTCCCTGTTCAATATCTTGTTTCCTCATAAATATTCATAAACTGAATCAATAAAATTGAACGAGGTAAAGGGAGTTTTTTTTCACCATGGTGGAAACAGTGATCAAAGCAGACCTTAGTCAGACAGCTCCCTCAGGAACTATCTAAGTTTGGGTCTACTCTGTTTGAAAAGGTGAAGGAAAGGTTGAACATTTTTGCGAACAGAGTATCAAATATTAATCTAATTATTATACCCCCATAACATTTGGTGGGGACTATGTAGGAATCATCCGTTCATCAGTCCGTCGCGTTTTTCCGGGACATTTGCTATTTTCTTGAAAACTTCTTTTCATACCAACTTCAAACTTAATATATATTATCTGGGTTATGTGGGGACAGTCTGCTCCATTTTTATATCTCTTGCACAAAAATCGACAGAAATATGCCCCTATTTAACTTCATATTTTGTCTCTTAATTGGGACATATTTTTGGGACATGCCGTTTTTCTGATATGATAATGTCTTCAAACTTGGTTCACATTATGCGGGTGATGAGAGGATAAACAGTCAACAAGAGTTGTAACTCTGAATTATTTTTGAGGGAGTTATTCCCCTTAATTACTTTTCAGAAGCATTTTTTTGTTTGAAGCATAACTTCTGAAGTATTGTAGGCATAACTGTAAAACTTTCTGTTTGGATAGATGGTGATGAGAGGATGTGCAGTCAACAAGGGTAGTAGCTCTAGATTCATTTTTGAGGAAGTTATTCCCCTTTGTTATTTTTAAGAAGCAATTTTGTCCGGAGCACAACTTTTAACGTATCGGAGGCACGAATGTGAAATTTTATGTACATGTATAGATAGGTGGTGATGAGAGGTTTGCATGTATAACGAAAACATTTAAGTGAACAAACTGTATCCACCTATCGCTAGTGTACTCAATGATTGAGCTGCAACCAGAGTAACTGTAGAAAAGTAATAAAGGGTACGACATAAACGAAATAGTACAGATATCCGACGTTCTCCTTCTGTTTCTGTATTTAAGAGGTCGACTTCATAGAGTACTAAACATTTCTTGTCGGCGTACATGCAGGGTATACAAGAGGCCAGCGTAATTACCAACTGTAAAAGGGTTGACAACCAAACATGCAGTATGTTGTAGTACTACAGGATCATATCCCTTTTTAATGAAATTTGTAACATATTTGAAGAATAATTTTACGAAGTTTGTAAATCAGATCACCATAAAATTCGGGATGTGAAATACCGTGTCACAGAAGCGCTTTGGTACTTGCCAATTAGTGAGAGATTTCGATAGTTAGAGGAAGTTTGTCTAAAGTTATGGTATCTATATCCTTGCTTAAGCAGCTTTTCAGTTAAAATAAGATTTCGACTGTTAAAATCGTCAATAGATGAACAAGCTCTAGCAAAACGAATAAGTTGAGATATATAAACCCCGTAAGACGGTGCTCGGGGAACATCTCCGTCAAGATGAGGGTAATTTACAATATTAAAATCAAAATTATCTCTTTTGTCATATATATTAGAAGAAATCATTCCATTATAAATTTTAAGGAATAGATCAAGAAACACTGCACAATTGTCGGACGGGTTAGCTTTATTCAAGTTCTTTAAGATAAATTGTAGGAATCAGAGCATCAAAAAAGCGGTTATCTAAGTAAAAAATATCAAAATATCGAGAAGTTTCATTGAAGGCTTTTATAACATCTTCTTGTGATTGAGGATTCCAACGTAAAATGAAATATCTCTCATAGCAGTGCAAAAACAAATCTGCGACAAGTGGTATATAGCATTCCCAAAACGTACAAATATGTTATCCAAAAGAAAGGTTAGTGATTCGCAAACTTCTGAGCAAGTCCAATTGGTGTAATATTTCATTTCTCGTCATTAAAGAAAGCTTTTTCAGCACTACATGCAAGGAATGATGTTTTATCCCGGGCAAATACTTTCTGGATTAAGTTTATCCTTAATTAAAATATGAGGAAGAGTTGTGTACAAAGAAAAAAATCGTATGTGCATACAATGGATGCAAGGTACCCTTTGTTCTTAAGGTTGTTTAAGACTTCTGAAGAGTTCTTAATATACCAGAAGAGATTAATTCCAGAATTTTCATAAGTCTTATCACAGTTACCTTCGTTAAACAAGAAGTCAAAAGTATAGACAGTTTAGTAGTTGTACATGAGCTAGAATTTGCAATGAGACGCGCTTTATATGGTTTTTATGTAGTTTTGGAACCAATACATTGTAGGAAGTTTATGTTGTGTACTTCTAATTTCGGTTCCAAATTGTTCACACTTTTTGGCATGGTCTGAAACGATAGTCTTTTCGTCAGTAGTACCTGAAACTTAAACTAAATTTATTTTTAGGGGAGTTTAGTTGCTTAGTAACTTTTTAGGAACAATAACTTCTCTAGTATTGTAGGTAACTGTGAAATTTTATAAATGGATAGAGGGTCATGAGAGGGTGTGCAGTCAACAAGGACTGTAACTTATTTTGGAGAAATTAATTTTTAAAGGGATTTATTCCACTTTGTTACTTTTCATAAATAATATCTGAGCATATCTTTTCAAGTACTACTTCTACATTTTTTACCAATGAACCTTAAGATTTGCATATGCATTCATAATGATGTGTGGTGCCATAATTTTCATGCGGGTCATTCCTTGATTGGGCTTTAATTTTAAAGTATGGATGAAAGGATTATTGAACTATTGCCTTTTGTATTGAAGTCATTGGATCTTTTGACAAGGTGGTGGGTGGGGTATCAATCATCTTCAGTGATAGTTATGTCTCTTCCTTTAGGGGAGGGGGACATATTGATGTTGTGCTTTCTGTCTGTCTGTCCGTCCGTCTATCTGTCTGTTAAAGGTCAAGTAAACAGATTGGTTTTTCGTCAAATTCTGATAGTATACAGTTAGTTAAACACCAAGCTTTAGAAAATTCTTACCGTTTTTATCTTGTTTTGATTTAAATCGAGTTTTTATTTTACCGGGAACCGTCCATTTTGAAAACCGATACATGATTATCTCCCTTGCGTGACGTCACTTGTGTACTCGCCCGTCTGGGATCCCATTGAGAGGGAGGAATGTACACAGAAACTTAACTTTTTCCTTTAAATTAACGCCTCTGCAAACAAAGTAGATCCAGATCAGAGTCTACAGGAACCATCTAATTAGGTTTTGTTCTGTTTGTTTACAAAATTAGATCAAATCCGACTCCACATTTTCTCTAAATACCAAAATTATTATCCATAGATTAGCCATAGAAAGTGACACTTTATCGAGTAGGGGAAACTATTTATGGGGTGTGATGTTTATTTTAGGTGTGAAATACAATTATACTTAATATTAAACACATATGTTATAATTTTGTTAATCTTAACTCTTCTCTTGCTGAATTTTAAAATACATTTCTCCTTGTTACACATGCCCTGTTGTATACTTACATATATCTTCACTGTGCAGTCACTGCTGTGGAGTGCACGGGTTGCACAATCAACTTGAAAATAGTGCAGACCCTGATGAGACGGCTCCTGCAGGAGCTGTCTCACCTCGGTTTCACTATTTACAGGTAGGTATATTGACGTGAATAGCAAGCGAAGGGTTGAAACTTACTTTACCTGTCAGTGAATTTACACTATTCATAAACTATAATTTTAAATTCAGGACCAAGACCATTAGCATATATCCTTCTTCTTATTATTATTATTATACCACATTTATATAGCGCTCGTTTCACACAGGATATGTGCGTTCAAAAGCGCTTCACATCGATGAAATCACCGGCACGAACCGCATGTTTATCTATCCAGACGATAAGAGATATATATTAAATATACAATAATTAATGATATAAATAAAATCACTAGCCGGTGGGACCACATGATTCCCTCTATGGTAATGGGTGGCAAAATGAACCAACCCAAATAGCACTCGAGCCATTATATACACAAAACAGAGAAAATATAGTTACGAAATCTGGTGCATACAGTAACCCAAGTGAATGAACACCCTACATTGACTATAGGAGTTCAGTGCAAACAATGGCAATATCTTAAAAACGATACAGCCTTCCGAAGTCACAATTAAGACTAGATAGTGTAGATTCCGATCAGAGGGACCATTTGGGTCCCGCCCATGAGTCGGGTCCAAACAACTTTTATACAGAACCGGACAACTTTCGATGAATTTCATATTTAGGCAAAGTGGGTTCAAATGAAATGGGACATTCTCGTTACTATGTATAAATGTACGTACTTTAGAAAAAAAAGAAATTCCACCAAAATACAGAAAAATAGGAAATTATATTTTTATTTTACTTTTATATTTGCAATACCTAAATGATACATTACTTTCAGAAAATCGAGTAAAGGTTGAAATACCAAAATATGTATTTTGTTGGAAGAATGTGAAAAAGGTGGATCTTGATAACAAATGGTTGTCAGTCTTGAAGAATGACTAATTTTTTTATTAATATATTCATGTTTCTAAAGCTTGTGAATTATGTTTAAATGACTGGACCAACTACAAATAAAACGTGTATAAAAATATGGTCAACACATTAAAACTGTTACTACATTTTTTCATCATAATTTTACAGTATACTCGTATGTGCAATTTAACTATGTTTTGTAGGGAAACAACAGTAAATATAGCCATTAGAATTTCTCTATGAATGAATGTGTTAAATGGCCTTAGGCCATATTGTACTAAACAATATTACACACGAATGACCCATGCAGGGTCAGTAGTCTCCAGATGTCAGTTATCATAGTTGCCCTTTGTCAAATACACAACCGGGGACAATGATTATTACATGGCCATAAAACCCGCATACTACGTTTTGTTGCATTCCTTTATGTAGCTGTGGTAACGTATAAAAAGATTCAATTATTGCGGCCATGGTGCCTCAAAGTTAGTTTTGGGCATTATGTAGGTAATAATCAGTAAAACTATAAAACGCATCCAATGAACAATTCCGTAAATTACAGTAATCCAGAATGACTTTTTTCCTATGGATTTATGGTCAAAATTGTCCATGTTCAAACATTGCAAAAAGGATCATATTTATGATAAACTATTTCCCTGATGAAAAATGTGTGAGTAAATTACTTCATGAATATAAACCCTTCATTCCACGTGCATGTTTATGCCAATGCAAACATAGTAGACCCAGATCAAACGTATTGAAACAAATTTACAGAGTAGATCCAGATCAGATGGATTCTGTTGTATCTCCCTGATCAGGTTCTTGTCGATTTGCTTATGAAATAATATACCGGTAGGTCAATTACTCCCATAGCCTGTGCTCATATATCATTAACTCTCCATGAAATAATTGTTTCTTACACAAATATTCACGAAGAAGATCTAAAGGCTTTTTCTTCACAATGTTAACTTTTCAAATGGATCATTGGCTCTGACAGATCAATTAGGATTAGATCAACAAAATTTCATAAGCAAAAAGAGCAGAACCTGATCAGACAGCTCTTACACTGTCCGATCTGGATCTATTCTGTTTGCAGACGCACGTTAAGCCGTTGATATAAGAAGAGAGTTATTGGAAAATTGATTTTAAAGCAAATTAGGTGTCTGCTGCCAACAGTGCTAAATCGTGCTTATTAATCATTTTTTCTCTTACGAGTATTTATTAAAGGTTTCATGACCTCATGAATATTCATTACAGGGATTACAGAGACGCTAGACAACCCTGTTCGAATCTAAAGAAATAAGTCTACGGACTAAGCAATCAGAGAAGATCCTGATCAGACAGTTCCTGTGTGATTTGGGTTTACGCTGTTAACAACAAACGTTTGTATAGAATAATTTTCCACGAGGATAAAACCCATCAACCTACAGTGCTAAACCTAAGTCAGATTTATAACAGAATGTAGCATATCCTTTTTTATAATTGTAGACCCAGGTCATCGACTGCACTATTTTCTCTAGTATAAATTTCACGGAAAACAGCCATCGAGACAAAATGTAAGCTGACCCAATATAAATCACATCATGTTTTCTTGAGTTTATCGTATTTTGGTAATTTAAATAATCCTATTTAGTCTCTGTCAGATTAGGAGCTACACCCATAGGCTGGGATACACCCATAGGTAGCACAAATTACTATTTTACCACTCAAAACGAAGCAGAAGTACATTACGTGCGATTCTTTTCTATACGGTATCTAGTTCGACATTAATCGCGAATGTTCACGAGTGACGTCATCACAAGGGAGATAAGCGAGCGACCAAAATCAGCTAGTGCTTACTTATCCGTGATATATGACAGCTGCTATGTGCGATATGACTGTATTTTTTGTGTTTTCGAAACTACGTCAAATATTTACGAAAAAGTGACCTGTCTGTTTACTTGGCCTTTAAAATTCTTGTGCAGCTAACTCCTCCTACACTGTAAGAGGGATTTCCTTAAACATTTTACATATGAACCAGCTATATGTGAGGATGGTCATGTGGTTTGGACTTTAGGCTGCAACGATTTTGAAAGAAGTTATGACCCTTTGTAGTTTTTCCTTATATAGAATATATAGCGAAAAAATCTTGCGCAACTCCTCCTACACTATTTGAGGGATTTATTTCAAGCTTTTACATATGAACCAGATATATGTCTTGTGCAGCTAACATCTCTTATACTATGTAAGAGTTTTCATTCAAACTTTTACATATAAACCAGCTATATGTGAGGATGGTCATGTGGATTGGAATATGGGCTGCAACAAATTTGACAGAAGTTTGGATTTTTGACATATGAATTTATTCCTCTTATGGGTATCAGTTTTTCATAGGAACATCTTTAAAAATCTTCTTCTCTGAAACCGTAAGGCATAGACTTTTGATATGTAGCATCATCTAATGGCCCTCTACAAAGATTGTTCAAATCATAACTCCCGGACCCAAAATGGCCCCGCCCCGGGGCTTATCAGTTTTTCGTAGGAAAATATTTAGAATTCTTCGTCTCTGAAACCATATGTCCTAGACCATTGATATTTAATATGTAGCATGATTTAATGGTCCTCTACAAAGATTGTTCAAATTATGACCCCTGGACCAAAAATGGCCCCGCCCCGGGGCTTATCAGTTTTTAATAGGAAAATCTCCAAAACTGTAAAGCCTAAACCTTTGATATTTGGTATGTAGCATCATCTAATGATTTTCTACAAAGATTGTTCAAATTGTTACCCCCAGGGCCAGAAGTGGTCTCGCCCCATGGCTTATGAGTTTTTATAGGTATTTTTTAAAGATCTTCTTTTCCGAAACTGTGAGGCCTAGACCTAATGGTCCTCTACAAAGATTGTTCAAATTATGACCCCTGGATCACAAATGGCACCGCCCCAGGGCTTATCAGTTTTTCATAGGAACATCTTTAAAAATCTTCTTCTCTGAAACCGTAAGGCCTAGACTTTTGATATTTGGTATGTAGCATCATCTAATAGCCCTCTACAAAGATTTTCAAATCATGACTCCCGGACCAAAAAATGGCCCCGCCTAGGGGCTTATTAGTTTTTTATAGGATTTGTTTTGAATTCTTCGTCTCTGAAACAATATGTCCTAGACCATTGATATTTAATATGTAGCACGATCTAATGGTCCTCTACAAAGATTGTTCAAATTATGACCCCTGAACCAAACAATGGCCCGCCCCGGGGCTTATCAGTTTTTCATCGGAAACTCTTTAAAAATCTTCTTCTCCAAAACTGTAAAGCCTAAACCTTTGATATTTGGTATGTAGCATCATCTAATTATTTTCTACAAGGATTGTTCAAATTGTTACCCCCAGGGCCAAAAGTGGTCCCGCCCCATGGCTTATCAGTTTTTATAGGTAAGTTTTTAAAAATCTTCTTTTCCGAAACTGTAAGTCCTAGACCTTTAAAATTTGGTATGTAGTATCATCTAATGGTGTTCTACTAAGATTGTTCAAATTATGACCCCAGGACCAAAATTGCCCGCCCCCTGGCATCATCTAAAGTTCTTGTATTAAGATTGTTCAAATTTTAACCTCCAGGCCTAAAACTATGGCCTTTGGTTTCATATTGGCCCCAGTCTGAAGCTGACTTATTTTTACATAGAAATACAGTGTATATGTATGCATAAGTCTATACCAGGTGGGCAATTTAGGACCATCATGCCAAAGTGCCAAGATGAGCTATTGGGATGATCCTGTGTCCGGCGTCGTGTGTTGTGCGTATGTCCGTATGTTCATCGTGCGTACGTGCGAACGTGCGAACGTGCGGACGTCAACAATTTACTTAAACATCTTCTTCTCTGCAACCACAAAGCCAATAGCTTTGATATTTGGTATGTAGCATGATGTAATGGTCCTCTACATAGATTGTTCAAATTATGTCCCCGGGCCAAAAATTGCTCCAGGGTTTATCAGTTTTTCATAGGAAAATCTTTAACAAATCTTCTTCTCTGAAACTGTAAGGCATAGACCTTTGATATTTGGTATGTAGCATGATCTAATGGTCCTATACTAAGATTGTTCAAATTATGACCCCTGGGTCAAAAATGGCACCGCCCCGGGGCTTATCAGTTTTTCATAGGAAAATCTTTAAAACATTTCTTCTCTAAAATTATAAGGTATAGACCTTTGATATTTGGTATGTAGCATTATCTAATGGTCCTCTATCAAGATTAATCAAATTATGACCCCGGACTAAAAATGGCCCCGCTCTGTTGGGCTTATCAATTTTTCATAGGAAAATCTTTAAAAATCTTCTCCCCCAATACTGTAAGGTATAGACCCTTGATATTTGGTATTTAGCATCATCTAATGGTTTTCTACCAAGATTGTTCAAATTAATACCCCTGGGCCAAAAATAGCCCAGCCCTGGGGCTTATCAGTTTTTCATATGAAAATCTTTAAGAATCTTTTTCTCCAAAACTGTAAGGCCGAGACCTTTAATGTTTGGTATGTAGCGTTATCTCATAGTTTTCTACCAATATTGTTCAAATTATGTCCCCTGGGTTGAAAATGGCCCCGCCCCGGGGCATATTATTTTTTAATAAGAAAGTCTTCTCTTATAATCCTCTGTCTCTCGTTCCTTGAAGTGCATCATGCAGGCCTTAACATGTAAACATATTCTTTTCTGAAACCACAAAGCCTACAATTTTGATATCTGGTATGTACCATGATCATGGTTCTCTACAAAAAATGTTCAAGCTATAACCAAAAGTTAAAACTCTTCTCTGAAACTGTACATTCTAGACATTTGGTTTGTAGCATCCTTTAGTAGTTCTTTTCCAAGATTGTTCAAGTTATGACACCTTAACAAAAAGTGTCCCGCGCAAGATTGCATGCAATCTTAATTGAAATCATAAATCTGTTACGATCATGGCCCCCTTGTTATTCTGAAAATAGCATATGAGGGAATGGCTTAATAGATATTCATGCAGTGATCAATTCATGCACAAATGATAAGTAAGGAAACTGTTTATCCTTTACTCTATGAATATTCATATAAGGAATACTGACTGTAGGAACATCAGTTAGCTAAATCTTTATAACGGCATATCATAACAGTAGTTTTACCATTGCTAAAACAGTAAAACCAAATACTATTTTCATCTAAATAGAGAGAGGCCCTGATAAGACGGCTCCTACGAGATTTTTCTGATCTGAGTTTACTCTGTTTGCACAGATGTCTCTATCAGATAAAGAGTTCAATTATAACTGACTGTTTTGTAAGTGATTAATCCTTTAGTACACATACATGTTTTTTTTGCAAACAGAATAGATCCATATCTCCTGTAGGTCTGCTCTGTTTGCTGGACTCTTTACTCCATAATTACATATTTTAACGTCTTTGCAAACCGAGTAGACACTCTGAAGGGGTCTTCTATGTGTGCTTATGTCTGAAGGGGTCTTCTATGTGTGCTTATGCTATGATACAGATTTGATTCTTCAGTTTCTACTATGGCAAACAAATGTCCCGAGTTGATGTAAAAAATTGTGGTAATGAACTTTGATAGTCATATTTGTTATATAATGTTATATAGATTAGATTCTACAGCGTCTAGCATGGATAGATATACCTTTCAGGTACAAAAATGTTAAAAATCAGTTTATTATAACAATTTGAGATAACATTTTGAGATAACAATTTCTAGCATATATACAGTATTGTCTTTTTAATAGGAGGTTGTTGCTATTTGTATAGTGAAAGTAATGCAGAAACTACAAAAAGCACAAGGGGAACATTCAGTCTTGCTTTCAGTCTGCAATAAGCTACATCCTGTATTTAAAAAATATATGACGTTACTTCCATCTTGCCCCTATTGTATGTTTGTTTTGTCTTTGTGCGTCTCTTGATGTTTTTATAGTTATGTACATTTGCTGTTTCCTAGTGTTGCTGTTGACAATGGAATAATGTTTAAAATTCATGACGAAAGAGATGATATTAATTTTAATATTGTAAAATACCCTCATCTTGATGGAGATATTGCCCGTGCCGAATCTTACGGGTTTATATATCTCAATTTATTCGTTTCGCTAGAGCTTGTTCTTCTGTTGACGATTGTAACAGGCGAAATCTCATTTTATTTTAAAAGCTGCTTAAGCAAGGTTATAGATATAATCAACTAAGATAAACATTCTCTTGATTTTATTATCGAAATTTCTCATGTACTGGCAAGTACAAATGTAATCTTAAGGCGCTCCTGAATTCACATCCTGAATGTTATGTTGATGTGATTTACAAATTTCGTAAAATTATTCGACATACCCATAATCTCACTTTATTCACTAAATACATTAAAACATTCATTAAAAAGGGATATGATCATATGGTACCACAACATACTGCATGTCTGTTTGGCAACCTTTGTACGGTGGTTGGCAATCACGCAGGCATCTTTGCATGTACGCCGACAAGAAAGGTTTAGTACTCTATGAAGGCGACCTCTTAAATCCGGGAACTGAAGGAGGACGTCGGATAATTGTACTGTCTCGTTTTTGTCGTACCCTTTATTACTTTTCTACATGTACTCTGTTTGCAGCTCAATCATTCATTACACTAGCAATAGGTGGATACAGTTACTTCACTTAAATACGTTTTCGTTTACATGCACTTTACCACTGTATTTGCCATCGCGGTTGCTGTAGATTAGTCGAAGAGGGGATACGTTTATTTACACTGTTTGTCTTTGAGGGTTGGGATGGAATAAGTGTGAGGTTGGGCGCCCAAAAAACGGTTTAACCACCCAGTGACTTTTGTCACTGACCGTTCCAAGGCGGTACTTCCATCTTCCCCTATTGTATGTTTGGTTTGCGTTTGTGTTTCTACTACATTCTACTGTTTGGTTGTTGTGGGTTTTGGGCGGGTGTGTGTTTTGTATGCGTTGTTTCCTGCATGACTCTAACATGTACTTTTAACTCTTTATTTGTTGGATATAAAAGTAAGAAATGATTAAGAAAATATTTTTTTATCATGAAATATGAACACATGAATGTTTGGCCCTATCAGAAACAGTAGAATGAATCAAATATATAGCATAACGGAGCAGACCTTGATCTGGTGGCTACTTACCTTCCTACAGATGCCTTTTTAATACATTTGCAGTTAAATCAGGAGGCTCCTGTAGGAGGTGTCTGATCCAGGTCTGGACTGTTTGCTTAAGGAATTATATAGATATCATCTGGCCCAACAGTTTTTGTATTAGCCAGGTTAACAACATTTACCTTTTAAAATCATGGTAATGAATATTCAAGCAATTAATTCATACGGTGCTTTAGGTAAAGGAGTTTTGGACTAATTATAACACATATACATGACACACATCTATTTGTACTGTCGTGATGATACAATATTCCACAGCTGAATTCCTATCATTATTTGTTTAGGTATAAGGCTATCCTGAAAACAACATTAACTAGCTTTGCAGTTACTCAGCCAATTTCTTGAATTGTTTATATTCATACTTGTTTGCGAAAAATATAACATTTTTATCTGTCTGGAGCCAAATCTCTGAAACTGTTAAGAGTGTTTCTATTGTGTAAATGTAAAGTAGTATTGAGGCAGCTCTACAAGTTTAATTTGAATTGACCTCAGAACTTTCTCAGTTGCGGCTCTCTATTTACCAAAATGCAACATCATTGCCTGTCTGAAGCCATATCTCAGAAACTTCTTGGGACTTTTCTATGAAACTTTGTGTAAATGTTGAGTACTGTTGTACTCTGTTTACTTTAAGTACTCCAGTCTCTACTGGTTTGTAAAGTATTCCTCTCTCTACTGATTTGTAAAGTTCTCTCATCGCCTATGGTTTGTAAAGTTCTACCCTCTCCAATGGTTTGTAAAGTCACCCCCTCTCTAATGGTTTGTAAAGTTCTCTCCTCTCAAGTGGTTTGTTAAGTACTCCCCTCTCTACTGGTTTGTAAAGTACTCCCCTCCCAAGTGGTTTGTAAAGTACTTCCCTCTCCAATGGTTTGTAAAGTACTCCCCTTTCTACTAGTTTGTAAAGTATTCCCCTCCCAAGTGGTTTGTAAAGTACTCCCCTCTCTACTGTTTTGTAAAGTACTCCCCTCTCTATTGGTTTGTAAAGTACTCCCCTGTCTACTGGTTTGTAAAGTACTCCCCTGCCTACTGGTTTGTAAAGTTCTCCCCTCTCCCGTGGTTTGTAAAGTTCTCCCCTCTCCAGTGGTTTGTAAAGTTCTCCCCACTCCAGTGGTTTGTAAAGTTCCCCATCTCTAATGCAATCCCCTCTTTACTGGTTTGAAAAGTAATTCCCTCTCTATTGGTATGTAACGTTTCCCCCTCTCGAGTGGTTTGTAAAAGTTCTCCACTCTCCAGTAGTTTTTAAAGTATTCCCCTCTCCAGTGGTTTGTAAAGTTATTCCCTCTCTACTGGTTTATAAAGTACTCCCCTCTCCAGTGGTTTGTAAATACTCCCCTCTCTTCCGGCTTGTAAAGTACTCCCCTCTCTACTGGTTTTTAAAGCACTCCCCTGTCTACTGGTTTGTAAAGTACTCGCCTGTCTACTGGTTTGTTCTCCACTCTCCAGTGATTTGTAAAGTTCTGCCCTCGCCAGTGGTTTGTAAAGTACTCCCATCTCTAGTGGTTAATAATGTACTCCCCTCTCTACTGGATTGTAAAATCCTCCCCTCTCCTGGGGTTGCAAAATACATCCCTCTCCTGTGGTTTGTAAAGTACTCCCCTCTCTACTGGTTTGTAAAGTTATCCCCTCTCCAATTCTTTTTAAAATTCTTCCCTCGCTACTGGTTTGTAAATTACCCCCCTCTCCAGTGGTTTGTAAAGGTATCCCCTCTCTAGTGGTTTGTAACGTACTCCCCTCTCCGGTGGTTTGTAAAGTACTCCCTTCTCTACTTGTTTGTAAAGTTCTCCCCTCTCCAAAGTTTTGTAAAGTACTCATCTCTTTACTGGTTTATAAAAGTCTACCCTCTCTAGTGGTTTGTAAAATTCTCCCCTCCCGAGTGGTTTATAAAATTTTCCCGTCTCTACTGGTTTGTAAAGTTCTCCCCTCTCTTCTGGTTTGCAAAGTACTTCCTTTTCCAATAGTTTGTAAAGTATTTCCTTCTCCAATGGTTTGTAAAGTATATGTACTCCCCTCTCTAATGGTTTGTACTATATACTATCAGGTAATTGGCATTCCTATAGGTTCGAATTGTGCACCACTTGTCGAAAGATTTGCTTTTATACTGCTATGAGACAGATTTCATGTTACGTTGGAATCAACAATCACAAGATGTTATAAAAGCCTTCAAAAAAACTTCTCGATATTTTAGATGATATTTTTAACTTAGATAACATTTTTTGATGCTCTGATTCCTACCATTTTAGAACTCAAATTGAATAAAGCTTACCCGTCCGACAATTATGCAGCTTTTCTTGATCTAGACCTTAAAATTGATAATGGAATGATTTTCTTCTGAAATATATGGCAAACGAGATAATTTTATTTAAATATTGTAATTTTCTCTCATCTTGACGGGGATGTTCCCCGTGCCTCATCTTACGGGGTTTGTATATCTCAACTTATTCGTTTTACTAGAGCTTGTTCATCTATTGACGATTTAACAGTAGAAATCACATTTTAACTAAAAAGCTGCTTAAGCAAGGATATAGATACCATTAACTAAGAAAAACTTTCTCTAAATTATGCTATTGAAATCTCTCACTTATTTGCAAGTACGAATGTAATCTCAAGGCGGTTCTGCGACACGGTATTTCACATCCTGGGTTTTATAGTAATGTGATTTACAAACGTTGTAAAATTATTAGACGTACCCATTTTCTCACCCCTTTTACAGTTTGCAATCACGCTGGCCTCTTTGTATGTACGCCGACAAGAAAGGTTTAGTACTCTATGAAGGCGACCTCTTATATCCAGAAACGGAAGGAGAACGTCGGATATCTGTACTATTTCGTTTTTGTCGTACCCTTTATTACTTGTCTACAGTTACTCTGTTTGCAGCTCAATCATTGAGTACACTAGCGATGAGTGGATACAGTGTATTCATTTAAATGTTTTCGTTATACATGTATTTTACCACTGTATTTGCCTTCGCGGTTGTTGTTGATTAGTTGGAGAGGGGATGCGTTTATTTACACTGTTTGTCTTTGAGGATGGGGATGGAATAAGTGTGAGGTTGGGCGCCCATAAACCGGTTTAACCCCCAGTGACATTTGTCACTGACCGTTCCAATTCGATACTTCCCCCTATTGTATGTTTGTTTTGTCTTTGTGCGCCGTTTGATGTTTTTATAGTTATGTACATTTGCTGTTTCCTTGTGATGCTGTTCGGGCGGGTGTTTGTTCTGTATGTGGTGTTTGCTGCATGACTCATTTTTATACGCCCGTTTGAAAAAACGGGACGTATTAGTGAATGACATTGTCTGTCCGTCTGTCCGTCTGTAGCATCTCTAACTCAAGTTTCTTGGTGGATCCTTCTCAAATTTAACCACAATGTTTATCTAGACATGCTACAGTAGCCTGCCAAGTCCCGGTTAGTATATCCAAAGTCAAGGTCATACAATTGGACTTAGAATTTGCGTTTAGCATTTGCGTGAAGCAAAAATGTTATCCTCAATTTATGTGGAACACATTTTTGTAAGTCCATTTATTTACATTACATAATGTACATAACTCTACCTGTCTGTCTGTAACATATCTAATAAAAGTTCCGCTTGGTGGATCCTTCCAAAAGTTAACCACAATGTTTATCTAGACATGCTAGAGTTGCCTGCCAAGTCCCGGTTCGTTTATCCAATGTCAAGGTCGCTTAATTGAATTTGCGTTTAGCATTTGCGTTAAGCAAAAATGTTAACCTCAATTTATGTGGATCATATTTTTCTAAGTTCACTTATTTACATTACATAATGCACATAACTCTGTCAAGCATTTTGACCGAATTATGCCCCTTTTTAACTTAGAAATTTTGGTTGAGGTTTTTGGTAAAGTCCATTTATTTACATAACCCTTTCAGATAAAGCTTTTAAACTTGGAACACTTGTTCACCATTACAAGCTGCGCCTGCAGACAACAGTACATAACTCTGTCCAACATTTTGACAGAATTATGCCCCTTTTTAACTTAGACATTTTGGTTAAGGTTTTGGTTAAAGTCGACTTATTCACATATACCTTTAAGATAAAGCTTTTAAACTTGGAAATCTTGTTCATCATCAGCATTTAGACACAATTATGGCACTTTTTAATTTAGAATATTTATTTGAGGTTTTTTGTTAAAGTATGCCTATTTACAACCTTGAAACTTGGTCGCAAAATTGGACTTGGAATTTGAGTTTAGCAAATATGTTAAGCCCAGTTTATGTTGAACAAGACCTCGACGGGCGTATATTGTGCCCACTGGCAATCTTGTTGTACTAGTTTGTAAAGTACTCCTCTCTACTGGTTTGTAAAGTACTCTTCATCTCTACTGGTTTGTAAAGATATCCTCCTCTCTAACGGTTTGTAAAGTCACCCCCATCTCCAATGGTTTGTAAAGTACTCCTCCTCTCTTCTGGTTTGTAAAGTTACTCCCATCTCCAGTGGTTTGTAAAGTCACCCTCTCTCAAATGGTACCTCATTCGCTGTGTTGTTATATTTTCTGGTCATTCGGGATCATTAGTTTTCATGTTATTAGTTTTGAAAATTGAATACTGCTTAAGCCGGTGCTAGGGGCGTGAGTAGTGTTGCACTTTTAATTACTACTCATGAACAGACTCAATAAAACCGAGTCTGCAATTTTCTCTTTTTGCATTTTTACTTTTGCTTTCGAAGGATCACCTATTTTCAGAATATTTGTAAAGTCACTCACATCTCCAATTGTTTGTAAAGTACTCATCCTCTCTTCTGGTTTGTAAAGTACTCCTCCTCTCTTCTGGTTTGTAAAGTCACACCCATCTCCAGTCGTTTGTAAAGTCACTCCCATCTGCAATGGTTTGTAAAGTACTCCTCCCTCCTCTCTTCTGGTTTGTAAAGTCACTCCCATCTCCAATGGTTTGTAAAGTACTCCCTTCTCCAATGGTTTGTAAAGTACTCCCTCTCTCTGCTTGTTTGCAAAGCTGAACAATAGTACAAAAATGATTAATGCAGGAAACACCACATACAACACAAACAGCCGCCTGAACAGCAAAACAAGGAAATAGCAAATGTACATAACTATAAAAACACCAAGAGACGCACAAAGACAAAACAAACATAAGATGGAAGTAACGCCTTGGAACGGTCAGTAACAAAAGTCACTGGAATTGAACCGGTTTATGGGCGCCCAACCTCACACGTATTCCATCCCCACTCTAAAAGACAAACAGTGTAAATAAACGTATCCCCTCTCCGACTAATCAATACAATAACCGCGATGGTAAATACAGTGGTAAAGTGCATGTATAACGAAAACATTTAAGTGAACAAACTGTATCCACCTATCGCTAGTGCACTCAATGATTGAGCTGCAAACAGAGTAACTGTAGAAACGTAATAAAGGGTACGACAAAAATGAAATAGTACAGATACCCGACGTTCTTCTTCCGTTTCTGGATTTAAGAGGTCGCCTTCATAGAGTACTAAACCTTTCTTGTCGGCGTACATGCAAAGAGGCCAGCGTGATTGCCAACTGTAAAAGGGTTCACAACCAAACATGCAGTATGTTGTAGTACTACAGGATCATATCCCTTTTTAATGAATATTTTAACATATGTGATGAACAAAGTGAGAAAATGGGTATGTCCAATAAGTTTACGAAGTTTGTAAATCAGATCACCATAAAATTTCGGATGTGAAATACCGTGTCGCAGAAGCACTTTAAGATTACATTGGTACCTGCCAATAAGCGAGAGATTTCGATAGTAAAATTTAGAGAAAATTTTTCTTAGTTTATGGTATCTATATCCTTGCTTAAGCAGCTTTTCAGTTAAAATGAGAGTTCGACTGTTTAAATCGTCAATAGATGAACAAGCTCTAGCAAAACGAATAAGTTGAGATATATAAATACCGTAAGATGGAGCACAGGGAACATCCCCGTCAAGATGAGGACAATTTACAATATTAAAATCAAAAATCATCTCTTTTGTCATATATTTTAGAAGAAATCATTCCATTATCAATTTTAAGGTCTAGATCAAGAAACGCTGCATATTTGTCGGACGGGTTAGCTTTATTCAATTTGAGTTCTTTAGGATAAATTGTAGGAATCAGAGCATCAAAGAAAGGGTAATCTAAGTTAAAAATATCATCCAAATATCGACAAGTTTCATTGATGGCTTTTATAACATCTTCTTGTGATTGTTGATTCAAATGCAACATGAATACTCTCTCATAGCAGTACAAAAACAAATCTGCGATAGTGGTGCACAATTCGTACCCATAGGAATACCAATTACCTGACGGTATATGGCATTCCCATAAGTCTGTTGGGTGCCATTTTGATAACTTTAATCAGACTCTTCGATTTTTCGGCTACGGAAGTACATGGAAGACAAGAACGAAAACTTTGAAGGGATATTAAACTAAGCTTGAATTCTGAACAAATAATATGTGCCAAAATCATGCACAATTGTCATTATTTTTAGAACAGCCCTCTTGAAGTGTAGAATCCTGATCAAATCCAGGAGTAGTTTGATCTAGATCTGCAATGTTTGCCCAAGTTTGTCTAAATAATTAGGTAGATATGGTATATTGAATTTAATGAATATTCAGGCAAGAAATAATGACATCATCGATATTAATTTACTGATTTTTTATAATGACACGATGAACACTTTTTTGTGACAGAAGCTGTAGGATCAGATGTTTTTATAGCAAAAGCAAACAGAGAAGACCCTGATCAGATGGCGCCATTCTGTTTGCAAAGGCGTAGAAAGAGTTTTTTTATGGAATAAAGGATTAAGCTATATATGCATGTGAAAGTCTTAGGCAAAACCAAATAATTAGTTGATCCCTTGGTCAGAAATAATTCATTAATTCTTTCCGTTATATAAATACTTTGTCACTACTTTGCAAACAGAGTAGACCTGCATCAGATAGCTCCCATCGGAGCCGTCTGATCAGGGTCTGCTATGTTTGCTAATAAAAACCATAGATCTAATTATTTCGTTTCTACCATAGCTAACCCTTTCCATCTGTTATACTAGTATTCGTGTATGAATTAATGACGTCATGAATATTTATAAACTGATTCTTTTAAAAATGTTATGTATGTGAACATAGAATCAGATTTATTACAATTTCATAAGCATTTTTATAGAGCAGACCCTGATCTGTACGAGCTATTTGGTTTGGCTCTACTCTGTTTGCAAAGACATAAAATGTGTTTATATAAAGGAAAAGTCTATTTAAAGGATATTCATGAAGCAATGAAGTAATATTCAAGGGATAAAGGGTAAACTAGAATCCCTTTGATATGGGTCATCACTGTTTGCAAATGACAGTGTAATTGTTTCCCACATATAATGGGTTAAGAATTTGACTTGAAGAGAAGATTTCTCGTGGAGTGGAGAAATAAAGCATATTTTCATAATTTACGCATCTTATGTGTCCATGAAGCAGTAACTTTCACATACATCTACTACGAAAGACCAGCGATGGCTTCAGACTTCAAATATTTATGCGATAGTGACACCATCAATTTCAATTAGATTATTATTAGTCCCCAACCGGTTACCGGTTGGGGGACTATATGTCTGCTCCATTCCATCCGTCTGTCCATCTGTCCGTCTGTCCGTCTGTCAAGCTTCGTTTCCGGGCCATATCTCCTACAAGGTTAGGCTAAATTCATTATAACTTCACACAATGAACAAGCATGATGGGAGAAAGTGTCATGTACAAGAGTCATACCTCTAGCATCGATATTGTTTTAGTTATTCCCCTTTTTCATATTTTTGTCCGGACAATACCTCTTTATCTACTGGTTCAATTGATTTAAAACTTCATATATTGAGCAAGCATGATGAGAGGAAGTTTCATGCACAAGGGCCATAATTGTAGCATCAACATTCTTGGAGTTATTTTTTTTCTCCATATTTTCTTGTCCGGACAATAGCTCTTTATCTACTAGCTCAATTGATTTAAAGCTTCACATATGGAACAGGCATAATGAGAGGAAGTGCCATGCACAAGGGTCATAACTCTAGCATCAATAATTTTGGATTTATTCGCCATATTTCATATCGTTTTTCTTATGAATTTTTTATACCATGGTCAACTACACAATGGGTGAGTGGGACAGATGAATTTTGTTTTCAATCCGGTGGGGGATTTATGTATTGTACAGCAACACAACATTAACTTGCGTTTAATGGCATATGAACACATAAAATTTTGGTCATTGCAAAATCTAGAGATTCAGATGTGTATAATTCCATAAGCAAACAGAACAGAGTCTGATCAGATGGCTCCTGTAGAGCCACTGTGATCTGTATTTAATTTGTTTGCAAAATGATAGAGTGTCATATGGATGAATTAAAGGATGAGTGAGTGAGTGAGTTGGGTTTTACGGCACCGCGACACAAAGGATGAACTAAGGTAAGTATTAAAGGTGCTAGCATTTTCAGTAACCATTGGATGGTGACAGCTTTGAAATGTTTTTTTCAGAAAGCTAAGGCTTCTCACGTATGTGAAGCCCTGTATTTGACTAAATGTGGAGATGGTAAATACCACGAGAACTGTATGCGGCACGTTTGCTCACAAAATGGTGTTGACTCTGTCAAGGCAATGTGTGCAGTCGCCATGGAAGCTGCACTAGAGTGTACAAAACTAGGGATGACATTTGATTTGAGATCCAATAACCTAACACAGGAATGCCGTAAGTTAACCAAACGATTATATGAGTGCTTCTTTGATATTTTGTTCTTTAACCCTTTCCCTATTCAATATGCAAGTAATGACACCATGAATATTAATCAGACTAAGTTTGATGATGACATATAAACAAAGAACATTTGGCTCAGGCAGAAGTTGTAGAATCATACCTATATATTATACCATAAGCAAACAGAGCAGACCCTGGTCGCATTGCTCCTATAGGTGTTGTCTGAACTGGGTCTACTCTCTGTTAACAAATGCGTGAAAAGGCATGTATATGAAGGAGAGAGTTAGGGTGGAAGGGATTGGGATTTATCCTTGTTTAGAGTTAGGGTGGAAGGGATTGGGATTTATCCTTGTTTAGAGTTAGGGTGGAAGGGATTGGGATTTATCCTTGTTTAGAGTTAGGGTGGAAGGGATTGGGATTTATCCTTGTTTAGAGTTAGGGTGGAAGGGATTGGGATTTATCCTTGTTTAGAGTTAGGGTGGAAGGGATTGGGATTTATCCTTGTTTAGAGTTAGGGTGGAAGGGATTGGGATTTATCCTTGTTTAGAGTTAGGATGGAAGGGATTGGGATTTATCCTTGTTTAGAGTTAGGGTGGAAGGGATTGGGATTTATCCTTGTTTAGAGTTAGGGTGGAAGGGGTTGGGATTTATCCTTGTTTAGAGTTAGGGTGGAAGGGATTGGGATTTATCCTTGTTTAGAGTTAGGGTGGAAGGGGTTGGGATTTATCCTTGTTTAGAGTTAGGGTGGAAGGGGTTGGGATTTATCCTTGTTTAGAGTTAGGGTGGAAGGGATTGGGATTTATCCTTGTTTAGAGTTAGGGTGGAAGGGATTGGGATTTATCCTTGTTTAGAGTTAGGGTGGAAGGGATTGGGATTTATCCTTGTTTAGAGTTAGGGTGGAAGGGATTGGGATTTATCCTTGTTTAGAGTTAGGGTGGAAGGGATTGGGATTTATCCTTGTTTAGAGTTAGGATGGAAGGGATTGGGATTTATCCTTGTTTAGAGTTAGGGTGGAAGGGATTGGGATTTATCCTTGTTTAGAGTTAGGGTGGAAGGGGTTGGGATTTATCCTTGTTTAGAGTTAGGGTGGAAGGGATTGGGATTTATCCTTGTTTAGAGTTAGGGTGGAAGGGATTGGGATTTATCCTTGTTTAGAGTTAGGGTGGAAGGGGTTGGGATTTATCCTTGTTTAGAGTTAGGGTGGAAGGGGTTGGGATTTATCCTTGTTTAGAGTTAGGGTGGAAGGGGTTGGGATTTATCCTTGTTTAGAGTTAGGGTGGAAGGGATTGGGATTTATCCTTGTTTAGAGTTAGGGTGGAAGGGGTTGGGATTTATCCTTGTTTAGAGTTAGGGTGGAAGGGGTTGGGATTTATCCTTGTTTAGAGTTAGGGTGGAAGGGATTGGGATTTATCCTTGTTTAGAGTTAGGGTGGAAGGGATTGGGATTTATCCTTGTTTAGAGTTAGGGTGGAAGGGATTGGGATTTATCCTTGTTTAGAGTTAGGGTGGAAGGGGTTGGGATTTATCCTTGTTTAGAGTTAGGGTGGAAGGGATTGGGATTTATCCTTGTTTAGAGTTAGGGTGGAAGGGATTGGGATTTATCCTTGTTTAGAGTTAGGGTGGAAGGGGTTGGGATTTATCCTTGTTTAGAGTTAGGGTGGAAGGGGTTGGGATTTATCCTTGTTTAGAGTTAGGGTGGAAGGGGTTGGGATTTATCCTTGTTTAGAGTTAGGGTGGAAGGGGTTGGGATTTATCCTTGTTTAGAGTTAGGGTGGAAGGGGTTGGGATTTATCCTTGTTTAGAGTTAGGGTGGAAGGGGTTGGGATTTATCCTTGTTTAGAGTTAGGGTGGAAGGGATTGGGATTTATCCTTGTTTAGAGTTAGGGTGGAAGGGGTTGGGATTTATCCTTGTTTTTCTCTCAATCTACACAGCGTCATTTAATTACAGGGGTGTGAAACGCCTCATGGAAATCTATATATTCTATAGAACAAGGATTCAAACTGACATAATCGTACAAGACATACGGGTACTTCAAGTACAAACAAGTTTGTAACTCTTACAATTTATTGGATAATTTCGCAACTATTTCGACTATATAAAGCCCAAATATTTCACTACCAAATAAGTATCATCTTCTGACAGTACCATATGCATTATTTAAATCGAACAATGATTTTTCTCAAGAGTTTACGTCCTTTCTTGGTCAGTGACAAACGTTCGTTCATCCCGGTCTCATCCTATCACAGCGAAAACCTGACAATATGCAGTTCAAAAGCTGGCTTGATTTAATAAAAACGACTCGATTCTATCATTAATCTCCATCTTTTGAGTCCGCAGCAGCATCAAAATGAGGGTGTAAATCTAGAGAGCTTCGTCAGTTAACTTCAAACCGTTGAGGAAGGAGTCATTGTACGTGACGTCACGGATTTCCAAAGTTTTCCTTCGCTGATCAAATGAAATGGCTCTATTCATATTTGTTGCAAAATGGCTGATCCGAAAAACAGGACAACACAAATGGAGGTTGGGGATAGATATGGGTCGTTTTATTGAACTACGCCATCTTTTGAACTGCAAATTATCATTTAAATTGTAAGAGTTACAGTCAGTCCTATTTGTACTTGTGATACACACAGGGGTAAACCGCTTAGACGGAGTCTATATATACACACAGGGGTAAACCGCTTAGATGGAGTCTATATATACACACAGGGGTAAACCCGCTTAGACGGAGTCTATATATACACACAGGGGTAAACCGCTTAGACAGAGTCTATATATACACACAGGGGTAAACCGCTTAGACGGAGTCTATATATACACACAGGGGTAAACCGCTTAGACGGAGTCTATATATACACACAGGGGTAAACCGCTTAGACGGAGTCTATATATACACACAGGGGTAAACCGCTTAGACGGAGTCTATATATACACACAGGGGTAAACCGCTTAGACGGAGTCTATATATACACACAGGGGTAAACCGCTTAGACAGAGTCTATATATACACACAGGGGTAAACCGCTTAGACGGAGTCTATATATACACACAGGGGTAAACCGCTTAGACAGAGTCTATATATACACACATGGGGTAAACCGCTTAGACAGAGTCTATATATACACACATGGGGTAAACCGCTTAGACGGAGTCTATATATACACACAGGGGTAAACCGCTTAGACAGAGTCTATATATACTATATAATAACAATAGTTCCAACCGGCAGAATGCACACCCGTGTACCACAAGGACAAATAGCACTGTAACTCTTACAATTTAAATGATAATTTCCTAATTCGTTCGGCTATTGAAATCCAATACATTTTACTACCAAATAAATATCACTGATGACGGTAACTCATGCACTGGTATCAATCCAATAATCATTTTCTCAAAATTCCCCGTGCTTTCTGGATCATTGACAAACGTTCGTTTACCCCGGTCTCATCCTATCACAGCAATAACCTGGCGATTTGCAGATCAAAAGATGGCGTGATTCAATAAAACAGCTAATTTCTATCACCAATCTCAATTTGTGTAATCCTCTTAATAAGTAAGCAACTAACAACAGCGAACTTTCCGTCTGTCGTCATATTTCTGTTTCGGATTAGTCATTGTTCCTACAAGAGCTGTCAAATCTTGGTCTACTCTATTTGCAATTGCGTGAAAATGCGTTTATATGAAGGAAATGGCTAAACGAGACCAGATTTGTTCTTTATTAAGTTTGTCTTTGGCAAGCTGAATATTTATTTTCTAGACGAGTTTAAGAAAAGTAAATTTCAAATGATAAGGAGTGTCAGATTCTTTTTATCACATAATTGATTCACTCAGCTTAGACGAAGCAGCAGAAACTTTTCGGAAATTTGCTTCATCTTTGCGGTATTGGCTAGCTTCTATATTTAGTAACAAAGATGAGTCCATGCCAATGCAAAATTGTTATCGAAAGTTAACTATTGTACACACAAACACAGGAAAAAAGCTTGTGTAAAAAGGTAAAAGGTGAGGTTTATAGTCTGGAACTATATACAGTGTACATATTCTCCCGACTTCACATTGTGTATCAGTCTATTCCTTCATATAAGCGTGTTTTCACGTGAAGCATTTGCTAACAGAGAAGGACCTGATCAGACGGCTGCTATAGGAGCCGTCTGATCAGGGTGTGCTCTGTTGCTAATTGAATTAGATCTTTTTCTTTACTTTCTAAAATTACTACAGTGTTCCGCCTCCCTTATTTCATTATAACCATAGTGTCCATGAATAGTCAGTAGGTATTGAAATTTGGAATAAACATAGAACAGGGAACACGATAAGATATGCAGAGGAGGCTAAAAATTGGGTTGCATCACATCTTAAATTACACATGTTAGATTTAAACAAATACGTAATGGCTATATTAACACAAGTACAGTAATGTGATAAAAACAAACTCATGACATGAATGTAACAAAACATGAATCCATATAAGCAAAGTAAACATTAATAGCCTTTGTAGATGAAAATTTGAAGTTTGAATGAAATTGTGTTAACCACAAATTCCTTAAGGGATTTAAAAAAGAGATTTTAGCCTCAGTGTAGCACAAAATCAGTCTTTAGAGTAAGACTGCATCAGCTGTTTCGTAATGCCACTTGATATTGAGATAATGACGAGCAAAACAAACATACAAGGGAAGGACCTGGAGGGATGTTAATACATAAAGGAGTGTTTGCAACTGATAAAATCTCAATCAAACTTCAGTTTCCTACTATCAAAGGTTAGACTTGTTTAGTTATCTAATATTATCTACAACCTCATAATTTCCTTAATAACTCTTTTCCTGCTCTTTATTTATAGTTCATTTCAAATTTCAATACATACTGAATATTCATGGACAAGATAGTTATAATCCAATATGAACGATGGAACATTGTAGCCATTTTAGAAAGTAAAGAAACACAACTATCAAATTCCTTTTACAAACGGAGCAGACCCTGATCAGACGGCCCCTATATGACCAATATCACCTATATGCATGAAAGTGCGTTTTTATGAAGGAAATGGTGAACAATTCAGAGTTTTTCATTGAAATGATATTCATATTCTTATATACAACAAACCATATACTTCTCTATATAATGTGTGTCATTTCATCAAGCTTGCAGGATATGATACCTTTTTTTGCAAATTGGTTTATCATAATAAATCTATGATATGTTTTATTTGATCAGTTTTTCATTAAAAGAAACCACATGAAGGATCTGTTTCTGACTACAGCATAGAGCTCCAGATACGAGGCGTAAATTCAAACCTTTTCAACAGTAGTTTCTTTATTTCTCCACCAAATCCTATGCTGTGACTTTATAGAATCACAGTATAGGGTTTAGGTGGAGAAATGACGATTTTAGCATTTGGGTACACGCCGTTATCTGTGGCTCTACAGCATAATCAATTTTGCCCATCATTATACTGCTGCTTATGAAACTTTTTGTGAGGGGTTTTAACCCAATTAGTAACAGGTTTCCCTCATAATTCATAACCCTTTACCTGATGAATATTCACATAAGATACAAACTGTCTGATCTGGTTCTTCTCTGTTTGTAATGCATGAACATGCCCTTCTGTGCCAGGTGAAAGATTAAGCAGCTGTCCAAAAGCACCTGTCCAAAACGATATTCCATATTATAAGAGACTGTGACTGTTTCTTGCTCAGTAACGTAAAGCTTTAGTTTAAAAGAGTAACACAGTTTATAACTTTTCATGTTGAATTTTCGTGTAAGAAATCATGCCATCATAAGTATCTAATAATTCAATTTTTAATGTACAGTTTTCAATGGGATATTTTTACCGTGAGAAACTGTATAATCAGATCAATATCATGTCATTAGCAAACAGAGCATACATGAGCCATCTGCATACATGAGCCATCTGGCCTTGGTCTTTTCTGTGGTAAAAATAAAAGTGATTAATTGATAGCTTAGCCTTAAGTGTTTGAACAAGTGGAATATGTTTTTGTGTCCTCCGACGAACACATATTTGATATTTGATTTCCCTCAGATAAGCGCTTTTTATGTTTTTACAAACTGATTAGACACACATTAGATGGCTCCTGTAGGAGCTATCATATCAGGGTCTGCTCTGTCTGCTTATGAAATTATTATAGATTTGACTCTATCAATGCCGAACAATCCTGTGTACATGTGCCATTATACAAATACAACTGGTTAATATAAATTTTAATTTGGCTAATATAAACTATGATACGCTTTCTGTCAAAAGCTCTAAATCGCTGAGAAGCAAGAAGCAGAAATAAATCAATTGTCCAGTTTGCCTGACAACATTAAAGAATAGTGTGACTTATTGGAAGTACAAACCGGTAAAAAAAGTATCTTTGTGAAATTCCTGTAATAAAATGGGATGCACTCTTTTAGCGTTTTGTCTGATATACTCTACTATAACTGTTGATTACTTTAAATTAGACTGACATAGTAGAAACTTAGTTGGAGGACCTTGTTCAGACAGTTTTTGTTTATATTTGCCTGACTGACTACTTAGGGTAATAATTAAGATAAAACTTTATCAGGTACCACAGCATGAATGAATTATCCGAACTAGATCTCTACACAGTTTGCAATGAAACAAGGCCCATTTTTCTCATTTAACGTTTCATTTCAGCTGCATTGCTCGGTTCGTGCGGAGGTTCAGGTGCAACATATAAACAATGTATCTCAGGCTGCGAAGGAACATGCCGGCATCTAAGTGTAAGTTCATTCACTTACTTTACCCTTTCCTTGATTGAAAACCTTTTCATTCCTTTGCAAACAAAGTAGACCCAGATTGCTCTGTTTGCTTTTGGGATTACAGTAGAACTTCGACATGTCGAACTTCAAGGGACTACACAAATTAGATCGAGATAACAGAGGTTCGAGTTATCCGATTTCTGATCTGGATAATTGCTTAAGTTCGCAGCTTAATGAAGGTCTTGTATCTGCATTAAGACCAGAAAAAGCCATGGCGACCAGCTTATTGATATACATGTATTTTAAACAATTAGACCAATTCGTATTATATTCACAATACAGCATATTACCTAACAGTTCAAATGAGTGATACAGTGATGATAGAGATGCCTTTTCACTTCTTTACGAACATAGTAGGTCCAGTTCGGATGGCTCCTGTGCATTGGACTGATTCTACTCCCTGAAATGACCCAAAACAATTACTTAATCATTGCATTATTCAAATTATGTAAATGAATATTCTTAAAATCATGAATTCTTACATAAAGGCTAACCCAATATTTCTACATGGTGCAGTGACCTACTACACAGTGAATAGTGACCTACTACACAATTAACAGTGACATACTACACAATAAACAGTGACCTCCTACACAATAGACAGTGGTCCTACACAAGGAAATGTGACCTAATAAACAATAAACAGTGATATACTACACAATGAACAGTTACTTATTACATAACCATTTAACCATTTCCCTTCTCTACATTTATTCAATATTTCGATACCCACTGAATATTCATTGACAATGTACGTAGTTACGACAAAATATGAAAGGTGTTTTGCCCCAGCGGCCTTTTGCCATTGTATAAAAACTGCACGGCGGAACATTACCCCTTTCTAATTTTGCGTACTTTTGCCATATCCTGGCTTTGCACACACATAATTTTGCCCCTTCCCGATGTTTTTGCATAGACGAAACTTTGCCTCTGTCGAACCGGAACTTTGTCCCTTTTCCGGTCGGAGCTATTGACCTGTTCCTTTTTCAAATTTATTTTGAACGCATTTTTAATTTACATTATTATTATAATATATATGATGTTTAATATACAGTATTATTGTTGCAGTTATTTTTTGAAAGGACATATCATTGAGGTGAATTAATCATAACCCGAAACAAACCTACTTTCATTACTTATCCAAACAGAAACGAATCCCCTTTAATTATAACTTGACCATTTTAAGCTGAGGCTCATCAATTTCCGTTATCGTTTCTGGCTATACTCGGATGAATTCGATTACCATACATACCAAGCATTGGTAATGCGTTGAGACCAATATACGGCCTAAAGTGTGGCAATTATTACTCTTCATTCTCAGTGTTGTTATATTTTCTGGTCCTGCGGGATCATAAGTTTTGACGTTATTAGTTTTGAAAATTGAATACTGCTTAAGCCGGTGCTAGGGGGCGTGAGTAGTGTTGCACTTTTAATTACTACTCATGAACAGACTCAATAAAACCGAGTCTGCAATTTTCTCTTTTCGCATTTCTACTTTTGATTTCGAGGGATCACCCATTTTCAGAATATATTGACCATTTTAAACTGAGGCTCATCAATTTCCGTTAGCGTTTCTTGCTATACTCGGATGAATTCGATTACCATACATACCAACACATTGGTTATGCGTTGACACCAATATACAGTCTAAAGTGTGGTGCAGTGGAAATATATATGCCTGTCAACCAAGCGGTTGCAAGTTCGAACCTAACTGATGTCTTTGGAATTTTTCTTATTTCTATTATTTATTTGTACTTGGTTTTTTAAGAGTTTATTATTATATACATCTATGTATTTGAAGTGTTTTTCTTATATTTAATGTCTTTTGAAATACATTATTTTTTACTCCCCCGAACTTTCTCAAAATGACTTGCAACTGTAGCGACAGCTTTCTTTTCTTTCTATATCTACATAGTACATCAAACTGTCATGATTAACATTTCTTTGACGGTGCGCTAAGACAGAAAAAAAGAGAAGGGTAGTATAAAATGAGAAAAGGTTCGGCCATCAAGAAATAGAGATAATGCTCATATAGTAAAATGCAGAAAATGCAAATAGGTGTTCAGTCACGTTTCGGTCATCAGGGCAGTTGACAACTCCAGCTTTCGTGGCGATACTAGGACACACGAAGTCCCCGCTGGCATAGCTTAACACCCTTCACTTAACTATACTTTGTGGCTGAAAGGAGAAATCGCCATAGAAATTCAGCTTAGTCAGCTCCTTCCTGAATGATGCCACGGAGGGAGCCTCAGCTTCTGCAGCTGGTAGTTTGTTCCACCCTGGAATGGTCCCCGGGAAGAAACTATACTTGTAGACGTTGGTAATGGTATGATACTGCTGGAAACGTAGGGTATGCGGTGCTCTGGGAGTGAATCTGGCTTTACTGAGAAAGGTGTTAGATGGATTTCTACAAGGATTGTTCAAATTGTTACCCCCAGGGCCAAAAGTGGTCCCGCCCCATGGCTTATCAGTTTTTATAGGTAAGTTTTTAAAAATCTTCTTTTCCGAAACTGTAAGTCCTAGACCTTTAAAATTTGGTATGTAGTATCATCTAATGGTGTTCTACTAAGATTGTTCAAATTATGACCCCAGGACCAAAATTGCCCGCCCCCTGGCATCATCTAAAGTTCTTGTATTAAGATTGTTCAAATTTTAACCTCCAGGCCTAAAACTATGGCCTTTGGTTTCATATTGGCCCCAGTCTGAAGCTGACTTATTTTTACATAGAAATACAGTGTATATGTATGCATAAGTCTATACCAGGTGGGCAATTTAGGACCATCATGCCAAAGTGCCAAGATGAGCTATTGGGATGATCCTGTGTCCGGCGTCGTGTGTCGTGCGTATGTCCGTATGTGCATCGTGCGTACGTGCGAACGTGCGGACGTCAACAATTTACTTAAACATCTTCTTCTCTGCAACCACAAAGCCAATAGCTTTGATATTTGGTATGTAGCATGATGTAATGGTCCTCTACATAGATTGTTCAAATTATGTCCCCGGGCCAAAAATTGCTCCAGGGTTTATCAGTTTTTCATAGGAAAATCTTTAACAAATCTTCTTCTCTGAAACTGTAAGGCATAGACCTTTGATATTTGGTATGTAGCATGATCTAATGGTCCTATACTAAGATTGTTCAAATTATGACCCCTGGGTCAAAAATGGCACCGCCCCGGGGCTTATCAGTTTTTCATAGGAAAATCTTTAAAACATTTCTTCTCTAAAATTATAAGGTATAGACCTTTGATATTTGGTATGTAGCATTATCTAATGGTCCTCTATCAAGATTAATCAAATTATGACCCCGGACTAAAAATGGCCCCGCTCTGTTGGGCTTATCAATTTTTCATAGGAAAATCTTTAAAAATCTTCTCCCCCAATACTGTAAGGTATAGACCCTTGATATTTGGTATTTAGCATCATCTAATGGTTTTCTACCAAGATTGTTCAAATTAATACCCCTGGGCCAAAAATAGCCCAGTCCTGGGGCTTATCAGTTTTTCATATGAAAATCTTTAAGAATCTTTTTCTCCAAAACTGTAAGGCCGAGACCTTTAATGTTTGGTATGTAGCGTTATCTCATAGTTTTCTACCAATATTGTTCAAATTATGTCCCCTGGGTTGAAAATGGCCCCGCCCCGGGGCATATTATTTTTTTATAAGAAAGTCTTCTCTTATAATCCTCTGTCTCTCGTTCCTTGAAGTGCATCATGTCTGCCTGCATCTCCACTCCACTCAGTACTTGCTACTGGCCTCTCCCTTAAGCACAGTGCCTTTCAGGATGTAGTCAGTTTTAAACGGGTTCCTGCACCTTTTGACCCTCAACACGTTGCACCTTTGTAAGTGAAAGTCCATCCCCATCTGGTTTTCCCCATTCATCTGCTTAAAGTCGGGTAGGTGAGATCGGGCAGATCGTTGATGAAGATAAAAAAGGAGCGGCCCGAGGACAGGCTCCTGCTGGACGCCGCTGCTGACAGGGGCTATTTCTAATGCTTGCCTTTCTACAATAACTTGCTGGGTCCGGTCACTCAGAAAAGAAGACATCCACTGTAGTGTGGAGTTACGAGTCCAGTAATGGGTCCATCTTCTTCAAGAGGCATTGGTGAGGCACCCTGTCAAATGCCTTTAAGACATCCAGGATGATTAATTCAACCTGCGTCCTCGTGTCAAATGCAGAAGCTAACTCATGCACAGGTGTGATCAGTTGAGTTTCACAGCTTCGCCTTTCGCGAAACACATGTTAGCAGTCCGTGAGGATGTTGTAATTGTCAAGGTGTCTAAGGCTGTTGCTGACGATTACATGCTCAAGTAACTTGCAGCATAGACTTGTCAACGAGACCTCAAGTAGGGACTTGTTATCGATCATGGTGAGGATGGTGGAAAATTGGAAATATCGTCTATGAAGTCCATAAGGACTCTGGCTTGAATCCTATCCTGCTCGACCACAACCTTTACAGCAGCGATGTTTGCCTTACTTACAGAGGTTTTAGGTCTACCAGGACGGATGACAGATAATTTCCCAGCTTAAAAAGCCTTGACCCACCTAAAAACTGTGCGTATTGAAATGTACATTAGGTCCATATATACCACACAATTCTTCAAATATCTGCTTTTAATCTATATCAAGCCTAATGCGACATTTGATATAGCTACGAATTCAAGCCTTTTCGTCCATTTTAGATTGACATACGTAAATTTGTCAGTGTATATGACTGCATGTATTTCAATTTAAAATAACTCTGTCATTTGTAAAGCAATTTGCACGAAATAAACGGATATCGTTAGATAGTGAACACACTATTCAGGTGCAGTGAAGCGTTTTAAAATATACATGGTTTAAAACTACGAAAACGCGTTAGTAACAGAACTTTTTGCAGGACCTTCGTATCTACTAATGAATGCTGTTTTTTCCGTAGACCGGCTCTAATGGTGAGGTCAATCTCCATGACTTGTCTGTTTGTCGGTGCTTTAAAGTTCTTGTGTGTATGTAACGGTCCATCAGTTGGGAAAGATCGTTATGGAAGTACAAAAATGAGTCATGCGGGAAACATGAGATTTATTCCAGAAGTTCAGCCATAGTGTATTAACAGTAGCATCAGGGTCAGACAGGATCAGTGTGTATAGATATTTCAATCCTTTCCTGAAGTTTTCTGAGTCAACTTTGTCGTATCTAAAAGTACAAAAATGAGTCATGCAGGAAACACCACATACAGAACAAACAGTCGCCCGAACAGCAACACAAGGAAACAGCAAATGTACATAACTATAAAAACAACAAGAGACGCACAAAGACAAAACAAACATACAATAGGAGGAAGATGGAAGTACCGCCTTGGAACGGTCAGTGACAAAACTGGGGGGTTAAACCGGTTTATGGGCACCCAACATCACACTTATTCCATTCCCACCCTAAAAGACAAACAGTGTAAATAAAGGTATCCCCTCTCCGACTAATCTACAACAGCCGCGAAGGCAAATACAGTGGTAAAGTGCATGTATAACGAAAACATTTAAGTGAATATACTGTATCCACCTATCGAAAGTGTACTCAATGATTGAGCTGCAAACAGAGTAACAGTATAAAAGTAATAAAGGGTACGACAAAAATGAAATAGTACAGATATCCGACGTTCTCCTTCCATTTCTGGATTTAAGAGGTCGCCTTCATAGAGTACTAAACCTTTCTTGTCGGCGTACATGCAAAGAGGCCAGCGTGATTGCCAACTGTAAAAGGGTTCACAACCAAACATGCAGTATGTTGTAGTACTACAGAATCATATCCCTTTTTAATGAATTGTTTAACATATTTGATGAACAAAGTGAGAAAATGGGTATGTCCAATAATTTTACGAAGTTTGTAAATCACATCACCATAAAATTCAGGATGTGAAATACCGTGTCGCAGAAGCACCTTGAGATTACATTGGTACTTGCCAATAAGCGAGAGATTTCGATAGTAAAATTTAGAGAAAGTTTTTCTTAGTTTATGGTATCTATATCCTTGTTTAAGTAATTTTTCTATTTAAAATGAGATTTCGACTGTTAAAATCGTCAATAGATGAACAAGCTCTAGCAAAACGAATAAGTTGAGATAGATAAACCCCGTAAGATGGAGCACAGGGAACATCCCCGTCAGGATGAGGAAATTTTACAATAGTAAAATCAAAAATCATCTCTTTTGTCATATATTTTAGAAGAAATCATTCCATTATTAATCTTAAGGTCTAGATCAAGAAACGCTGCATAATTGTCGGACGGGTTAGCTTAATTCAATTTGAGTTCTTTAGGATAAATTGTAGGAATCAGAGCATCAAAGAAAGGGTTCACCTCCCTTCAGAATATATTATCTAAGTAAAAAATATCATCCAAATATCGTCAAGTTTCATTGAAGGCTTTTATAACATCTTCTTGTGATTGAGGATTCAAACTTAACATGAAATCTCTCTCATAGCAGTACAAAAACAAATCTGCGACAAGTGGTGCACACTTCGTACCCATAGGAATATCAATTACCTGACGATAAAACTGTTTTGGGTGTCGGTTTAAAAACAACGGGTGTCATGCTGATTTTGGAGTAGACTGCCACATGGTATCCAATCACTGGGATAACCTCTGTTGTGCTTACTTATGTCGAGTTGTTTGTAAAGAACAAATCTAGGATGTTACTGCTGTCCTAAGCATTTCTTTCCGAAATTGTAGCGTTTTCAATGTAAGGCTAACACGTGTAACGGAAAGTAATAACAAGTATTTTTCTATGGAACTTGTTTCATGAAAAAAACATGTTTAAAAATTCTGAAGGGTGAAAAGTTCTTCAACAATTGGTACAGACATCCAGATATCGCACTGAAATTCTTTATGAATGTTCTGAACCAGTTCATGAGTCCAAGATACCGTTGCAATCTTTTTGCACAGGGTAGATCTCAATTGCTTTTAAGCGGTCTGCAGGGGGTCGTATTCCGGACTTTGAAATTTCGTGACCAAGAAATACACATCTATCTTGGGCAAACTGACATTTTGCTGGAGAGAGTTTTAAACCAGCTGATCTTAATCTACCAAATACTTCTTTGTGATCCTGAATATGTTGATCAAATGTTTCTGATATTATCATCACATCATCTAGATAACATAAGATTGACTTAAATGATAGCCCTCTCAGCACTTTGTCCATTAAAAGCTAGAATGTGTTGGATGCCGTTTTTAGCCCTTGTGGACACCTATTGAATTTAAAAGACCCACAACAAGAATTAAAGGCTGTGTACTTTGAAGAACTGGACGAAAGATTCATTTGGAAAAATCCGCTTGACATATCTATGGAAGAAATGTAATTTGGAGTTATATGTGTGAATTCCTTTGTCTGAGGATTAAGAAATCTGAAATCTAAACAGAAACGATAGCAAGACAAACTTTCCTTTTTTGTGATGTTTTTCACTGAACTTGGCCTTTTTCTTTTGGACACCAACACAATAGGACTTGTTATTGGGACATCTTCGCATTCATTAACAGTACTGATAATTCCCTGACGCAAAAGCTCATCTAATTGATGCATTAAAACTTCCCTTTTCTCAGGTGTCAAACGGTACGGCCGCTGATGTTTGGATTGAGCATTAGGCTTCAAATGAATTTGATGTTCTACAACAGTTGTGAAACCTAAATCAGGATTATCATCAGTAACAAACAAATCCCTGTTGTTAAACAAACATTTCTCAACTTCCTCCTTTTCAGCAGATGACAGGTTCTTAGCAGTGATATTGAAATTGTCTAAGAAACAAGATTTCCTATCGCTGCATTGTTTACATTAACATGTGAACATACGTTACTTGCAGCAAGTCTAAATTGCTCATTAAAACTAGTCTGACCATCACCGTGAGATGACCCGGAATGACCCACTGGATTAATGGCACAGGTGCTATCCAGTACTGTAAATTCCCCGATTGGTTTGTTTTTGAAGATAACAACTGTATATCAGTTGGGTTTAGTATTTTGAGAGGCACTAAGTGATCTGGAGAAACTGTACCTACAGACCTTGCTGCAAATAATTGCTTTTTGCCTACATGGGCATTGCCACTGCAAATCCCTTGTGTACCAATACTGACATAATTTGCAACACGACCCCAAACCAGCATCTCTGTATTAGGCTCAAATGAAGTTTTCTTTTGTAACATAATTTTACAGTGTGTCATATCAACACGCATTTGTATAAATCAAGGACAACCCCATACTCTTCATAAATGCAGAGCCTAATATAAATGGGTGTGAAGTGTGTTGCAAAATATATACATCAATTGTCTGTATCTTATTGTTGATTTTCACAGAAACAGTGTCTATTCCATATAACTTAACTTTCTGGTCGTCTGCTAAAATAATGTCCTGCTCAGTATTACATAAAGAATTTGTATACTTACATGGGATTTTGTCATATAAGTCCTTTGATATCAAATTGATTGCACTGCTACTGTCAAGCAAAGCTTGGATATTTATACTAGCATCTATCTGAACGGGTAAATACATGAAAGTATTTGGCATTGTTACGTGGTTTGTCACGTTTGGTCCTGCACCGTGCCGATTGTCACAGTTTTTCTGCTCTCGTTGGTGGTGGGCTACGTTTGCATCTGTTCACTGGGCGCCTCCCAGGTGGCCGCGCCCTCTGCCACTTTGGGTCTTCCCGTGTCCCGAACGTTGGTAACAATCCAAAGCGGAGTGTCCTGTGCGGTGGCATAACTGGCATTTCCTGGCACGTAATGTGCCACAGTCAATAGCGGAATGTCCTTGTTGTCCACACAGCTGACACACTGTGTCCAGATTTTGTGCTCCCCCGGTCCAGTTACAATCACGTCGTGTGTGATTCGGGCCACCACAGCGGAAGCATGCGGAACCAACATTGGAACCGGATGTTTTCAGGGCTTGAACTTGTAGTGAAAGTTCATCGACTTTCTGTCCCAGTGAAGTGGACGAAGACACGTCATGAGGTGTACAGTGAGACCTATAGCCATAGGCCTCACAATTTTTGCGGCATTGAAAGCTCCAGCGGAAGTTGAGGGATTGCCTACTCGCACATAGAATGCCAGTTCTCTCGGCAAACATTCAATGAACTTCATCATAATCTCCATGTCCGATTTTTCCAGTTTCCGTCCAATGTCACATATCTCACTAAAAATGTCTCAAGCTTTTCATAGCCTACAAGACGCACTGACTGGAATTTTTCGATGTTGGATAATATTTTGGACGTGTCGTTTGCCGTGTATTGTGTCTCAAATGCATTCCGTATATCATCCCAAGACAATATTTCGTAAGCTGGTAGCGAAGAAAAACATATTTTTGCTGGTCCGCTTATGTACAGCTGAAATGCTGCCACTTTCCTTGGGTTGTTGTTTTTGATGTTGTGAAACTTGCAGTATGCATTAAAATCGTCCAAAAAGTGTTGCGCGTCTTCACTGTTATATCCATTGAATTTGTTTATAGTTAGTCTCGAACTTAAATCAGACATTTTGATCTGAAGTATAGTCCAAAATATCGTTTGGAATCTCCACTATGTAGTGTTTCTGTGGTTTGAGGATTAGCTCAATCACAAAATATTTCACTTCTTCACGTTTAATCAATGAATCGAGTTTTCTTTATCGATCAAATATTTCAGTTGTTGTTTGGTCTAAAGGTTTTTAACTTCTGTCCTCTCTCCCTCTCTCTCATTCCCTTCCCAGATTCGCCAGGGGTTGGACTAAGGGTCAGTCCCTCGTGATATGATTGGTCGAAGCACATCAAAAGAGACTGACCATCAGTGAACCATTACTCAATACGCAATGGACAGCATGCCCATTACAGTAGATTAGTCGGAGAGGGGATACGTTATTTACACTGTTTGTCTTTTAGGGTGAGGATGGAATAAAAAAGTAAAGTAAATAGTTTACAAGATCCTACAGTGGGCGATTCCAGATTTCATAGAGCAATCTTAGACTTCAGAGAGAGAGAGAGAGAGAGAGAGAGGGAGAGGAGAGGAGAGAGAGAGAGAGAGAGAGAGAGAGAGAGAGCCGTGTGTCGAGAGCGATCATAGAGTCCAGAGAGCAAACATAGTGTTCAAAAAGCAATTCTCATTGCTCATACGACTGTACATTTACTCCCCTAGTCATCGAGGCATTGACCTACAATACTGAGCACTGCTAACAAATGGCACAATCATGCAGCCTCAGTACCGGTGAGTGACCCTCACATGTACCCATTTTAACCCCTGGGATGAGAGGATGTACGGGTGGGAGAGACGGAAAAGCGTCTCTAAAATTTCCGGGAGGGACCGGGATTTGAACTCCGGACCTCCGGACTGATAGTCAAGCGCGTTACCACTAGACCAACTCCAAACACAATAAGTGTGAGGTTGGGTGTCCCAAAACCTGTTTAACCCCCAGTGAAATTTGTCACTGACCGTTCCAAGGCGGTACTTCCATCTTCCCCCTATTGTAAATATATTCTGAAAATGGGTGATCCTTCGAAAGCAAAAGTAGAAATGCAAAATTAGAAAATTGGAGACTCGGTTTTTTTAGTCTGTTCATGAGTAGTAATTAAATGTGCAACACTACTCACGCCCCCTAGCACCGGCTTAAGCAGTATTCAATTTTCAAAACTAAAAACATGAAAACTAATGATCCCGAATGACCAGAAAATATAAGAACGCTGAAAATTAAGTACGGGGCGACTTTTTACGGCTGCGACACAAGCACTTAACACGTGCTATGTTTGTTTTGTCTTTGGCGTCTCTTGATGTTTTTATAGTTATGTACAATTGCTGTTTCCATGTGTTGCTGTTCGGGCGGTTGTTTGTTCTGTATGTGGTGTTTCCTGTATGACTCATTTTTATACGCCCGTTTGAAAAAACGGGACGTATTATGGAATGGCGCTGTCCGTCCGTTTGTCCGTCTGTCCGTCTGTAACATCTCTAACTCAAGTTCTGATTGGTAGATCCTTCCCAAATTTAACCATGAAGTTTATCTAGACATGCTACAGTAGCCTGCCAAGTCCCGGTTCGTATATCCATGGTCAAGGTCACACTATTGGAATTAGAATTTGCGTTTAGCATTTGCGTTAAGCAAAAATGTTAACCCCATTTTAAGTCTGTAACATCTCTAACTCAATTTCTGCTTGGTAGATCCTCAAATTTAACCACGATGTTTATCTAGACATGCTACAGTAGCCTGCCAAGTCCCGGTTCGTATATCCAAGGTCAAGGCAAAATTGGACTTAAAATTTGCGTTTAGCAAAACTGTTAACCTACCTGTCTGTCTGTAACATCTCTAACTCAAGTTTCGCTTGGTGGATTCTTCCCAAATTTAACCACAATGTTTATCTAGACATGCTACAGTAGTCTGCCAAGTCCCGGTTCGTTTATCTAAGGTCAAGATCGCTTAATTGGACTTAGAATTTGCGTTTAGCATTTGCGTTAAGCAAAATTGTTAACCTCAATTTACGTGGAACATATTTTTATAAGGATTTGTAACTTAGACATTTAGTTAAGGTTTTGGTTAAAGTCCATTTATTTACATCACCCTTTGAGATAAAGCTTTTAAAGTTGAAAATGTTTTCATCATCAGAAACTTCATCTGTATGCAAGAGTAAATACAATGTAACTCTTTCAAGCATTTAGACACAATTATGGCACTTTTTAATTTAGAATTTTTGGTTAAGGTTTTTTTGTTAAAGTATGCCTATTTACAACCTTGAAACTTGGTCGCAAAATTGGACTTGGAATTTGAGTTTAGCAAATACGTTAACCCCAGTTTATGTTGAACAAGACCTCGACGGGCGTATATTGTGCCCACTGGCACTCTCGTTGTACTTTTACTATACAGGTAAACCTCTGAATACCGAACACCTTCGGACCGGACAAAATGTTCGGTAATGGGCATCGTTCTCAGATGTTAGCTAATATCTTTTATTAGCCGGCAACCCTTGATACACGTCAATCAATTGTAATTACATATCCAAAATGTGAGAAAAGGCTTAACAAATATTATTTTACGGATTTGAAAAAAATATATATCGAAAATTTGACCCATACCCCCACCTATATGCAGACTCCATAATGAGATAGATGACGTAGTATTCCCCCGGTAAATCAATGAAAGTTATTCTCGCTTAAGGTACCCGTGCATATGTAAACTATACGAGTGTGTAAAGGTGTGGCCATGCATAGTTGCTGACCGGGACACGTGCAGAGTACAAACCCGTACAATGTCGTTGATGAAAATAGAATTATTACGATTTTTATACCCCCACAGACGAAGTTTAAGGGGGTATACTGGAGTCACCATGTCCGTCCGTCCGCCTTGATAACTTCCAACGTATACAAGCTATTGACTTCAAACTTCATATTTAGATAGATCACATTGACGTCGAGTGCAGCGCACAAGGTTTGTCTTCAACTCTGTCTTCAGTATTGTTGGAGTTATTGCCCTTCGTTATTTTTCAGTTTCCGGATTTTTTTTATTAACCTTTACAGATATTCATGTGATATTTTGTTTGTAGCTTAATCATAATGAGTTACAGATCAAGTTTGAATTTCGTTACGCTTAATTGATTTTTCACGGAAATACAGTGATTTTACTTAAACATATTTAGGAAAAATTTCAGGTTTTCCGGAGTTTTTTTCCAAACTGTAACAGATATTGTAGTGATTTATTTCTATAACCCTAATCTCTGTGTCAAATGTGCTAGTGGGGGTATTCATCACCTTTAGTGGTAGTTCTGGTTTATTTATGCAAATTAGGTAGGTCAGGGTCCAGGTCAAATTGTTCGAGCTATACCAGGGTGGACGGATGTTTCGGCCCAGCGGACGTTTCGGTCGGTACGTCTCGGCCTAGGACATTTCCGCCTAGGAGGATTCGACCAGCTATTTTTTTTAAAGTAGGACATTTCGGCCAAAATTGAAAATGCAGTTGAACAAGTCGTTACAAAGCTGAGCTCACCTAATACAATAATGGTATTATCTCAATCTACGGGTCATCTATAAATAAAATCAACATGTCAGATTTAAAGGCCTAAATAGTATTGTCCTGTTTTTTTGACCTGTCAAAATGTGAATATTTCTACGTCACTGAAAGGATATATTTAGCTTCGGTAAACCTGCTTTTCAAACGTTTTTCACGAGATTCACAATAAATATACATGTGCTCGAATAAGCCAAGTAGAAACGCTTTTATTAGCGGAAACAATCGATATCAACCGACGATATATATGGCGTATTCAGCAAGCGCATAATTATCTAAATTTTGACAGGTTAAAAAACAGGAAAATAAAACAACTAGGTCTGACAGGTCACGGGTTCGCCTATTCCATTTATAAGGGAGATCAGCATATCAGTTATCACGTGTCATTTTTAAAAGAAAATTTTTAAGTTATAGGTACACACACTAAGCGGGTTAGTTATCCGAAACATAGCGTAGCGGATAAGTCGTCGGACCATGAGGAAGTACATGTACCTGTATATGATCGGGAAACATTTTATTAAGCGCGGGTTCGAGTCTCGCATCAACCTAAAGGAGCCTATAATTACTTAGTATTATATTTTGATTGATTTTTACCCTTTTGTTTTGTTTTCAGGGGTTTTATTCTTTTATTTCCAATTTCATTTCAACCAACATATATTTCTATTGTTATATATCTACCGTGAAACATCTCTTAACCGGACAACCAAAAATAAGTCACTGGCGGCAGCATAATTTAAGAAACGGGTAATGAAGAAAGCTCCCTTAAGAGTATTGTGTATTAGTTTTGTTCTGCATTAAGCAGTCACCTGTCTAAAGGGCTCACTTTAGTCTTTACTGAGTGATCGGTTCATAGATATTTTACTACAATTCATTTTATTTCAATGTAATTTATTTTCTCCCTCACTGGCAATGTCTGTCTCGGATTCGTCAGCTTCACTATCACCAGTGTTCGATTTCAGGTCTATTAATGAAGTTTTTTTTTTAAATTATTTCATCTACAGTAATGTCTGATGCCCAATATGTCCGTTCAATGTCCCCATCGTGAGTAGTACATTGATGAACATGCGTATAAATGATCAGCATAATTATACAGTATTAAATAATATAATGCTTTACTATTCAGGATTTAAAAAAGATTTAAGGTCGACGCGGGATTCGAACCCACGCCTAACAAAAAGACTACAATCGCAATGCCTTGTGCGTACCTAGACGTTCTGAAAATTGTACACCGCTAAACCGGTGCTAGGGGGCGTGAGCAGTGTTGCACATTCAATTATTGTTAATGAACAGACTCAATAAAACCGAGTCTGCAATTTTCTCTTTTTGTGTTGCAATTTTTGCTCTCGGGGGATCACCTCCCTTCAGAATTTACCTACTGCGCTAAACGTCTTACAACAACGCTGTCTTAAATTTTATCTAATATTCTAAATTCGGCTGTTTAAAAAATGGTCCGAGAACATGTGGAATGCTGCTCTCCCTCAAATATGGAATCGGCTGGCCCTTGACACGTCAGACCTTGTTGTTTCACTATACCTCTGTCGTTGGCTCAGAAAGTTGTCCGAAATCACATGATTGGAGAGGTCGGCATATTCTGGGATGGATTACAAATTTTCTAGAGGAATTTCAATGGAGAAGGTAAAAGGAGAACCACCGTCTTTCGTCGTGGCACTAAGCATGCGCGAGTTTTGGTTATATACAAAACACGCAGTCATAGTTATCACTAATCATGAATGAATAGCTCGTCTGTTTCAAAGAAATCACGAGCTAGTGCCGTAACCCCGGCGTCCGCGTCGTCGTTGTCGTCGTCGTCCGAAATACTAACATTGACCATAACTTCTTCGTTTTTTTCATTTTCATTTACAACCTTCATTTTTGGTATACATGCTCATCTTGACAATGATGACAGACGAGCGTTGCACCCGCTGGTGGTGCTCTTGTTAGGTATGCATACTGATACTCGAAGGAGCTGAACAGGTTATTTAGGTCTATGCCGTTCCCGACCCCTTTCAGAGCTTTTTAAATCAAATTATCATGCGATTGAAAAGAAAATATCTACTATTTATCTATTAATATTTGCTTCCTGACTTGATTCTTGTAAAAAACGTGTTTCCCCAGCGGTGGATTAATTAATATAACTGATAAATGAGACTCGATAGCGTAATGGGCTAGAGCGCTGAACGTTATGTACCAGATTTGCTTTCGTATGATGCGGCGTGGGTTCGAATCCACCTGTAACCCTATGTTTTTCCCTTTTATCTTATTTATATAATTATGTTGGTTCGTTTTCTTTATTCCGTCAACATATGCGTATTTACAGAAAAATAGAATAGTTCTACGGTTATAATCAGCATGCCGTAAAAACGGCTACCAACCCAGAGGCATGTATGTATACGCCTCTCTAAACGGCTACCAACCCAGAGGCATGTATGTATACGCCTCTCTAAACGGCTACCAACCCAGAGGCATGTATATATACGCCTCTCTAAACGGCTACCAACCCAGAGGCATGTATGTATACGCCTCTCTAACCTAATAAACCTTTTACTACCGGAAATAACCTAACAGGAGGATCTGGCTCAATTAGGGGTGCTTGCTAGATATCTAAACCAATGTTTTGACAGGCAATTCTCATGTTACTTAGGTCTTCATGAGGCAACACGATGGATAACATGCAATTGTTGTTTATATGTGATTTGTCAATATGTGCCTGTATTCTGAAAATGGGTGATCCTTCGAAAGCAAAAGTAGAAATGCAAAAGGAGAAAATAACAGATTCGCTTTTATTGAGTGTAGTCATGAGTAGTAATTAAAAGTTCAGCACTACTCATGCCCCTAGCATGCCCCCAAGTGTATTCAATTTTTTTTTCAAAACTAATAACATCAAAACTAATGACCCCGAAGGACCAGAAAATATAACAACACTGACAATGAAGTACGGGGCAACTTTTAACGGCCGCCACACAAGCACACCTGCATGTATTCTGAAAATGGGCGATCCGTCGAAAGCAAAAGTAGAAATGCAGTTTATTTATGATGCATGTGTTTTAGTTTAATGTCATTTATGTTCAATTATAAATATTTTAGTATGTATTGATTTGTAACTCGAGAGGGTCAATGATTGGTAAATAAAATCTTATCTATTTTCATAAATACTTAAACTGCTCTGATCTAATATTTCGACCACTAAGGGCCTTTGTCAAAGATTATCATGTCAAAATACACGTCACAAAAATGTGACGTGTATTTTGACATTATAATCTTTGACAAAGGCCCTTAGTGGTCGAAATATTAGATCAGAGCAGTTTAAGTATTTATGTAATATATTAATTCCCTATTTTGGAATATTTTCTTCATTATCTATTTTCTATTCTAATAAATCTAAGTTTATCCGCATTCGTTAAAAGAGAAAATGACTGGATAAATTCCAATGCACGGAATACTTTCAATGAACTATTTGCAACGACCCAGAATAGAACGCATACAGGGTCGATGTTGTATATCTATATATATTTAAAGCATTTTATCTCCCAGACAGTGGCGCTTGATAGACACCCTATTCGTTCTACTTATAGCGCACATACTATTTGAATGTACAATGACTATTTATAAAAAAACCCATTTAGGCCTACGATCCGGTGCCAAACCCCTGTCAAACGGCGCCTGTATATAGTAACTGTTTGACAAGAAACAGCTGCAGACCTCTCCTTGGCTTCCTTTTAAAGGAAGCCAACTTGTTCCAACAGAAATAGCGAAACTAATTTCCGTACCATACATAAAGTAAATTGTTAGATTGTGTTTCGTTGACAGTTCAATGGAAGAAAATCAAAAGGCGGGGAGTTTCTCAATATGTTTTGTGTCATTTTGGGGTATAGCAGAATTGTAGTGCCCTTATAAGCAGTTCGGGATCTACAGTTTGTAGAAACAGTTTTCGAAAAAATGAGCAGACATCATTCCATTCTCTTACACCCGGTTTCATTACATATACCTCTGTCGCTGGCTCAGAAAGAAGTCCAAAGTCACATGACCTCATCGTGTTCGAAATAGCGAAATTAACTCCCGTATAAAACAGAAAGTAATTTTTTTGTGTATTTTGTTGACAGTTCAACAGAAGAAAGTCAAAAGACGGGGGAACTTTAGATTATAGCAGAATATTAGTGCCGTTCGGAATCTAAAGTTTGTAGAAACTGATTTCGAAAAATTGAGCAGACATCATTCCATTTTGTTTGTTTACATTTGTGCAATAATCGAAGCGTAAAGCGGCATAAAAATAACCCATCAAATAGTCTCAGAAATTAAACCGTATTACCAGTTTTATGCTGAAATAAAAACTATTACATGTAGTTCTTGAATCAGACTATTTCAATACATATCGACTCTGATAACCATAAAACACAAACCATTGGTTTTGCCAAGATTCTTGTCATTGAGCCCATCGCAGAGGTGTATGTGAGAGTAACAAACGATAACTCTGCTTTGATAGTGGTAATATAAAGAGGTGCTTTCAATTACGATAATCACATTGTTTAGTCACTACAACGGCCCCAGATTTGATACTGATCAAAGTGATAAATTACTTATATTTATTTATTGATCCACACCAGAGGTATTTAAGAAGGGACTTGTGATGGACTTAACGATTTATCTTTCCTTGATGCATGTATAAACACTTTTAATGCCTTTTCAAATGGAATTGACCCAGATAAGACGGCTTCTAATAAAGTTTTTCATTTGACTGTTTAAGTCCTAAACATAATAAGCATTTAGACGTAATTATCAATCTTCCAATAGCAATTAACACCGAAGAACCTAAGAGGCGGCCCACGGAAGTTGGACACTAAAAGAATTGTTTTTACTTGACCAGATTAAACTGAGACTCCTTGCATATTCCGTATAGTTCTATATATAGATTTCTGAAGATAAATAACGTTCGAACATTATTGACTATTGACGATATGTTTTTCTGTTCAGTCCTGTAATAGCTCAGTAGATAAGGGTGTTGTACGCGGTGGGCAAGGTAGCGGGTTCGAGACTCACCTCGGGCAGGTTTTATTTTCTTCAAAAAGTTAGTGGATTACATTTTCCTTGTTTTAAGCATTTCCTTTTCATGAAACAGGATCATCCCACTTTCCATAGGAAAAATACTTGCCATTACTTTCCATTACACGTGTTAGCCATACATAAAGAAAACATAACATATAAAAAGTACTTCAAAAGACATAGAATATTAAAAGAAATACATGTACTTCAAAATAAGTATATGTATATAATAAAATATATGATATATAATAATATATTTTTGAATAATCAAGTACAAAAAATAATAAAAATTAAAAAATTCCAATGACTTCTGTTAGATTCGAACCTGCAGCCGCTTGTATGACAGGCGACGATCTTTCCACTGCACCACATTTCAAGCCATATACTGGTTTCAACGCATAACCCATGTAATGGTATGTACAGATATAGTAATTGAATTCATTCGATTATTGCCGGAAAACGTTAACGGAAATCGACGAGTCTCAGTTTAAAAGGGTCAAGTACGTTGATAACAGAGTTGTTTACAAATGACTTTCGTTCTTTTCGAACAAAAATTGCCTGGCTGAAATGTAATTATGAAGTGTATAATTTAGGTAAGTTTTGATATAAAATTTAAATTTTCAGATTAAATACTCTTTTGGAAATGCACAATTTATTAAGTTGTGATGTAAAAGGATCAAATTTCTGATTATACAAAATGGATTGAGGGGTACAATTGCGCTATAGAAGGGGCATACTTCCACTATTGAAGGGGCAAAACTCCGTTTGTGCAAAACCAGGATACATGTAATAATGTTTCTTCCATGACTAAAAGTCCGGGTATATGTGCTTTTATAACAATTAATCTTATTCAAATGCATGGAGTCATTTTTCTTACATAATTATTCATTGAGTAAGGTGACCTTTACATACATTTAAAATCTAAATAAGATCTGAGTAATTAGCAGCATTTTGTGGAATTCTGATTTAGCCTTCTGACGAGTATAGATGTCTAATATCTGTTTATCAATAGGCTGGCAACAGCAAGTGTCTTTGCCCGTGTGTTGATCGCTGCGCATGTGAAGACGGTATGTTACTGGACGATAACAATGTTTGTGTACCCAAAGAAAGATGCACATGTTTCCTTCCAGACAATACCAAATCGTTCCAACCTGGGCATTCTATAATGAATGACTGCCAAAACTGGTAAGACAATTTATACAGTAAAACATTATAAAAATCTACAGATGGGGATGTTACCCCTGTCACTTGCAGCACATAGTAAATTGATTTGATAACATAATCATAGAAGTAGGCAGATAATTCTCTGATGTTAATACTCATTCTGTAAAAGTGGGCATATTCTTTTCAGAAGGGTCTGTATATAGGCAGATTAAATATAAATAAAACAAACGAATTCTGTCCAGATTACCTCGGCCGTTATCTATATAAACCCTGTGTACAGCAGTCACCCAACCCAAACTAAGTTCAGTTCTTGGTTTATAAGACAAGCGGTAGGGTTATGCAGAATGTTCCTCTAAGAGTTTCTGCATTACTTTTATTCTGCATTAACCCATTCCCTCATATTGACGACTTTTGACAACTCTGTAAATGTCATTTTGGGAAACCATTGTGATAAATAGTTAATATTTAACACGGTTTCAAACTACAGAAATCTAAAGTATTTCCTTTTCTCTGGTTGACGCTCCTTTTAGGTAGATTTATTCAAAGAGGTTGTCTCTAAAACTAGCCTATGAGGTAATAGGCAACCACATGCTGCTGTAGATTTCCATATTTATTTTATATATGATTGCTATAGGCAGTTTCTGCTGTATTCACATCAAATTAATAATTAAAGCATAGCTATAGAATAAGGTGCCTATAAAATCAATGTGGTGCAGACACTGCAGTGTTCTTTACATGGGATCTATGTATTGAGAATCAAGTTTCCAATTTTGACTAAGTGCACTTTCTTTTTTCGAAAATACTTACTGTAGAAATCTTACTTAAGTACATGCATATTCGCATTAATGATCTTGTGCACATTTATGCATATTTCTAATTTCTTGCGAAAGTATCTTTTTTCTTTACTCACAGCATTAGAAATGTGTCAGCTTCAAAGTGTCAAAAACTCTCATTACTCCAAAACTCAGTCATAATTCACACATGAACTTTACCTTGTCAACCCAACCTTTTCCCATACAAACGCTTCTTCACGCTTTCCAAACAGAGAAGTCCCAGACCAGTAGGTGTCATCAAATTAGGGTCTGTTTTGTTTTCTTGAAATTATCATAAAAATTGCTCTATAATTTCTACCAATACCAAAAGGCATGTGTACATATGCTTTTATAAAATTCAGCTGATCAATATTTATAAGGTTATTTTTTTTACTTGAATATTAAACAGGGAAAGGGTTAGGTGACAATATCATATACATATTGTGCCTGTGATTACTGTTTTCTATATATACATATTGTGCATATCATTACTGTTTTCTGTAATTACATATTGTGCCTATGATTACTGTTTTCTATGTATACTTATTGTGCATATGATTACTGTTTTCTATAGATACATATTGTGCATATGATTACTGTTTTCTATATATACACACCGTGCATATGCTTACTGTTGTCTATATATACATATTGTGCATATGATTGCTGTTTTTCTAAACATGTATATACATATTGTGCCTATGATTACTGTTAATTCTATATATACATATTGTGCATATGATTACTGTTTTCTGTATATACAGATTATGCATATGATTACTGTTTACTATATATATACATACTGTGCATATGATAACTGTTTTCTATATATACATATTGTGCATTTGATTACTGTTTTCTATATATACATATTGTGAATATGATTAGTGTTTTCCCTATATACATATTGTGCATATGGTTACTGTTTTCTATATATACATAATGTGAACATGAGTACTGTTTTCTATATATATATATATATATATATATATATATATATATATATACATTGTGCATATGATGATTACTGTTTTCCCTATATATACATATTGTGCATATGATTATTGTTTTCCCTATATACATATTGTGCATATGATTACTGTTTTCCCTTTATACATATTGTGCACATAATTACTGTTTTCTATATATACATATTGTGCATATGATGACTGTTTTCTATAGATACATATATTTTGCATATGATTACTGTTTTCTATATATACATAATGTGCATATGCTTACTGTTTTCTCGTATTGTGCATATGATTACTGTTTTCTATATATACATATTGTGCATATGATTACTGTTTATTCTATATATTCATATTGTGCATATGATAACTGTTTTCTGTATGTACATATTGTGCATATGATTACTGTTTTCTATATATATACATACTGTGCATATGATTACTGTTTTCTATATATACATATTGTGCATGTGATTACTGTTTTCCCTATAGATACATATTGTGCATATGATTACTGTTTTCTATATATACATATTGTGAATATGATTACTGTTTTCTATATATACATATTGTGCATATGATTACTGTTTTCCCTATATACATATTGTGCATATGATTACTGTTTTCCCTTTACACATATTGTTTACATAATTACAGTTTTATATTGCGCATATGATTACTTTTGTTTTGTTTCAACGTTTCAAACTGCAAAACAATAAAACTGTAACATAGAAAAGTTAATTTCAAACAAATAAAATTCATAAAAGACTAGTCAAAAAGCTCAAGCTAAACTTACAAGAATGTTGAGGTATTTGTGTAGTTTTTTTGCCCCTAATCAGACTGAGAATCGCCTACTGTGTAAATTGTAATTAGTTCCGAAACGGTGGTCATTAAAAGAAGGTGTTAGGTTGATTTATGCAAATATGCATATCCATTGGCCAGAACGTAAACAATAATGATGAATAACTAATAGAATGTTTGGCAGTGGCCGAGGTCCCGCTAACTGTAGGAAAGTGTTAATAGAATCCCTTCCATAAACTCTTCATATAATCATCTCATGTCTTCCTGTTTTTGTATTACGGAAACAATCGTAGTATACTATTTCTGATATAAAAATGCTTCGTAACATTAGCTTTGGTTTAGTATGTGCAACAAAATCACAAAATGTAGCGATGCTTAAGAAGGGCACACAAATATATGATTTCGTCATGTGACTGATAGTTATATGTCCTTACAATTGCTATATTTTGGAGACGTTTTTGCACATACTAAACCAAAGCTAACGTTGCGAAAGTTTTTCATGTCAAAATTAGTATACCTTGGTTGCTTCTGGGTGCCATGTTATTAAATGCCCTTCTAATCGATTTGCACGTCAAGGAATTTTACTAGACTGCACTGGGGAATCGCAGTTGTTAGGTATGTAGGTTATACCAAGTTTGCATTTGTCACGGAGGTCATACGACTTCCTTGTCTGCGATTCTCCTACGATAGTGTTTGCATCATACACACATAATCGTACGATGATCGTAAACAAAAATATCGCAGCTCGTAGACTTCTCTACGGGCTGCGATATTTTTGTTTACGATCATCGTACGATTATGTGTGTATACTGATCGAGGCTTATCCGTACGATGACAGCGGGGTTGTTCAATCTTATGCAAGGAATACAAAAACCTATACTTGTCATTTTTTCACCAAAGAGATGATTCTGAAGAGTGGTTGCAACATTGAAATTTGCTGAAGAAATAAGGGAGCTATTTAAACTCAATAGATACACCTTTGTATGCTTTGTAAACAGAGGAAACTGGGACCAGATTGCTCCTGAGCAGGGTCTGCTTTGTTTGCCCCTGAGCAGGGTCTGCTTTGTTTGCCCCTGAGCAGGGTCTGCTTTGTTTGCTCCTGAGCAGGGTCTGCTTTGTTTGCCCCTGAGCAGGGTCTGCTTTGTTTGTCCCTGAGCAGGGTCTGCTTTGTTTGCCCCTGAGCAGGGCCTGCTTTGTTTGCCCCTGAGCAGGGTCTGCTTTGTTTGCCCCTGAGCAGGGTCTGCTTTGTTTGCCCCTGAGCAGGGTCTGCTTTGTTTGCACCGGATCAAGGTCTGCTTTGTTTGCTTATAATCTGAGTTTACAGTTTCTGCCTTGGCCAAAATCTCAGCTTGCTTGCTTGCAAAATAATATCTATTTATGACTATCTCTTCCAAAAGGCATTTAACCTTGTCCTTCATATAAACGCCCTTTTCGTGCATTTGCAAACAGAATATACCCAGATCAGATGGATCCTGTAGAAGCTGTCTGATCAGAGTCTGCTCTCTTTGCTTTTGAAATCATAACAGATAAAGCCCAACAGTATCTACCAATACCATAAAATCCGGTATAAAAAGTAAAAAGTACCTAGTTAGTCTACTTTCGGTCCGAATGTCTGCTCAGCCGACTGTACATGTACATGTACTTCCCTGATCATTGAGTCATTGGCATACAATATTAAGCACTGCTAACATATTGCACAATCATGCAGCCGCAGTACCGGCGAGTGACCCTCACATGTACCCATTTTAACCCCTGGTGGAGAGGTGCGGGTGGGAGACACAGAAAAGCGTCTCTGAAATGTCCGAAAGGGACCGGGATTGAACCCCGGACCCCCGGACTGATAGTCAAGCGCGTTACCACTAGACCACCGCACATATGCTTTTATAAAAAAAAATCAGCTAGTAAATATTCATGATGTTACCAGTTCTGTTATGAATATTCAACAGGAAAATGATTAAGCTGTAAATAAGTCTGGGTCATGATCAGGCACAAAATTCATCTGTATCCCAACTTTTTGCATACGAGGGATGTTCAGTTATGAATGCAACCATGCCAGTCTCTCGCGTTTAACCACGATTTGCACAAAATGGGTACATGTATCATATTGATGAACGTGTACGCTCTCCATTGATACACTACATGTTTTAATATGTTCAGTCTAGCTTTGACAATAGCTCGATAAACACTGTCTACTCGTGTACACTAAAGCTAAAATGGTTGGGAAAAGGTCTCATTTCACTGACCAAATACGGCCCTATATCAAGAACCGCTGTATTATTGGTATGCAGGCAAAAACATATTATATGAACTATGCCGTGTTTATAGGAGCAATGCACTTTGTTTGTCATCTGGCACACGGTTATGTAAGAAATTTAAAAGTGGTATATATTCAGTGAAATATAGCCTCATGCACGCCGTCCCAAAATAGTTGAAAAAGTAAAATATTTGATTGCAACCGAGGCAAGATTTACAACTAGGCATACGGCTAAATGTGTTGGTATCTCTGTAAGAGCTGCTTATACAATTCTCAGACAGGATTTAAAAATGAGAAGGATACGCCCCTGGTGGCTTCCCCCCCCCCCACACACACACACACGTACGTACGTACACACGCACGCACGCACGCACGCACACACACATTTGCTATGGGATTCATGAATAAAGTGTAAGAGAAGGTACTATACTTGCATTATTCAGCACATGCCAGGATGGGTTGTGGAACTGCAAGAACGATACAGATTGTGGTGCTAAAGATAAATGCCCAGGGAACACGACATACCGTTCAGCGACTACTTGTCCTGATGGATGTGGACACATACATTGTAAGAATCTACCGTACACTGGCTGCACATGTGAGAAGGGTTATGTTCTTAGTATAAATGTAAGTTCTTTTTTTGTAAATCTTTTCATACTAACCCTTATCCCAGTGTGTCTGCTCAAATTTGTATCCGGTGCAAGTTCGTTTTTTTGTTCAAATTCAAACAAGCTTTTAAGAATGTATTGATCAAGTGCCAACCAGCTTTGATCCTGATGAAACAACACGTTACTAAGTATTTTCACGATTACATCAGTTTTGTCATTGTTAAGTCTGTTTTCCCCTGTGGCTCTGCTTTTAACCATTTACTTCTTATACAATCCTTTTCCTGCCTTTGCAAACAAAGTAAACCCTGATCAGATGCCTCTTGCAGCGTTTACAAGAAAGAGTTAAATAAAGGGCTAAATAGAAACCTTAATAACAAATATACTCCCCTGTGTGTGTGTGTGTGTGTGTGTGCGTGCGTGCGTGCGTGCGTGCGTGCGTGCGTGCGTGCGTGCGTGTGCGTGTGCGTGTGCGTGTGCGCGTGCGCGTGCGCGTGCGCGTGTGCGTGCGTGTTATGGGGTGTTTTGTGTGTGGCTTTTCCTGCTTGACTTTACTACCTTTTCATAGAATCAGGTGACATATGCAGCCGAAAGTAGCTGCTATAAATATATTATGCATAGAATCAGGTGACATATGCAGACGAAAGTAGCTGCTATAAATATATTATGCATAGAATCAGGTGACATATGCAGACAAAAGGTATCTGCTATAAATATATTATGCATAGAATCAGGTGACATATGCAGACAAAAGGTAGCTGCTATAAATATATTATGCATAGAATCAGGTGACATATGCAGACAAAAGGTAGCTGCTATAAATATATTATGCATAGAATCAGGTGACATATGCAGACAAAAGGTAGCTGCTATAAATATATTATGCATAGAATCAGGTGACATATGCAGACAAAAGGTAGCTGCTATAAATATATTATGCATAAAATCAGGTGACATATGCAGACAAAAGGTAGCTGCTATAAATATATTATGCATAGAATCAGGTGACATATGCAGACAAAAGGTAGCTGCTGTTTATTCCTTTACGTCATGGTTATTTTGGTAAGAAATGATTAACAATTGCACATGAACACGGGCCAGACAGAAATTATAGAATCCAACCTATATTATTCCACAAGCAAACAGATCAGACCCTGATCAGATGGCTCATATAGGATATTTATATTGATCTTAAGTGTTAAAAGGCATAGTTATGGAGTAGAGGGTTCAAAATTTATAAAATGCCATAGAAACATTGACAATATGTACACTTTGAATTAATTATGTGTTGCCTTTAAATAACAAATGTCCGTCTGTCCGTCCGCCTGTCCGTCCGTGGACACAATTTTGTCCGGGCTTCTTCTTCTACAGTTTTGCTTCAATTTTGTTGAAAGTTCATATATAGCCATATGACCATATAAACCTGTGCACCGCATATTTCCGTTATGATCGGACCACTACCTCAGGGGTTATCTCCCCTTTTTAGTCCCCTACCAATGTTTCCAGTTTTCTGGACTTTTTTGGAAGTGCTTCTAGATATCAACTCTATATCTAGTAAAAAGCTAAATCTAGATAAGTTACAGCTAATGATACAATCTCAGTCCGGTTGAATAATTATTTCCAGAGTTACTGCCCTTGAACTTTAATTTTTGTCTTCAAATTTGGGATTTTCCAGACATTTTTTGGACGTGGTTGCAGATATTCACTTTATTGTTGGCATAAAGCTAACTCTAGATGATATACAGCTTAATTCCCAATCTCAGTCTGATTGAATATTTTTTGCCAGAGTTATGGCCCTTGAACTTAAATTGTTTGTCAAATTTTCAATTTTCCTGTCTTTCTTTGGAAGTGGTTGCAGATATTAACTTCATATTTGACATAAAATAAATCTTGATGATGTACAGCTTAAGTTCAAATATCGGTCTGGTTGAATATTTTTTGTCAGAGGTATAGTCCTTGAACTTAATGTTTGTTTTCTGAAAAGGTACCTATAGCTTTAGAACTTAATATTTGACAAATACCTCATGAAAGGGTCTTATTTCTTTGAATTATTCTTCATTTTTATTACATAAATTGGGGTGGGGCATGTATTGTTTTTAAATCTCTTCACGTTTCTGTATGTACATATGTTCAGATTGATGATAGGTGTTCTGACAAGCAGACAGGTGGGGGTATTCGTTAGCCTTTGGCTTACAGTTCTAGTTATTTCTTACATGTAATGGGTTAATACAATTATTGAATCAATAATTTTGCAAATATCATTCAGATCATTACTTGATAAAGACACATTTGAAAAAGTGTAGCACCAGATCAGATGGGTCCTGTAGAAGTTGTCTGTTCGGGGTTTGCATTGTTTGCTAATGGAATTAATACTGATCTGATTCTACAGTTTCTGCCATTGTCAAAACTTCCACATTGTAATTCGGCTTATTAATATTCATAAAGTAGTTTTTACATGATTATATATTGATTAGCATAAAGTCTTTCATTTATAAGTATTGAATTTAATGACTTTTATGCGGCTACTGTTGTAGAGATGTTATTTCTTAACTTTACCTATGTAATTGTTTCTCTGTTTGTTGTTTGTATCAGAGGAGTCTTTGTATTCCGAGAGAGAAATGCCAATGCAAGTATCAGAATAGATACTATCAACCAGAGGACATTATCAACGTTACCAAAACATGTCAAAGATTGTAAGTTGTCCCACATATTTCTTCTTCTTGATTCATTTACTCCAGTAATATTTATGTAAGATATAATGCATGTATGAATAGAAATTTAGCATATTTTTTATAGCAGCGTATGTACGAGAGATATTTAGTTATGGTAGAAATTGCAGAACCAGATTTATATAATGCCAAAAGCAGACACAGTAGACCCTGATCAGACAGTTCTAACCTGGCTCTATCCGATAATTCTGACCTGGCTCTATCAGACAATTCTGACCTGGCTCTCTCAGACAGTTCTGATCTGGCTTTGTCAGACAGTTCTGACCAGGCTGTACTCTGTTTGCAAAGAGGTTCAAATGCATATATGTGGAGTAAAGTGTTAAACACTTGTAACATGGTGGAAACGTTGTGATTCTACTTGGATTGGACCCAGGACATTTTGGCTACCATGGGGCTTTCTTCCGGCCATCATACAGTCTATGCCTATCAACTGTTTCGCCACAATCTCTACCCGGCTACACACACCCCTACACAAGAATTCGTCCCGAATTCTCAGTCAAAGAACACTCCACGAGTTTCTTTTTATTACAAATTTTCTTCATATAAAAAAAAAGATAAACAAACTAGGTCTGGCAGTTACGTCAAAACAATAACAAAACTAAAAATAGACCGGGTTCCCTCAATATATGATTTGAATGGGATAATTAATAAATAAGACAAACATTACACTATGGGATATCCGAAGCCGTGGTCTAAAGGATGCGTATGCGGCTTTGCATGCCCGTTACCCGAGTTCGAAATTCATCGGCGTTTATACTTGTATTTATTTGTCGTATTATTTAAATACTTTTGTCAGTATATTTGTTCTATATGATCTATTGTCGTTATATCTGTTTCCAGTTCTTGTTAAATCCTGCTTGGTCTTCCTTTACTGTTTTTGACATATGTGTTGTTGAGGAAAACAAAAAGACAAAAAAAAAAAAGATTTGACTTTTGTGGGTTTCGAACCAGGTGCATTTTGATTCGGAGAAGAGCGCCTTTATCCACTCGGCTACGGACTCCACAAGCATGTCATCATAATCAAATAGTCACAGTCTTCTCTTTTAAGAAATAACATGTCATATGAATATTCAAGTAAACAAATTATGACGTAACTGTCAGGAATTCCCTGTCGGACTATATCACCATGTGGGTTATTTACGCTGACGCCAACTGTAAAATGGTGAAAAAAAGTTGAGACTTGACTGGGACTCGAACCTAGGACATTTGGCAACACTCTACCGACTGAGCTACCGAGTCACACAGTATAGGCCTATTAACTGTTTCACCACAATCTCTACCCTGCTACACACTAAGAAATACGTTCTAATATTGTCTTCTTGTTCAAATCTGTAATAAGTGTTCTTCCATTTCTTTGAAAACAGCCATGGATCTTGATGAGAAGGTTAGTTACCCGTCTGGCTAGTCAGAGTGTTTGTGTATTATTATGGATCTGATGAAAGGCTTAGTTATCCATCTGGCTAGTCAGAGTTTTTGTGCATTATTATGGATTTGATGAGAAGGTTAGCTACCTATCTGGACCCAAACCGTTTGCAAAGGTCATTATAAATTGACCCAAAGGATTAAATTCTTGTAAATTGTTCTTTAGCTCCAGTTTTCAAAAGTGGCTGTTTTCTTTTCTTTATAAAACATTTTGCAAAATGTCAAAGTTCTTTTCTTGAGGAAATATCATTTTGCTCAGTGTCTCATCTGGATCTACACTATTACTAAAATGATGTTTTATTCATCCTTAGATAAAGTAAGAATAATTTGGCACTAACTACAGCATTAAATATAGAAATTTGCGATATTTGTATTTTAAGAAATTGTTCCTATTTTACAGGCATTTACAACAGAATGTGTATTTCCCACAGTTTTAAACATTTTCTGTAAGGTCAAAAGAGATGTGTACCATTATAATTGATGTTTATTTACACTCCAAAGTGGTGATAATTAGACTCGATTGATATACTCATCTTTCATTCATTAGGAACATTGAGAGTGTTTAACAATAACTCTTCTTGAAAACTCTTTTCTTACTACAATTGAACTCCGATATACATGTATATTGAACTCAGATCATCAAACTTTTTGGGGTAATTCGAACAATACAGAATTGCTCTAAAATATATTGCTACAGATAAATGTGATCTAGAAATCCATGTGACAGCTTAAAACAGGTCTAAAGTAATGCTGGAAGCATTGAAAACCGAGCGAATATCACTTCAGTAAAGAATCATCATCGCCTTAACCCATTCCCTCATATTGACGACTTTTGACGACTCTGTAAAAGTCACTTTGTTAAACCATTGTGATAAATAGAGCATTTGCTTACATAGGAGCAAATACTCTATTTATCATAATTGTTTCAAACTACAAAATTCTAAAACTTTCCTTTTCTCTAGTTAATGCTCCTTTACGGTAGATTTATTCATAGAGGTTTGATCTAAAATAGCCTATGAGGTAATGGGTTAAACATGTGCGTACTCACTGTACTGCAGACTGGTCTTGGTGTAAACTTTTTAACATTATAAAAAAAAAATTTAAAAGATTTTTTTAAAAAACTAATGAGGCAATAATTAAAAATCATATAGGATATCGTTATCAGTCAATTTCCAGGTGTAAATATATAACTGAATTGATTCCAAAAATGCCGAGGTTCTAAGCATGGTTTAGAGAGTACGCTGTGTAATCTTCATATAACAGTGATTACACATTTTTCTGTCTCAGACAGACTCAACACACTGCAGGTGGCTGACCTAATTCTGCCAAATATAAGTATAAACACCAATTTCCTGTGTTAATTCCTGGGCTTCGTAGTTCAGTAAAGTACACGTGTTTGTCTCATGTAATTGTCCTTTGACAATGGCTACTCTTGAAACAAGAAATGCGGCGCAGTTTAACTTAGAACTTCAAATAAAAAATGGTAGAATTTGTGTGTGAAGAGGGGAAATCTATAATGTTGACGGAAAAGTAACGGTGCCTTAATTAAAAAAAACCCTCATATCTCTTAACAGTTGAAAGAGGTTACGGATGACAAAGAGCATAATTTTCATAACACAGTGATCACAAATAATGGCTTGATTTTTTAGCTCACCAGAGCCAAAAGTGCTCAGGGTGAGCTTTTGTGATCGCCTGATATCCTTCGTCCGTCGGCGTGCGTCGTGCGTCGTTCGTTGTTAAAAATTTGAACCTTTAAAGTTATTCTCCTCTGAATCTGTAGGGGTCTCAGCTTTCATCTTTGGCACAAAGCATCATCTGTAGGTCCTCTACAAAAGTTATATAAATTATACTCCTGGGGTCAAAATTGGCCCTGCCCCAGAGGGTTTCAATTTTCAATAGAAACATATAGTGAAAACTTTGAACATCATCTCCTCTAAAACTAGAAGGTCCTCAGCTTTCATATTTGACACATAGCTTCAACTTCAGGACTTCTACAAAAGTTATATAAATTATACCCTTGGGCCAAAACTGTTTGCATAGGTCATTAGTGGTGGGAGAATCCCACTACACACTTTCTTTCTAAGTTTTTCAGAAGTTCAGTCTCATTTACAAACAATTTGGATATCAGATCAGGCCCCACATTATATAGGGCCTGATTCGGATCCAAACTGTTTGCATAGGTCATTCGTGGTGGGAGAATCCGCCTCTAGCATCCAAAGAATTAATACAAGTTCCAGTGGTCTATGCTCTATCCATTCTTTCACTACATTCTTTCAGCATCATGTTCAGGTCCTTTACAAAAGTTATATAAATTGTGTCCCTGTGGTCAAAATTGGCACCGCTCCTGGGGTATTAAGTTTTCAATAGAAACATATAATGAAAATTTGGAAAATCTTCTCCTCTGATTGTCTTGTGAGCGATGTCGGCCATTCTGGCCCTCTTGTTGTTTATTCAGATCATGATATTAGCTAAGCAGGTGACAAATTCAGTTGACAGATAGACACAATCCTGGGTATAAGGGGTGATAAAGAGGTGCTTTTAAGTACAATAATCAAACTGTTTAGCCACTAAAACGTCCAAGTAATACATAACTCGTATTTTTTTGTGATCCACACTGTTTTATGATAATATAAACTTTTATTCAGTAATATTGCTGTTGTATAATATACTCCAGTTTTAATATTGATTAAAACAATAAATTACTCATATTTCTTTGTGGTTTCACCAGCAGCGTGCAAAGGGTCATCAGTATAGGAAATATATCAATAAGAAATTCCTACAGCTACAGCCAGAACTTGGCTTGCACAGATTACTGACTTTCCTATAAGTGGCGACAAACTTCTAGACGTGTTCCAATCCAACAGACCTGATCATGTAAATCGGTGTACATCAATACCAGGCATCAGCGGTCATCATAAATTTTGAAGGGAGGTGATCCCCCGAGAGCAAAAATTGCAACACAAAAAGAGAAAATTGCAGACTCGGTTTTATTGAGTCTGTTCATGAACAGTAATTGAAAGTGCAACACTGCTCACGCCCCCTAGCACCGGCTTAAGCGGTATTCAATTTTCAGAACAAGAAGTACTGAAATTCATGATCTCGAAGGATATCATGCTTTATTTGTCGACACCAATATGTGTGCCCCGCAGTGAAAAATCAAGAAATGTATTACCCTGTCATTTTTAAGACCGGCTGTCAACAGATTATAAATGACGAAGTCCCATCCAGGCAAAACCCACAAAGGTTTAATCAACCATAGGTTAATCGCGACATCAGGCGACTAACCAGACAGAAAGGCGATGGTTCAGACGAGCGAAGAAATCAAAATCGATGCAAGACTGGAAACAGTATAGGGACATCAAACGCCGTGCACAACTAGAATGTAGACAGGCCCACGATAACCATGTTTCATCCATGTTAGCAGAGAATGATGAAAATCCAAAAGTCTTTTGGCAGTACATAAAATCAAGGAAGAAGGATAACTTTGGTGTCTCACCACTGAAGAAAGATGAAAGATGGACTTACACCTAGTGATGGCAAAGAGAAAGCCGATATTCTAAATAACCAGTTCTCTTCCGATTTTACCAATCCTGGTACACCGCTGCAAACTAACATGCCACACAGTCACATATCAAGTGCTAACCGGATCACTGTCAACGAGCATGGAGTCCACAAACTTTTGCAAGGCCTAAACCCGCACAAGGCAGCAGGTCCCGATAAAATTCCTACTAGGCTCCTTAAACTTGGTGCAAAAGAACTGTCTCCCGGCCTGTCGAAACTATACCAACTGGACTGGAAAGATCCCCGAAGACTGGAAATCAGCCACAGTCTATCCCGTCTTTAAGAAAAGCACTATATCTAATCCGGCAAAATATCGCCCCATTTCATTGACACCAGTTTCCTGTAAAATGTAAGAGCACATTATATTCAGCAATATCATGGCACATTTCGAAAATCATAGTATACTAACCGACTGCCAACGTCGCTCATGTTATATACCACTGCTACTCACTATCAACGATCTGGCAATTAATCTAGATAAAACCAGCAAACGGATGCTATCTTACAGTAAAGCTTTTGATAAAGTATCCCACAGCCACCTGCTACTGAAATTAGAGCACTATGGCATCAGAGGCACCTTGCTGAAATGGGTACAAGACTTTCAATCTGGTCGGACTCAATATCTAGTAATGGATGGCGCTAGTTCAGATATCTCCCCTGTTACCTCTGGTGCCCCACAGGGCAGTGTTCTAGGTCCCCTACTCTTTTTAACGTATATCAACGATCTGCCTTCCAAAGTAAATTTTACTGTGCGCATGGTTGCAGACGATTGCCTGCTATTCAGAAACATTAAAAGCCAAGCCGATGCAAGTGAATTACAAGAGGAGTTAAACAACCTACACTTGGAGCACGACTGGCAAATGACATTTAACCCAGACAAATGTGAGATGATCCGCATAACTACTAAAATAAATCCAATTATTCATAATTACCATCTCCACCACAATGGATTTAAATCAACTTACTGAGCCAACTACTTAAGTGTCACTATCACGCCAGATCTTTCTTGGAAAAACCGTGTCGAAAACATCACTCAAAAGGCAAACTGAACTGTATCTTTCCTCCGTAGAAATATTCGCTCCAGTCCTCAAAATGCAATGTCCACAGCCTACAAAACCTATGTACGGCCAATATTAGAATACGCTTCAACGTTCTGGTCACCATATACCCCAAGTAATATAAACTCACTTGAAATGGTCCAAAGACGCGCAGTCAGATTTGTCACCAATGACTACTCGCGCGAAAGCAGCGTTACCAATGTGTTTTATTTATTAAACTGGGACACCCTACAGTGCAGACGGGACAACGCCAGAGTTACCATGCTATTCAAAATTCTGAAAAGTTTCGTTGACATCACTCCAGACCCACCGCTCTGTACTGCTAGATACATAAGAGGCAACTCACAACAATACTGCCAAATCTCGTGCAAGAAAACTTTCTACCAACACAGCTTCTTTCCTGTCAGCATCGTCTTGTGGAATCACCTCCCAGGCATCGGCATGGTCCAGCCATCAGATGAAACTTTCCGGTTGGCCCTCGGCAATTTGGTTCGGCAATTTTGTTCGGACAAATTAGTCACAGACGTCTGTTTTTATCTCAAAAGTACAAAAATGAGTCATGCAGGAAACACCACATACAGAACAAACACTCGCCCGAACAGCAACACAAGGAAACAGCAAATGTACATAGGTAGAAAAAACAACAAGAGACACACAAAGACAAAACAAACATACAATAGGAGGAAGATGGAAGTACCGCCTTGGAACGGTCAGTGACAAAAGTCACCGGGGGTTTAAACCGGTTTATGGGCGCCCAACCTCACCCTTATTCCATCCCCATCCTAAAAGACAAACAGTGTAAATAAACGTATCCCCTCTCCGACTAATCTACAACAACCGCGACAGCAAATACAGTGGTAAAGTGCATGTATAACAAAGAAACATTTAATTAAACATACTGTATCCACCTATCGCTAGTGTACTCAATGATTGAGCTGCAAACAGAGTAACTGTAGAAAAGTAATAAAGGGTACGACAAAAATGAAATAGTACAGATATCCGACGTTCTCCTTCCATTTCTGGATTTAAGAGGTCGCCTTCATAGAGTACTAAACCTTTCTTGTCGGCGTACATGCAAAGAGGCCAGCGTGATTGCCAACTGTAAAAGGGTTCACAACCAAACATGCAGTATGTTGTAGTAATACAGGATCATATCCCTTTTTAATGAATTGTTTTATATATTTGATGAACAAAGTGAGAAAATGGGTATGTCCAATAATTTTACGAAGTTTGTAAATCACATCACCATAAAATTCAGGATGTGAAATACCGTGTCGCAAAAGTACCTTGAGATTACATTTGTACTTGCCAATAAGCGAGAGATTTCGATAGTAAAATTTAGAGAAAGATTTTCTTAGTTTATGGTATCTATATCCTTATTTAAGCAGTTTTTCAGTTAAAATGAGATTTCGGCTGTTAAAATCGTCAATAGATGAACAAGCTCTAGCAAAACGAATAAGTTGAGATATATAAACCCCGTAAGATGGAGCACGGGGAACATCCCCGTCAAGATGAGGAAAATTTACAATATTAAAATCAAAATCATCTCTTTTGTCATATATTTTAGAAGAAATCATTCCATTATTAATTTTAAGGTCTAGGTCAAGAAACGCTGCATAATTGTCGGACGGGTTAGCTTTATTCAATTTGAGTTCTTTAGGATAAATTGTAGGAATTAGAGCATCAAAGAAAGGGTTATCTAAGTTAAAAATATCATCCAAATATCGAAAAGTTTCATTGAAGGCTTTTATAACATCTTCTTGTGATTGAGGATTCAAACTCAACATGAAATCTCTCTCATAGCAGTACAAAAACAAATCTGCGACAAGTGGTGCACAATTCGTACCCATGGGAAGTTTTAAAGAAGTGTGTAAATAAATCGTTTAAGCGCTCAGTTAGATTGGCAAATCTTCTGCGCTTGTGCTTTTAACAATTTTCATCGCGACTATACTCTGTAAGAGTTTTGCGATTACTGAAGATGATGATGATGATGAGTTTATTGTGTAACTGTTGTAGAGTTAGCTTGGGCAAACAATATAGATCCAAACTGTCCAACCCTCATAGGCTGTTTTAGATCCAATCTCTTTGAATAAATCTACCGTAAAGGGCATAACTAGAGAAAAAGAAAGAACTACTATTTTGTAATTTGAAACCATCGTGATAAATTAAATCCTATAGGAGCAAATGCTATATTTATCACAGTGGATCTGATTCTGAATAAATACAGTGTAAGGCCATTTATGGCATTCGTGCAACGGAAGAGAGAGGTGCTTTATTAGCACTGTTGAAGAGCTGTCTTAAAGCTCTTCACACTGGTTGCACATACTGTACTTGCCTCATGTTGGTTCCATTCTTTAGTTGTTGTTTTTTGTAATTGGTCGCCTAAGCCATGTTGGACTTGGAAGCACTTGCTATTATTTGTAGCCGACCTGTCCACAATGTTTTAGCTGAGTATTCAGAGAATTGTTTTGGTCTAATCTATCTGTTTTGTGTGATTTGGGTTAGATATTGAGCCGGTGGTGATGCTGGTATGAGCCATTCTGTAAGTTTGTAAAAGAGGGTTAGTCTGTTGTGTTTTCGCGTAGTTTGGAGTGATGGCAATTCAATGTATGGCAGCATACGAGTTACACAACCAGTTTCTCTTTGTTTATATAGTCATCCGTTATGGATCTTGCAGACTACTGGCCTAACAAGTGATATGTAGACTTTTTTCTATAGGATTGGGACAGTATTAGCATGCAAGAGGACAGAATACTGCTGATTACAACTGTTGACAAACATTAGCATACAAGACGACAGAATATTGGTGATTTCAAATGTTGACAAACATTAGCATACAAGAGGACAGAATACTGCTGTTCCAACTGTTGACAAACATCAGCATGCAAGAGGATAGAATATTGGTTATTTCAAATGTTGACAAACATTAGCATACAAGAGGACAGAATACTGCTGTTCCAACTGTTGACAAACATTAGCATACAAGAGGACATGTTACTGCTGATTTCAACTGTTGACAAACATTAGCATGCAAGAGGACAGAAAACAGCTGATTTCAACTGTTGACAAACATTAGCATGCAAGAGGACAGAAAACAGCTGATTTCAACTGTTGACAAACATAAGCATACAAGAGGACAGAATACTGCTGATTTCAACTGTTGACAAACATTAGCATGCAACAGGACAGACTATTGCTGATAAACTGTTTACAAACATTTCTATGTGCACAGCTGTTACAATTACAACAAATGCAGGGAACTGATGATAACATTTGCAAACAGAATCGAAATGAAAGACTGAGTCACATGGTATCAGTCAGGTACAATCCAAATGAAAGATTGAGTCACATGGTATCAGTCAGGTACAATCCAAATGAAAAACTGAGTAACATAGTATCTAGTTAGAACCGAAATGAAAAGGTGACTTACATGGTATCAAACAGAATCCAAATGAAAAGTTGAGTAACATTGTATCCTAAACAGTTAGAATCCAAATAAAAAGCCGAGTATCATGGTATTCTAAACAGTATCCAAATGAAAAAAGCTGATAGATAAAACAAATTTTAGAATGACAGTTAATTTGTAAATATTTATAAATGTTGAATAGTATACTACATTCATGACATGCTATAAATACATATGAACACTTTCCTCCATAAATACTCCTTCATATGCCTTTGCAAACAGAGTAGACCCAGATAAGACGGTTCCTATAGGGTCTACTCAGTTTTGCTTATGGAATAACTTAGATCTGATTCTATTATTTCTACTTGGACAAAAATGTCATGTGTTAAAATGCCATTTTAAACCAATTATCTAATTAATGTTCACAATGTCGTCATTTCTTACATGAATATTCATGGAGTAAAGAGGTAACGTTATATCTTCTTTTTATTCAGGCGTTGCTTTAATTCCACATGGCATTTTGAGTCTGAGATGGACGACTGCCAAAGTAAGTGTGTCATTCTATCCACTTTTATATGAAGTCATCTTCAAAACATTATCTTAACACTTTCGCGCTGTAAGGTGGCATGTGATCAGAGACTTCACTTTTTATCTCAAACTCTATTTCTATATATGTGCTTTATTCCTTTGAAATTTGCATTTAATTATCTCATTTCCTTATTTTACCCAATGATTTAACAAGCAGCAAAGTCGCTGATGAGGGGGCTCTTCTAGTAGCTCTTGCATCTGGGTCTTCACTGTTTGCAATAGGCATCAGTGACTCATTTCCCACATTGACAGGGACATGTCATCTGCAAAATGTCATCTGTGATTTTTCTCCTCTCTCATATTTTACAAATGTAATTTCAGTTATATCGGCAGTGAAAACATTACCATTTATTTACCCTTATCAGACAGCATCTGCATGAGCCATCTACGTTGTCATTTAAATGTCATAATTATGCAAGATTCTAGGACAAATGCTCCCGGAACACCCCCCCCCCCCCTTGACGATGGACGCTAGGACGTTTCGGCCTAGGACGTTTTGGGCAGCTATTTTTTTCAAAGTAGGACGTTTTGGACAAAATTGAAAAATTGCGTTAAACACCAAAATATGAATTATCAAAATCATAAAGTAACCCTTTATAAGGTAAATATTGATATAAAGTAACCCTTTATAAGGTAAATATTGATATAAAGTAACCCTTTATAAGGTAAATATTGATATAAAGTAACCCTTTATAAGGTAAATATTGATATTTGGTCCATTCATAAAGTAACCCTTTATAAGGTAAATATTAATAATCATAAAGTAACCCTTTATAAGGTAAATATTGATATTTGGTCCATTCAATTTTTGTTTATTCAGATCATGGTATTAGCTAAGCAGGTGACAAATTCAGTTGACAGATAGACTCAATCCTGGGTATAAGGTGTGATAAAGAGGTGCTTTTAATTGCAATAATCAAACTGTTTAGCCACTAAAACGTCCTAATAATGCATAGTTCATATTTCTTTTGTGATCCACACTGTTTGATGATAATATAAACTTTTATTCATTAATATTGCTATTGTATAATATACTCCAGTTTTGATAATGATCACAACAATAAATTACTCATATTTCTTTGTCACTTACACTGTTTGATGATAATATAAAGTTTTAATTAATAAAATTGCTAATGTATAATATACTCCAGTTTTTATATGGTTTAAAGTAATAAATAACTCTTTTAAATTATTTCTTTTGTGATGCACACTGTTTGCAGATAATATAAAGTTTTACTCAGTAATATTTTTTATGTATCATATATTTCAGTATCGATACTGATCAAAGTAATAAAAACTCATATTTCTGTACTGATCGTAGCAATAAATAACGACGTGACTGTAATTTTCAATTTTGACCGATACGTCCTAGGCCGAAAAAAGCTGGCAGAAACGAACTAGGCCTAAATGTTCGATGGCCGAAACGTCTTACATTTCCCCTGACTTTCAATACCCCCCCCCCCCCCATTTGGGCTTAGGCGGACATACCCCTACTGTTTTAGCTTTGGAGGACATTTGCCACCGCCTGTTACAAATAGTGTAGACACCATGACATTAACTGTTTATATTGTTCTTATAACAATGATTCACCATTTTGATAAATAAAACAGGCTGGTAGTATCAACTAGGTTTGGCTCAACAAAATATAAACAGTCAGTGTCATGGTGTCTACAACATTTGTATCAGATGTCCACCCCAGCTAAAACAGTAAGGGGCAAATGTCCACCCCAGCTAAAACAGTAGGGGGCAAATGTCCACCCAAGCTAAAACAGTAGGGGCGGAATGTCCGCACAAGTCCAACTAGGGGGCAATTGTCAGGGGGCAAGTGTCCGCCCAAATTAAAACAGTAGGGGGCAAATGTCTGCTCAATGCAAATAGGAGGCATTGTTAGGGGGCAAATGTCTACACATGCTAAAACAGTAGGGGGACAAATGTCAGCCTATGCTCGTATAGGGGGAATTTATCAGGAGGCAAGTATCCGGGGCATTTGTCCGTAAACCAATCTTCAAAATATGGTTATTTAAATGTCAGTTGCTGCTAAAAACCTTAAATGCTATCTGCAAATGTATCTTCAAAAAGTAGTCATTTAATTTATCAGATGTGATTTGCAAATATATACCATTTAAATGTCATATGCATGTAAACTGTCATTACAATTATATAGTACTGTTACGATGTTTGTAAACTGTCATTATAATAACATTGTATATAGTACTGTTATGATGATTGTAAACTCTAATTACAATTATATAGTACACTTAACAACTTGATGCAAACTAAAACTGCTGTTTCCTATATATGTAACAAATACTCAATCGATCACAAATTAAAGCTCGGCCGATTTATGTTTATTAAGTAGATTATGGACCAGCTCAAATTGGTCGAGCTATACTTAAATTGACAACCAAATTCGAACCGAACTGGAACTGAACTGATTCGTTTTGACATGTGTATGGTCGTTTTAGAACATTGCAAATAGTTTCGATCCCGCTGAGACTCAAAGTTATTCGGGGTCTAGACAGGATGCAAACTCCGATTATAAACGCATAGCATTGTGAATATACCAAACCTGCTTCAGTATATGGTAAATTAAGACAATTAAAGCCAATCGAATGGGAAGTACATTTATCAAACATACATGTATAATCGGTGAAATGAACTGTTATGAAGGAATAGTAAATTTCAAGCTTGGATCCAAATTACTCATGCGTCAGGGTCTTCAGAGTCTCAGGTTCTTCGGGGTCTCAGGGTATTCAGAGTCTCAGGTTCTTCGGGGTCTCAGGGTCTTCAGGGTCTCAGGTTCTTCGGGGTCTCAGGTCAAACCTGTTTGCATATGATCGCGATCAAATATGAGTATTGTGGGTTTTGTTATGACATGGAGAGGCACTTCTCCGACCCTTCAATTATGACGGAGAGGCACTTCTCCACCTCTTAAAATTCAACGGAGGGGCACTTCTCCACCAAGTAAGAAAAGAGGGGCACTTCTCCGGAAGGGCACATCTCCTGAAAGGCACTTCTTCGTGATTTGTACTGTTGTGATGCAATATTGGGACATTTTGTGCATTTTCATTTTACTGATCTTATCTAATGATATTTAGTTTAGAAACTGGCTTTGTTATATGGTGTGCGGTGGTCTAGTGGTAACGCGCATGACTATCAGTCCGGACGTCCGGGGTTCAAATCCCGGTCCCTCCCGGAACTTTCAGAGACGCGTTTCCGTGTCTCCCACCCGCACCTCCTCTCCACCCATGGGTTAAAATGGGTACCTGTTAGGGTCACTCGCCGGTACTGCGGCTGCATAATTGCGCCTTATAATAGCAGTGCTCAATAGTGTAGGCTAATTACTCAAAGGCCAAGGAGGAAGTAATTATTATACTTCAAAGTAAAATCCTCACTTCTGATTGGTTAACTAGCCGTGTACATGAGTTCATGTACCCTGTGAGCTGACAGGGTACATAGACATGCCCCATGGTAGGCCCCACATATTATGGTCAGAAACCAAAAGACCGACTTCTCGACTCGGTTACACAATAGCAAAATTCATAATAGACAACTATTAATACGTAAAGAAAACAATGCAGAAATGAATTAAAAACATCATTGTTTGAAATGACCAATAAAACAGTTTTCAGACGAGTTATTATATCGTCCAGCCATCTATAATAACACGAACGCCGATGAAAAACAACACATACCACTTCGGATACCTTCGGGTAGAATTAATGTATTGGGGCGCTTTTAGGGGAATTAGCGTGTTTAGTGATTCAACATGCCAAAATGGATTTATATAAATTATCCGAAACGTAAAACTTTGCAGTATAATAAATTCGTTATACAGTTCTTTCCCAGGGTACATGACGCTTTATTCCCGGCTGGTTAAATCATGTAACCCTCGCCTAACGGCTCGGGCAACATGATTTTCCTCAGCCGGGAATAAATCGTCATGTACCCTGGGAAAGAACTGTATAACTAATAATGTACAGTCGGCTGAGCGATTATTCGGACTGAAAGTAGACTATAACTAGGCACTCTTTTCTTTTTCTACTTTATATCATAATTATATCATATATTATTATAATCATCATATTATATCTATCAAATAGAACAGACCCTGAACAGACGGCTCTTATAGGATCTGGGTCCACTCTGTTTGCAAATGCGTAGAAATGCGTATTTATGGAGTGAATGGTTAATGGATTATATTTGTCACTGGTCATTCTTTACCCTAGGCAACAGTGGCAGATTAATTGAGATGAAACCTTATGACATGTAACTCAAGTGCTTTGATGTTTGACATGTCAATCAAGAGTTTTCTCATCTTTTGTTTCTCTTGCATATGGTCTTAACCTGAGAACGTTTCACTTTCTTGTAGATTTTTATATACATTATGTAGTTTTTTGAATGTCAAAGTATAAGAAAAGAAAGTTAGGGAACACTAACTATGAACTGTAAAATTAGTTTAGAATAAAGTTGATTTGATTTTACAGGGAAATGCGTGACATATGGGAAAGGTCGGATAACAACCCTAGACGGAGATCGATATGCGCATCCGGGGTTTTGTTCTTATTATGTTATCATTGATATTATCGGTCTTCAGTTTGAAGTTACAGGTAAGTTAACCACCTTATGTGTGTATAGTATATAGTTTCAGCAGTAAAACCTAGGGGTGCCCTCGATAGGAACGATAGCGATATATCATCGATATACGTCAGTCGATCAGATATCGATGCAGGTTTCAAAATATCAATACAAATGGAGGACAAATAAACACCATTCCATGGGCTATATTGCTTACAGGGTGGAAACTTCCTGCACACTTGCAGTGAAATTCTTATTAATATTTTCCCATCGATATGTATCGATACAGAAATTTCCATCAATGATACGTAGTATAACGTGACAAGCACACAAATTAAATGTATATTTCAGACAGAGCTCTCCAGAGAGGTTTGTTCACTTGTGAGTTGTGACCACTTAACCCTTTCCTTTATATAAAGTGTATTCACGTATTGTCAAACAGAGTAGACCCAGATCAGATGGCTCCTATATGAACCATCTGATCAGGGTCTGCTCTGTTTGCTCATGAAATTTGATAGATCTGTTTGTTTCCTCTCTAAAACGGCTACAATGTTCCACCGTCCATATTTCATTGCAACTATTTTGTCCATGAATGTTCAGTAGGTATTGTAATTTGGATAAAACACAGAGCAGGGAAAGGGTTAACCCTTCTCTTGCTGAATTTTAGATACATTTCTCCTTCTTTTCCCATGCCCTGTTGTATAATTATATATATATCTTCACTGTGTACACGTATTTTGCTGTGCAATCTCTGCTGTGGAGTGCACTGGTTGCACAATCAACTTGTAAATAGTGCAGACCCTGATGAGACAGCTCCTGCAGGAGCTGTCTCATCTGGGTCTTTACTATTTACATATATGTATATTGACGTGAATAGCAAGCAAAGGGTTAACTCATGACACACTTTGTTATGCCTCTGCAAATGGATAAGACTCGAATCAGGAGTTGCCTGATTAAGGTATGCTCTGTTTGCTTATGGAATACTTAGTGATGGTCGTTTCGTCGACTTTATTTTATATAATAGATCTAAAGTCGTTTCGTCGACCATATTATTACGTAGGGATTATGTTTTCACACCTATGCCGCGACTGTGTATTTGATGTTGGCTGTTCAAACTGGCACATGTCGGCAATTATCACAAACTGCCAAATCATAGTTTAGACCCAGATATTTGATAAAACGATATAAAAATCATTTAGTAGCTTAAAGCGTGTATGTAACAAGGGAATAAATATCACGGAAACAACCAGGCAAATATAGTTAAGGACATTTTAGAAAAATCAAATCTAGATTTTATCTTGTACAACCAAAATGACATACGAATATACTTTGGAGCCATTAAATATCAAATTACTAACTTATATAAACAAAGCTGGTATATAAAAATAAATAACTCTAACCGCCTGGATGCCTATTATCTATTTGAATATGACCTCAAATTTGAAAAATATCTCTCATTTATTCATGAAAAGAAATTCGGAATTGTTTTGACAAGATTTAGGATATCATCTCATGATTTAGAAGTAGAAACAGAAGGATATACACATACAGAAAGAAATCAAAGAATCTATTCTAAGTGCACAAATTATCAGACTGAAAATGAGTATCATTTCCTACTTATCTGCCCAAAGTACATCCAATTACGCACGAAGTACTTACCATTCGGACTGAAAGTAGACTGTAACTAGGTACATTACTTTTAGTGGATATAGAAAATTTAAGAGGTTGCAAACCAAAGAATGTTTGGAGATATTTTAACAAAAGAAGCCTAAGATCTGAAGCTGACATATCGCTACAAGAATTCTTTGGCTATTTTTCTAATTTTGAAAATGATATTTTTAGAAATACAAATCAGCAGTCAGAGGATTTCTCTAAAAGTTATGATTTTAATAATGATGATTTTAATGAAGATCTTGATTTCCAGGTAACATTTCAAGAAATTGAGAGTGAAGAAACTTAATGCTAATAAAGCCTTTGGTTTAGATTGTCTTCTGAATGAATATTTTATACACAGTATCGATATTTTAGGTCCACATATATGCGATATATTCAATGCTATATTAGATTCAGGTTATTTTTCTGATCAGTGGAGAGATTGGATTATTGAACCATTACATAAAAAGGATAAAAAGAATGTAAATAACTATCGTGGCATAACACTGTTGGGTTGTCTTTCCAAATTATTTACTCTGATTCTAAACCAGCGAATTGTGATTTTTTTGTGATAAGCATAGTACTATTTCTGATGCACAGTTTGGTTTTAAAAGTGCTTTCTCCACAACAGATGCTATTTTGGCTCTAAATACTCTGGTTCAACACTATCTTAATCACAATAAGCGTCTGTATGTAGCTTTCATAGATCTGAAAAAGTGTTTTGATAGCATTTATAGAAATGGTTTGATTTTTAAATTGTATAAGAATGGAATAGATGGTAAGATACTGCGGATAGTAAAAAGTATGTACGAAAAAAATTAGATCCTGTGTTAAGCTCTGTAATAGTTTCTCTGAATTATTTGAGTATGCAATTGGAATCAGACAAGGGGAGGTAATTTCCCCAATTTTAGTATCGTTGTTCCTGGAAGACGTAGAATTATTCCTACTACAAAATATTACCTCGGGGCTTACTATAAATGAGATTGTTCTTATTTTATTTTTATTTGCAGATGATATGGCTCTGTTAGGTAATTCGCAAAAAGATTTACAAAACAGTTTGAATTTATTACGCTCTTATTGTACAGAATGGTGTCTGGAAGTTAATGCTGAGAAATCAAAAGTTATGTTTTTTCGTAAAAGGGGTGGGGTTCTGCAAAACGAAAGTTGGGTATATGATGGAAGGGAGGTTGAGATAGTAGATAATTTAAATTACTTTGGCACGGTGTTTAGCTATACTGGAACTTTTGGCATGAATAATTGACACCTTATAGTTAAAGCAATCAGAGCGCTAAATACGCTATTTATTAATTGTAAAACAGTCCCACTTAAACCAAAAGTTTTATTCCAGTTATTCGATGCATGTTTTGGATCGATTTTAAATTACTCCTCTGAAGTGTGGGGGTATACAAAGTCGAAAGAATTAGAGAGAATACATTTAAAGTTTAGTAAGCGTCTTCTTAATGTACGTACAACTTGTTGTTCTGTTGGTGTATATGGCGAATTAGCGTTATAGATAACCTCCCATCAGAATTTATAATCTTCACAACAGCAGGTGTTAAGTGTTTGTGTGTCGGCCGTAAAACGTCGCCCCGTACTTCATTATCAGTGTTGTTTTACCTTCTGATCCTTTGAGAGCATGAATTTCAGTATTTCTTGTTCTGAAAATTGAATACCCCTTTAGCCGGTGCTAGGGGTGTGAGCAGTGTTGCACTTTTAATTACTGTTCATGAACAGACTCAATAAAACCGAGTCTGCAATTTTCTCTTTTTGTGTTGCAATTTTTGCTCTCGGGGGATCACCTCCCATCAGAATTTATTATATCCATTATATATTGCCCGTTACTGTAAAATTATTAAGTATTGGTGTAAAGTTTGTAAATCTGAAAATATAATTTTAAAGAAACTGTATGAACTGGGATTGGAGGGTTGTCAATTAGGCTATAAAAACTGGGTTTCAGATGTTAAAAAGTTATTAGATGATTACGGCTTCTCCAACGTATTTGCAAATGTTAATATTATTGATGTGTCAAAATTTCACTCAGTTTTTAGACAACGAGTTGTCGACTGTTTCATCCAAGAGTGGTCAGCGGCTATTGAGCGAAGTCCTGTATTAGACGAATATAAACATTTCAAAGAACATTTTATATACGCAGTGTATTTAGATAAACTTCCGTATGATATACGTTTATTTATATCACGCAATAGATTGTCTGCACATTCTTTAAGAATTCATACCGGCAGATTCGGAAGAGTACAAATACCACGACATGAAAGATATTGTTTATGTTGTAATATGCATGATCTTGAAGACGCATATCATTTTATTAGTATTTGTCCTCTCTATAAAGAAGTAAGAGAAAAATACCTACAAAGATGTTATTAGAAAGACCATCTGTTTTTAAATTTAACGGTTTAATGAAAACTGCAAATAAAGATACCTTGTATAAATTAGCATTATATTTAAAGTGTGCAACAGACAAAAGAAATAAACATCTTAATAATATATGGAAAAGTAGTAAAGTCAAGCAGGCAAAGCCACATACAAGACGCAACCACCACCAAAACACCGATAGACAGCATCACACACACACACGCACACAACCACACACCCAAACGCGCACACACACACACACACACACACACACACACACACACACACACACACACACACACACACACACACACACACACACACACACACACACACACACACACACACACACACACACACACACACACACACACACACACACACACACACACACACACACACACACACACACACACACACACACACACACACACACACACACACACACACACACACACACACACACACACACACACACACACACACACACACACACACACACACACACACACACACACACACACACACACACACACACACACACACACACACACACACACACACACACACACACACACACACACACACACACACACACACACACACACACACACACACACACACACACACACACACACACACACACACACACACACACACACACACACACACACACACACACACACACACACACACACACACACACACACACACACACACACACACACACACACACACACACACACACACACACACACACACACACACACACACACACACACACACACACACACACACACACACACACACACACACACACACACACACACACACACACACACACACACACACACACACACACACACACACACACACACACACACACACACACACACACACACACACACACACACACACACACACATTTATCTATACTATCTTCTCTCCATATCGATGCAAAGAATAAAGCCAAGTTCGAAGATTGCGTGTGTTTTTTGCAATCAAAATGTTTTGATATACATGTACTTATCTTTTCAAAATGTTTTGATATTCTGTATGTATATTATGACGATGAACTATGTACAAGTCTTTAATAAATTATCTGTTCTGTTCTGTTCTTTTACCTATGCCATGGCTATGTAGTTTATGTTAGCTTTTCAAATAGGCGAATGTCGGCAATTATAGCAAACTGTCAAATCATATTTCAGACCTAGATCAAGATCACATTATATTTGATAGAAATTGTTAGATTCTATTTGTATAAATATTTATGAGTAAATGCTTTATAAATTTAATATAAGTATTTGATGTAGGCCTATCCTCTAGATGAAGGCTAGCAATTATCGCTAACTTTCAATTTCATAGTTATATGTGATCAAACGTGGTCTGGGTTTTTTTTTTATTTTTTATTTTTTTTTTTTAACTTTTAAAATTGTGTTGTTGTTGTCTTTGTATATAGCAAATGTGTTGAGTGGTCACGGGGGAAACATACGCTGCAGGAAATAGTGCATAATTAGAACATAGATTTTAAAGCTGTTTAATTTTTTTATACTGATCTCACAGTAAATGGAAAAAAAAAACATTTAAATCAAAATTATCATGTAAATGATAGTTGTTGTTCATTGATTGTGCGATGATTAAAGTGGCATAAAAAATTGAAATATAACAAAAATTATTGCATTAAATTAAATCCAAATTAAAGTCCGAACATTCTTAAATTTAAGTAATCAAATGTTTTGTACATAATTGGCATTTAATGTGTAAATTTGATATTTCTAGGACAAAAATTTATCAAGTAGACTTTATTTAAACTTTCATCAGACTTTATTGAAACATAGTATGAATCTAAGGTGATTACTGCCAAAATACTCATACTGTATAAACGATCGAGATGTTCAATCAATCAACACAAATCACCACCATCATGTCTGAATCTAGTGCTTACCTTACTTGGAAAAATAGGGTAAACCTAGATCAAGGGCTTGGTTAAAAGCCTTATTATCTAGATATGCATTGATAAACACTGACATACAAGAAGAGTATTTAATGAAGAAGAGTATTTAAATAAATAGCTCACTTATATTTTGTCTAATAATACATCAACCAATGTTGAATACAAATTTAAGTTCATGAATTGTACCTTTAAATTTTATGAAATATAACGTGATCTTGATCTTGGTCTAAACTATCCAATCGGCAGTTTGCGATAATTGCCAGCACACGCCTATTGGATAAACATTTATTGAAATGCTCATGTTATATCGATAAAACACTTATTAATAAATATTTATGCACATAGAATCTACCACTTTCTATAAAATATAAGGTTATCTTGATCTGGATCTGGATAAATTTTTATACACATAGAATCTACCGCTTTCTATGAAATATAATGTTATCTTGATCTGCATTTGAACTTTGATTTGGCAGTTTAGGATAATTGCCGAAACAAACCTATTTGAACAGCTAATATCAAATGCATAGCCGCGACATAGGTGTGAAAACATAATCCCTATGTAATAATAAGGTCGTCGAAACGATTTTGGGTCTACTATATAAAATATGGTCAATGAACGGTAAAGTCGACGAAACAACCATAGGGTGTGGGTAATGACCAGTAGATGACCCTATCTTTTTTGGGGTCAAAAGTCAAGGTCACAGTGACTTTAAACTAAAAAAAACTTGTCCGCTCAATAACTTGGTAGCCTTGGGATTGCTGTCTTCATATTTAGTAAGAAGGTTGGCCATGGCAAGTAGATGGCCCCTATTGATTCTGAGGTCAGCCAAATGTCAAACGTCAATGTCACAATGACCTTCAGGTCAAACATCATGTCTACTCAATAACTTGATAAATATCATGCATGCTGTCTTTATACTGAGTAGGGAGGTTAATCAAGACCAGTAGATGAACCCTAGCGACTTTGACGTCTGTTAATTTAAGGGCAAGGTCACAGTGACCGTCACTAAAAAACATGTCTGCTCAAAAACTTGATTAGGTGTGCTATGTTTATACTTAGTTGAGAGGTTGGTCATGACCAGTAGATGACCTCAATTGATTTTGAGGTCAGTCGGTCAAACTTCTAGGTCAAAATGACTTTCAACTCAAATTCACATTGTCCATGTTACGACAGCACATACTTCGGGCGTATAATGCTACGACACATGGTGCTCTTGTTTAATATTTTGAGTATTTTGTATATATTACCGGTTACCCTTTACTTAATTAATGTTAATGTAAGAAATATGACATTATGAAGACTGAATACATGTAGCTGAATTTCATAATAGCATAGGCAATTTTGACAGTGGCTGAAACTGTAGATCTATATTATTCCATAAGCAAACAAAGCAGATCCTGATCAGACCATCTTAAAAAGAAAGTTTGCGAAGGTGTGAATAATTTCTCTATCAGGGAAAGGTTAATAGTTTGAGTATTGAATATATATCCACCTTAATATATTGCTGTAATGTAAATAAAGAAGACATTTAGTCTTCTTCAGTTAAATTAGAGCAATAGATTAAATATGTATTACGCGCATTTTTCGTATTAATCAATCAACACCAAAAGCTGTACACGTATACATACAATGAAAATAATGCTTACGACCCATTTTCTGACAGGATATATTTGTTTCAGGTCAATATCTTGGCTATCAGAATACTGCTAAATTCTTTAGAAGGGACCTCCTGTTTAGAAACGGGGATTTTGTACGGAAATCAGCGGACATCTTCGGAAAAGTTCTGAATGTCTTCGATTCTATTTCGGAACAACGCTTTGAATATTAATTAGGTTGTTTATCACATGTACAATGGCTGACACTGTTGCCTAGATATACATCAAATGATTATTTCCGTTATGTAAATTTGAATCTTACGATAGATTCCAGCCAATTCAGGGTTGCCACGCGTCAGGGAAAAGTCAGGGAAATTTAATTTTTTTCCAGGTCAGGGAATTGTCAGGGAATTTTGAGAATTGTCAGGGAATTTTGAATTTATGAGAATGAATGTTATATATTTTAAAAATCGATTACGTATTACAGAAATTATGACAGAAAGACCTAAATTTCGCGATGAAATGTGTCAGGGAATTTGAAATTATGTCAGGGAAATGTCAGGGAATTGCCAGGGAATTTAGTTTCCTCTGGTTTGTGGCAAACCTGCAATTGCGAACTCTGTTCCGTTGGTTTCCGTAGGAATCTATTTTTCTAATTTTTTCGACACAAACAACTATTTACTAACCGTGCTATTTAGTGTTAAATAAGTGTTAAGGTATATAGATTCCGATTTTGAAGTCAATTTGAAACGCAAAATTTGCGCAGCATACATCTTTAAGGTAACGAGACATGATTGTCACTAGCTATCAGGAAATTATATTTAATACTACCAAAAGTAATTTTTCTAAATCTAGTTCGTTAGTTATATTTATTTATTTAAATATTTATCAAATATACTGACAGTCTTATCGAAATCGACATTTAAAATCCATTTAAATGTGCCTGTTTGAAAAAAATTGAACCGCGATTACAAGGCCATCTTTCAGACTAAAGTTATAACAATTGGCCAATATGTAAATCATGTCTAGGGAACGTTGTCATAGAATATTGATAAAACCCTCCATTTAGGAGTTATGCAATATTTTAGTTTTAAGTCCCTTAAAATTCTGCCTCCCCGCTAGGTTTCTTTTAATGTTAGACGGTCGAAATAAGATATTGAAAAACTGTGTCACAGATCCCTCACTGAGACATTGTTTTTTATATGCCGTAAAGACACAATGATCGTAACTTGTAAAATGGTTTCTAATCAATGACTACTCAAGGGCCTGGCTTTGGATCTTCAAATTCGCTTAGGTGGTTGATCATGGCAACTGGATGAGTCCTTTTGTTTTTTAGTTCACTAGGTCAAAGGTCAATGTCACCATGACTTTAACTGTTAAAATGGTTTCTGATCAATAACTGCTCATGGGTTTGGCTTAGGATATTCAAATTGGCTTAGGTGGTTGGTGATGAGCCCTGTTGTTTTTTAGGTCACTAGGTCAAAGGTCATGGTCACCATGACCTTAACTGGTGAAATGGTTTGCGATCAATAACTGCTTAAGGGTTTGGCATAGGATCTTCAAACTTGCTGTGGTGTTTGGTCATGACCATTAGATGACCCCTATCGTTTTTGAGGTCACTAGGTCAAAGGTCAATGTCATCATGACCTTACTGATGAAATGGTTTCCAATAAATAACTGCTCAATGGTTTGGTTCGGGATCTTTAGACTTGCTGTGGTAGGTGGTCGTGACCACTAGATAACCCCTATAGTTGTTGAGGTCACTAGGTCATCATGACCTTAACTGATGAAATGGTTTCCAATTAATAACTGCTCAAAATGGTTTTGATCGGGGTCTTCAGACTTGCTGTGGTAGTTGGTTGTGACCACTAGATAACCCCTATAGTTGTTGAGGTCACTAGCTCAAAGGTCAAGGTCGAAGATAAATGATCAGTGGTTTAGCTTAGGATCCTCAAAGTTGCTGTGGTGATTAGTCATGACCACTAGATGACCTCCATAGTTGAGGTCAATAGATCAAAGGCCAGGGGTCTGGGGGTTATGCATGATTTTCAAACATCTCTTGTTTGTATGATTCTTGACTACTGTGGAACCTTAAGATGAGTATTGAATATTATATTCAAATTATCATTTCCCCAAACCCTATGTTGTGACCATTTTTCAGTTATTTCTTTGAGACGATTCTAAAACATTGTCAAATCATACGGTTTCTTTGAGAACTGAAGGGACTATTCTTAATTTTTCTTGAATATGTTTTAATTTACGCATCTTTTCTCGCTTCTCAGACGTGCTAGATAAGATGAGTTACTAAAAATGGCAGTACTAGAAATCCTTATCTAGAACTCCTTGTCTAGTGTATTCATACGCGCGATTAGGCGACATTGATAACAGGGAATTAACTCTTATATAATTATACCAACATTTCTATAGGCAACAACCTTATAAATAAATTAATATAAGTTATTAGACCGTATATGAAATTATATTTATTATATAAACATTTTAAAATATGGAAAACAGGGAGAGCCACGCACGAAACCATCAAACAAGAAACGGTTAGGCACAAGAAAAAACGTAACAGGACGCATATCAAGACGAAAAACATTAAACATTAAGCATATTAAACAACAAAGTTGACCATAGGCTGAAAGCAGGAGTACCGCCTTGGAACGGTCAGTGGCAAAAACCAACTACTGGAGGGCTTAAACCTAGTTTACAGGTACCCAACCTCGCCCTAATCCCACTTTCACCAGTGTCAAAATGTTAAGGAAATCCCCCTCCAGACAACTTCACAACATGAATAACGATGTCTGCCAAAATGAAATGAAATACTAGTGGATACTAAATATGTACAACTGTTTTGTTTGAAAAAGAATAAACTTGACATCGAAGACATGTACTCGAAGACTATTCAGAGGTCAGAGTAACTGTGGAGAAGTTATATGGGGTACGACAGAACTGGCATAATACAAATATCTAATTTCCTCCCACCGTAAACGGGTTTACGAGGAAATCTTCACAGAGTATTAAGTCTTTTCCGTCGTCGCACAAGCAAAGAGGAAAGCATAATGACCAACTGCAAAGGGTTCGACCACCAAGCATGTAGTGTGCTGCTATATAGAGGGGTCATATCCGTTTTTAATGAATTGTTTTATACGTTTGACAAATAAAGTATTAAAATATGTGTGTACAATAATACCGTAAAACTTCGGATGTGAAATACCTAACTTTAGAAAAGGAAGGAAATTACAGTTGTGTTTGCTGATGAGTAGAGCATTACGGTGGTAAAATTTTGAAAATGTTTTACGAAGTTTGTCATATCTGTAGCCCTGTTTTAGTAGTTTTTCAGTGATAACAAGGTTACGATTGTAAAAATCATCAACATAAGAAAAAACTTTAGCAAAACGAATAAGATGAGAAATGTATACACCGTAACATTTAGCACGGGGAATATCCCCATCCAAATGAGGATAATTAACTATTTTAAAATTAATGTCATCCCTTTTGTTATAAATTCCAGAAGAAATTGTTCTATTGTTTATAGATAACTTTAACTCTAAAAAGGTTGCAGATACGTCAGAACTATTTGTTTTATTTAGCTTGAGCTCTCTATGGTACATTTAGGTTATCTATTTATTTAACCGAATACTTTGATTTGTAGTCAAAACGTAACGTTTGAGGTTGTCATAACAAATAACGTCACGCTTTTATGCTGCAGTTTGTTGCTATTAGATATGGAAGTCGTATTACGCAATGCAAAGTAGTACTTCACAAAATCAGTTAATTTACTTGGTTTTAGGGCATATTTCAGCGAGAAAAATAATCGAGCATGGGTTTTGTTTAAAGCCGGAGTTTTCTATACCCTTGGTTGGTCTGTTCCTATTGGAACCTCGCTAAAGCTGGTTTCCGACTGGAACCAACCTCGGGTATAGAAACCCCCGCCCTTAACAAAACCCATGCTTGATTCTATAAATCTGACCCGATTTTAACCAAATTTTGCCAGAAGCATCAATGGCGAGGGAGATGAAATATTTATTGTTCAAGTTATGACCCCGGACGAAAAATGGTTTATCAGTTTTTCATAGGAAACTCGTTAAAACATAATCTTCTTCCCTGAAACTGTAAGGCCTAGAACTTTGATATTTGGAATGTAGCATGAATTAATGGTCCTCTACCAAGATTGTTCAAATTATGACCTATGGGCAAAATGGCCCCGCCCCAGGGCTTATAAGTTTTTCAAAGGAAAACCTTTAAAACTCTTCTTCTCTGAAAATGTAAGGCCTAGAGCTTTGATATTTGGTATGTAGCATGATCTAATGGTCATCTACAAAACAAGTTCAAATTATGAACCCGGACAAAGAATGGCGCCGCCCAAGGGCTTATCAGTTTTTCTTAAGAACATCTTTAAGAATTTTCTTCTCTGAAACTGTAAGGCCTAGAACTTTGATATTCGGTATGAAGCATGATCTAATGGTCCTCTACAATGATTGTTCAAATTATGACCCCGGACCAAAAATGACCCCGCTCAAGGGCTTATCAGTTTTTCTTTAAAAAAGTATTTTTCTTTAAATATTGTGCAAAATATGACCCCAGTGTCGAAAATGGCCCCTACCAGGACTTTTCAGTTTTTCATAGGAAAATCTTTTCAAATCTTCTTCTCTTAAAATAAAATGCCCATACCTTTGATATTTGGTATTTACATGTATCATTATTTAAAAGTCCACTACCAAGATTTTTCAAATTATGACCCCAGGCTAAAATGGCCCCCGGGGTTTGATCAGTTTTACTTATGTAGGAACACCTTTAAAGATCTTCTTTTCTGAAACCATAAGGCCAATACCTTTAATATTTGACATGCAGCTTAACCATATAGTCTTCTACAAAGAGTGTACAAATTATGACCCTTTGTTAATATAGCCCCACCCTTGGGCATATTAATTTTTCCCTTATTTAAGAAACACCTTGAAAAGTCTTAAAAACCATAAGATCCATACCTTCCATATTTGGTATGTAGCTTTGCCATGTCCTCTGCCAAGAATATTCAACTTACGACCCCGACCTCCGGTCGAAACTTGGCCCTGCCCTGGGGTTTATGGGTTTTTTCATGGGGAAAATATAAACCATTACTTTTCTCTGAAACCATATGGCTTAGACCTTTAATTAATGTTATGCGGCTTCCCCTTATGGTTCTCTACCAAGGGTGTACGAATGATGACTTTTGGGTCAAAAATGGCCCCATCCGGGTGGTTATTTCAGGTGAGCGCTTCAGGGCCTCATGGCCTTCTCTTTATCTAAGGGATGTCTGGTCTAAATTTTCAATTTCGTTAAGTTTTATACTGAAATTCCTATCAGCAAACAGTGTCAACTCTGATCAAACGCCACATTATGCAGTGTCTGATCAGAGTCTACACTGTTTGCCTATGTCTCATATATGGGATCGTGGGAACAAATGGGCTAATATTGATAAAAGAAATAAAGACACCATGAATATTAATTAAATTAATTTTCATGATGACATAATGTACACAGGATATTTTTGCTCAGGCAGAAACTGCAGAATCAGATCTTAATTGTACCATAGGCAGAAAGCAGACCCTGACCAGGAAAATCCTATAGGAACCGTCTGATCTGGGTCTACTCTGTTTGTAAATGCACAAAAGGATATTTACTAAAGAAAGGGTTAAAATGGTTTCAAAGGGTTGCATTTTTTTCAAAGCCATAAGGATCATTTTTGTCATGATGACATTCATGTTTTTCAGTGGAAAGCATCTTTTGTGGACATAATTCACATTTCTGCAGAAAGGTTTGCGAAATAACAACCAACGGAATGACAATGCAGGTGACGAGTGACACGGGTGACGTTAAAATCAATGGTAGGCCAGTGGGAAAAGATTTCAGATCAGAAGCAGTTGTGATAACATATTATGGTGGAAACCTACTCAAGATCGTCTTTAAAACGCTGGGCTTAACGATCAAAGTGCAAGGTAAGACAGCTAAGCATAAACTACCACCTGTATTTTGAAAAAAACTATCTTTATTAAAGCTTATAATATGGGATGTTTGTTGTTATATGGATAATGAAATAAGACATCCGTAAAAAGTCGCCCCGTACTTCATTCTCAGTGTTATTATATGTTCTGGTCCTTCGGGATCATTAGTTTTTGATTATTTTAGTTTTGGTTTTTATTTTGAAAATTGAATACTGCTTAAGCCGGTGCTAGGGGCGTGGGTAGTGTTGCACTTTTAATTTACTACTCATTAACCGGCCAAAATAACCGAGTCTGCACTTTTTCTTTTTGCATTTCTACTTTTGCTTCCGAAGGATCACCCATTTTCAGAATATATCCATTTACTGCAATATCTCTATATGAAAAGTAAAATGGTTAAACCTAAGTATTCCAAAGGGTTGAATAAATGAGTGTTTTGTTATGCCATACCTTTATTAGTCCCCCACTGGTTACAGGTAGGGGGACTATATGTTTGCTCGATTCCACCTGTCCACTTGTCCGTCCGTCCGTTCGTCTGTCACTCTTCGTGTCTGTTAAATCTCCTACAAATCTGCTAAATTCATTATGACTTCAAACATGGAATACACTTGCTGAGAGGAAGTGTCATGCACCAGGGCCAAAACTCTAGCATCAATATTTTGGGATTTATTCCTCTTTTTCTATTTTCTTGTCCAGACAATAAATCTTTATCTACTGGTTCAAGTGATTTGAAACTTCATATCTAGAACAAGCATTATGAGAGGAAGTGTCATGCACAAGGGCCATAACTCTAGCATCAATATTTTTGGAGTTATTTCCCTTTTCATATTTTCTGTCCGGACGATAACTCTGTATCTACTGGTTCAGTTGATTTGATACTTCATATATTGAACAAGCATGATGAGAAGAAGTGTCATGCACAATGGCCATAACTCTAGCATCAATATTTCTATGCCCCCCTAACGGCGGGCATATAGTAATCGCATTGTCCTTCCGTCCGTCCCAAATTTCCTGTCCCTTCTTTAACTTTTTTATTAGCTCACCTGAGCAAAGCTCATTGTGAGCTTTTGGGAGACTTGAATGCCTGGTGACCGTCGTGCGTTGTGCATCATCAACAATTTGCTTGTGAACACTCTAGCGGTCACAATTTTAGTCCAATATTCATGAAACCTGGTCAGAATTATTGTTTTTATGAAATCTCGGAAGAGTTTGAAAGTGGGTCATGTGGGGTCAAAAACTAGGTCACTAAGTCAAAAAAGGGAATAACCGTGTGAACACGCTAGTGGTCACATTTTCAGCCCAATTGTCATGAAACTTTGTTAGAATGATTGTACTGATATAATCTCAAATGATTGTGAAAGTCACCCATGTTGGGTCTAAAACTAGGTCACTAGGTTAAATAATGGAATAACCTTGTGAACACTCTAGAGATCACAATTTCAGCTTAATTTTCATGAAACTTTGTCATAATTATTGTCTTGATAAAATCTCAGACGAGTTGAAAGTGGGTTATGTGGGGTGAATAACAAGGTCACCAGGTAAAATAGTAGAATAACCTTGTGAACACTCTAATGGTCACATTTCCAGCCCAATTTTCATGAAGCTTTATCAAAATTATTCTTTTGATAGAATCTTAGACGAGTTTTAAAGTAGGTTATGTGCAGTTATCAACTGGATCACTAGGTCAAACAGTAGAAAAATAGTCACATTGTTTGTCTAATCTTCGTGAAACTGAGTCAGAATGATTATCCTGCTAGAAGCTTAGATGAGGATGAAATAGGGTCATGTGGGGTTAAAAACTAGGTCACTAGGTCAAATAGTAAAACAACAACATTGAGAACACTCTAGAGGTCAATTTTTTGTTCAATCTTCAGGAAACTTCGTAATTGTCTTGATAAAATCTTGGACGACTTTGAAAGTGGATTAAGTTGGGTCAAAAACCAGGTCAAATTGTTTGAAAATCTTGTGAACGAGCTGGAGGTCACTGTTTTAGCCCAGTCTTCATGAAACTTAGTCAGAATGATTGTCTTGATAAAATCTTGGAAGAGTTTGAAAGTGGGTTAAGTGAGGACAACTCTTTATCTACTTGTTAAATTGATTTGAAACTTCACATATGTAACAAACATGGTGAGCGGAAGTGTCATGCATAAGGGCCATAACTCGAGCATCAATATATTTGGAGTTATTCCCCTCTTTTTATACTGTTTTCTTATGATTTTTTCAATCAGTGGATTTTTAAAATCCGGTAGGGACTCGTGTATTACATAGCAATACAAAAATAACTTGTGTTAACCCTTTCCTTGATAAATATACCTTTCTAGTGAGGAGTGAGGAGGGTCTATAGTGCTGATATACCCATAGGGTCTGTACCACTTCATGGTAGTTCATATTTACTTATTGTATACTAAATATAGAGAGTCCCATGAAGCGGTACAGACACTATTGATAAACATGACTCCCTCTGGCAAGGAGGGTTTTGATATACCTAACAGTCTCACTGTTACAGAAGTATATTTAATTGATTATAGGATCAACAATAACGTTTTACTTGTCGAGGAATATGTATATGGGTAAGGGGGCGCCAAAGGTTGCTGGTCTATGTGGCAACTATGATGGATGGTTCGCAAATGACAAAACCGATCAACACGGAGGCAGTACTGTTCCGGTACAAGATTTTGTGAACAGCTATAAAGGAAGCCCATCCTGTGGAGATGTCACTGCGTTTGACATTATAGATCATTGTTGGGTATGATTTAACTCTTTATATGTTTATCTATTATAGTTCTAGTTGTATATGTTTATATACTACAAGTTCTAGACGTATATGTTTATCTACTATAGTTCTACAAGTATACGTTTATATACTACGGTTCTTGAAGTACATGTTTATCTACTACTGTTATAGAAGTACATGTTTATCTACTACTTTATCTACTACAGTTCTAGAAGTATGTGTTTATCTACTACAGTTTTAAAAGTACATGTTTATCTACTACAGTTCTAGAAGTACATGTTTATCTACTACTTTATCTACTACAGTTCTAGAAGTACATGTTTATCTACAATAATTCTAAAGTACACGTTTATCTACTTTATCTAGAAGTGCATGTTGATCTTCTTCACTTCTAGAAGTGCAGGTTTATCAACTACAGTTCTGGAAGTATATGGTTATCTACTAGAGTTCTAAAGTACACGTTTATCTACTTTATCTAGAAGTACATGTTTTATCTTCTACAGTTCTAGAAGTGCATGTTTATCTACTACAGTTCTAGAAGTGCATGTTTATTTACTACAGTTCTAGAAGTACATGTTTTATCAACTGTTTTATAAGTGCATGTATATTTACTATAATTCTAAAGCACACTTTTATCTACTACAATTCTAGAAGTACATGTTTATCGACTACAGTTCTAGAAGTACATTTTATGTCTACTACAGTTCTAGAAGTGCATGTTTATCTACTACAGTTCTAGAAATACATATTTTATCTACTACAGTTCTAGAAGTAAATGTTTTTCTTCCACAGTTCTAGAAGTACATGTTTATCTACCACAGTTTTAGAAGTATATGTTAATCTACTATAGTTAAAAAAGTGCATGTTTATCTACTACAGTTCTAGAAGTACATGTTTATATACTATAGTTTTTGCAGTATATGTTTATCTACTACACTTCCAAGATGTACATGTTTTATCTACTACAGTTCTAGAAGTACATCTTTATTTACTACATTTCTAGAAGTACATATGTATCTACTACAGCTCTAGAGTACACGTTTATCTACTACACTTCTAGAAGTACATGTTTTATCTGCTACATTTCTAGAAGTACATGTTTATCTACTACAGTTCTAGAAGTACATGTTTATCTACTACGGTTCTAGAAGTATGTGAGTATCTACTACAGTTCTAGAAGTACTTTTTTTATCTACTACAGTTCTAGATGTGCATGTTTATCTACTACAGTTCTAAAGTACACGTTCATCTACTACAATTCTAGAAGTACATAATTATCTACTACAGTTCTAGAAGTACATGTTTTATCTACTACAGTTCTAGAAGTGCATTTTTTATCTACTATAGTTATAGAAGTATATGTTTATCTACTACAGTTCTAGAAGTACATGTTTATCTACTACAGTTCTAGAAGTACATGTTCATCTACTACAGCTCTAGAAGTACATTTATATCTACTACAGTTCTAGAAGTACATGTTTATCTACAACAGTTCTAGAAGTACATGTTTTATATACTACAGTTCTAGAAGTGCATGTTTATATACTACAGTTCTAGAAGTACATGTTTATCTACTACTGTTTAAATAGTATATGTTTTATCTACTACAGTTCTAGAAGTACATGTTTTATCTACTACAGTTCTAGAAGTGCATGTTTATCTACTACAGTTCTAGAGTACACTTTTGTCTACTACACTTCTAGAAGTACATGTTTATCTACTACAGTTCTGGAGTACACGTTTATCTACTACAGTTCAAAAAGTACATGTTTTATCTACTATAGTTCTAGAAGTACATGTTTTTATCAACTTCAGTTCTAGAAGTACAGCTTTATCTACTACAGTTCTATAAGTACATATGTATCTACTACAGTTCTAGAGTACACTTTTATCTGCTACATTTCTAGAAGTGTATGCTTATCTACCTCAGTTCTAGAAGTACATTTTTATCTACTACAGTTCTTGAAGTACATGTTTATCTACTACAGTTCTCGAAGTGCATTTTTATCTACTACCGTTCTAGTAGTACACGTTTATCTACTACAATTCTAGAAGAACATGTTCATCTACTACAGCTCTAGAAGTACATTTGTTATCTACTACAGTTCTAGAAGTGCATGTTTATCTACTACAGTTCTAGAGTACATGTTTATCTACTACAGTTCTAAAGTACACGTTTATCTACTCCAATTCTAGAAGTAAATGTTAATCTACTATAATTCTAGAAGTACATGTTCATCTACTACAGTTCTAGAAGTACATGTTTATCTACCCTTGTTCTAGAAGTGCATGTTTATCAACTACAGTTCTAGAAGTATATATTTATCTACTACAGTTCTAAAAGTACATGTTTATCTACTACAGTTTTAGAAGTACATGTTTATCTTTATCTTCTACAGTTCTAGAAGTACATGTTTATCTACTACAGTACTAAAAGTATATTTTTATCTACTACAGTTCTAGAATTATATGTTTATCTACTGCATTTCTCGAAGTACATGTTTATTTACTGAAGTTCTAGAAGTACATGTTTTATCAAATACAGTTCTAGAAGTATATGTTTATCTACTACACCTCCAAAAGTACACTTTTATCTACTACACTACTAAAAGTATGTGTTTATCTACTACAGTTCTAGAAGTACATGTGTTTATTTACTACAGTTCTAGAAGTACATCTTTATCTACTACAGTTCAAGAAGTACATATGTATCTACTACATTTCTAGAGTGCACTTTTATCTACTACAGTTCTAGAAGTGTATGTTTATCTACTTCAGTTTTAGAAGTACATTTTTATCTAATACAGTTCTTGAAGTACATGTTTATCTACTACAGTTCTAGAAGTGCATTTTTAACTACTACCGTTCTAGTAGTACATGTGTATCTACTACAATTCTAAAGTACACGTTTATCTGCTTCAATTCTAGAAGAACATGTTCATCTACTACAGCTCTAGAAGTTCATTTTTTATCTTCTACAGTTCTAGAAGTGCATGATTATATACTACAGTTGTAGAAGAACATGTTTATCTACTACAGTTCTAAAGTACACGTTTATCTACTACAATTCTGGAAGTACATGTTAACCTACTTTAATTCTAGAAGTACATATTCTATCTACTACAGTTCTTTAAGTACATATTTATCTTCTACTGTTCTAGAAGTACATGTTTATCTACTACAGTTATAGAAGTGCATGTTTATCTACTACAGTTCTAGAAGTATATATTTATCTTTTACAGTTCTAAAAGTACAATGTACATGTTTATCTACTTCAGTTATAGAAGTACATGTTTATCATTATCTTCTACAGTTCTAGAAGTACATGTTTATCTACCACAGTTCTAAAAGTATATTTTTTTATCTACTACAGTTCTAGAATTATTAGCTCACCTGAGCCAAAGGCTCAGGATGAGCTATTGTGACCGCTTTTTGTCCGGCGTCCGGTGTCCGGTGTACGGCGTCCGGCGTCCGTCCGGCGTCCGTGGTCCGGCGTCCGTCCATATTTTCAAACGACATCTCCTCTGAAACTGCTGACCCGATTTTAACCAAATTTTGTCAGAAGCATCAGTGGCTAGGGGGAACGAAACGTTGTTCACATTATGACCCCGGGCCAAAAATGGCCCCGCCCCAGGGCTTATCAGTTTTTCATAGGAAAATCTTTAAAAATCTTCATCTCTGAAACTGTAAGGCCTAGACCTTTGATATTTGTCATGTAGCATGATCTAATGGTCCTCTACAAAGATTGTTCAAATTATTACCCCCGGGCCAAAAATGGCCCCGCCCAAGGGCTTATCAGTTTTTCATAGGAAAATCTTTAACATTCTTCTTCTCTGAAACTGTAAGGCCTAGACCTTTGATATTTGGCATGTAGCATGATCTAATGGTCCTCTACAAAAATCGTTCAAATTATGACCCCAGGCCAAAAATGGCCCCGCCCAAGGGCTTATCAGTTTTTCATAGGAAAATCTTTAACATTCTTCTTCTCTGAAACTGTAAGGCCTAGACCTTTGATATTTGGCATGTAGCATGATCCAATGGTCCTCTACAAATTTTGTTCAAATTATGACCCCCGGGCCAAAAATGGCCCCGCCCAAGGGCTTATCAGTTTTTTATAGGAAATTCTTTAAAAATCTTCTTCTCTGAAACTGTAAGGCCTAGACCTTTGATATTTGGCATGTAGCATGATCTAATGGTCCTCTACAAAGGTTGTTCAAATTATGACCCCAGGCCAAAAATGGCCCCGCCCAAGGGCTTATCATTTTTTCATAGAAAAATCTTTAATATTCTTCTTCTCTGAAACTGTAAGGCCTAGACCTTTGATATTTGGCATGTAGCATGATCTAATGGTCCTCTGCAAAGATTGTTCAAATTATTACCCACGGGCCAAAAATGGCCCCGCCCAAGGCCTCATCAGTTTTTCATAGGAAAATCTTTAAAAATCTTCTTCTCTGAAACTGTAAGGCATAGACCTTTGTATTTGGCATGTAGCATGATCTAATGGTCCTCTACAAAGATTGTTCAACTTACGACCATGACCTCTGGGCGAAACTTGGCCCTGGCTTATCAGTTTTTCATGGGAAAAATAAATTATTTTTCTCTGAAGCCATAAGGCTTCGACCTTTAATTAATGGAATACTGCTTTGCCTTGTGGTTCTCTACCAAGGTTGTACAAATGATGGCCCCGCCCCTGGGGTATCTCAGGTGAGCGCTTCAGGGCCTCATGGCCCTCTTGTATGTTTATCTACTGCATTTCTCGAAGTACATGTTTATTTACTGAAGTTCTAGAGGTACATGTTTTATCTAATACAGTTCTAGAAGTATATGTTTATCGACTACAGATCTATAATTGCATGTTTATCTATTACAGTTCTTGAAGTAAATGTTTATCTACTACACCTCAAAAAGTACATTTTATCTACTACAATTCTAGAAGTATGTGTTTATCTACTACAGTTCTAGAAGCACATGTTCTATCTACAACAGTTCATGAAGTGCATGTTTATCTTCTACAGTTCTAGAGGTGCATGTTTATCTTCTTCGTTCTAGAAGTGCATGTTTTTCTACTACAGTTCTAGATTTACATGTTATCTACTACAGTTCTAGAAGTATATGTTTATCTACTACAGTTCAAAAAGTACATGTTTTATCTACTAAAATTCTAGATGTGCATGTTTATCTACTGCAGTTCTAGAAGTACATGTTTAACGACTACAGTTCTAGAAGTACATGTTTTATCTACTACAGTTCTTGAAGTACATGTGCTATCTACTACAGTTCTAGAAGTGCACGTTTTATCTCCTACAGTTCTAGAAGTTAAAGAAGTACATGTTTTTCTACTATAATTTTAAAGTACACTTTTATCTACTTTAAATTCTAGAAGTACATGTTTAACTACTACAGTTTTAGAAGTACATATTTTATCTACTACAGTTCTAGAAGTGCATGTTTATCTACTACAGTTCTAGAAGTGCATGTATATCTTCTACACTTTTAGAAGTAAATGTTTATCAACTACAGTTCTGGAAGTATATGTGTATCTACTGTAGTTCAAATAGTTCATGTTTTAACTACTACAGTTCTAGAAGTACATGTTTTATCTACTACATTTCTAGAAGTGCTTGTTTATCTACTACAGTTCTAGAGTACATGTTTTTCTTCTGCACTTCTAGAAGTACATGTGTATCTACTACAGTTCTAGAAGTACATGAATATCTACTACAGTTATAGAAGTACATGTGTTATCTCCTACAGTTCTAGAAGTGCATTTGTTATCTACTATAGTTCTAGAAGTATATGTTTATCTACTACAGTTCTAGAAGTACATGTTTTATCTACTACAGTTCTATATCTGTTTATCTACTGTAGTTCTAGAAGTATGTGTTTATCTACTACAGTTCTAGAAGTACATTTGTATCTACTACAGTTCTTGATATGCATGTTTATCTACTACTGTTCTAAAGTACACGTTCATCTACTACAATTCTAGAAGTACATGTTTATCTACTATAGTTCTAGAAGTGCATGTTTATCTACTACAGTTCTAGAAGTGCATGTTTATCTACTACAGTTCTAGAGTACACTTTTGTCTACTACAGTTCTAGAAATTCATGTTTTATCTACTACAGTTCTAGAAGTACATGTTTATCTACTACAGTTCTGAAAGTATATTTTTATCTACTACAGTTCTAGAATTATATGTTTATCTACTGCATTTCTAGAAGAACATGTTTATTTACTGCAGTTCTAGAAGTATATGTTAGTCTACTAAAGTTGTACATCTTTATCTACTACTGTTCTAGAAGTATTTTTTTATCTAATACAGTTCTAGAAGTACTTTTTTATCTACTACAGTTCTAGATGTGCATGTTTATCTACTACAGTTCTAAAGTACACGTTCATCTACTACAAATCTAGAAGTACATGTTTATCTACTATAGTTCTAGAAGTACCTGTTTTATCTACTACAGTTCTAGAAGTACATGTTTATCTACTATAGTTCTAGAAGTATGTGTTTATCTACTACAGTTCTAGAAGTCCATGTTTTATCTACTACAGTTCTAGGAAGTACATGTTTATCTACTACAGTTCTAAAGTACACGTTTATCTACTCAAATTCTAGAAGTACATGTTTATATACAACAGTTCTAGAAGTACATGTTTTATCTACTACAGTTCTAGAAGTGCTTGATTATCAACTACAGTTCTAGAAGTACATGTTTATCTACTACAGTTCTAAAGTACACGTTTATCTACTATAGTTCTAGAAGTACATGTTTATCTACTACAGTTCTAGAAATACACGTTTTATCTACTACAGTTCTAGAAGTACATGTTTATCTACTACAGTTCTAGAAGTACACGTTTTATCTACAACATTTCTAGAAGTGCATGTTTATATACTACAGTTCTAGAAGTGCATGTTTATCTACTACAGTTCAAAAAGTATATGTTTTATCTACTACACTTCTAGAAGTACATGTCTTATCTATTACATTTCTAGAAGTGCATGTTTATCTACTATAGTTCAAGATACCATGTTTGCCTACTACACTTCTAGAAGTAGATGTTTATCTACTATAGTTCTAGAGTACATGTTTATCTACTACAGTTCTAGAAGTACATGTTTATCTACAACAGTTCTAGAAGTACATGTTTTATATACTACAGTTCTAGAAATGCATGTTTATATACTACAGTTCTAGAAGTACCTGTTTATCTACTACTGTTTAAATAGTATATGTTTTATCTACTACAGTTCTAGAAGTACATGTTTTATCTACTACATTTCTAGAAGTGCATATTTATCTACTACATTTCTAGATTACATGTTTGTATACTACACTTCTAGAAGTACATGTTTATCTACTACAGTTCTAGAGTACATGTTCATCTACTACAGTTCTAGAAGTACATGTTTATCTACTACAGTTCTAGAAGTACATGTTTATCTACTACAGTTCTAGAAGTACATGTCTTTTTATTTCTTGAACACTTAACCTGTTAACCCTGTACCTCATAGAGAGTGGTTTTCACGCATTTGCAAACAGAATAGACACAAATCAGACGTCTCCTATTTGAGTCCTCTGGTCAGGGTCTTCACTCTTTGCTAAAGGAATTAAAGATCTGTTTCTTTACTTTCTTAAATGGCTGCAATGTTCCACCTTGTATATTTTATTTGAACTATTTTGTCCATGAATATTCAGCAGGTATTGAAATTTGGAATAAACATAGAACAGGGAAAGGGTTAAATATTCTTGAATAATGACTCCATGAATATTCATTAGCTGATTTTTTATAATAGTATATAAACAGGGACTCTTTTGCCTTTAGCAGAAACTGTAGAATGATATCTATATACATGTAATTTCTTAAGCCAACAGAGCAGACTCTGATCAGAACTCCTATCAGAATTGCCTGAGCTGGCTCTTCTCTCCTTGCAAAGGTGTGAAAAGGCATTTATATGAGGGAAATTGTTAAAGAAGCAGTGTCTCAGTGTTGAGTAGTTGATCCAAATTAAAATGACTAGTTACAAGTCATCTCATCTTGATCTAAACCATTTGCAAAGCTCATCACAGACTTACTTATTGTGTAAAACCATTTACCCCATGATAAGTCATTTAAGAAAAAATGACATCATGAATATTAACTAGATTAATTGTTATGAAATTACATGGACAGAGAATTTGTTAGCCGTGGTAGAACATGTAGAATCCTATCTTTACCACATCTCACTGAAAAACAAGAGAAAGTACCAGCTGAAAGGACCTACTTTTCATTTGATATACCTTTCTGTTTATCTGTCAAGGGAGGTAACTATCCCTCATTACCTTGATTTATTAACACTTTACTCCATAAATACGCCTTTCTACACCTTTGAAGACTGAGCAGACCAAGATCAAACTAATTAATATTCATGACATCATTATTTATTGCATGAATATTCATGGACGAAAGGATTAAACCTTTCCCTCATATAAATGTATTTTCACGCATTTGCAAGCAGAGAAGACCCAGATCAGACAGCTCCTAGAGGAGCTGTCTGATCAGGGTCTTCTCTGTTTGCTAATAGTATTTGATAGATCTGTTTCTACAATCTTCACCTTGCATATTTCTTTATAACTATTTTGTTAATGAATATTCATTCGGTATTGAAATTTGAAATAAACATTGAACAGGGAAAGGGTTTAAAAAGTGGGAACGTTTACATTTGTATTTGTCAATTACTTTGTGCACTAAAATGATGTAATTAGTAACCACCATTACCCTTTAATCCATAATTTCACAATTTTTTATAGCTTTTCAAACATGATAGGCCCAGATCAGACATGTACGATGGGAACTGTCTGATCAGGGTAATATCTGTTCACTGAAATAGTGTACATGTATTATATCTGAGTTTAACCCCATTCCCTCATAGGCAATTTTTAGATCCATCATCTTTGAATACATCTACCGAAAAGGAGCATTAGATAGATAGATAGATAGATAGATAGATAGATAGATAGATAGATAGATAGATAGATAGATAGATAGATAGATATATAGATTTCAATAGTGTGCAAGTAACATGGTTACAATAGCAATACACTGAAAAACAAAAAAAAAGCAATGCATGTGTAAACATCATGAAATAATTAATAGACCATGTCAGTCACCTCAATATCAAGGATATTCACTAGAGAAAAGGAAAATTTTAAAGTTGTGTAGTTTTGAAACCATTGTGATAAATAGAATATTTGTTCCTATGGATGATGTTGCTTGGCTTCTATTCAGGAACTTTTTAACCCTTTCCCTGTTCTATATTTATTCCAAATTTCACTCCATATTCATGGAGAAAATAGTTGTAATGAAATATGGAAGGTGGAATATTGTAGCCATTTTAGAAAGTAAAGACACAGATCTTTCAAATTCCATTAGCAAACAGAGCTACCCTGCTCCTATAAGAGCAATCTAGTCAGGGTCTATTCTATTTGAAAATGCATGAAAACATGTATATATGAAGGAAATTTGGGTAAATACTCAAAAACTATTATTAAAAAGATAATGTATTGACAACATAAGAGTCATCTGAGCAGGGTCCACTCTGTTTGCTAATGAAATTATGTAAATCTGCCTGTATCGATATACCATTATGTAGATCTGCCTGTATTGACATACCATTATAAAAAATGAACTAATAAATATTCATGGTGTCAGGATATTCATGAGGTAACTAAAGGGCCCTATTGTAACATGAGGTAATTAAAGGGCCATACAGCAACATGAGGTAATTAAAGGGCCATACTGTAACATGAGGTAACTAAAGGGCCATACTGCAACATGAGGTAATTAAAGGGTCATACTGTAACATGTTATTAGCAGTTTGGGATTAACCCTTTCCTCCATAAATACACCTTTCTATGTTTTTTTGCAAGCAGAGTAGATCCAGATCAGATGGCTCCTACAGGAACCATCTGATCAGGGTCTGCTCTTTTTGCTTATGATATATAATATAGATATGATTCTGTCAGGACAAAGTTTGATACATCACTACAGAAATTATGTTAATTAATATTCATTATGTTGTTCTCTCTTACATGAATATTCATGGAGTAAAGGGTTAATTTTGCATACAGTTTGTGTCACCAGGCTGGGTCCCAAATACTACCACTTAGATCTTATATTATTCCTTTCCTCCATGAATATTTACATTAGAAATAATGATGTCATGAATAATAAGTAGATAATTTGTTATAATAGCACATGGACACAGACAGTTTTGGCTTTGATAGGAGAAGTAAAATCATATCTATATTATATCATAAGCAAACAGAGCAGACCCTGATCAGACGGCTCCTATATGAGCCACCTGATCTGGGTCTTCTCTGTTTGCAAAGTTGTAAAAAGGTGTATATATGGAGTAAGGGGTTATGTTATTAAATTATTTACTTGATAGAGAGGCAATAGAGTAAACCAAGAGTGTGTGTCTCCTGTAGGAAAGTATTCTCTGTTAGCTCATAGAGAGGCAATAGAGTAAACCAAGAGTGTGTGTCTCCTGTAGGAAAGTATTCTCTGTTAGCTCATAGAGAGGCAATAGAGTAAACCAAGAGTGTGTGTCTCCTGTAGGAAAGTATTCTCTGTTAGCTCATAGAGAGGCAATAGAGTAAACCAAGAGTGTGTGTCTCCTGTAGGAAAGTATTCTCTGTTAGCTCATAGAGAGGCAATAGAGTAAACCAAGAGTGTGTGTCTCCTGTAGGAAAGTATTCTCTGTTAGCTCATAGAGAGGCAATAGAGTAAACCAAGAGTGTGTGTCTCCTGTAGGAAAGTATTCTCTGTTAGCTCATAGAGAGGCAATAGAGTAAACCAAGAGTGTGTGTCTCCTGTAGGAAAGTATTCTCTGTTAGCTCATAGAGAGGCAATAGAGTAAACCAAGAGTGTGTGTCTCCTGTAGGAAAGTATTCTCTGTTAGCTCATAGAGAGGCAATAGAGTAAACCAAGAGTGTGTGTCTCCTGTAGGAAAGTATTCTCTGTTAGCTCATAGAATTTTTAAAGAACTGGTTGTACACTTTCTTCTATGGCGAAAACGTCTTGTGTATAGAAATACTATGATAAATGCCATCCCATTAATATTCATTCTGTCATTATTTCTTAGATGAATATTCGTTAAGTAAATGGTTAATAGGTTTGATTTAAATCAGGCTAAGTTTTGAGTAAGTAAATTTCACGTAACCTTTTTCCCTCGTTCAAACACATGTTCGCGCTTTTCCAAACTGAATAGATCCAGATTAGATTAATACACGAGTCGTCTGATCAACGTCTGGTCTGTTGTCTGCAATTTGAAAAAAAATCTGTTTCTTTAGTTTCTAAAATGTATACAATTTTCCACTTTCAGTTCTTAATTATAACTATTTTGTCCATGAATATTCATTAGGTACTGAAATCTGGAATAAATACAGAACAGGGAAAAGGCTGAAAGGCTAAAGGTGAAAGTATGTGTTACAGCAGATTTTGACCTTAAAATATTAACTTTTATAGGAAAACCCTGAAAAATACGCCTGGGCTCAGGAAGCGTGTGGTATTATAATAGACACGGATGGGCCATTTGCAGTGTGTCTGTTATTATTGACTACAACGGAAATAGCGAATAAGTTCTTTGAAGAATGTGTGAGTGAAGCATGCAAGTAAGTATATTTCCCTGTTTTAATTTTTTTTGTCCTTCCATCCGTCCATCCATCCCATGGATCTGCCTCAGCAGATTTGATGGTTGTTTTTTTTAAGTGCGGGTACCTGTGGAGGAATGTAGATGGGTACTGTCATATTCACAAGTTATTAATTAAAAACGCAACACCAGCTAGGTGAAATACTATTAAGAAGCTTGCATACCAGAGAGGAGTTTATAATCTTTTACAAAACAGTAGGAGTTCATCAAGGCATGGCTTTAACAGTCATGTAGGTATTAGATCAATAGTTTACAGGACTTACAGGGGTGCCATGATTACTTATTCTACTGTAGCCGGAACAAAATGCTTCATTTTGAACAGCGGTAACTATTTGATGCAATGTCTGCCCGTATTCTGTCATCTGTGTCAATGAAAAAGCCATTGAAGGGAAAGTTGTTTTGAAGACAAAGTTTCAGGCAAAAGTGATGTTGCTAGCTGCATTTAGCAGGTGCTTGGTGACTTTGAAATACTTTTTGAGCTCCTTTTGCATAATTCTACTTTCTCTGAGTAGAAATCAACCTTTGACTTTGTTAGCAGTTTGTTCACCTTGACCGGCTTTTCTCTGTACATACAGCTGATGGTCTGTTGGGAGTCTGCATGGACTGTGTCCAGTTTTGTTCCAACCTTTGCCTTACATGATAAGCATCATGCAGTTCTTGTCTTCACCACAGACATGGCAGTCTGAGAGTTATGGTTTTAGTTCATAATGGTGCATGTTTATTTGCAAGTGCCGCCAGTATATGTGTATGTGTTAACCAGCTCATCAATTTCTGTCATTTGCATTTGTGTTTCATTTGGATTTAAACTGTTTGTGTATGTAATCACAAAGTTACTGGTAACCAATACATTAATAGCATTAACCTTAACTCCATAAATACGCCTTTCTATGCCTACGCAAACAGAATAGACCCAGATCAGACAGCTGCTGTAGGAGTCATATGATCAGGGTCTGCTACGTTTGCTATGCTATGTTTGCTTATGATACAATATAGGTATTATTCTACAGTTTTTGCTGTGGCTGAAACTTCCTGTGTCAATGTGCTATTAATTATAACAATTAATCTTGTAAATATTCATGATGCCATATATCTTTTAACAGCTGTGAAGTTGGTGGTGACTGCAAATGTCTCTGCACAGCTTTGGCCAACTTTGCAATGATGTGTGCTGAAGACGTTGGCAGTCCAGTAAGGTGGCGATCAAACCAGCTTTGTCGTAAGTATGACCTTCCTCTTAACCCTTACCTGAGGCATATGTATGTAAGACACTGACGATTGTCCATTTTAAATATGAATTGAATGCTTGCATGAAAATTATGAAATACACAGAGCTCCAGACAAGATGCGTAAATTAAAACAAATTTAAGAATAACGTCTCTATTTCACCACCAAACCCTATATATGTTGTGACCACTCTTCAGAATCTCCTCTTTGAGACAATTCTAATGAGTTGTCACAACATAGTGTTTGAAAAAAGGATGGTTTTAGTATATGAGTACGCACCTCAGTTGTCCTGAATACACAAACATATTGCCATCGAAGAAGAGAACCAAACATATAACATACATGTAGAAGCACTCAGAGTAGAGCCTGATCAACTGTTACAGGATTTGCCTGTTATGGGTCAACTCTGTTTGCAAAGGCATTAGAATAAAGGTTTAACTGCAGGACTATGCAGTTTGATTGACAGAAAATGATGTTAACAACGAATCACAAAGCCATTTATTCTATCCTATACGCCATGATAATTCATGTGAGAAATACAGGTAATGACATCAGGAACTTAAAACTGTATAAAACTGTAGAATCATATCTTCTTTATTTCATAAACAAACGGAGCAGACCCTGACCAGATGGCTACTTCAGGAGCCATCTGATTTGTGTCTGCATTGTTTGCCAAGGCATATTTATTGAGAAAAGGGTTAACCCTTACAACGCTGAATTTAACTCAATATTTAGGAATTTTCTTTAAAGAAAAGTGTAATATGACAAACAGTGCAGATCCTGATGAGAGGGCTCCTCTAGGAGCCCTCTCATCTGGGTCTACACTGTTTGCATATGACATTAGTGACTCGTGTCCAGCACTTTAAGGGTTAAAACTTAGCTTGAACTAAATGTAACTATGCAACATTTCCAGCAGATCAGAGACTTCTTAGCATACATTAGGCTTATACCAAGTGATAGGAGTCAAACACACATCTAAATGTAGACTATCCTCTGAATAAAGTATGAGGTTTTCTTTACATTGCTTTCAGTTTACATCAAGCTAACATCTGTATTTTGGAAAAACTGTATTTATATTTATTTTATTTATCATTAGTCTCCCCCCACCTCCCACCCCCAGAAGTAAGGGGAACGTTGTTTGGTTTAGATGAGGCAGTGAGAATGCAGTAAAGAGATCCTCATCAGACACTACATTCCGATGCAATGACTGATCTGGGTCTGTACAGTTTGCCCAATGACCAAATACCTATTGTTATACCCCCCTTTTGGGGGGTATAACAATGGGGGTATATTGCTTTGCACATGTCGGTTGGTCTGTCGGTCGGTCTGTCGGTCGGTCGGTCGGTAGATCAATGGTTTCCGAATGATAACTAATAAACGACTCGGCATAGAATCTTCAAACTTGCTGTGGTGGTTGGTCATGACAAGTAGATGACCCTTATTGTTTTTGAGGTCACTAGGTCAAAGGTCAAGGTCACAATGACCTAAAATGGTGAAATAGTTTCCGATCAATAACTGCTCAAGGGTTTGGCTTGGGATCTTCAAACTTGCTGTGGTGGTTGGTCATGACCACTAAATGACCTCTATTGTTTTTGAGGTCACTAGGTCAAAGGTTAAGGTGACCATGACCTAAACTGGTTAAATGGTTTCCGATCAATAACTGCTCAAGGGTTTGGCTTAGAATCTTCAAACTTGCTGTGGTGGTTGGTCATGGCCACTAGATGACCCCTATTGTTTTTTAGGTCACTAGATCAAAGATCAAGGTCATCGTGAGCTTAACTGATGAAATGGTTTCCGATTAATAACTGCTCAATGGTTTGATTCGGGATCTTAAAACTTGCTGTGGTAGTTGGTCATGACCACTAGATGACCCCTATAGTTGTTGAGGTCATTAAGTCAAAGGTCAAGGTCACCATGACCGTAACTTGTGAAATGTTTTCAGATCAAAAATGATCAGTGGTTTGGCTTAGGATCTTCAAAGTTGCTGTGGTGATTAGTCATGACCACTAGATGACCTCTATAGTTGAGGTCACTAGATCAAAGGTCAGGGGGTCTGGGGTATACATGTTTTACAAACATCTCTTGTTTCTAATCATTTATTGTTTCTAATCATTTATGTCATTGATACACCTTTTAATAGCAAACAGAGTGGACCTAGAGTGGACCCAGATCAGACAGCTCCTAGTCCTTGTTGTTTATGGAATCATTAAGATATAATTTTACAATTAGTTTCTGCTTTGGACCCAAACTCTTGTGTTCATTTGTCTATCTTAAAAATCATCTAATAAATATTGATGATATCAGTGTTTCTCATATATTGATGATGCCAGTGTTTCTCATATGAATATTTATATTGATGATGTCAGTATTTCTCATATGAATCCATTGTGTATTTTATGAATTATCCCATTCTCTCATATGCTAAATTTAGACCCAACCTCTTTGAATAAATCTATCCAAAAGGAATTTTTGCATGGTAAAGTTTAGAATTGTGTAGTTTTGAAACCATTGTGATAAATAGAGCATTAATTTTGCTCCTATGGATTAAATGCTCTATTTATCACAATCAGGTTTCAAAAAGTGACTTTCAAAGAGGCATCAGAAGGAGGAAATGAGTTTAACCCATTCCCGCATATTAACGCCTTTTGACGCCTCTGTTAAAGTCACATTTTGAAACCATTCTGATAAATAGAAGAATATTTTGAAACTACACAATTCTATAAATTTCATTTTCTCTAGCTAATGCTCCTTTTTATAAGCCCGTTTGAAAAAACGGGACGTATTATGGAATGGCGCTGTCTGTGTCATTGGTGTGTCAAGATATTTATATTCAAGGTCAAGGTCGCACAATTGGACTTAGAATTTGCGTTTAGCATTTGCGTTAAGCATATATGTAAACCTCAATTTATGTTGAAAGTCCATTTATTTACATAATCCTTTGAGATAAAGCTTTGAAACTTGGAACACTTGTTTACCATTACAAGCTATACACCTGTAGGCAAGGGCACATAACTCTGTCAAGCATTTTGACAGAATTATGTTCCTTTGAACTTTGAAAATTTGGTTAATTTTTTTTTAAATTCCACCTATTTACATAACCCTTTGAGATAAAGCTTTGAAACTTCCAACACTTGTTCATCATCGCAGGCGTCACCTGTAGGCAAGCGTACATAACTCTGTCAAGCATTTTGACAGATTTTTTACCCTTTTTATACGCCCGTTTGAAAAAACAGAACGTATTATGGAATGGCTCTGTATGTCTGTCTGTCGGTATGTCTGTCTGTCCATCTGCAACATCTCTAACTCAAGTTCCCTTGGTGGATTCTTCCCAATGTTTATTTGGACAAGCTACGGTAGCATATGCCTTGTCCCGTTATATATATCCATGGTCAAGGTCACACAATTGGACTTAGAAATTGTGTTTAGCAAAAATGTTAACCTGTCTGTCTGTCTTTAACATCTTTAACTCAAGTTCGGCTTGGTGGATCCTTCTCAAATTTCACCACATTGTTTATCTGGACATTCTACAGTAGCATGGGTGTTTCCCGGTAAGTTTATTCAAAGTCGCACGATTGGACTTAGAATTTGCATTTAGCATTAAATTTTGGGTTAAGCAAAAATGTTAACCTCAATTTATGTGGACCACATGTTTGTAAGTCCACTTATTTACATAACCTTTGAGATAAAGCTTTGAAACTTGAAACACTTGTTCACCATCACAAGCATCATCTGTAAGCAACGGTACATAACTCTGTCAAGCATTTTGACAGAATTATGCCCCCTTTTAACTTATAATGTTTGGTTAAGGTTTTTGTTAAAGTCCACTTATTTACATCACCCTTTCAGATAAAGCTTTGATTCTTCGAACACTTGTTCACCATCACAAGCTTCACCTGTAGGCGAGACTACATAACTCTGTCTAACATTTTGACATAATTATGACCCTTTTAACTTGGCATGTTTGGTTAAGGTTTTGGTTAAAGTCCACTTACTTACATAACCCTTTGAGATAAAGCTTTGAAACTTGAAACATCACACATTTGGTCTTAGAATTTGTGTTTAGCAAATATGTTAACCTCAGTTCATGTGGGAATGGGTCAAGAGTTAATAATGGCTCTAGCTTTTTTCCCATTTGTGATATATTTTTATTTGTTTTTAGCAATGCAGTGTGAAAATGGTAGAGTATACAAAGTGTGTGGTTCCCCATGTGAACCGACTTGTCAAAGCCTTAGTGAAGGAGTGGTGTGCCAGGAAGTTGAGTGTGACGAGGGCTGCTACTGTCCTGATGGATCAGTGCTGCTAGGTAATCAAATTAACTTATTTATAATTCGTAAGAAAAAAACCCACTGTATCAGGGGTCTAGTGCACTATAGCCTTTTGGTTCCTGTTGAAAGTTTTGTGCATTGAGCTCCCACCCAGTGTCTCTTTTCCATCTTTTTATTAGCTGAATAAGACAATGAGTATCATTTTGCTAAATTATTCTGTAACAAGTATTGTACACCCTGGTCATAGTACTGCTGCAGGAGCAGTTTGAGTTTGGTGTACAGTATTTGCCTTTTCTTCTCTGTTTGCTGATGAATTATAAAGTTGTGATTCTACAGTGTCTGTCAATGTAAAAACTATGTACTCATGTACTATTACAAAAGTTCAGCTAGTAAATAGTCATTATTTCTTACATGAATATTCAGTTAAACAGAGCTACAGATGAAGGTATGTACCCAATTACTAAAATAGGTATTTCTCCACCAAAACCTATACTGTGAACATTCTAAATAGTGGTTACAGTATAAGGTTTGATGGAGAAATAAACGAGCTATAGTTGAAAGTGTTTAAATTTATGCACCTTATCTGGAGCTGTAGACCGTAAAGGAATATCACTTGTATTTACAAAATAAAGTTGATGAAGTTTGTTGAAAACAAATTACTCAGAAACCTAAAGCTTATATATGAATGGTAAAAAAAACCCTGTACATTTAGAATTGAAACAAAGGATTTTTTTTGGGGCAAAAGTATCCTAATGTTGTAAGGGTTTACCATATATAAGCCAAATGAACACTGTTGCAAACAGTGTAGACCTGGATCAGACCTTCCCAATTTGCTTATGGAATAATATAGATATGAGAATTCATGCTGGAATATATAGATCTGATAGTACAATTCATGCTCTTCATCTATTTATCACAATTTTACATAAAGTGACTCTAACAGAGGTGTCAAGAGGTGTCAATATGAGTGTAGGGGTTAATAGGTATTCATAATAGCATTATTTCCCACATGAATTTCAACAGGGAAAGGGTTAAAGTTATTTCAATGTTACAGATGGTGAGTGTGTCTGTAAAGATAGGTGCCCATGCTATGTGGAGGGAATAGTGTACCCGCCCGGTAAATACATCTATGATCCATTAACCTGCAACAACTGGTGAGTAACTACCCACATTACCAGAAGTACTTCAACTTGGACAGACAAACTTAGGAAAGTAGTGCAGACGTACTGTAGATCAAACTGCCAGTGACAGCTAGAGCAGGTTGATCTACAGCCGGAACCATGTGCTACTTTGTCAGTCAAACGTAACACTTTCACTGCTGAATATTCATGTAATAACTAATTATATCATGAATATTTATTATCTGAACTTTTATAATGGCCTAATTATGTAGACAGGATTTCTGGGCATTGGTAGAATCTGTAGAGTTACATCTGTTAAAATAACATAGCAAGCAGGGGAGACATTGATTAGACAGTTCCTACAGACGCTGTCTGGCTTGGGTCTACTCTGTTTGTAAAGGTGTGTAAAGGTGTTTATAAGAGGGAAAGGGTTAAAGTTATTCAGCTTTATAAAGTAGGTGTTGAGACGAGATTGATTGGTGTTTGGATATGGTTGTTTAGGTAAACACAGTGTTACTTTATTCATATTGCATAATACAGTAGGCTTGTCTTACTTCGCATGTACTTAAGGAACTGACTTTAAATCTATTTATGCAGACAGACTTACTTATAAGAATTACTATGCTAGTAGTTTGAAAGTTCAGCTGTATTTTGGTGAGTTAGAAAAGTTGTTAAATGCGAGCCTTGGCGAGAATTTAACTACTTTTCTGACGAGCCAAAATACAGCTGAACTTCCAAACTACTAGCATAGTAATTCTTTTATCATGCAACTCCAAGAAAAAAGGAGAAAATGAAGAAAAAGAAAGATTGCTAAGGCCGTTTCGTCCCCTGAATGAAAATACATGCAAGTACGTATTACGTGACGTCATGTTGTATGCAGTGACGTCATCGACTTTTACAACATAAGCAAACTTGATTTAATCCTTTTATATGGACAAATAGTTGAGACAAAGGTGAGCAAATGTGTTAATTTGATGTTTATGTTTAATAATGCCTTTTTCCTCCTTCTGTTTTCCTTCTATTGGCTGAACAAAACTTGCATTCCAGAAGGTTCTCAGCTTTCATAATTGGCACATAGCTTCATGTTCAGGGGCTCTACAAAAGTTATATAAATTATGGCCCTGGGGTCAAAATTGGCCCCGCCCCATGGGTAGGCAGTTTTCAATAGAATCATATAGTACAAACTTTGAAAATCAGTTTTTCATAATTTTTCTTCTCTGAAACTGTATATTAAAGGCTTACACCTTTGATGTTTGGTATGTAGCCTCATCTAATGGTCCTCTACAAAGTTTGTTCAAATTATGACCCTTGGGTCGACCTGCCTCAGGAACATCTTCTTCTCTGAAATTATAAGACCTAGAGCTTTGATATTTTGTATGTAGCATGATCTAATGGTTCGCAACAATTATTGTTCAAATTATGACCCATGGGTATAAAATGGCCCCACCCCAGGCTCTTTAAACCTGTTTTTCCCTTAAACTAAAATGCCCAGACCTTTGATATTTTGTATATATCATTATTTTATAGTCCTCTACCAAAAGTGCCAAATTATGATCCCCAGACCAAAATGGCCCCACCCTGGGATTTATCAGTTTTGCTTAGTGCTTTAGAAATCTTGCTGCTTTGCCTTGTGGTTCTCTACCAAGGTTGTACAAATGATGACTTCTTGATAAAAAATGGCCCATCCCGGGGTTATCTCAGGTGAGCTCTTCAGCCTGCCTCATTGCCGTCTTGTTTTGTTAGCTCACCAGAGCACAAAGTGCTCAGGGTGAGCTTTTGTGATTTGCCTGATGTCCGTCGTGCGTCGGCGTGTGTCGTGCGTCGTGCGTCGTCAGTCGTCAACAATTTGAACCTTTAAAAATATTCTCCTCTGAATCTACAGGGTTCTTAGCTTTCATCTTTGGTACATAGAATCATCTTTAGGTCCTCTACAAAAGTAATATAATTATGGCCCTGGGGTCAAAATTGGCCCCGCCCAAGGTGTGCCTTGTTTTCATTAGAAACATAAAGTAAAACTTTGAAAATCTTCTTCTCTGAAACCAGAAGGTTCTCAGCTTTCATATTTGGCACAGAGCATCATGTTCAGGTCCTCTACAAAAGTTATATAAATTATGGCCCTTGGGTCAAAATTGGCCCCGCCCCAAGGGTGGGCAGTTTTCAAAAGAAACAAAAAGTGAAATCTTTGAAAATCTTCTTCTCTGAAACTGGAAGTCTCATAGCTTTCATATTTGGCACAGAGCATCATGTTCAGGTCCTCTACAAAACTTTATAAATTATGGCCCAGGGGTCAAAATTGGCCTCGTCCCAGGGGTGGGCAGTTTTCAATAGAAACATATCGTAAAACTTTGAAAATCTTATCCTCTGAAACCAAAAGGTTCTCAGCGTTCATATTTAGCACATAGAATCATGTTCAGGTCCTCTACAAAAGTTATATAAATTATGGCCCTGTGGTCAAAATTGGCCCCGTCCCAGGGGAGGGCCATTTTAAATAGAAACAAATAGTGAAATCTTTGAAAATCTTCTTCTCTGAAACTGGGAGGCTCTCAGCTTTTATATTTGGCACAGAGCATCATGTTCAGGTCCTCTACAAAAGTTATATAAATTATGGCCCTGGGGTCAAAATTGGCCCTACCCCAGGGGTAGGCAGATTTCAATAGAAACAAATAGTGAAATCTTTGAAAATCTTCCTCACTGAAACTGGAAGGCTCTCATCTTTCATATTTGGCACAGAGCATCATGTTTCGGTCCTCTACAAAAGTCATATAAATTATGGCCCTGGGGTCAAAATTGGCCCTGCCCAAGAGGGGGTTGCAGTTTTCAATAGAAACAAATAGTGAAAACTTTGAAAACTTTCTCCTCTGAAACTTGAAGGTTCTTAGCTTTCATATTTGGCGCATAGCATCATATTCAGGTCATTTACAAATTTCTTATAAATTATGGCCCTTGGGTCAAAATTGGCCCCGCCCCAGGTGTGGGCAGTTTTCAATAGAAACAAATAGTGAAATCTTTGAATATCTTCTTTTCTGAAACTGAAAGGTTCTCAGCTTTCATATTTGACACATAGCATCATGTTCAGGTCCTCTACAAAAGTTATATAAATTATGCCCCTGGGGTCAAAATTGGCCCCGCCCCACGGGTAGCCAGTTTTCAATTGAAATATATAGTGAAAACTTTGAAAATCTTCTTGTCTGAAACTGAAAGGTTCTCAGCTTTCATATTTGGCACATAGCATCATGTTCTCTACAAACGTTATATAAATTGTACTGCTTGGGTCAAAATTAGCCACACCCCAGGGCAGGCTGGTTTTCTATAGAAACATATAGTGAAAACTTTGAAAATCTTCTCCTCTGATTGTCTGGTGAGCGCTTCAGGGCCATTCTGGCCCTCTTGTTTACATATCAATAGGTATCTGTTTTGAATTTCGCTACTGTTTAGCCGAGTCGATAAGTCAATCATTTTGTTTCTGACACATATGTGGGGCCTGCCATGGGGAATTTCTATGTACCCTATCAGCTCAAAGGGTACATGGACCTCATGTACACGGCTAGCTTACCAATCAGAAGTGAAGGTTTTACTTTGCAGTATAATAAAGTAAAATGTTATGTAAATACATGTATATATGTAATTTTTAATTCAGCACATGTAAGGATGGACTGCTTGACTGTATAACTGATGAGGAATGTGAATGCTTGCCTGATGAGTATACCTGTGATAATGGACTTTGTATTAATGGAACTCTGGTATGTGATGGAACCCCTAACTGTAACGGTGGAGAAGATGAATATAATTGTACTGGTATGTCATTGTTCACAATTATCAATTCCTAATTGTACCTTTCTAGAAATGTGAGAAATAAGACAAATTTTAACCCTTTGCTCCATGAGTATTCTTGTAATGACTTCATGATACTTAGATATCTATAATGGTACACGGACAGTGACAGAAACGTTATAATTATATATGTACAAACACAGCAGAAACAGATCAGACAGCTTCTATAGGAACCATCTTATCTTGGACTTCTCTGTTTGTAAAGGCGTAGAAAGGCGTATTTATGGAGGAAACAGTTAATAGAGTAGTACACATATTATATACAGCTGTAGAACATAATGGTTTGATTGTACTACAGGTTGTACCAATGGCACAATTCCATGCCCGAATCACAACACTACCTGTATATACCCAAATGAGTTGTGTGATGGTAGTTATGATTGCCCTGACAACACGGATGAAGACGACTGTGGTAAGAAAAATATCTTAACCTCATTTAAGCAGGAATTGTTGATGCTATAAATAGCCCTACTTTTCTACATTTCTCACATTTTCAGGAGAACAAATGGTAAGATTAGTTTGTGTATTTGAATCAGAGAAATTTGAGAGTTGTTTTTAGGGACCCCAAGACCAAAAATGACCCTGCCCAAGGGCTTATCAGATTTCTATGAAAAATTTGAATTAGTCGCAAATAGGATGTGGGAAATTACTAAGCATTTATGGTTAATGATTATCTGGACTCTTTACACTATGAATTTACATTGAAGAAATAATGATATCATGAATATTTATTGGTTCAACATTTATAATGCCATTATGCGAAGAGGATTTGTTTTGGCTCTGACAGAAACCTGAAGTATTAGATCTATATATTCCATTAACTATCAGAGCAGACCCTGATCAGACGGCTCCTACAGGAGCCATCTGATCTAGCTCTATTCTATTTGCAAAGGCATTATAAAGTGTATTTATAGAGTAAAGTGTTAACTTTCTCCTGTAAAATAGAGCCTGATTAAATCCAGCTTGTTGCATTTTTATTCTATTTTGATACAGTGATGCATTTAACCCTTTCCTTCATATAAATGCATTTTCATGCTTTTACAAACATATTAGACCAAGATCAGGTGGCTCCTAGCTGTCTGAGACCAAGATCAGGTGGCTCCTATATGAGCTGTCTGAGACCAAGATCAGGTGGCTCCTATAATTATGAGCTGTCTGATCAGGGTCTGTTCTGTATGCCAATGGAATTTGTTAGATCTGCTTTTTGCGCAAATGGAATTCTTTGGGTCCCATCAACTTACATAAATGAATTATAACCAGTTTAGGTAACATAATGTTTGGTCCAGGTCTATATAAATTGAGATTCTCCATTAGGATTTTGTGTATAGACCTAGATGTACCACTCATAAACACATTATCATTTCTTATTTTATATCTTTCATATCTAGAAACACGTGTATTAGCTTAACACAGGTCAAAAGTTATGCTGAAAGCTCCTGTAGGACCTGCCTTAAGCTCCTGTAGAACATGCCTTAAGTTGTGACATTGAGAAATTGTTTCAATTGGAAATGAGATGACTAAAACCCGTTTGATGTAGAAGTAATTTGTATGGGCCTAAAGTTTGGGATATCCAAGTTCAACTGTATGAATTTGCTGCATTTTAATAATGGCATAGGATATAGAGAAAGTTGTGGCCATTGCAGAAACTAGAATCAGATCTATCTCCATTATCAACTTCTCACCAAACAATGATCAGATATCTTTTACAGGAACCATCTGATCTGGGTCTTATTTGTTTGCAAAAGCATTAACAGTTAAAGGGTTAAATTTTTTAAAAAGGAGATAGAATTGATTAAGGAAATAAGATTTTCAGACTGGTGTCCTAACACCTAGGATAAATACAATACTCATGATAGATTGGTGTCCTAACACCAAGGATAGATACAATACACAGGATAGATTGGTGTCCTAACACCTAGGATAAATATAATATTCAGGATAGATTGGTATCTTGACACCTAAGATAAATGCAATACTCAGGTTAGATTGGTGTCCTAACACCTAAGATAAATACAATACTCAAGATAGATTGATTGATGTCCTGACACCTAGGATAAATGCAATACTCAGGATAGATTGGTGTCCTTACACCTATGATAATGCAATACTCATGGTCTGCACTGCTTCAAGTGGTAGCACACAAGGTATTTACAAATGCTACGGAATTTAACTCATGCTGTAAGATATGTAAGATCTCCTATCTAATACGTAAGACCTCCTATCTAATTTAACCTCCTATCTGTAAAATATGTAAGACCTCCTATATGTTATAATTTTAATTATTAGGGCCCTGCATTGAAAATGCATGATCCCTATAGGAATCACATTTTCTGTCCGTCCATCTGTCTGTGCATCAACAATTTTGATGTGACGTGATAACTCAAACAGTACTTCATATATTATTTCATATTAAGGGAATATGCTTAGTATCATCTGAGGAAGATGCCTATAGATTTTGGGTTGAATCAGATCAGCATCTCAATTTATATATATCTGCAGCATCTCATTTTATATATACCTGCAGAATCTCAATTTATTTATACCTGCATTATTTCAATTTATATCTACATGGAGGATCTCAATTTATGTATACCTGCAAGATCTAAATCATATATACCTGCAGGATCTCAATTATATTTACCAGCAGGATCTCAATTATATATACCTACAGGATCTCAATTTAAATATACCTGCAGTGTCTCAATTTATATACACCTGCAATATCTCTATTTATATATACCTGGAGGATCTCAATTTATATATACCTGCATGATCTCAATTTACATATACATGCAGGATCTCAATAATATATACCTGCAGGATCTCAGTTGTATATACCTGCATGATCTCAATTATATATACCTGCAGGATCTCAATTATATATACCTGAGGGATCTCAATTATATATACCTGCAGGATCTCAATTATATATACCTGGAGTATCTCAATTATATATGTTCTGTGCATTATTGGAATATGGACAATTCTAGAATTGCCATGCGCGTTTTAGGAATTCCAATAATGGCGGACAATATTGGAATTCCTAAAACGCGCAGGGCAATTCTAGAATGGTCCGTGCGCGTTTTTGGAATAGTGGATACAGTTGGAATTCTCTATTTACATACATTTATAGATTTTCAATCATAATCTATTTATTCATCACCCATATGAATTGTACTGTACAGCTCTTAGACAGATTCCAGTAGAATACTGAAAGGCTAATGTAAACTCGTCGCAGAAAATCCATGACATTGTCAAAACAATGGTTGTTAGTATATTCTTTAATCTCGTGTTTATTAGAAATCATTATCGACTTCATTTAAGTCATGCCGATTAATATGTGAAACATTGTTTCACAAAAATTACACCGCCTTTAATAAAAATCAAGTGTACCCGCATCCAACTATTTTTCTCGTCAAACAATAGTAGATTAAAAAACAATAAATACCACAAATAATAAGGTAATAATGACCACAAAACAAACATATTTTAGAAAAACAAAAACTTAAGTGTACCCGCATCAAATTCTCTTTTTTTCTCGCCGAACAACAGTAGATCATAACAACAATGCTAATCGTGGAGCCTAATGTAATTTTGCTTTGTGCGATTCTAGAATCGCGCAGAGCAATTTGGGAATGGTCCGCCATTATTGGAATTCCTAAAACGCGCAGGGCAATTCTAGAATTGTCCGTATTCCAATAATGCGCAGAACATATATACCTGAAGGATCTCAATTATATATACCTGGAGGATCTCAATTATATATACCTGAAGGATCTCAATTATATATACCTGTAGGATCTCAATTATATATACCTGCAGAATCTCAGTTATATATACCTTGAGGATCTCAATTATATGTACCTGGAGGATCTTCATATAAATGCCTTTTACACACATTTGTAAACAGAGTAGACCCAGATCAGAAAATGTCTGCTGATAAATATGACCTTCTTGTGTTTCCTTTGCATCAATATATTACAAATTAATAGGATGTAAGAAAACTTTTATATACCATAGAAACTAGCAGTACTAAGATATGGATGAAAAATTTGTTTCTTCAGAATGTGATGAAGATGAGTTCGAATGTGTTTTCTCTGGGCTTTGTCTGCCACCGGAGTTACTCTGTGACGGAACCTACGATTGCCATTTCAACAATATTACAGATTATTCTGATGAAGATAATTGTACAACAACATCAACAACAACAAGTAAGAAGTTATTATATCTCTCATAGGCTATTTTTAGATCCAACCACTTTGACTGAATCTACCAAAAAGGAGCATTATCTAGAGACAATTTTAGAATTTTGTAGTTTGAAACCATTGTGATAAATAGAGCATTTGCTACTATAGGAGCAAATGCTCTATTTATCACAATGATTTCAACAAGTGATTTTGGAGGAAAGGATTAAGGTAGCTTAATTATTCTGGAAACCAGTGATGCAGAAATGTCAAAGGGTTTTCTTTGTGAACTTGTACCCTTTACTCTATGAATATTAGTATGATGAATATTAATTAAATGGTTCCCTGTAATAGCATATAACACATGGAATGTTTGTCATGGCAAAACTGTACATAGAATCAGATCTATATAAATACACAACAGACCCAATGCCATCTGTCAATGGTTTCCTATGGGATCTGTCTGATCTGGGTCTGCTCTGTTTGCATAGGCATTTATGATGTAATAGGATAAGGAACAAACTGGCCACACTTCTATAAAAAAGATTCAAACACATCTTGTTAGATTCAGAATCAATAGACTCAATACTGAAAGTGAACTAAATTCTCAGTTAAATTGACTTTGTTCGCCCTTTCCTCTATAAATATGACTTTCTATGCCCTTTGCAAACAGAGTAGACCCAGATTTGATGGCTCCTATAGGAGCTGTAGGATCAGGGTCTGCTCCTTTGCTTATGACATGATATAGTTATGGTTCTACAGTTTCTGACAGGACAAACACTTTCTGTGTCCATGTAATATTTTAACAAATAATCTAATTAATATTCATGATGTCATTATTTCTTTTATAAACCTTCATGGATTAACCTTTTCTCTTTTCTGTATTCATGTGAGAAATAATGACAACATGAATATTTAATAGCCCAATTTTTATAATACATGTATAAACTTTTCAAGGGATTTTTTTGCTTTAACAAAAAGTGTAGAATCAGATCTATATCATGTGAAAAGCAAACAGAGCAGACCCTGATCAGAAGGCTCCTATAGGAGCCATCTGATCTGGGTCTTCTCTGCTTGCAAATGCGTGAAATTGCATTTACATGAGGGAAAGGGTTAAAGAGTTAAGAGCAATGGTGTTTTGACCTTTCCCTAGTGCTGATTCCGTTTGAATAAAGTGTGCCAAATGAAATCAGCCTTATTCTTTCAGTTCAACTTGTTCCCTTTACATGTTTTTATGTCTTTTCTTTTTAGCTTACCTGGCACGATGTGCCAAGGTGAGCTATTGTGATCGCCCTGTGTCCGGCTGCATCCGTCATGCGTCGTCTGTGGTCCACAATTTTTTCAAATGGCCTCTCCTTCTAAACCACTGGGAAGATTTCAACTAAATTTCACAGAAATGTACCTTGGGTGGTTCTCTATCAAAATTGTTCAAATCATGACCCCATGCCAAAAAATGGCCCCGCCCGGTGGCTTATCAGTTGTTTGTGTAAATATCTTTAAAAATCTTCTTCTCTGAAATCACAAATCCTAGAGCTTAGATATTTGGTATGTAGCATCATCTAATGGTCCTCTACCAAGGTTGTTCAAATTATGACCCCCAGGCCAAAAATGGCCCAGCCCGGGGCTTATCAATTTTGCATAGACTTATATAGGAAAACTTTTAAAAATCTTCTGTTCTGTAACCACATACCCTAGAGCTTAGATATTTGGTATGGAGCATCACCTAATATACCTTTACCAAATTTGTTCAAATTATGACCCCGGGCCGAAAATGGCCCCGCCCCGGGGCTTATCAGTTGTTTTTGCAAAAATCTTTAAAAATCTTCTTCTCTGAAACCGTGAGGCCTAGACCTTTGATATTTGGTATGCAGGATCATCTAAAGGCCCTCTACAAATTTTTTTTAAAATTATTACCCCTGGACCAAAAATGGCCCCGCCCTGGGGCTTATCAGTTTTTCATAGAAAAATCTTAAAAAATCTTCTACTCCGAAACTGTAAGGCCTAGACCTTTGATATTTGGTATGTAGCATCATCTAATGATTTCTACCAAGATTTTTCAAATTTTGACCCAGGGGTAAAAGTGGCCCTGCCCCGGGGCTTACCAGTTTTTTATAGGTAATTCTTTAAAAATCTTCTTCTCCGAAACTGTAAGGCCTAGACCTTTGAAATTTGGTATGAAGTATCATCAAATAGATTTCTACCAAGATTGTTCAAATTGTGACCCTGGACCAAAATTGTCCGCCCATGGCTTATCAGTTTTTCGTAGGAAAATCTTTAAAAATCTCCTTCTGTGAAATTGTAAGGCCCAGACCTTTGAAATTTATATGAAGCATCACCTGATGTTCCTTTATTAAGATTGTTCAGATTTTAACCTCCAGGCCTAAAATTGTGGCCCTTAATTTCATATTGGTCCCAATCTGAAGCTGACTTATTTTTACATAGAAATACAGTATACATGTATGCATAAGTCTATAGTAACCAGAGACTTGATATTTAGCATGCACATGTATCTCATAAAGTCGCACATTTTGAGGGGTGACATGTCAAGGTCAATGTCATCATTCAGGGTCAAAGGTCAAATTGTCAGTTTGTTTGTCAGTAACTTTAACATTGGTCATAACTTTTGAGCAAGTGCATATAGAGACTTGATATTTGGCATGCATATGTATCTCAATACGCCTCACAGTTTGAGGGGTGACATGTCAAGGTCAAGATCATCCTTCAAGGTCAAATCACAGACTTTAACATTGGCCATAACATTTGAACTATTATGCCTGATGCCAGTTGGTTGAAACTTTACACATGGAAAAAGCATAATGAGAGGAAGAGTCATGCCCAAGGTCCCTAACTCTGGCTTCACTAATATTGGAGTTTTTGCCCCTTGTACATTTTTTCAGACGATAACTCCTATATGGCTCATGCTCAAGGCCCATAATTCTGACTTCATTAATATTAGAGTAATTGCCCCTTTTACATTTGTTCACACTCTTTTGTCCAGGCGGTTACTCCTTTATAGCTCATGTCATTTGGTTGAAACTTCATACATGGAAAGAGCATGATGAGAGGAAGTGTCATGTACAATGTCCATAACTCTGGCTTCAATAATATTAGAGTTATTTCCCCTTATTCATTTGTTTCACACTTTCTTGTCCGGACGATAACTCCTATATGGCTCATGACATTGGATTGAAACTTCATACAAGGAAAGAGCATGATCAGAGAAAGTGTCATGTACAAGAGCCATAACTCTCGTCTCAATACTTTTGGAGTTATTGCCCTTTGTTACGTTTTTGTCAGATCAAATTTTCCTGTTCTATTGATGCTTTTTGAATGACATTTCATTTATGGAAAGAGCATTCAGAAAAAGTGTCATACACAAGGACCATATCTCTGATATCTATATGTTTGGAGTTATTAGCTGTTATCTTTTTTTCTTGAAACGAAAGCACATAATGAGGGGAAGTATCATTCTTCAAGTCCATTACTATGTTAGCAGCATTTTAATTATTTCCCTGTACATATTGTTTTTGTTAGAGTTGTTTGTCTGTCTGTCTGTCACACATCTTGTCCGGTCGAGTTATCGTGTACAGAAATGTGACAATATGTCGCAGTGTGTATGTGTTGGTGTGAAGGGTGTGTGTATGAGGTGGGTTAGTGGGTGGGTGGGTGGGGGGAGACATCTGTTTTTGTGACAAAAACCTCTAGTTTATTATCTATTTATTGTTTTACCGCGCATCAACAGCTAATGATTATGTTGCGCACATAAAAATATAACAAAAAGTAAAAGATAGTATTATTTTATAAAATATCAGGGTAACAATAAAGGATCATCAAAATCGATGGTGGTAGACATGCACAATGTTTTAATTAAAAAGAGAACGGTTTAAATTAGAATTGAATTTCATTTTGGTTGAGGATGGTCCCTATCTATAAAAGGAAGTACGAACAGGTGCGATAAATCTATCACCAGGTGCAATTCTGATAGCAAACAATAATAATAAGAAACGTAAAAATGAAGACAAAACGTGTAGAATCATCTGAATGATCTGATGATAACCAAAAGTATTGCTCAGTCGGCCTTGAACCATAATCTAATTTGAAGCCCCGCGATTAAAGTGAATGAACCCATGTCGAATGTACAAATGTTTCTAAATGGTGTGTTTATTTTTGCTAGAATTGCGATTCAGATGTGGATGACTTTAGCTACTGACGTCAGTGACGTGTATCAAGTAGCCCCACACTATGTACCAATTAGCCTCGAGTATGGGGTTTGTTGATACACTAAAAAGACTATCAAAATCTTCTTATATATTCGTTCACTTCAATTCTGTGTCCAAAAATAGCCCTTGTTTAGATAAAGCGCATTCAATACATTCAGACTTGTACCACTGATTTATCATATTTTCCAAATCAGATGAAAAACCATAAAAATTGTAAAAATTGTACCAACTAGCCCCGGTCTCCCCTACATTATACAGACAGTTAGTTGATATTTGGCATGCATGTGTATCTCATGAAGCTGCACATGTTGAGATTTATTTTGAACTAATACAGATAGAGACTTGATATTTGGCATGCATGTGTATCTCATGAAGCTGCACATGTTGAGATTTATTTTGAACTAATACAGATAGAGACTTGATATTTGGCATGCATGTGTATCTCATGAAGCTGCACATGTTGAGGATTAACATGTTAAGGTCAAAGTCATCCTTCAGGGTCAAAGGTCAGATGCTTGTTTGTTGTCAGCAACTTTAACACTAGCCATAATTTTGAAATCTGTAGAGACTTGATATTTGGCATGCATATGTATCTCATAAAGTTGCACATTTTGACGGGTGGCATGTCAAGGTCAAGGTCATCTTTTAAGGTCAGAGGTCAAATATATAGGTTAAATCAACAACTTTGGTTTGAGGGGTGACATGTCAAGGTCATCCTTCAGGTTCAAAGGTCACTGACTTTAACATTGACCATAACTTTTGAGCCAGTAGAGATACAGACTTGATATTTGGTATGCATGTGTCATGAAGCTGCACAGTTTTAGGGGTGACATGACAATGTCATCCCTCAGGGTCAAAGGTCATCGACTTTAACATTGGCCATAACTTTTAGATAGATAGATAGATTATTCAAATATTGTACAAGTAACATGGTTACAATAACAATACACTGAAAAAAAGCATTGCATATCTAAACATCATGAAATAATTGATGAACCATATCAGTCACAAGGATGACACACAAAAAGAGAATATGATCTCTTTTTTCCATTGTGGTCCTTGATAGTTATGGTCTGACATAGAGAGGCATGAAAATGATATAAAATGAAATGAATTGAAATACTTTGGCTAAGAAATCTATAGTCAGTAGAGATACAGACTTGATATATGGGATGCACATGTGCATCTCACGAAGCTGCACAGTTTGAGGGGTGACATGTCAAAGTCATCCTTCAGGGTCAAAGGTCACCATCTTTAACATTGGCCAAAACGTTTGAGCTAGTAGATACAGACTTTATAATCATATTTGGTATGCATATGTATCGCATGAAGCTGCACAGTTAGAGGGGTGACATGTCAAGATCAAGGTCATCCTTCAGGGCCAAATGTCATATCTGAGGGAGGCATAGTGTTTCACAAACACATCTTGTTCGTTTATCAGTCTAATCCTCAATTGTTCTTGCCGATTTGCTGTTGAACTTCGATATCTCGAACTTCAAGGGACCATTCAAATTAGTTCGATTTAAGATTGGTTCGATTTATAATCTGACCAATATTTCAAGTTCACATCTTAATGCAGGTCTAAAGTAATGCTGAAAGCTCCGGTCACATGTTTCTAGATATGTGTAGTGATACATTTTATAACCATTCTGTTTCGTAAATTTTGGAAGGACTAAATTTTTAGTTCGAGTTATCTCGATTTTTGAGTTATCGGAGTTCGAGATATCAAAGTTCAACTGTATGTATTTTGAACCAATCTAATTTTCATTGAAATGGGTGTGTTTGCAAAATTCTTAAATTACTGTAATATCTAGATAATAATTTGGTAAGCAGGGAAGACCAAGGTCAGATTAGTTCTTATCAAGCTTTAATTTGCTTTATATGGAATTTACAGCATATATTACATATAAGGTCAATTGCACACAACTTGTACTATTATTTGTTTCAGCTCCAACTACCACAACCACTCCACCAACAACAACCACAACTCCACCAACAACAACCACAACTCCACCAACTACAACTACCACTCCCCCAACAACAACTACAACTCCACCAACGACAACCACAACTCCACCAACGACAACTACCACTCCACCAACAACAACCACAACTCCACCAACTACAACTACCACTCCTCCAACAACAACCACAACTCCACCAACAACAACCACAACTCCACCAACAACAACCACTACTCCACCAACAACAACCACAACTCCACCAACAACAACCACTACTCCACCAACAACAACCACAACTCCACCAACAACAACCACAACTCCTCCAACGACAACTACCACTCCTCCAACAACAACCACAACTCCACCAACTACAACCACAACTCCACCAACAACAACCACAACTCCACCAACAACAACCACTACTCCACCAACAACTACCACTCCTCCAACAACTACTACCACTCCACCAACTACAACTACAACTCCACCAACAACAACCACAACTCCACCAACAACAACCACAACTCCACCAACTACAACTACCACTCCTCCAACGACAACCACCACACCACCAACAACAACCACAACTCCACCAACAACAACCACAACTCCACCAACAACAACTACCACTCCTCCAACAACAACTACAACTCTACCAACAACAACCACAACCCCACCAACAACAACCACAACTCCACCAACAACAACCACAACTCCACCAACTACAACTACCACTCCCCCAACAACAACCACAACTCCACCTACAACAACCACAACTCCACCAACAACAACTACCACTCCACCAACAACAACAACCACTCCACCAACAACAACTACCACTCCTCCAACAACAACCACTCCACCAACAACAACTACAACTCCACCTACAACAACCACAACTCCACCAACAACAACTACCACTCCACCAACAACAACCACTACTCCACCAACTACAACTACCACTCCACCAACAACAACTACCACTCCACCAACAACAACCACAACTCCACCAACTACAACTACCACTCCTCCAACAACAACTACCACTCCACCAACAACAACCACCACTCCTCCAACTACAACTACCACTCCACCAACAACAACCACAACTCCACCAACTACAACTACCACTCCTCCAACAACAACTACCACTCCACCAACAACAACCACTACTCCTCCAACTACAACCACAACTCCACCGACAACAACTACCACTCCTCCAACAACAACCCCAGGTCTGTATTCTAACATTATCTCTGAAGAAATATCTTAACCCATTGCCGCATATTGACGCCTCTGTAAATGTCACTTTTTGAAACCATTGTGATATTCAATCAGATGGTTCGTATAGGAGTCATCTGATCTTGGTCTACTCTGTTTGCAAAGACATAAAAAGGTGTTTATATGAAGCAAATGGTTAACAAACAAGACGTATTTGTGAAACACTATGCCATATATATCACAATGGTTTCTAAAAAAGTCCTTTTCGCAAATAAATGCTTCTTTTCGGTAGATTTATTAAAAAAGGCAGGATCTAGAAAAAAGCCTTTGAGGTAATGGGTTAAACCCTTTTGTGCCCAGTGTCCCTTATAAAGGACATAGGCAAACAATAGGGAAAAGTTGTTTCCTTCATTTTTTATGGCGTTCGGAAACGCCATATAGCAGTCGGTCTCTTTACGGCAACGAGTTCACTTGTCTAGTGAACATGCGCAAGACAAAAACAATCAATTCTGCACTAGTTTTGTTGTAAAATGTTCATGTATTTGTTTACTATTCGTGTATTTAATAATGTTGAGCTAAGTAAGATAATAAATACTAATATACACAAAGATAAACAAATTTTTTAATAAAATCCAAAGAAGACGCGAACGAATATTTTTACCGTAGTTTTCGCAACAGCTTGGCGATCTAAAGTAGAAGGAATATCGCCGAGGTTTCCGATTGCATTTTTTATACACATTCGTAGCTGATTAGCATATAGACCTACATTTTCAGCCAATCAAACTGCCTTTTGCGTCGTTTCGGTCATTTCCGTTTGACCCATACTCAAATTACAAAATACATGTAGGAAGTTTCATAAAGGACAAGGTCAAAGAATTCTGTGCATGGTTTAGATACGTCACAATTCATTTGATTATCAGCACGCGCCGAAATAGAAAACATCCGGTTTCATCCAATATATTTGAGGAAATGAATTATTTACAGTCCAGTTCACTTTTTACATTCCAAATATTTTTGTAGACAGTGTATCAAAATTAAAAACAAATTAGCATTTACTATCGATGTATTTCTACCGCCATCTTTATAAGATAACTACCCAGTGGCTAGTTATAGCCATTTCCCCCATTTTATCACGAAGTACGAGAGAAACAAAATGCACCAACATACTGAATATGGAACAGAGTTACTGAACTGAACTGTAGAATAAAAACAAAATTCAACACACGGCCTTGACCTTAAGCAGCCAATGTGAGCAACAAACTGAGGATAAAGCGTTTTGGAGATTTGATGACTGCACATACATGATACAAGTACCCACTTTTATTGGTTCTGTTGATAGTTGATCGCCGCATGAGCGGCGATCACTAATGGAATGTTCAAAAGTATTTACCCATGTAGGAGTGGTAGCGACAAGTTTTACAAAGTCTATTCCGCGTACATACGTGAGAAGAACCAAATGAATTGGCACATGAGAGCGTGGCAGAGAATAGTTTCTATCTGCATTATTGATGTAGTGAAATATGTGATGTAAAAACCTTCATACGATGTTTAAAAAGAAATTTATCAAACAAATGTACAATAATAACAATAATTATGACACTTTTTTCGTCGAAGTATCGACATTAAATGCCAAAAACAGTTTTGTAAAAACATAAATGAAGCCGGGTCAAAGTCGCAGAATTGAAGCCGGGTCAAAACTGTAGTCGTGCACCTGTTTGCGGTGCTCTCGTTCTAAATTATGCCCTTCAGAGATTTTGACATATTACAGTTTTGTTTAATGACCATTGTTTATTGTCCAAAAATGTCGACAAAAGTAATACATACATCAGTATATTTATACACGTGATATACACATGTTAAGTCATGAATAGATTCAAACTCTTTGCTAGTGCCTTTATATGTGAAAGCGATATATCCTAATAGAGAATAATAGATTAGTGCTGTAGATGGGACTTACATTACAAGACGGGAAAACGTGCTCGAATTTGAAAAATAAGATCATTTGAATCGACAGTCGATATGTTAATTCAAACAGACATGGTTATTATTCTACCGGAGGCTCTACATGGTCAAAATCGAATTCCGTCGTCTCGGTTTCTATTTTTAGATAGGGCCAACGTACGTCACTCGTTAATGGAACTGAACAGGCTATATTTAGGTCTATGACCATCACCGCCCTTGTAAGAGTTTATTGATTAAATTATCATGAGAGTGATAAATGTTTTAATGAAGTTTTATTGTTTTATTTATTTTTATTTAAAAAAGTCGTTTTATTTTTTGTTTTATTTAAAAAAGTCGTCAATATAGTAGCATGAAATTTCCCTTGAAGTATGTCTGGCCTGATAGCGTAGTGGTTACCTCGGTCGCCTATCATGCAGTCAGCCCTGGTTCGATTCTCACCGCTGACGAAACTTTTTTTTCTCTCTTTTTCCTTTCTATTTTTTTTAATGACGGTTTGGGTTTTTACTGGGATAGTTAATGATAATTATCCATATTAAGTGTTTTTTCTTTCAACTTATACGTTATTTTTGGTAAAACAAATTTGTAGAAAAAATTAAAAAAAGTTCCTGTTGTAAGAAGAAATTCCTACACCTACTATACAAATAAACCTCTACTGTACATATAAACTTAGGTTTATTATGCTACCCCTTTATTACGTCACTAGCGGCTGTAGTGATGGGATAAAATATTTATCCTCTTACGTTTTGGTATCGTCAATATGCCTCTGAACCAATCAATGACCGCCCTAGATATTTGTGTCAAGTTTCATGTGATACTTCCAACAATGCATATGTCATAATATTTTACCAGGTATTTACTTGTTACAGTTTGCAACAGAGTTCTTTATCAGCATGCCATAGTATATTTTCTTGTTTACATAGTTATTTGTTTCATAATAAATGACTATATTTTTAATTTATAGCCTTGTCTCTTTATTATCACCTTTTTAGAGAAGGGGAGTAGGATATTGATTTATCCTCATTTTTTTTAGCTCACCAGAGCACGACGAGCTCATGCTGAGCTTTTAGGATCGTTGGATGTCCCTCGTCTGTTGTCCGTTGAGATACCACATTTTGCACTTGATCTCTAAGTAAATTGGTTTGTGTTTTGCCCTGCATGAAATTTAGGTCAATCTCGAATATGGGTCACCTGGGCTCAAAAACAAGGTCACTAGGTCAAATCTTAGAAAAATATTGTTAATGCTCTAGAAGCTACAAATCTTATTGGATCTTACTGAAATTTTATCAGAATGTGTCTCCATGAAATCTACGCCAAGTTCGAATATTGGTCATGTCGGGTCAAAAACTAGGTCTTACTGAAATTTTATCAGAATGTTTGTCCACATGCAATCTTGGTCAAGTTAAAATATGGATCATGTCGGGTTCGAAACTAGGTCACTACGTCATTACACTCTAGAGGCTACATATCTCGTTAAGTTTTTAATGAAATGTTGTATTTCAATTGTCTTAACAAAACAGTTCCTTATTAAAAACCTTCCTTGTACACAAATTTCGCGGCGATCCAATGCCTTGCATCAGTATTCGTCTTGTTTATGTTGTTTTGTTAGTTCTACGATCTCTAGTTAGAGTTCATCTTTCGTTATGTGTATTCAATGAAACGAGCACTTGTTAATCGTAGTGCGCATGCGCGAAAATAGACGCTTAGGGTGCCGAAACCAGGAGACAACATGCTAAATAAGATACTTCTTTTGGCCATAGTGGAAACTAGAAGCATGTCTATATATAAACAGCAGACCATCAGATGGCCCCTTTGGTTTCAGTCCGTCATATTTGTATGCCCCCAGTCAATGAGGAGGGGGTGATTTTGCCCTGTTTGTTGGCTTGGTCCAAACTTTAATGTTGGCAATAATTGTGTAGCCATTGCACATACATACTTCAAACCTGGCGTGCCTGCGCAACTTACGGAGGTGAACTATTATTATTTTTTTCGGGGGGGGGGGGGGGGGGGGGGGGCTTATTAAAATCAAGGTCATATAACAGTTAAATGTCAAATTAAATTACGGGTCAAATTTACATTGGTGACAATCAGTGGCATAGTGTTTCACAAACACGTGTTGTTAATTAATATTTTTATCAATTCCAGGACGTCAGGCATTGTTATTAACGTGTACAGCAAGTTCTCCCCTTACACTTAACATCCATATCTAACCCGAACGCCATTATGGCCATTCAGGCCTTTGAATTCTTTTGATTTATCTTGCTTTTTATGCCCCCATTGACGATAGTCATGGGGCATATTGTTTTTGCCCTGTCTGTCTGTCTGTTTGTTTGTCTGTTTGTCAGCAACTTTAACATTGGTTATAACTTTTGAGCCAGTACAGATAGAGACTTGATATTTGGTATGCATATGTATCTCATAAAGCTGCACATTTTAAGGGGTGACATGTCAAGGTCAAGGTCATCCTTCAAGGTCTGAGGTCAAATATATGGGTCAAATCACCGACTTTAACATTGGCCATAACTTTTTGACCAGTAGAGATAGAGACTTGATATTTGGCATGCTTGTGCATCTCATGAGGCTGCAGATTTTGAGGGGTGACATGTCAAGGTCAAGGTCATCATTCAGGGTCAAAGGTCAAATTGTCTGTTTCTTTGTCTGTAACTTTAACGCAACCTTAACATCGGACTTAACTTTTGAGCCAGTACAGATAGAGACTTGATATTTGGTATGCATATGTATCTCATAAAGCTGCACATATTAAGGGGTGACATGTCAAGGTCAAGGTCATCCTTCAAGGTCAGATGTCAAATATATAGGTTGAATCACCGACTTTAACATTGGCCATAACTTTTGGACCAGTAAAGATAGAGACTTGATATTTGGCATGCTTGTGTATCTCATGAAGCTGTACATTCTGAGGGGTGATATGTCATGGTCAAGGTCATCAATCAGGGTCAAAGTTCAAAGTGTCTGTTTCTTTGTCTGTAACTTTAACATTGGTCCTTACTTTTGATCCAGTACAGCTAGTGACTTGATATTTGGCATGCATATGTATCTCATAAAGCCAAACATTTTGAGGGGTGACATGTCAAGGTCAAGGTCATTCTTCAAGGTCAGAGGTCAAATATATGGGTCAAATCACTGACTTTATCATTGGCCATAACTATTGGACCAGTAGAGATAGAGACTTGATTTTTGGCATGCTTGTGTATCTCATGACGCTGCCAATTTTGAGAGGTGATATGTCAAGGTCATTCTTCAGGGTCAAAGGTCAAATTGTCTGTTTGTCTGTAACTTTAACATTGGTCATAACTTTTGAGCCAGTACAGATAGAGACTTGATATTTAGCATGCATATGTATCTCATAAAGCCACACATTTTGAGGTATGACATGTCAAGGTCACCCTTAAAGGTCAGAGGGCAAACATATGGGTCAAATCACGGACTTTAACATTGGCCATAACTTTTGAACCAGGACAGATAGAGACTTGATATTTGGCATGCTTGTGTATCTCATGAAGCTGCAAAGGGGTTGACATGTCAAGGTCATCCTTCAGGGTCAAAGGTCACGAACTTCAAATTGGCCATAACTTTTGAACCAGTAGAGATACAGACTTGACATTTGGTATACATGTGTATCTCATTAAGCTGCACAGTTTGGGGTGATATGTCACGGTCAAGGTCATCTTTCAGGGTCAAAGGTCACCGACTTTAACATTGGCCATAACTTTTGAACCAGTAGAGATACAGACTTGATAGTTGGTATACATATGTTTCTCATTTGGCTGCACAGTTTGAGGGGTGACATGTCAAGGTCAAGGTCATCTTTGAAGGTCAAAGGTCATTAACATTGGCCATAACGCTTGAACCAGTAGATATACAGCCTTGATACTGATATGCATGTGTATCTCATGAAGCCGCATAGTTTGACCCCTCAGGTCAAGGTAATCCTTCATGGTCAAAGGTCACCAACTTTTAACATTGGCCATAACTTTTGAACCATTAGAGATACAGACTTGATGTTTGGTATGCATGTGTACCCCATAAAGCTGCACAGTTTGAGGGGTGACATGTCAAGATCAAGGTCATCCTTCAGGGTCAAATATCATATTGAGGGGGCATAGTGTTTCACAAACACATCTTGTCTCCCCTGTGAATTATTTTTATCTTTTCAGAGAGGGGGGGGGGGAGAAATTGCCTAGGCCTGTTTTTCTCCCCTGTGAATTGATTGTATCTTTTCAAATGGGGGAAGAAATGGCCTAGGCCTTTTTTCTTCCCTGTGAATTAGTTTTATATTTTCAGAGAAGGGGGAAGAAATGGCCAAGGCCTGTTTTTCTCCCCTGTGAATTGATTGTATGTTTTCAGATAGGGGAAGAAATGGTCTGGGTCTTTTTTTTTCTTCCCTATGAAATGATTTTATCTTTTCGGATAGGGGAGAAGAAATAGCCTAAGCTAGTTTTTCTCCCCTGTAAAATGATATTATCTTTTAAAGGTGAGGTGGGGAAGAAATGGCACAGACCTTTTTTTCTCCCCTGTGAAATGATTATATCATCTTGGGGAAGGTAGGGGAAGAAATAGCTTAGGCCTTTTTTTCTCCCATACGAAATGATTTTATCATTTCAGATAGGGGGGGGGGGGGGGGGGGGGGGAGGAGGAGAAATGGCATACACCTGTTTTTCTCCACCTATCTGAAAAGATCAAATCAATACACAGGGGAGAAAAAAGGCCTAGTCCATTTCTTCCACCGCACTCTTTGAACAATATAAACATATTCACGGGGGAGAAAAACGGACTTAGGCTATTTCTTCTCCCCTATCCGAAAAGATAAAATCATTTCACAGGCGAGGAAAAAAAGGCCTAGGCTATTTCTTCCTCACCCCTATCCGAAAAGATACAATCAATTCACAGGGGAGAAAAAAAGGCCTAGGCCATTTCTTCCCCCTATCTAAAAAGATAAAATCATTTCAAAGGGGAGAAAAAAGGCCTAGGCCATTTCTCCCCCCCCCCCCACCCCCTATCTGAAAAGATACAATCAATTCACAGGGGAGAAAAAAGGCCTAGGCCATTTCTTCCCCGTCTTTATAAAGATAAAATCAATTCGCAGGGGAGAAAAAAAGGCCTAGGCCATTCTTTCCCTCTTTCTGAAAAGATAAAATCATTTCACAGGGGAGAAAAAAGGCCTAGGTCATTTCTTCCACCGCACTCTTCGAACAATATAAACATATTCACATGGAGAAAAACTGGTGTAAGATATTTCTTTCCCCCAACTTTTCTGAAAGACTGAAAAACTGGCTTAAGCTATATCTTCTCCCCTATCTGGAAAAAAATCAATTCACATGGGAGAAAAAAGGCCTAGGCCATTTATTCCCCTCTATCTGAAAAGATAAAATCATTTTGCATGGGAGAAAAAAGGCCTAGGTCATTTCTTCCGCTCCCTTCCCCAAGATGATATAATCATTTCACAGGGGAGAAAAAAGGCCTACGCAATTTCTTCCCCACCCCACCTTTAAAAGATATAACCATTTTACTGGGGCAAAAACCTGATCTAGACTATAAATTCCTCCAACTCTGAAAAATATAAACATATCACATGGGAGAAAATCTCGCTTAGCATATTTCTTCTCCCCTATCTGAAAAGATAAATTCAATTCACAGGGGAGAAAAAAAGGCCTAGGCCATTTCTTCCCCACTGATAATCTCAGTAAATAGTATCATTTCATAGACGAGTAAACGACATAGGGCAATTCCCACTCCCCCAACACACACTCTTTGCCATTTCTTCCCCACCCCACCTTTAAAAGATATATAATCATTTCACAGGGGAGAAAAACAGACCGACCGACCGACCGACAGATCGACCAACTGACAGACCGCAAAGGTGACTTCTATAATTATACCCCGCAAAACTTTGTGGGGGATATAAAAAGGCCAAATCATCCCATTTAAGAAATATATTATTTCACAAGGGAGAAAAAAGGCCCAGGCCCATCCTTCCCCCTAGGCTGAGGAGGGGGGGGGGGGAACTGGACTGGGGGATAAAACTGAATAGGCCTTTTTCCCCGGGGGGAAAAAGGCCTGGGCCTCCCCCCCTAGGGAAAAACTGGCCAGGGGGAAAGATAGGCCTGTTACAGGGGGGCTTATCAGTTTTTCATAAGAAAATCTTTAAAAATAATCTTTTCTGAAACCGTAAGGCCTAGACATTTGATATTTGATATGTAACATTATCTAAATGTCCTCTACAAAAACTGTTCAAATTTTGACCCACGGACCGAAAATGGCCCACCCCCGGGGCTTATCAGTTAGGAAAATCTTTAAAAATCTTCTCTGAAGCTGTAAGGCCTAAACCTTTGATATTTGGTATGTAGCATCATCTAATGGTCCTCGACAAAGATTTTCAAGTTATGATCCTCGGACCAAAAATGGCCCCACCCTGGGGCTTATCAGTTTTTCATAGGACGAACTGTATTATTGTTTGTCATGTTTCAGAGATCTGTGAGGACCAACTGTATGATTCAAATGTAATTGACAGTACTCAAATCACGCTTTCAACCAGCAACGATCTCTTGAATTATGCCCTCTTTCAGGATATATTTACAAGCCCAGGAATCAAAGAGAATTTACGGTAAGATGTCATGTTTATTTCAGAATTCAAAATTCTGTATTAAGGATTAGATGTGTTCAAAAGCTCCCATTTGTGCCTAGCTCCCATTTGTGCCTAGCTCCCATTTGTGCCTAGCTCTGTTTAACTATTTACATTTAGAATATTTAACCCTTTCCTTCATATGAACGTGTTTTCACGCATTTGCAAACTGGCAGACCCAGATCAGATGACTCCTATAAGAGCTGTCTAATCAGGGTCTGCTCTGTTTGCTAGTGGAATTTGAAAGATCTGTTTCTTTACTTTCTATAATGGCTACAATCTTCCACCTTCCATATTTCATTGTAACTGTTTTATCCACAAATATTCAGTAGGTATTGAAATTCGGAATAAATATAGAACATGGAAAGTGTTATTGTAAGAAATAATGATTGTTCAGATATTATTGAAATAAATTATTGTAATTGCATTATGAACAAGGGACATGTTTTACCATGATACACAATTATTTCATAAGCAATTAGAGCAGACCCTTATCAAATGGCTCCTTTACATGGACAAAATAGGGTAAATATCTAAAACAGCTGTTGTCTGCTTAAACCTTTACTCTATAATATGCCTTTCTTTGCCTTTGCAAACAGAGTAGACTGAGATCAGATGGCTCCTGTATATTATGATGTTATATAGGTGTGATTCTACAATTCCTGCCATGGATCAGAAACTCTTGTGTCCATGTGCTATTGTTATAACAACTAATGCAATTATGTCTCCCCCATTTATGGGGAGATATATTATTTTTGCCAGTTGTCTGTCTGTCCATCCATCCAGCCGTCCGTCCATCTGTCTGTCCGTCACAAACTTGTGCGCGCGTATCTCAGAAACCAGTTGGGCTAGTCACCAAACTTCACAAGAATGTTCACCAGCATGAGTTGTTGTGCACCTGGGATTTTTGAATTGTCTCCCCCTGATAACTTTGGAGTTATTGCCCCTGATGACTTAAAATTAGAAAAACTTTGTGACGCGCATATCTCTAAAACTGCACCTATGTTTTTAGCTCACCAGAGCACAAAGTGCTCAGGGTGAGCTTTTGTGATTGCCTGATGTCCGTCGTCCGTTGTCGTGCGTTGTGCGTTGTGCGTCGTCCGTCGTCCTGCGTCAACAATTAAAATCTTCTCCTCTGAATCTATAGGGTTCTCAGCTTTCAAATTTGGCACATAGCATCATGTGTAGGTCCTCTACAAAAGTTATATAAATTATGCCCCTGGGGTCAAAATTGGCCCCGCCCCAGGGGTGCATTGTTTTCTATAGAAACATATAGTGAAATCTTTGAAAATCTTCTTCTCTGAAACTGGAAATATTACAGCTTTCATATTTTGCACATAGCATCATGTTCAGGTCCTATACAAAAGTTATATAAATTATGCCCCTAGGGTCAAAATTGGCCCCACCCCAGAGGTAACCAGTTTCTTAGAGCAGGCTGCTGTTTCAGCTAATTCAAACTGACCATTACACTCCAATACCCTCTGCACTCTGAGCAATTACTGTCTGCAAATAATGTTATCTGCTGCAAAAGTTGTTTCCTTCCATATCTTTTCAAAAACAAATGTCAAGAGTCAAAGACAGTTTGGACCCTACTGAGATGCCAAGTTACTTTGTATCTCATCTGGATCCAAACTTGATCCAGACTGTTTGAAAGGTTATTATAAATGCAAAAAACCAAAGCAAGTAGCTGGTGTAATAATAGCAGGCTAAAGGTATAGGGCCTTTTAAAGTGTGAGTGACCAGCCATAAGCATATTGACTAGGGATAATTGCAGGTCACTTATGCATATGGATGGGTTTTCCTGGTTCACTAAACTTGTATATAACCAGGGCTAAATGCTAGCTAACCCAAACCGAAATCACAAGCTCATTTTGGCTAGGATTAAGTTTGCAACAAGCTTGCAGTTGCAAGCCAATTAAGGACTGGCTTGAGTCTTAGTATGCACCAGATTCTCATATCTCTAGTATGTTTTCTTTGGCTAAAGTGTCAGCTTTAGTTTTGATGTGGTGATGAGTGACTCAGCATTTCATCTGGATTGAAACTGTTTAAAAGTTCATCATGTATTCACTAAAGCATGCTAAGACCCATTCAATTCACCGTTTCATGCTAGTGACAAATTTGTGATTACCTAAGGCTATACAGACAGCTGGGATCCAGATGAGATGCAATGTAACTTGGGAGCCAAACTAACACACTATGGTCTCCATTATTGTTAAAAGAGAAAAGTAGAAGAATAAAATTTACTTTAACAAAGAAGTGTAGCAGACAATATTTTTGCAGAGGGGTTGCCAGTTTTCAATAGAAACATTATTATAGTAGAAACTTTGAAATTCTTCTCCTCTTAAACTGGAAAAAATTCTTAGCTTTCATAATTATTTGACAGATAGCATCATGTTCAGGTCCTCTACAAAAGTTGTATAAATTGTGCCCCCTGTGGTCAAAGTTGACCCTGTCCCAGGGCCTTCTAGTTTTCTATAGAAACATATAGTGAAAACTTTGAAAATCTTCTCCTCTGATTGTCTGGTGAGCGATTTCAGGGCCATTCTGGCCCTCTTGTTTTTAATTGTCTCCCCCTGATAATTCTTGAGTTATTGCCCCTGATATGAGCACTTAAATTTATACAAACTTTGTGTCTCCCATATCTCTGAAACTATTAGGGCAAGAGTCACCAATCTTCACAGGATTGTTTACTAGCATGGGTTGTTTTGCTCTTGGTTTTTTTAATTGTCCCCCCCCCCTGTTAACTTTGGAGTTACTGCTCCTGATGACTTAAAGTTCGACTAACTTTACATAGTGTCGTGCATATCTCTGAAACCACTAGGGCTAGAGTCACCAAACTTCACAGGAATGTTGACCAGCATGAGTTGTTGTGCACCTAGGATTTTTGAGTTGTTTTCCCTTGATAACTTTGGAGTTATTGCCCCTGATATGATTACTTAAAATTAGAGAAAACTCTGTGTCATGTATATCTTTAAAACCAATAGGGCTAGAGTCACCCAACTTCACAGGAATGTTGACCAGCATGAGTTGTTGTGCACCTGGGTTTTTTAATTGTCTCATCTGATAATTCTTGAGTTAATTCCCCTGATATGATAACTTAAAATTAGAGAAACTTTGTGCTGCACATATCTCTGAAACCAGTAGGGCTAGAGTCACCAAAATTCACAGGAATGTTCACCAACATCTGGATTTTTATCTCACCTGAGCCGAAGGCTCAGGATGAGCTATTGTGACCGCGATGTGTCCGTCGTCCGTCCTCCGGCGTCTGTCGTCCGTCGTCTGTCGTCCGTCGTCCGTCCACATTTTCAAACGACATCTCCTCTGAAACTGCTGACCCGATTATAACGAAATTTTGTCCGAAGCATCAGTGACTAGGGGGAAGGAAAGGTTGTTCACATTATGACCCCGGACCAAAAATGGCCCCGCCCAAGGGCTTATCAGTTTTTCATAGGAAAATCTTTAAAAATCTTCTTCTCTGAAACTGTAAGGCCTAGCTAGACCTTTGATATTTGGTATGTAGCATGATCTTATGGTCCTCTACAAAGTTTGTTCAAATTATGACCCCCTGGCCAAAAATGGCACCGTCCAAGGGCTTATCAGTTTTTTATAGGAAAATCTTTAAAAATCTTCTGAAACTGTAAGGCCTAGACCTTTTATGTTTGGTATGTAACATGATCTAATGGTCCTCTACAAATATGTAGCTGTGGCTTGTGGTCCTCTGCCAAGAATGTTCAACTTACACGACCCTGACCACTGTGCAAAACTTCAGGGCTTATCAGTTTTTCATGGGAAAAATATTAAATATTATTTTTCTCTGAAACCATAAGGCTTAGCCCTTTAATTGATGACATACTACTTTGCCTTGTGGTTCTCTACCAAGGTTGTAAAAATGATTTCTTGTGGTCAAAAATGGCCCCGCCCCTGGGGTTATCTCAGGTGAGCGCTTCAGGGCCTCGTGGCCCTCTTGTTTAATTGTCTCCCCCCTGATAACTTTGGAGTACCTGCCCCTTATGACTTAAAATTAGATAAACTTTACTTTGTGTCATGTGTATCTCTGAAACCACTGGTACTAGAGCCACCAAACTTTACAGGAATGTTGACCAGCATGTGTTGTTGTGTACCTGGGGATTTTGAAATGTCTCCCCCTGATAATGTTGGAGTTATTGCCCCTGATGACTTAAAACTAGACCCTGATAAGTTTGGAGTTATAGACGTTACACTTGTGTATTGGAATGAGGATGGGAGGGGGAGACATCTGTTTTTGTGACAAAAACAAACTTCTAGTTAATATTCATGATGTTATTATTGCTTTCATGAATATTCATTGAGTAAAGGGTTAAATCTTTACTCCATGAATATTCATTTTAGAAATAATTACATTAACTTTTAGAAGGGCATATTATGAAGACAGCAAGGTTTGGCGAAGATAGATACTGTAGAATCAGAATTAGGGGAGACTGGGGCTAGTTGATACATTGGGCTAGATGGTACAGCATACATAATAATTAAAAACAATCAAATATTGAGGCCGTTCAGCTGTTGACGCCAACTCTCTATGACAATAACTGCTCCTCGTAGGCCCATTTGTATGATTTATAACAACGTAAGTAAATTTTGGTTTTATTTTGTTAATCAGTAACTAAGCGTTTACTATTCTGAGTTTACTTTATGTGTAATGTTCAGCTTGAAATATAATGTGTTTGTAGCGATGGCATGAGCGTAATTTGGGACAGTCTTGATTTAGGTAACATAGATGAGTCCATTTTTATAGGCCCACCTAATAAAGGTGGTCGTATATTGGCTTGGCCCTGTCCATCCGTCCGTCCGTCCGTTCGTTCGTTCGTTCTTTAGTCCGTCAACATTTTGTTTGTCCGCAGTTTTTTCGGAAAACTGTTAGACAGATATTAATGAAACTTCACACAAATGTTTAATGTATCAAGATCCGAAGCTGAGTTGATTCTGAGGTTCATTTGATTTTTCGTTTCAGAGTTATGGCATTTGTCCTTAAAAAATGCAAATAGTTTGTCCGCTGTTTTCTGGGAAAACTTTATGAGAGATATTAATGAAACTTCACACAAATGTTTAATGCATCAAGATCTGAAGCTGAGTTGATTCTGAGGTTCATTTGATTTGTCGTTTCGGAGTTATGGCCCTTTTACTTAAAAATTAATGTAAATACATGCAAATAGTTTGTCCCCTGTATTCTGGGAAAACTATTTGAGAGATATTAATGAAACTTCACACAAATATTTAATGCATCAAGATCTGAAGCTGACTTGATTCTGAGGATCATTTAATTTTTCGTTTCAGAGTTATGGCCCTTGTCCTTAAAAAATAATGCAAATAGTTTGTCCGCTGTTCTCCTGGAAAACTATTTGAGAGATATTAATGAAACTTTACACAAATGTTCAATGCATCAAGATCTGAAGCTGAGTCGATTCTGAGGTTCATTTGATTTTTCGTTTCAGAGTTATGGCCCTTTTACTTAAAAAAGAATGCAAATATATGCATATAGTTTGTCCACTGTTTTCTGGGAAAACTATTTGAGAGATATTAATGAAACTTCACACAAATGTTTAATGCAACAAGATCTGAAGCTGAGTTGATTCTGAGGTTCGTTTGATTTTTCGTTTCAGAGTAATGGCCCTTTTACTTAAAAAATAATGCAAATATATGCATATAGTTTGTCCACTGTTTTCTGGGTAAACTGTTTGACAGATATTAATGAAAATTCACACATATGTTTAATGCATCAAGACCTGAAGCTAAGTAAATTCTGAGGTTCATTTGATTTGCCGTTTTGGAGTTATGGCCCTTGCACTTAAAAGAAATAATGCAAATCTATGCAAATATATATGAGGATGGCCATAACTTTTTCGTTTGAAATGATATTTACTTCAATTTTTTAATATGGTTAAACCTTAATATGAATTTTCACATATATTGTGGGGTTTTTGGTAAGTCATTTTATTCTAAAGTTATGGTCCTTGAACTTTGTGTGTTCGTTGCTTTGTTTGTCGGTCAGCTTTTAGTTTGTCTCTTGTTTTCTGGGAAAACTATTAAAATGATATAAATGAAACCTAAAGGAAATGTTTTAAGCAACAAAATCTGAAGCTGAGTTTATTTTGAGGTTCATTCAGTTTGTCCGTTATGGCCGTTGCACTTTTCAAAAATCTGCAAATATGAGGATATTTTTTATTTAACATTTTTTATTTAATAAGATATTCACTTCATTTTTTTTAAAAAATAGTATCACCTTAATAGGGAAATCAAGTTCTGAAGCACAGATTAGAAAATGTCAACACTTATAAGGCATGTTGAATCAGAGAAAGTTTGCAAGTGGGCATATTATGTACCGTATGCGATACTCTTGTTATAGGAAGTCGGCATGGGGCTAATTGATACACAATGTCATGTCCTGGGGCTATACAGTGTATCAACTAGCCCCAGTCAAAACTTTAATATTAGTAGGCCCCAATAGGTCAAAATAAACTAGATCTATATGGTTTTTATGCTCAATTTTACTCTTCGTTCCTTTTTATTTCTAAAATGCATGATTAGAAGTAATGCTGATGCAGTTACTGCTAGTTTATAAACTATATTGTTTATAAATGTGCTCTTATATAATCTAACAAGTAACTGCCTGCCTCTAATAGTTGTGTAAGAAACAGGGTGTTTTTCACTTCTTAAGGTAGATCTAGACGTTATTTATTTGCCTATGTCTCCCCCAATATTTATGTAGGGGAGATATGTTTGTTTTTGTAAGAGTTGTCTGTCTGTCCATCAACCTTTCTTATATTAGTTAAATCCAACCCATTCCTCCATAGGCTATTTTTAGACCCAACCTCTTTGAATGAATCTACCAGAAAGGACCATTTACTTGAGAAAAGGAAAAATTTAGAATTGTGTAGTAATGAAACCATTGTGGTAGATAGAGCATTTGCTCCTATGGAGCAAATGTTCTATTTTTCAAAATGGTTTCAAAAAGTGACTTTTACATAGGTGTAGAAAGGCGTATTTATGGAGGAATGAGTTATTGAATACACAACAGACTGTGATCACATGGCACGTATACAGGAACCATCTCATCTCGCACCACTCTGCAAAGGCATTAAAAAGTGTAACAGAGAAAAGGGTAAACTGTTTGCTTGCTAAGCAGTTTTAATTTGCCAATCCTATCATCTGCTACAATTCTCAAATAGATGTTTGCATATACCTCGGTGTCAATTTCATTATAACACTAGCTGTAGAGACACACTGACATATTAATCCTGATCTTAATTCAAATAATTGAATAAAAACTATTATAATCACCTACTCATATTAAGACATTATTGTTATGATTATTTCTGATTTGAAACTATTGATGCATTTCTTCTTGCTAATGAGACCAACCTAGAGATAATGATACATACCTAGACATACCTAGGGGTAATGAGACATGATAATGAGACATACCTTGGGGTAATGAGACATACCTATGCATACCTAGGGATAATGATACATTCCTAGACATACCTTGGGGTAATGAAACATACCTAGGGATAATAAGACATACCTTGGGATAATGAGACATACCTATATACACCTTGGGGTAATGAAACATACCTAGGGATAATAAGACATACCTAGGGGTAATGAAACATACCTAAGGGTAATGAGACATACCTATACATACCTAGGGGTAATAAGACATACCTATACATACCTAGGGATAATGAGGCATACCTAGGGGTAATGAGACATACCTATACATATCTAGGGGTAATAAGACATACCTAGGGGTAATAAGACATACCTAGGGGTAATAAGACATACCTATAAGACATACCTAGGGGTAATAAGACATACCTAGGGGTAATGTAATGAGACATACCTAAACATAACTAGGGGTAATGAGACATACCTAGGGGTAATAAGACATACCTAGGGGTAATGAGACATACCTAAACATAACTAGGGGTAATGAGACATACCTAGGGGTAATAAGACATACCTAGGGGTAATGAGACATACCTATACATACCTAGGGGTAATAAGACATACCTAGGGGTAATAAGACATACCTAGGGGTAATGAGACATACCTATACATACCTAAGACTTATGAGACATACATAGGGGTAATGAGACATACCTATATATACCTAAGACTTATAAGACATACCTAGGGGTAATGAGACATACATAGGGGTAATGAGACATACCTATATATACCTAAGAGTAATGAGACGTACCTAGAGGTAGTGAGACATACCTAGAGGTAATAAGACATACCTAGACATAGCTATGGGTAATGAGACAACCTAGGGGTAATATTAGTTACATAGTCATGTAGTGACTGGGTACGGGATGATACTTGGTTAGTAAATGTCATACACGACGAAGCGAAGGCAGTAGACATGACGTTGTTGGCAGTAAAAATGACGTCACACACTGATATTTATATAATGACGTCATGTTATCATCTTCAGTGACAGCGGTCGCCTTAAATCTATTTCTATTTCACAATGAAGAAAATATTCCAAAATAGGGAATTAATATAATACATAAATACTTGAACTGCTCTGATCTAATATTTCGACCACTAAGGGCCTTTTTCAAAGATTATCATGTCAAAATACACGTCACATTTTTGTTACATGCATTCAGCCATAAAATCAAAGAGAATTATAAATGTTGATCCAGCGTCTTGGTGACATTGGGTTGTTTTTTAAAATGTCATGACGTCATCAAAATGACGTCATCAAATGACGTCATGGGTGCAACGAAAATTTCTACATTTCAAGTATTTATGTATTTCTATTTCGTCAAAAATAAAAAGTACATGTAGTTGGTAGGATAAAAATGTTACACAGTGTTCAGGTTACATACTATTGAATATGTATTTATTTGACAAAAACACTGTGCAGTCATTATGTTAAGCTTGTACTCTACGCTGGCAGGGGAAGTAACCTAGTTACTGACCATGTATTGAATTTCTACTGACTGTGTATTGATTTTTTAGTGTCTGTGGATAAGTAAATACCCTCTGATAAAATGACAGAATGCAACCAATCATAAAAATGGATCTCACCAAATAGTTATCAGAGACGGGGTAATGAAACATACCTAGGGATAATACAAACATACCTAGGGATAATACAAAGCTGTATGGGGTAATGAAACATACCTAGGGATAATACAAAGCTGTTATAGTTACAGTCTTGGAGGGGATCTTGACTGATGACCTTTGCTAACATCCAGATCCAAATGAGATGTCATGGAACGCTGTGTCTCATCAGGATCCAAACTATCTGACATGCAGTTTGCCTTTACAAAAGCAATGAAAGAAATATCAACCGGCAATTTTAGGAAGATTATTATTTTGTAAATGTATTAGATAGAGATACATATTTGTGCATTTCTAAAGATAGAAGACTTGTTTTGTATTTATTGGATAGAGAAACATATTTGTGTATGAATGCAGACTTTATAATTTGTTAGATATAGACACATATTTGTGCATTTCCTAAAAGAGCAAACTTTTTGTTTGGTTATGTACTGCACTGATGGATCTGATTCTACACTTTCTACTATGGCCATTTGTACGCCATTTACAAATTAATCTATTAATTCATTTTGTTGAAGTCATTATAATTATCTTACATAAATACTCACTAATTCGTTGCCCGTTGAATGTCCATGAAAGAAATAATGACATCATGAATATTATCTTCAGAGTTTTTCATAAAAGCATAATTCACAGGATGTTTTGGTTTTGATTGAAACTGTAGAGTAAGAATAAATATAAATTGATAAGCAAGCAGGTCAGACCCTGATCAGATGTTTTCTACAGGAGTTGTCTGATCTTGGTCAACTGTGATTGCAAATGTGTGAAAAACATTTATGTGAGGGTTAACTGAAGGGTTTAGGATATTGATATAACAGTTTGCACCAAGCCCATGCACACGAGCAGTTCAGTTTGCACCAAGCCCATGCACACTAGCAGTTCAGTTTGCACCAAGCCCTTGCACACTAGCAGTTCAGTTTGCACCAAGCCCTTGCACACTAGCAGTTAAGTTTGCACCAAGCCCTTAACAACTAGCAGTTCAGTTTGCACCAAGCCCTTGCCCACTAGCAGTTCAGTTTGCACCAAGCCCATGCACACTAGCAGTTCAGTTTGCACCAAGCCCTTGCACACAAGCAGTTCAGTTTGCACCAAGCCCTTGCACACTAGCAGTTAAGTTTGCACCAAGCCCTTAACAACTAGCAGTTCAGTTTGCACCAAGCCCTTGCACACTAGCAGTTCAGTTTGCACCAAGCCCATGCACACTAGCAGTTCAGTTTGCACCAAGCCCTTGCACACAAGCAGTTTAGTTTGCATCAAGCCCTTGCACACTAGCTGTTCAGTTTGCGCCAAGCCCTTGCACACTAGCTGTTCAGTTTGCACCAAGTCCTTGCACACTAGATGTTCAATTTGCACAAAGCCCTTGCAAACCAGCTGTTCAGTTTGCATCAAGCCCTTGCACACTTGCAGTTCAGTTTGCACCAAGCACATGCACACTAGCTGTTCAGTTTGCACAAAGCCCTTGCAAACCAGCTGTTCAGTTTGCATCAAGCCCTTGCACACTTGCAATTCATTTTGCACCAAGCCCTTGCACACTAGCAGTTTAGTTTGCATCAAGCCCTTGCAAGCTAGCTGTTCAGTTTACACCAAGCCCTTGCACACTAGCAGTTCAGTTTGCACCAATCCCTTGCACACAAGCAGTTTAGTTTGCATCAAGCCCTTGCACACTAGCAGTTCAGTTTGCACCAAACCCTTGCACACTAGCTGTTAAGTTTGCAATAAGCCCATGCACACTAGCTGTTCAGTTTGCACATGGCCCTTGCAAACCAGCTGTTCAGTTTGCATCAAGCCCTTGCACACTTGCAGTTCAATTTGCACCAAGCCCATGCACACTAGCTTTTCAGTTTGCACAAAGCCCTTGCAAACCAGCTGTTCAGTTTGCATCAAGCCCTTGCATACTAGCAGTTCAGTTTGCACCAAGCCAATGTACACTAGCTGTTCAGTTTGCACAAAACCCTTGCAAACCAGCTGTTCAGTTTGCATCAAGCCCTTGCACACTAGCTGTTCAGTTTGCATCAAGCCCTTGCACACCAGCTGTTCAGTTTGTACCAAGCCCTTGCACACTAGCTGTTCAGTTTCCACCAAGCCTTTGCACTCTTGCAGTTCAGTTTGCACCAAGTCCTTGCATACTAGCAGTTCAGTTTGCACCAAGCACTTGCACACTAGCAGTTCAGTTTGCACCAAGCCCTTGCACACCAGCTGTTCAGTTTGCACCAAACCCTTGCACACTAGCAGTTCAGTTTGCACCAAGCCCATGCACACTAGCAGTTCAGTTTGCATCATGCCCTTGCACACCAGCTGTTCAGTTTGCATCAAGCCCTTGCACACTAGCAGTTCAGTTTGCACCAAGCCCTTGCACACCAGCTGTTGAGTTTGCACCAAGCACTTGCACACTAGCAGTTCAGTTTGCACCAAGCCCTTGCACACCAACAGATCAGTTAGCACCAAGCCCTTACACACCAGCTGTTAATAATGAATCTTTAAGAACAGTTTTTTTCATTCAGTAACTGATTGTCTCATAAAGATCCCAAAATGATTCATACTGTATCCTTGTTCATTTCTTCAGCTGTGCAGAAACTAATGAACTGTGAAACAGGAATTGGTGGCTTTGGGCAAACTGTATATGTAGAACATCTGCATGATTAAGGTGGATGTCATTTGATCAGGGTCTAAAGCATTTACCATAATAAATATTTGGACACCTAGTATGGAGTTTATAGAGTAAAGGGTTAAGATTGTCTGACAGTATTGATTATAATAAGACCTGTAGATAAGAAGCATATGGATGTATCAAATAAGACCTGTAGATAAGAAGCATATGGATGTATCAAATAAGACCTGTAGATAAGGAGCATATGGATGTATCAAATCTTATTTTCACAACCAAACCTTATCTTTATGCCACTCAATAGAAGCTGATTCTAATGAGTAGTATCACATCATAGGGTTTGGCGTAGAAAAAACACCAACATTGATTTCCTTAACACTTTACCAAATATGGATGCCTTTTTCATGCCTTTGCCAGCAGAGTGGGCCCAGTTTAGATGCAGCATCTGCTCTGTATGCTTATGGAATTATATTGGCCTGATACAACAGTTTCTTACAGAACCAAACTATTCTATGTTTGTATACCATCATAAAAAGTGTTGATGATACCAGTATTTCTTCCATGAATATTGATGCGGTAGAGGGTTAAATGGCCCTTTATCTATAGCTCCTTTCATGACACATTAACGATTAGGCCTTTCCTGACCAGAAATACACCTTTCTACACCTCTGTAATAGCCACTTCTTGAAACCATAGTGATAAATAGAGCATTTGATCTTATGGAGCAAATGCTCTATTATCACATTGATTTCAAAACTACACAGTTCTAACATTTTCCTTTTCTCTAGTAATTGCTCCTTTTGGGATGATTTATTAAAAGAGGTTGCATCTAAAAATAGCCTATTAGGGAATTGGACAAGTATGACAGATTTCATTTGGTTTGAAGCTGTTTTGCAGGTATTGTGATAAATTTACCATGTGTTGAAAGATTTGACAAGATAGAATGATAATCATTATCTTTTCAGAGCCAGCTCTCCTAATCATTTCGACATGAAGAGTGCTACTGATGTCAGTATAGAAATCATTTTTAACAATGCAGTTGAACTATATAAAGTTGCACTCATAAATACAGCGAATATATCATCGATGGACGTAATGGTGATGACCCACACCACAGAAGTCTTGGTAAGTCTACTGAATTTGAGACCTTGAACGCTTATTTTGACTTTTCATTATTACTCATGATAAGCTGTTGTCACTGTTCACCGTTGTTTCTTCTGTGGCTTCTGTTGACTTATATGAACCACTGGAAGGAGGTTAGTGAAACTTGACAGAGGTGTTTGTTAGGTAGTCCGCTACCAAAGTTATTCAAAGGATTGCATTCATTGCAGAAATCTGGTTGCTATGGAAACCAAAAGGAAAAACTTTAAGGACCTTATTGTCAAAAAGTGATTTCTAATAGTGACTATTAAGACCATCATAATTTGTTGAAAAATATGGTCACCTGCAGAGCCTGAGTTAGTTTCCTTCTAGTTTCCTTAAAATGGTTATAGTAAAAATTTAAAATGTCATTTCTTTTACAACAGTCATCTCAATTTTTTGCCAGAATTTTCAAGAAAAATCTCGGCTTATAGTTTGGTGAAAACCATGTGGGCGCACGGTTGGGTGGGCGGGCGGTAGGGCGGTTTGGCGGGCGGGTGGTCAGCGACTCAGCGTGCCGTCGTTAAAAAAACTTTTGCTAACATTGCTTATAACTTCTGAATTATTTCAGCTAGAGCATTCATATTTGGTATGCAGATAGCTTGGGTGAAGGCCTTTCACTTGATACAAGGATATATGAAATCAGGTCAAGGTCAAGGTCACTTTTTCCAAAACTTTGCCGTTTTTGACCAACTTTAATATTGCTATAACGTCTGAACTACAAATGCTAGGCAATTCATCTTTGGTATACAGATAGCTTGGATAAAGGCCTTTCACTTGATACAAGGATATATAAAATCAGGTCAAGGTCAAGGTCAGCATTTTCCAAACTTTGCTGTTGCTAACAAAACTTTAACATTGCTTATAACTTCTCAATTACTCAAGCTAGAACATTCATATTTGGTATGCAGATAGCTTGGGTGAAGGCCTTTCACTCTATATAAGGATACATGTAATCAGGTCAAGGTCACTATTTCCAAAACTTTGCCATTTTTAACCAACTTTAACATTGCTATAACTACTGAACTACAAATGCTAGGTAATTCATATTTAGTATACAAATAGCTTGGATGATGGCCTTTCACTTGATACAAGGATACATGAAATCAGGTTAAGGTCACTATTTCCAAAACTTTGCCGTCGTTAACAAAACTTTAACATTGCTATAACTTCTGAATTACTGAAGCTATACCATTCATATTTGGTATGCAGATAGCTTGGGCAAAGGCCTTTCATTTGATACAAGGGTACATGAAATCAGGTCAAGGTCAAGGTCACTATTTCCAAAGCTTTGCTGTTTTTTACAAACTTTAACATTGCTATAACTTCTGATCCATGAGTGCTAGGCAATTCACCTCCAGTTTTCAGATAGCTTTGGTAAGGACCTTACGGATGACATAAAGATACCTGAAATAAGGTCAAGGTCACTATTTTGAAACATTGGCTGTCATTAAATTGTTATAACTTCTGAACTACATGGGCTAGACAATTTATATTTGGTATGCAGCTACCTTGGATGAAGGTCTTTGAGTTGATACAAGATACATGAAATTGGGTCAAGGTCAACTCACAAAAAATCCGGCTTTAATGCGGTTTCCGCATTTTTTTGCTTGTTAGCTCACCAGAGCACAAAGTGCTCAGGGTGAGCTTTTGTGATCGCCTGATTTCCGTCGTCCGTTGGTGTGCGTCGTGTGTCGTTCGTCATCAACAATTTGCACCTTTAAAATTCTTCTCCTCTGAATCTATTTACAGTTGTCTCAGCTTTCATCTTTGGCACATAGCATCATCTGTAGGTCCTCTACAAAAGTTATATAAATTATGTCCCTGGGGTCAAAATTGGCCCCACCCAGGGGTGCATTGTTTTCTATAGAAACATATAGTGAATACTTTAAAAATCATCTCCTCTGAAACTGGAAGGTTCTCAGCTTTCATATTTGTCACATAGCATCATGTTCAGGTCTCCTCTAAAAAGGTTATATAAATTATGCTCCTGTGGTCAAAATTGGCTACACCCCAGGGTGGCCAGTTTTCTAGCAAACTTGTAGCTGACTGCGCTTTTAAGCATCTTATCTTTGCTCATAAACAGGTCATCAAGTGAAGCAGTGGAGAGAAATGTCCAGTGGCTAATTTTAGTGCACCTGTATCTGGTGCTGTAGTAGCTTGAAGTGATAGTGAGTCTGTCTTAACCCTTTGCCTGTTCTATGTTTATTATTAATGTGGAACATTGTAGCCATTTTAGAAACTAAAGGAACAGATCTATCAAATTCCATTAATAAACAGAGCAGACTCTGATCAGATGGCTCCTATAGGAGGCATCTGATCTGGGTCTACTCTGTTTTCTAATGTGTGAAAACACGTTTATATATAATGAGGGAAGGGTTAATTAATAATAGTGATTGGCATTATGACATTATTATAACCTGCCCTGCAGTTCAGAAGAAGGGTAAATCATGTAAAGACTCCAGAATGCCAAATTAAAGATTTTAAATAAGTTATGAAATTTTTTTTAACATGAAATTGTATTACTTGAAACTATTAAGTTAAACTTATGAATTTGAAATTATTATGTAATAATTTATAATAATATTCAACTGCAAAAAATCAGTTTGGAATGCTAGGGTACACATACCTGTTCAGAGGAACAGTTGATCGCCTTTAGTCAGAACTTTGTATGGCCTTGTTTAAATTATGCCCCTGAGGTTAAAATTGGCCCCACCCCAGGGGTGGCCAGCTTTCAATAGAAACATATTGTGAAAACATTGAAAATCTTCTCTGAAACTGGAAGGTTCATAACTTTCACATTTGGCACATAGCTTCATGTTCAGGTCCTCTACAAATGTTATATAAATTATGCCCCTGTGGTCAAAATTGGCCCGTCCCAGGATTAGCCAGCTTTCAATAGATACATATAGTGAAAACTTTGAAAATCTTCTTCTCTGAAACTGGAAGGTTTACAGCTTTCAATATTGGCACATAGCATCATGTTTTGGTCCTCTACAAGTGTTATATAAATATTGCCCGTTGGGTCAAAATTGGCCCCGTCCCAGGGCCGGCTAGTTTTCTTTTGAAACATATAGTGAAAACTTTGAAAATCCTCTCCTCTGATTGTCTGATGAGCGCTTCAGGGCTATTCTGGCCCTCTTGTATTACATTATTTCAGGAGTGTTCCATAGTAGCGCCTTACGAAAATTATTCAAACTGTTTGGTTTGTGAAAAACATGGTCATCATGAGTGCAGTTAATTTTCAATATATGGCTTAGTGAAATATTTAATTTTTCTCTCCAGAAACCACTGACTGGATTTCAATAAAATTTTGAAAGAATGTATCATAGGTGACTTCTTGCCACATGTCTTTAACTCTAATTTCCTTCATAGAAAATTTATGACGTAATGGGTTAACCCATTCCCGCATAGCCTATTATTAGACCCAACCTCTTTAAAAACAATCTACCGAAAAGAAGCATTTATTAGACAAAAGGAAAATTTTAGATTTGTGAAGGCTTGAAACCATTATGATAAATAGAGCATTAAGCAAATTCTCTATTTATCAAAATGATTTCAGAAAGTGACTTTTACAAAGGCATTAAAAAGGCGTCAATATGCAGGAATGGGTTAAACAAACTTGATCTCAAATTAAAAACAATCTCCCGAAAAGGAGCATTTATTAGACAAAAGGAAATTTTTTAGATTTGTGAAGTCTTGAAATCATTATGATAAATAGAGCATTAAGCAAATTCTCTATTTATCAAAATGATTTCAGAAAGTGACTTTTACAAAGGCATTAAAAAGGCGTCAATATGCGGGAATGGGTCAAACAAACATTATCTCAAATTTTGGCGAAATATGATTTATAGAGCATACATTAAAATCTCATTAACCTTTTCCCTCATGTTTATTAAGCACCTTTTCATCAATTTGTAAACAGAGCAGATTCAGATCAGGCGGCTCCTGTAGGAGCTGTCAGATCAGGGTCTGCTCTGTTTGCCTACGAAATTATAATAGATCTGATTCTATTGTTTCCACCAATACCAACATTTCATGTGTACATATTCCATTATAAAAACATAGCTAATAAATATTCATGATGTCATTATTTCTTACATGAATATGCAACAGGGAAAGGGTTAACATTCATCACACTGATGTCGCCTTTTGATGCCTTTCAAACAGAGTAGACCAAGATAAGACAGCACCTGTTTGCTTATGGAACAATATAGATCTGATTATATAGTTTCTACAGATACCAGAAAATCCTGTGTACATACACCAGGATTAAAACTGAACTAACAATTGTGCATGACATCTTTTTCTAAAGTGTAGACGTTGCCGAGATATATGAAATGACTGCACTATGATTTTTCTACGAATGTTCCTTAGGCAAACTATAACCAAAATCTTTCAAGCCCATGTAATCTGTAAAAATGAAACCATGGTTACCAGGAACAGAACTATCACTTTCCTTACAAAGCTATAATGAATAATGTAAAAAATTAATTTGTCTGAAACCAATGGCAGAATTGAGTTAATTGATGTAAGATTCATTATCATAATACCTTATACCATAATGATATATAACTCTTTGCACGCTAAGTAATTTTTCGTCAGCAACAATTGTCGTTTGCTTCAATTCTTAAAATAATTTTTCTCTAATATTTTTTCAAAAATATGATAAAGATGACAAACAGTTTGAATCCTGACGAGACGCCGAATTATGCGGCGTCTCATCTGGATCCAAACTGTTTGCATAGGGAATCACAGTTTGGTTGTTAGCGTGCAAAGAGTTAAGCCATTGTATCTGGTATCATTTGAGTGAAGTATAGTTATTATACCCCTCAAACTTGTTTGAGGGGGTATACTGGAATCACCCTTTCCAGCGGTTGGGCTGGCGGTCGGTTGATTGGGCGGTCAATTGTTTGGATGGCCGGTCTGTCCGTCCGTCTGTCCATCCATATTTAAACATGGGTAGATGGTATCATGAGCTTCTCTTTGTTTTAAAGTTACTGAATTTATATTTGGTATTAATAATAAACACAAATGGTAGATGTGCAAGATTTAATTTTCATGTGTTTACTGCCTGCCATTGCAGAATTATCTCCCCCTGAACTTTTTTGTCATTTTTTGCACGAAACATGGAGAGTTGGTGTTGTCAAGTCCTCTTTCAGTTTTAAAGTTATTGAATTTATTTTTGGTGTACATAATAACTATGAATGGTAGATGTGGAAGATGCAATTTTCACGTGTTTAGTGCTGGACATCTCCCCTTGAACTATTTTTGTCATTTTGGCATGAAACATGGAGAATTGGTGTCACAAACGCCTCTTTCAATTTTTAAGTTATTGAATTAATTTTGGTAAACATAATAACCACAAATGGTTGATGTACAAGACACAATTTTCATGTGTTTACCGCTGGCCATTGCAGAATAATCTCCCCTGAACTTTGAGTTTTTTTATCATTTTGGCATGAAAGATGGGGAGTTGGTGTCGCAAACTCCTCCTTAAATTTGACAGTTATTGAATTGATACATGAATGGTACATGTGCAAGACACAATGTTCCTGTATTTAGTGGCTGGCATTACAGAATTATCTCTGTATTTAGTGGCTGGCATTACAGAATTATCTCTGTATTTAGTGGCTGGCATTACAGAATTATCTCTGTATTTAGTGGCTGGCATTACAGAATTATCTCTGTATTTAGTGGCTGGCATTACAGAATTATCTCTGTATTTAGTGGCTGGCATTACAGAATTATCTCTGTATTTAGTGGCTGGCATTACAGAATTATCTCTGTATTTAGTGGCTGGCATTACAGAATTATCTCTGTATTTAGTGGCTGGCATTACAGAATTATCTCTGTATTTAGTGGCTGGCATTACAGAATTATCTCTGTATTTAGTGGCTGGCATTACAGAATTATCTCTGTATTTAGTGGCTGGCATTACAGAATTATCTCTGTATTTAGTGGCTGGCATTACAGAATTATCTCTGTATTTAGTGGCTGGCATTACAGAATTATCTCTGTATTTAGTGGCTGGCATTACAGAATTATCTCCACTTGAACTTGGAGTATTTTGTCATGTTACATGGGTAGTTGGGTGTCACAAACTTGAGTTTGCAATCAAGGCTGCTGTCTGGGGGCATTCATCACCTTTACAGATAGTTCTGGTTTAACAATTGGACAAAGGTTCTTGTGTACAGACAAAGCTGAGATGAGTTTGAGGTTCATTCAATTTGTCGTTACAGAGTTATTGCCCTTGCACTTTACGAAAATCTGCAAATATAAGGATGGCCGTAATGTTTTTATTAAATAAGATATTCACTTAATTTTTTATATAACATCACCATAATTTGGAGATCAAGATCTAAAGCACAAATTAGAAAATGTCAATCATTACTTATAAGGCATATTGAATCAGAGAAAGTTTGCAAGTGGGCGTATCATGTACTGTATGCGGTACTCTTGTTATGCCTTGGATTAAGAGTAGAATCAGATCAGGCAAATTCTGCCCCGTTTGCTTATTTTTTATGCCCCGCCTTTACGAAATGGGGGCACTAAGTTTTACCCTTGTTCCTACGTCCATATGTCTGTACATCTGTCCGTACATCTGTACCTCTGTCCTGTAAAATTATTGTCATAGACTTCTTGCCCTGTGTATGCTGGAATGGTTTTATATTTGGTCTGAAACATCATTATAGTGCATTGTACCCTGTCTACCCTTTCAAGTCTGTCGTTCATCTACTTCCTGTTTGCCGACACTTTAATTGATTGAATTTTGGTGATTGTTTAATGACAAAAAAAATTGTCAAATATATCTTCGCTTGTGTAGGCTGCAATGATTTGATATTTGGTCTGAAGCATAACCATAGTCAGTTGTACTGTGCCTCCCCTCTTCAGGTCTGTCATTCATCTACTTCCTGTTGGCCGGCAGGGCATCTGTGTCCCATTCACACATTTGTTTTTTATGCCCCCACCGTTAGGCGAGGGGGGGGGGAGGCATTAAGTTTTAGCCTTGTTTTATTTATAATCTTGTTCTCTACTGTTTGCTACATTTCCTTCTTTTATTTCTTAAAAAACTAACAATTTAGTTGATATTCATCATTGATAGAGTCTTGCATGAATAGTCATCAATTAAGTAAAATGGATTTTACTGTAAAACATTGTCAATCTCAATGAGGTTCTGTGTTACATTTCATTTCATCTTTGTTCTCCTTGTCTGATTCTGTCATGCTATTTTTACAGAATGGTTTCCCGGAGGTGTACCCGACAAATGGAAACAATGTGGTGTTAATTAAAATAACTGTGCATAGTGCACCTGGAACAAGCGGCAGCTTTCAATTAGGAGTCCACATTTGTGAGGGTAGGTAAATGAATGGATCAGCATGGTTTTACACTCATCAGTGCCTACAAGGTTTTTGTCCCATGTTACTCCATAAATACGCTTTTTGATGCCTTTGCTAATAGAGCGGACACAAATCAGATGTCTCCTGCAGGAGCTGTATGAACAGGGTCCGCACTGTTTGCTTCTGGAATTGTATATAACTCTGATTCTACAGTGTTTACCAGGGCCAATAATTTTCTTGTTATACAGTAAAACCCCGCTAATGCGACCACCTGAAAGAGGCATAATTCTGGGTGATAGATGCAGATGGTAGCTTAATGTAGGACAAAAGTAATGCAGAAAGCTCCTAGAGCTCCACCTGCTTATAAAGGCACCAATGTTTATTCATTAAGTGGTCGCATTAGAGGGATTCTACTGTATGCTATTATAAATATTAAGCTTTAGCCTGCTATGAACAGATGGGTTAATACTTTTGCAAACAGTTTGGATCCAGATGAGACACTGAATAACTCGGCGTCTCATCAGGATCCAAACTGTTTGGCATCCTGATTGCATTTTAGTAGACAAATTGATTATACGTTTAATTTAGTATATGTAGTAGGTGAAAAACTCTGCAAAAATAATTTGCTCAGCAGGCTAAAGGTTAAGCCGATTAATATCCATACATTAATAATTGTAATGAATATTCATAGAATAAAGGGTTAAGTGTGAGCTCGGGATAGACATTGGGTCTATGCACTCTGTCATCCTTTTGACTGAAGCAATGCTCATGTTACTCTACACATAGAATAAAGGGTTGAGTGTGAGCTCGGGATAGACATTGGGTCTAATATCATGTGTATCTGCACTGTGTCATCCTTTTGACTGAAGCAGTGCTCATGTTACTCTACACAGTTAGCCTGATAAAGTTATGCCGATAGTCATCACTTAGTTAGCCTGACAAAGTTAGGTCAATAGTCCTCACTCAGTTAGCCTGATAAAGTTAGGCCAAAAGTCTTCACTCAGTTAGCCTGACAAGATTAAGCCAATAGTCTTTCACTCAGTTAGCCTGACAAAGTTAGGTCAAGTCTTCACTCTGTTAGCCTGACAAAGTTAGGCCAATAGAATTCACTCAGCATAACACAGTTAGGCCAATAGTCCTTCACTCAGTTAGCCTGACAAAGTTAGACCAATAGTCCTCACTCAGTTAGCCTGACAAAGTTAGGCCAATAGTCCTTCACTCAGATTAAGCAGCAGTTTTTTAAGATGTACAATTTCTGGTGACTCCATTCGCTTACTATAAAGTTATCAATACATAGCCATAGCCTCTTGTTAAAATCTACAAACCAGTGGGGAATTTAACTCGATTAATATGCCTTTGCAAGCACAGTAGACCCAGATCAGACGGCTCCTGTTTTTGCTTATGACAATAATATAGCAAGGAACGTAGCTGAATCCAGATGTGATCTTATTAAAATTCATGATGTCATTATTTCGTACATGAATAGTCATGGAGTACAGGGTTAAGAAATAGGATGACCTAATATTGGGCTTAAACCTTTCAATGATAATTCCACTATTTAATGTCTTTGCAAACAGAGTAAACACAGATGAGATAGTTCCTGCAGGAAATGTCGGATTTGTCTGCTTTGTTTTTATATATGTTATAGAACTGATTCTCTAATATCTGCCCTGGCAATAAATAATTCTGAAAGTGGGAGATCCTTTGAAAGCAAAAGTAGCAATGCGATAAGAGAAAATTGCAGACTCAGTTTTATTGAGTCTGATCATGAGTAGCAATTAAAAGTGCAACACTACTCACACTCCCTAGGGGGCTTTGTTTTATATTTTTAATAGAAGAAGTAATTTGATTAATATACGGGCAGAGTTTAGCATGAATATTTAATAGGTAAAAGTTTAGTACAGTTTATAATTTACAAAAATGAAAGGGTCCTTTTAAAGTTTAAACACCAATCACTCGCTTGACTGATATTACTACAGAAAGAGCACAAAAATAATTGCAAACAATTTAGGTTCTGATCAGTAGACCCATTAGGATATAGGCCCTACCTCTTTGAACAAATCTATTGAAAAGGAATATAAACTAGAGAAAAGGAAAATGTCATAATTGTATAGTTTTGAAACCAAAATGCTCTATTTATCACAATGGTTTCAGAAAGTGACTTTTACAGTGGTGTCAATAAAAGGAATTGGGTTAAGGGTGTGCACTGTTTTAAGGGTCAGCAGAAAATTATTGCTTATTCTAGTCAGTGACAAACAGTGTATAATACACTATTACCAATTTACTAGACCCCTAGTGATATTCATTTGATTTTTTTGGATTAGCCAGGCTTTACTGTACACAAAATCATTTACTAGAGGAAGGGAAATAATTATTTTGTGTTGTATTGAAACCATTGTGATAAAAAGAGTACAAGTATTTGCTGCTATGAAGCAAATGCTCTGTTTATCACAGTGGTTTCAGAAAGAGGTGTCAATATCAGGGAATGGGTCAAAAGATGTTAAGATGTGGGAATGGGTTTAGATAATAAAAAATGTAACCCTTTGCCTCACAGAGACCCCTTTTGACATTTTTTTTCAATACAGATGTGATACTACAGTTTCTACTATGTACTACAGATCTGATACTACAGTTTCTGCTATGTAATACAGATCTGATACTACAGTTTCTACTATGTACTACATATCTGATACTACAGTTTCTGCTATGTACTACAGATGTGATACTACAGTTTCTGCTATGTACTACAAATCTGATACTACAGTTTCTGCTATGTACTACAGATGTGATACTACAGTTTCTGCTATGTACTACAGATGTGATACTACAATTTCTGCTATGTACTACAGATCTGATACTACAGTTTCTGCTATGTACTACATATCTGATACTACATTTCCTGCTATGTACTACAGATGTGATACTACATTTTCTGCTATGTAATACAGATGTGATACTACAGTTCCTGCTATGGCCCAAGCTCATGTGTTTATATTCTTTTATAAAAATTCAAGTATTTGCTTTCAAAGGTAATTCTTTCTTACCAGAATAATCATATGGTGAAGGGTGAAAGACATCTTCACACTACTGCCAGTACTAATTACAGTAAACCCCGCTAATGCGACCACCAAAAAGGGGCATAATTCTGGGTGGCAGAGGCAGGTGGTAGCTTATTGCAGGAAGAAAGTTATGCAGAAAGTTCCTATAGGAGCTTTCTGCATAACTTTCGTCCTGCATTAAGCAACTACCTGCTTTAGACAACACCTGTGGCTGTTTATTAAGTGGTCGCATTAGCGGGGTTTCACTGTACATCCAAGCCCTCTGGCAACAAACAATAAAGTAGATTCTACATAAGCTACATACCCAACCTCTTTGAATGAATCTACCCAAAAGGAGCATTTACTAGAGAAAAGTAAAATTTTAGATTTTTGTTTGAAACTATTATGATAAATAGAGCATTTGCTCCTATAGTAGCAAATGCTGTATTTATCACAATGGGTTCATTGAATAAATTTTACAAAGATAAAATCAATTCGCAGGGGAGAAAAAAAGGCCTAGGCCATTCTTTCCCTCTTTCTGAAAAGATAAAATCATTTCACAGGGGAGAAAAAAGGCCTAGGTCATTTCTTCCACCGCACTCTTCGAACAATATAAACATATTCACATGGAGAAAAACTGGTGTAAGATATTTCTTTCCCCCAACTTTTCTGAAAGACTGAAAAACTGGCTTAAGCTATATCTTCTCCCCTATCTGGAAAAAAATCAATTCACATGGGAGAAAAAAGGCCTAGGCCATTTATTCCCCTCTATCTGAAAAGATAAAATCATTTTGCATGGGAGAAAAAAGGCCTAGGTCATAAAGGGTTCCTCCATGAATATTCATGTAAGAAAAAATGATGTCATGAATATTTATTTGATTCATTTGTTTTAACAGCACCTAACCACAGGAAATTTTAGTTTAGGCAGAAAATATAGAATCATATCTACATTATATTACATGTATAAGCAAACAGAGCAGACAGCTCCTATAGGAGCCGTCTGATCTGGGTCTAATCTATTTGCAAAGGCGTAGAAAGGCGAATTTGTGGAGTAATGGGTTAAAATCAGTTGGCTATTTAAATCTTTGTCTGCTACCAGCTTATTCATGGTTGCTCATACAAACAGTTCTGATCCAGATCGACCCAAAACATAGATTCAGATAGATCCACAACTTAGATTCAGATGGACCCAAAACTTATTTTCAAATGGATCCACAACTTAGATTTAGATGGATACAGAACTCAACTATTGATTGTCTGTCTGCTTGTCTGTTTGTTTGTTTATCATCAACTTGAACATTGGTCATAACTTTTGAGCCAGTACAGATAGAGACTTGATATTTGACATGCATATGTATCTGATAAAGCAGCACATTTTGAGGGCTGACATGTCAAGGTCATCCTTCAAGGTCAGAGGCCAAAATATATAGGTCAAATTGCCGACATTAACATTCTCAATAACTTTTGAACCAGTAGAGATAGAGACTTGATATTTGGCATGCATGTGTATCTCATGAAGCTTCACATTTTGAGGCGGTGACATGTCAACATCATCCTTCAAGGTCAAAGGTCATATTGGGAGCGTAGTGTTTCACAAGCACATCTTGTTGTAACATAAATATTTTTCGCTATTCCAATCTTGTAGGTATATTCATATAAGGAACTAAATCTAACTGCATTTTCACACATACAGTTAAACTTCGATATCTCGAACTTGGATAACTTGAACTTTGGGATAACTTGATCTAAATTTTTTGTCCTTCCATCACTTACAATACAGAATTGCTCTTAAATGTATCACTACAAGTATCTAGTGTCAAATAGTAGACCCTATAGGAACTGTCAAATTGTAGACCCTATAGGAACTGTCAAATAGTAGCCCCTATAGGAACTTTCAAATAGTAGACCCTATAGGAACTGTCAAATAGTAGACCCTGTAGGAACTGTCAAATACATGTAGTATACCCTATAGGAACTGTCAAATAGAAGACCCTGTAGGAACTGTCAAATAGTAGACTGTCGGATTAGGGTCTATTCTGTTTTCTTATGCCATAATACAGATATAATTCTACACATTCTCCCTTGCTTAAATATTCTGTGTTAGTATAAAAACCTTCTTAATAATGCTTGATGTAATTACTTCTCCCATGAATATTCATGAAATAATGGGTTATCCCACTCCTTCATAGGCTATTTTTAGATAAAAAAAAAAGCAATTAGCTAGAGGAAAGGAACATTTTAGAATTGTGTAGTTTTGAATCAGTTGCTCCTGATTTCAAAAGGTGACTTTTACAGAGACGTCAAAAGGTGTCAGTATGGCATCAACATATATTAACTGTGTTTTGTTACATTCTTTGCAGAAACAACTACAGTGCCAACAACAACAACAAGTGAGTGTTCTTGGGTTAACCGTAAAACCTTTCAGTGCAGGAAATAAGTCACTAAGGTCCTTTTGCAAACAGTGTAGACCAAGATGAGGGGCTCCTAGTGATCATATTTTTTAAAGAAAGAAAATTAAATACATTGTACAAAAATGTGATAAAAATTGAAGTAATTGACAAATGAAAAAAATGAAAAAGAAAAATGGTAGAGGAATACTCACATAATAGTTCTAATCTATGATTGTAAATATTCTATCAATGTAAAGAAACTGAGCCTGTGTCTACATTTGATCAGAACCATGAAGGATATGCAAACACCAGAGGCATAGAATACCATACCCAAGGTCGTTACAACTCTTTACAATCATCTTCAAAATACTATTCTAAACAGTGGTCACAACAGATTTGAATAATGCGTTTTATCAATGACTGCGGTATACACATTGTTTTATTTTCATTTCAGCCCCAGAAATAACAACCACAACACCCTCGCCTACAAGTGAGTTATCTTAACCCAATCCCTCCTGGAGTACTTTTAGTACCAACCTCTGTGAATTAATCTACCGAAAAGGAGCATTAACTATAAAAAAGGAGAATTTTAAAATTGTGTAGTTTTGAAACCATTTTGATAAATAGAACATTTGCTCCTATGGAGAAAATGCTCTATTTATCACAATGGTTTCAAAATGTGACATTTACAGAAGCACCAAAATGCATCACTTAATAAGGAAGGAATGTGTTAATTGTACCTGTTTATTGAATGAACAAGGGGTGTGATTTGAGGAGAACATTTGAGTGGGGGAAGGGCAAGGGAGTGTTACCATCAAAATCATGACAATGTAGATATTTCAAACACTGAATTTTAATATCTCCTCCAAACCCTATTTTGTGACCTTGTGTTTAGAATCATCTCAACATGCCTGACAGTTGTGATTAACCCTTTCCCACATATAAATGCCTTTTCATGCATCTGCAAACAGAGAAGACCCAGATCAGACCCTATAGAATACGAGCCATCTGATCAGGGTCTGCTCTGTTTGCTTATAAAATTACAATAGATCTGGCTCTGTAATTTCTACCAATACCAAAATATGCTGTGTACATATGCCATTATAAAAAATAATCTAATAATGTCTCCCCCAGTATGCTGGGGAGACATTTTGTTTTTGTGTGGCGTCCATTCTGTCCATCTGTCATCCGTCCATCTGTATGATTTTAATTTTGTCCGCGTGTTTTCTCCAAAAGCTTTGGTTGGATTTTCATGAAAATTTATAGTATTGATCAGCACCTATTATCCTAGATTTGCATATCTTATTCCTGTTTCTGCACAGTTTCTCCAAAATCTTTAATAAGATTTTCATGAAACTTCAGAGGATTGATCAGCACTATGCCTAGTTGTGCATACATTTTTAGCTCACCAGAGCACAAAGTGCTCAGGGTGAGCTTTTGTGATTGCCTGATGTCTGCCATCCGTCGGCGTGCGTCGTGCGTCGTCAGTCGTCAACAATTTGAACCTTTAAAAATCTTCTCCTCTGAATTTACAGGGTTCTTAGCTTTCATCTTTGGCACATAGTATCATCTTTAGGTCTTCTACAAAAGTTATATAAGTTATGGCCCTAGGGTCAAAATTGGCCCCGCCAAAGGGGTGCCTTGTTTTCAATAGAAACATATAGTAAAACTTTGAAAATCTTCTTCTCTGAAACCAGAAGATTCTCAGCTTTCATATTTGGCACAGAGCATCATGTTCAGGTCCTCTACAAAAGTTATATAAATTATGGCCCTGGGGTCAAAATTGGCCCCGCCCCAGGGGTGGGCAGTTTTCAAAAGAAACAAATAGTGAAATCTTTGAAAATCTTCTTGTCTGAAACTGGAAGGCTCTCAGCTTTCATATTTGGCACAGAACATCATGTTCAGGTCCTCTACAAAAGTTATATAAATTATGGCCCTGGGGTCAAAATTGGCCCCGCCCCAGGGGTTGGCAGATTTCAATAGAAACAAATAGTGAAATCTTTGAAAATCTTCCTCGCTGAAACTGGAAGGCTCTCAGCTTACATATTTGGCACAGAGCATCATGTTTAGGTCCTCTACAAAAGTTATGTAAATTATGGCCCTGGGATCAAAATTGGCTCTGCCCCAGAGGGGGGGGGGGGGGGGGGGTAGTTTTCAATAGAAACAAATAGTGAAAACTTTGAAAACTTTCTCCTCTGAAACTTGAAGGTTCTTAGCTTTCATATTTGGCGCATAGCATCATATTCAGGTCCTCTACAAATTTCTTATAAATTATGGCCCCGGGGTAAAAATTGGCCCAGCCCCAGGGGTGGGCAGTTTTCAATAGAAACAAATAGTGAAATCTTTGAATATCTTCTTCTCTGAAACTGGAAGGTTCTCAGCTTTCATATTTGACACATAGCATCATGTTCAGGTCCTCTACAAAAGTTATATAAATTATGCCCCTGGGGTCAAAATTGGCCCCGCCCCACGGGTGGGCAGTTTTCAAAAGAAACATATAGTGAAAATTTTGAAAATCTTCTCGTCTGAAACTGGAAGGTTCTCAGCTTTCATATTTGGCACATAACATCATGTTCAGGTCCTCTACAAAAGTTATATAAATTGTGCCGCTTGGGTCAAAATCGGCCCCACCCCAGGGTAGGCTAGTTTTCTATAGAAACATATAGTGAAAACTTTGAAAATCTTCTCCTCTGATTGTCTGGTGAGCGCTTCAGGGCCATTCTGGCCCTCTTGTTCCTGTTCTGATTTGATGCTTTTCTGCAGAGTTATGGGACTTTGCATTTTGACACGGAAAGTATAGTCAGCAGGGTTTTTCCAAAACCGTGGGTTGCATTTTCATGAAACTTCACAGGATTGATCAGCACCATGTCTAGTTGTACATATCTTATTCCTATTCCGGTTTGATGATTTTCTTCAGAGTTTTGGACTGGGGTTGATGGGGTGGGGACATCAGTTTTCATATAAAAACAATTCTAGTTAATATTCATGATGTCATTATTTCTTACATGAATACTGAACAGGGAAAGGGTTAAATTGAGGAGATGTTGGTATTGGTAGAAACTGTGAAACCAGCCGACCCATAGTGATTTTAACCTGAGGACAACTTCAGAGGAAGTTTTTTGTCTACATTGTACATCTATAGCAACACTATACACAATAAATTGTCATTCAATGACTTGAGTGGGCTGAAACAATATAGTTACCTGTATGCGTCTATTTTCCTTGATTTATGCACATATAAACTTACAGAAAAGGATGACTTTGTTTTACCAATGATTCTTAAATTTATTCCTTTTTAGCTCACCTGGCACGAAGTGCGAAGGTGAGCTATTGTGATCACCCTGTGTCCGTCGTCCATCGTCGTGCGTCATCAGTCGTCCCTCGTCAACTTTTTCTTAAAATGACATCTCCTAAACTACTTGCTGGATTTTAAGCAAACTTGGCAGAAATGTTCCTTTGGTCAACCTCTTCCAAAGTTGTTCAAAGGATTTGATTCCATGCAGAACTCTGGTTGCTATGGCAACCAATATAAAAAAGTAAAAACTTTAAAAAATCTTCTTGTCAAAAACTGTAAGGCCTGGGCTACCAAATTTGGTATGTAGAATCATCTAGTGGACCTCTAAATAGATTGTTCAAATTTTGCCCCTACATAGGATTATATAGTAAAAGCATGTCTGAAACAGAAAAGCTTAGAGCTTGGTATGTAGCATCATCTGGTGAATCTTTACTAAGATTGTTCAAATTATGCCCCTGGGGTCAAACATGGCCACACCCTTGGGGTCACGTGTTTTACATTATAGGATTATATAGTAAACACTTTAAAAATCTTCTTTTCTCTAACCTTAAAGGCTTACAACAGTGATATTTGGTATGAAGCATCATCTGGTGAACTTTTACTAAGATTGTTCAAATTATGACCCTTGGGTCAAACATGGCCACACCCTGGGGGTCACATGTTTTACATTACAGGATTATATACAATGTATTAAACACTTTAAAAATCTTCTTTTCTCTAATCTGAAAGGCTTAGACAGCTGTGATATTTGGTATGAAGCATCATCTGGTGAACCTGTACTAAGATTGTTTAAATTATTGCCACTGGGGTCAAAATTTTACTTAAAACTTTAAAATTTTAATATTCTTGTCAAAACATAGGGCTAGGGCTACCAAATTTGGTATGCAGAATCATATAGTGGACCTCTACATAGTTTGTTCAAATTTTGCCCCTGGGTCAAATTTGGCCGAACCGTGGGGATCACAAATTTTACATAGGATTATATGGTAAAAACTTTAAAGATCTTCTTGTACGAAACTGAAAAGCTTAGAGCTGTGTTATTTGGTACATATCATCATCTGGTGGACCTTTACCTAGATCGTTCAAATTATGCCCATGAGGTTAAAATTGTCCTCATGCTGGGGGTCACAAGTTTTACATTGGATTAATAGTAAAAACTGTAAAAATCTTCATGTCCGAAACTGAATGGCTTAGAGCTGTGCTAATTGGTACATAGTATCATCTGGTAGACCTTTACCAAGATCGTTCAAATTAAGCCCCTAGGATCAAAATTGGCTCTGCCCTAGGGGGTCCCAACTTTTACTGAAAACTATAGAAAATCTTCTTGTCAAAACCTGTAAGGCTTAGGGCTACCAAATTTGGTATGTAGAATGATCTAGTAGACCTCTACATAAATTGTTCAAATTTTCCACCTGGGGTCAAAAAATAGCCAATTCCTTGGGTTGGGGAGGAGGGGAGGGATCAGAGCTGTCATATTTAGCATGGAGCATCATCTGGTGGAGCTTTACCAAGACTGTTAAAATCGTGCCCCTGGGGTCAAAATTGATAGGTCACATGACATCATTTAGCCAAGTGAGTGATACAGGGCCATCATGGCCCTCTTGTTTAATATTCTTATCGATATATCTCCATCTTAACTTTCATTTGTTTTAAATATTCTCGTCGCATTATATATCCTCAGTTTTGTACATGCTACTTATTAATGTGAAGCGGTTTTGAACGCACATATCCAGTGTGAAAAGAGCGCTATATAAATGTGAAAATATAATAATAATAATAATAATAATAATAATAGTAATAATAATAATAATAATAATAATAATAATAATAATGATAATAAATGTAGTTTGAATATTTGTTTTGTCATCTCAGCAACTCCAGAATGTGAGGATGAGGGTATGGCCACATCATCGAATTATTTACCTGATGACAGATTTACAGTGTTCTATGATGGCATTGAAACCAGTGTTAATATATCGAAGCTCAGACCAGAGAGCCAGTATTACCTGTCAACTCCACCTGTGTCAACCATACAGATAAAAATAAAAACTAGTGGCAGCATTCAAAAACTGGAATATGCAACACTTTTTTCAAGTACCTGGGGTATCAACTACAATGTCACCCTCGAAAACTTTATTTTTGGGTCAACCATTTATACAGAAGTAAGTAATGCTTTTTTCTGCCTTTAGATTATTTTCTCTGTTTGTTTTTCTGAGATAAAAAGCTTGACTCAGATTATAACTTCAACATATGAGGGGCTATCCAGAAGTTTGTGGACAAACGTTAAGAAATAAACACAATTGATTTGATTCGTCTGAAAATTTATGAGCATGTATTTTGATATCCCTATGAGCGTTTTTCAAAATTTCATTAAAAATACAAAATAATAAGTGATTTACATGCAATTGATTGATGTCATGTACAACGATGTGCCGCACGTCAGAACTCCAAATGCTGTCGCGACGTTAATTTTTCTCAAATTACGCTGATTGTGACGCTATGGACTTGCAATGTCGCTCGATCCACTGACGATACACTTGATCAAACCATTCTGTTGGAAAAGAATAAAGGATTTTGGTTGATTCAAATCTTAGTTCATCCTAGTCATTAAAGTGCCTTTCAACTCGCATTTCAATTTAGGAAAAAGTGCGAAATCAAACGGCTCGAGATCTGGTGAATACGATGGGTGAGTAAGAACTTCCGCCTATAGTTGAATCTGAATTTTTGTCAGCACTTCCTGTGATGCATGCGTGGGTGCATTGTCCTGGTGTAAAATTTACCCTCGGTCATATCCGTCAGGTCGCTTCCTAGCTAATGCTTTAATGAGATCATAGCGAAGAATCTGAAATGTATAAATATCATATAGTTATAGAACCGTGATTTTATCATAAAAATAATAACAATTTCTGTTTTAAAGAGATGTTTTCAATTATCTTTATTTTTCATGTTGACTATTTAAATATACTTGTTATTAACTTGTTATTAATTTTGATTTAAATGAGACTTAATGGGGAGACATATTGTTTTTGCCAGAGTTGTCTGTCTGTCCTTCCATCTGTCCGTCTGTCCGTCCGTCCGTCTGTCGGTCTGTCTGTCTGTCACAAACTTATGTCGCGCGTATCTCTGAAACCAGTTGGGCTAGAGTCACCAAACTTCACAGGAATGTTCACCAGCATGAGTTGTTGTGCACCTGGGTTTTTTGAATTGTCTCCCTTGATAACTTTGGAATTATTGCCCCTGATGATTTAAAATTAGAAAAACTTTGTGTCACGCGTATCTCTGAAGCCGGTAGTACTAAAGTCACCAAACTTCACAAGAATGTTGACCAGCATGAGTTGTTGTGCACCTGGTTTTTTTTTAATTGTCTCTCCCTGATTATTGTTGAGTTATTGCCCCTGATATGATAACTTAAAATTAGAGAAACTTTGTGCTGCACGTATCTCTGAAACCAGTAGGGCTAGAGTCACCAAACTTCACAGGAATGTTCACTAGCATGAGTTGTTTTGCATCTGTATTTTTGTAATTGTCTCTCCCTGATAACTTTGGAGTTACTGCCCCTTATGACTTAAAATAAGAGAAACTTTACTTTGTGTCGTGTGTATCTCTGAAACCACTAGTACTAGAGTCACCAAACTTCACAGGAATATTGACTAGCATGTGTTGTTGTGTAGCTGGGTTTTTTAATTGTCTCCTCCTGATAACGTTAGAGTTATTGCCCCAGATGACTAGAAATTAGACCCTGATCAGTTTGGACATTACACTTGTGTATTGGAAAGAGGATGGGAGGGGGAGACATCTGTTTTTGTGACAAAAACAAACCTCTAGTTTAAAATGTTTGATAAGTAAACCTATTACTGTACTTTTGAATAATACATGAAATTGACAGGCTGTCCTTTTTGTATGACATGGCTTAATATTAGTCCATTGATGATGTCAACAAACACAATAAACATGTTTTTTCCCCATTGACCTGGACATTCTTGCCTTCTTTGGAGGGGGCAAATCACTTTACTTCCACTGACACGACTGCTGTTTTGTTTTGAGGTCATAATAGAAAAGTCATGTCTCATCAGTTGTAATTATCGTATTCAGAAAAGGGTCTCCTTCCTTTTCAAACTGTCTTAAAAATGTTTTTGAATTTGTAACCTGTCGCTTCATTTCATAATCCTTCAGTAACCATGGACCCCTAAGGGCACTAACTCTACTCATGTGCAGTTCATCTTTCAGTATCCAATGTACTGTCTCGTAGCCCATGTCAAATTCATTGCAAAGTTCATACATAGTTAAACACCCGTCTATATCACGGCGATCTTTAACTAATATAACATCACTTGTTCTGGATTTTGACACTGGGCGGCCACTGTCTGCCATAGTCCATTATCATTTCTCATCCTTCACTGTACTGCTTATGCCATTTGTACATTAAAGATGGCACAACAGATTGTGGTTTTAAATGGAGTATATCCAAGACCAATGCAGAATTGAATAATTGCCTGTTGACGACATTTTTACATCAAATTGCATTTACCGGTTGAATTAAAAACTCTCTGTTACTAGAATGGTTGCCGTAATAAAGAAATGAGATGACGTTTGCAACCGATAATGACATAACATCAATTATAAATAGTTTATTTGCTGCTGAATTTAAAGATAGAAATATGATATTAGTTAAGATTATAGCCAATAATTTCGTTTGACTAACTTCTGTATGACAATTCCAACTTATTTGATTTATTAAATGTGTGAGCAATATATAAATGTTTAATATGTGAAGTTTTCACTTATATGCGATAATAAATAAAAGAAATATTCAATTTGTCCACAAACTTCTGGATAGCCCCTGGTACATTTGTATTGTATGTAACTCTTTGTTCATTTGTTATTACTCTATTCTCCCTAATAAGCATCCCCACTCTAATAAATGCTCCTTTACACTGCTTTGTTCATGAATATTTATTAGCTGAATATTTAGAATGATAAATGAACGAATAATTTTGGTTTACTCTGTTTGCGATGACTTTAAAAGGTGTATTTATGGAGTACATATATCAAAGTATCAACAGTTTGAATATTGGAGTTAACAGCAAATACTATAGGAGGCCTGTTTGGACCAAGATCAGAGGGCTCTTAGAGGAGAAAAATATAGATCAAGATCAGAGGGCTCTTAGAGGAGACAAATATAGATCAAGGTCAGTGGGCTCTTAGAGGAGACAAATATAGATCAAGGTCAGAGGGCTCTTAGAGGAGACAAATATAGATCAAGGTCAGTGGGCTCTTAGAGGAGACAAATATAGATCAAGGTCAGAGGGCTCTTAGAGGAGACAAATATAGATCAAGGTCAGAGGGCTCTTAGAGGAGACAAATATAGATCAAGGTCAGAGGGCTCTTAGAGGAGACCTGCATATATCAAGATCAGAAATCTCTTAAAGAGACCGTTGTTGCCCAGAGCAACATTGGTACCTGTGCATACTCAGGTACTAAAATTGTCATTTGTCCACCAAACCCTTTGTTGTGATCACTCTTTAGAATCGTCTACTTTGAGGTGGTTGTAAAGAATGTCACTACATAGGGTTTGGTGTAGAAATAGAGGAGTTGCTCTTGAAAATGTTTTATCTGGAGCTCTGGTAGACCAAGATCAGGGGTCTCTAAGAGGAGAACTGTACTGTACAGACCAAGATCAGAGGTCTCTAAGAGGAGAACTGTACTGTACAGACCAAGATCAGAGGACTCTTAGAGGAGACAAGTACATGCCCATGATCAGAGGTGTCTTAAAGGAGACACATATAGACCAAGATCAGTGGTCTCTTAGAGCCTAGGAGACCTGTGTTGACCAAGGCTAGATGGGTCAAGCATGAATACAGCCACATGTCCAACTTTACTGAAATGCTAATTCCTTGCAGTTGAGAAGTCTTGACCTCCGGCACATGGACCAGTGCTTGGCTATGTTACATACTATTTTGAATGGCCAGGCTGCTGTCTAATGTCTAGAATATCTTATTCCGAACAAAAGGTCTTCCAGAACTTCTCACTCCATTGGCATTCCAGCAGATCCAAACGAAAACTGACTATCATAAATATGCCCTTTAGCCTAGAACTATCATCCATTGGAATGCTTGTGAGTCAGATTGAGAACATGTCTCCCTAGATATACCCGCCCTGTTTTTAACCTGTTTTAGCCCATCTATTTTCTCTTTTCTTTTTTACATGCTTTTCAATCAAGTCTTATTAACGTCTTGTCAGTTGACAAGTCTAGGTCCCACGCAGGAGACTTATTTGTCTTATGGGTCTACACTGATTGCAAAAACCTTCTTATTTGGGTCTACACTGCAAATGCCTTCTGATTTGGGACTACACTGATTGCAAATGCCTTCTGATTTGGGTCTACACTGATTGCAAATGCCTATATTCAAATGGTCGTTAGATTACTCATGTTAGATCATCTTTTTATTGCTGTTTTTGTATTCATCAGATGTTGAACAATGCAGTGGATACCAACAGTGCCACAGGAATAAAGTCTATCACTTTTGATGTCGAATTTCCAATGCCAATGGGAGTGGAAATAGGAATATCATTGGTTGGTTGCTTTAATAGTAAGTAACTCATTTATATAAGATATATATACAAAACAGTAAAACCTCTCTAAACAAGAATTGCAATAGAGAGGAATTGAGATCCTTTTAGGTAGGTGGCTGCTTATTGCTTAACACATTCCTTCAAATGACTCCCTTGAATGCCTCTCTAAAAGTAATGTTTTGAAACTACTCTGATAAATAGAGCGTTTGCTCTGGATATAGAAGCAAATGCTGTATTTATTGGCACCATCCATCGTACGTCATGCAATGTCTGTAATCAGATGTCAACATTTTTTTCAAACAACATTTCTAAAATTATGAGGTCAGATGTAATGCAACTTTCCATGGATAGTCTTTTGGTGATCCTCTGTCAAATTAGTTAAAATGGTTTGGATCCATGTAGAACTCTGGTTTCCATGGCAACCCAAAGAAAAGTCTTTAAATATCTTCTTCTCCAAAACCTATGGTCAGATTTCAAAACAATTTCATGGGAATAATTATTAGGTAACTATCTACCAAAATAGCTAAAACCATGGAATATCTAAAACAACAAGGCTGCTAGGAGGTGGGCCTGTTTTCCTTATATGTCTTTATAGAAATCATGACAAAACCAGTGGTCTGATTTCATAATAATTTGATGGGAATAATCATTAGGCAACCCCCTACAAAAGTAGCTAAAATATTATGGATCCATGCGGAATTCTGGTTGTCATGGCAACCAAAAGAAAATAAATATTTAAATCTCTTCTTCTCCCAAACTGATAGTCAGATTTCACAATATTTTCCTGGGAACACTCATAAGGTGACCAAAATACCTTAAACCATGACAATATCTAAAACGGAATGGCCGTTAGGGGGCGGGCCTGTTTATGTCATAATGTCTATATAGAAAACATAGCAAAATCTTCAGATCTCCTCTACTCCAAAACCAATGATCTGATTCCAGAATAATTTGATGAGAATAATCATGACCACTCAAAATGTTTATAAGGCAAGATCTCATTTGAATATATGTTGTAATGACACACCTATTAAATCAGCATCTTATGTCAATTATCTTGGTGTAACTATAGATCAACATTTGTCTGTAATGGTATGGCAGAATCAATTATAAAGAAGACTAATGTCAGGCTTGAGTATTTTCTTACACAACATACTAAAAAGCTGCTTGTAATGGCTCTAATTCACTGTCATTATGATTATGCTGTTTGGTATAATGTAATATCAAAATCTCCTAAACTTAAATTGCAAACAACACAGAACAAGTTGATTAGATTTATATTCTATTATCTTGATTCAAAAATTCATGTTTGTATCAGCATTTTAAATATCAGCATTTTGGCTGCCTGTTGACAAGAGAGTTGATCAAACTATATTATCCCATGTGTACAAAATTAAACATAACCTATCACCTGATTATATGCAGGGTTATCTAACATTGCAAAAATCTGTACACTCTTATAATACCAGACTAAAAGAAAGGGGTGGTTTCAGTTTTCCAAAAGTAAAAGGTGCTGCATCAAACTCTTTCTTTTATACTGGATCTAAATTTTGGAACAGCTTACCAGTTAAATTTACTGAGATAAACAGCTTATCTTCCTTCAAGTCAGCAATCAAGAGGCACTTAATGAACACTTTTTTAGTATTATTTAATTCATGTGATATAGCATCCACTTGTGATAGTATTCATATTATATCTTAAAGCCTTTCTATGTCATGCCACCTGTGATAAGGACTCCAATGGAAATAAGAGCATGCTCTTTATTGTGTTATCCTTGGTATAGAAAGCATGCCATAGTTTTTTTTTACTATGCATCATTTTAGGAATTACTATTTACATGTATTATGATGTGATACATGTTTGTGAACCATATTGTGTTTTCTGTTTGCCGAAATAAATCTATCTATCTGTAATTATGAGTAATGTAAAGAGAGAGGGTTACTTAATTGATGATAAAGGATGCAGAAAGCTCCCAGAGAAGGTGTTTGGATAACTCTTTTCCTGCATTAAGCAATCTGTTTTTGAATTTATCATATAAAGATACAACTGTGTGACACCTAAATCAAACTCTTCACCCATTACCTCATAGGCTTTTTTTCAGATCCTACCTATTTGATTAATCTACAGAAAAAGAGTATTTACTAGAGAAAATGAACATTTTATTATTTTGCAGTTTTGAAACTTTTGTGATGAATAGAGCATTTCTCCATATTTATCACAATGGTTACAGAAAGTGACTTTTACAGAGGTATCAAAAGGTGACAATATGAGGGAATGGGTTAAAAGAAATGGAAGTAAAACACATAATTTGAGAAGTGAAAAAAGGTCATATTCAAAAGGTGATAGTAATGGCAGAATATTTGGCCAATATGCTGATACATATTTAGGGATCGTTGTGCCTGTCATCGGCCATCTAGCCTTCTCCTCTTACTTGTTGTATGGAATCTGATTAAATTTTTCAAGAATCATGCTGGGGAGGTCCTCTGCCAAAGCTGTATACAATGTAGCTGGTTCTAGTTTGCTAAACAAGTAGGTCACAGTAGCTTAAGATAGATGTTGACATACAATTTCTTTAACTGACATCTCTTAGTATATCGCTGAAAGTGATTTGACCAAGCTTCACAGAAATCATCCTTGGTAGGTACTCTACCAAAGTTGTTCAAATGATTTCAATGTGCTGTAAAGTATTACATAGGGGCTGAAAATAGATCTCAATGAACAATTGTTTGATAGACATCTCTTCTTTAACTACTGAATGGAATTCGATCAAACTTCGAATGACAGATCCTGAGATGGCCCTTTATCAAAGTTTTGTACACTGCATAAGAAGGTAACTTGACCTGAAGTTAATCCTTTCCCCATAGACTATTTTCAGGACCATCCTCTTAGAATAATTTAATCTTCCGAAAAGGATCATGTACTAGAGAAAAGAAAAATGTTTGAATTGTGTAGTTTTTTATCCATTGGAGCAAATGCTCCACACAGTGGTTTCATAAAGTGAATTTTACAGAGATGTAGAAAGGTGTATTTATGGAGGAAAGGGTTAACCCTTTCAGTCATATAAACAGGGCCTGCTCTTGTCAGGATGCTGGGTGATGCCCCAATGACAAGACCCAGCTTCAGACCTTTTTCAATATTTCGGGCGTTCCGTGAGGTGACAATGTCTTGAGCCAAACACAGTACAAGGTTTAAAACTATAAAATTGATGTGGCTGGGCTATACTAGCTGGTGATGATAATATGGTGTTCTGAGGCTACTTTGCCTGAGACGAACACTATGAAAACATGAAAGTATACACAAAAACCTATGTTATGGTGATCAACAATACCTCAGCTTTGGGGCCAACAATTAAACAATAAACTATAACTGTGAACAACTACTACAGCCCCAAGCCAGCGAGACGGCTGGTCGATGCCTCAACTTCAAAATGGTGCTTGGAACAAAATCCTCAAGCTATGTCATGAAACTGTATAAATGTGAGCTATATAACCCTAGACTATGCGAGTTGAGACCCTAAGCATCAAACCCAGTTGAAACCTGTGGTTTGAAACTATCTCAACACTACTGTGACCTCAAACCTACGTATCAGACATTGTCTCAAAGCATGTATGTAACCCTACGCTCTGAAACCTATCTTGAGCAGTGTATGAAACCTGCTTCAAGAAGCTTATAAAACTAACGCTTTGTAGTCTGCCTGCAGTATGTTACGAGCCCGTGCTCGAAAACACTGCTTCAAAAAGACTGCTTCAAAAAGATGGCTTCAAAAATACAGCCTCAAAAAGACAGTCAGCAATGCTCCGAACCCTGAGCATGGTCTTCAGCAAACCTGAGGCCTGTTAAGGAGTGTGGGCGCTCAATGTCACTTTGAGCGCTTGGACTCTGAACGAGGGCGCCCGCCTAGAGTGTGGGCGCTCGATGTCACTTCGAGTGCTTGGACTCTGAACGAGGGCGCCGGCCTAGTGCTAGCTAGCGCAAGCTAGCCTACTCGCGAGGTGTATCGCTTTGACATTCGCTTGTGTTTCCAAGATGGCTACCAATAAGGTAACAGAAGCAACCGACTGGAAGAAAACAATCGTAATTAACAAACTGATGCTCTAGAACCCGACCGCAGAATTAAAAATGTACTTGATTTTAGAAAGGTTGCTCGATCGCGATACTTTGCTTTGGCAAGCGCTCAATCAAGGGCCCGTGCTCCTGAACAGGCCTCTGCTTCAAACCGAATATAACCCCAGGCTATATCAGTCTGACCAACACTATCTCAATACCTCAGCTAATCTGAGACCGCTATGAAATAGCAGTATAATATTATTATAGGCTGGTTGGACAGTCTTATACGTTCACTTTTCATGCCTAAAGAGAGAACTCGGAGGACAGTTACTTAGCCCATTCAAAGAACAGGTAACTGCAAAAGTACGTTGCCCAAGCAGACAATATATTAGCCAGTCTTTAACCTTAATGCGTGCAATACTCTATCAGTCAAAAACCAACGATATAGCTTCTATACATAAGCATATAAGACTGTCACTTAGCAGTGATCATTGATTAAACTTTCCAGTCTCAGCATTTGTATACAGCTTCCATTAGTTTGAGATACTTCAGCAAATTAGCATATAAACATATTTTATTCATATTAATTATTTCGATTGACTAACCGCCTCACTCATTTGAATATATACACAGTACTAATTTTGTAAGGTATAAAACAAACAAAATGAAGTTTAAAAGTGAACTTACTTTGATAAACAACAAATTAATGAAATGTAACTAACAGTTAAAAATAGGAGATAATCCTGTATATACAAAACTACAGATAACTCAAATCACTTACTTAGCGATATACTACAGGTTTTCTTGACAGCTCTGTACATGTGTTTGCTTTTGATACAATATAGATATGATTCTTCGGTTTTTGCAGTGACCAAAATTTATCATAAGAAATTAATCTAGTTAAAATTCTTGATGTCATTATTTCTTTCATGATTATTCATAAAGGAAAGAGTTTAATTCCATTATATTTTTCTCTGTAATTACTTATTGTTTGAAACAAATTGCTTTTATTGTGTGTGTGTGTGTGTGTGTGTGTGTGTGTGTGTGTGTGTGTGTGTGTGTGTGTGTGTTTTATCATTTCTCTGTTGAGCATAACTTTCCTTTGACCTTTGAAAACACACAAATTTACCAGCTTTCTCATTTGGTATTGAATATTCTCTTTTGCTATAGATGCCTCAAGTGGCACAACTCCATCACCACCAACTCCATCACCACCAACAACTACATCATCAATCACAACAACAACAACATCTCCAACAACTACAACATCACCAACAACAACCCAAGAAAGTAAGCATAAATCCTTACCCTTTAACCCATTCGCTCATATTGACACCTATTGATACCTCTGTAAAAGTCACTTTCTGAAACCATTGTGATAAATATGGAGCAAATGCTCTATTCATCACAAAAGTTTCAAAACTGCAAAATAATAAATTTTCATTTTCTCTAGTAAATACTCTTTTTCTGTAGATTGAATCAAATAGGCTATATAAATAGCAAATGCTCTATTTATCACAATGGTTTCAATTCTATAAAATTCTCAAAATTTTCCTTTCCTCTAGTTAATGCTCCTTTTCGGAAGATTTATTCAAAGAGGTTGGGTCTAAAAATAGCCTATGAGGTAATGGGTTAACCTGATCAATATTTGTATCACACTCTTTACACGCTCATTTTCTGTCTGCAATAATTATCATCTGCTTCAACCTTTAACCCATTACATCATAGGCTATTTTTTGTCCTACCTCAAAGGCTATTTTTAGATCCTACATCTTTGAATACATACTGAAAAGGAACATTAACTAGAGGAAAGGATTTTTTTAGATTTGCGTAGTGTTGAAATCACTGTGTTAAAATAGACCAATTTCTCCTATGAAGTAAATGCTCTATTTATGACAATGGTTTCAGAAAGTGACTTTTAAAGAGGCGTCAAAAAGGTGTCAATATTAGGGAATGGACTAAGCTGATCAATATCTATATTCAATTCTTTACACGCTAAATTATTTTTTTTCTGCAACAATTGTCATGTGCTTCAATTATTGAATTAAATTTCTCTCATTTCTTTGCAAAAATATGATCAGATCAAGATGTCAAACAGTTTGGATCTTAATGAGATATCTAGAAAACATATGTAACAGCTTAATGCAGGTCTAATAGTGTGTTTTCAGTACAATATTCCTCTTTGTATTCTTCCCTAGAGCCAGAGGGATAATCAATATACAGTTTTACTTTGATATCTCGAACTCCAAGGGACCATGCAAATTAGTTCGACATAACAGAGATTCAAGTCATCCGATTTATAATTTGACCAATATCTCAAATGTACAGCTTAATGCAGGTCTAACGTAATGCTTTCAGAATTTCTTTAGACCTGCATTAAGCTGTCACATATGTTTTTAGATATGTGTATGTGTAGTGATATATATTCGAACAATCCTGTTATGTAAATTTTGGAAGGACTTAAAGTTTAGTTCAAGTTATCCCAGAGTTCGAGTTAGCCGAGTTTGAGGTATGGAAGTATTTATATACTTATAAGTATTTATACTGTATTTATATTATAATTTGCAACTACATGATTTTTGATTTTTTTCTTTTTTTTTTCTTTTTTTCCAAAATTTCAGTTTCAAATAATTTTGATCATGATGAGACAAGTTTGAGTTACTTTATATGACATTGGATAAGTTTGACATTAGGTTATCATGTATTCACAATTAGCATTGGTTATCATGTATTCACAGTTAGCATTCTTTTAACATGTTACCCCCTTACTCCATAAATATGCCTTTCTTTGCCTTTGCAAATGGAGAAGACCCAGATCAGGCGGCTCCTATAGAGAGGAACTGTCTGATCAGGGTCTGCTCTGTTTGATTATAATAAATAAAAAAGGGAAATATAGATGTGGTTCTACAGTTTCTGCATTGGCCAAATTATCATGTGCTTAAATACCTCTATAGAAATGAATCTTATTAATATTCATATCACCATTATTTCATGCATAAATATTCATGGAGTAAAGGGATAACCATTTAGTTGATATAATACATATGCAGTAGACCTAGATCTATATGCAGTATACATAGATCTATATGCAGTAGACCTAGATCTATATGCAGTAGACCTAGATCTATATGCAGTAGACCTAGATCAGGCATATCCTGTCAGAGTTGCCTGAATAGGATCAGCTCTGCTTGCTTATAATCTGATTCTTCAGTTGACCAAAATTCGTTACAAGCCATTATAAACATTCATCTAAATTTTGTACAAGCCATTATAAAAATTCATCTAAATTCTGTACGAGCCTTTATAAATATTCATCTAAATTCTGTATAAGCCATTATAAACATTCATCTAAATTCTGTACAAGCCATTATAAACATTCATCTAAATTCTGTACAAGCCATTATAAACATTCATCTAAACTCTGTATAAGCCATTATAAACATTCATCTAAATGGTATTCATAAAAGTGCTATGTTTCACATGATAATGAATACTGATCAAGTAAAATGTTAAGTATTTCTAAATTATATAATTGTGTGTATTCATTTCTACTTTTTAGCTCACCAGAGCAAAAAGTTCTCAGGGTGAGCTTTTGTGATTGCCTGATGTCCGTCGTCCGTCGTCGTGCGTCGTCCCGCGTCAACAATTTGAACCTTTAAAAATCTTCTCCTCTGAATCTATAGGGTTCTCAGCTTTCATATTTGGCACATAGCATCATGTGTAGGTCCTCTACAAAAGTTATATAAATTATGGCCCTGGGGTCAAAATTGGCCCGCCCCAGGGGTGCATTGTTTTCTATAGAAACATATAATGAAATCTTTGAAAATCTTCTTCTCTGAAACTGGAAATATTACAGCTTTCATATTTTGCACATAGCATCATGTTCAGGTCCTATACAAAAGTTATATAAATTATGCCCCTAGGGTCAAAATTGGCCCCACCCCAGAGGTAACCAGTTTCTTAGAGCAGGCTGCTGTTTCAGCTAATTCAAACTGACCATTATTGGGCTGCTGAAAGCAGCCCACAATTATACGGCTTTGAATTTTGACCATGCGTTTCTGCGTTCCTGTGTTTCTATAAAAGCCAATCTTTTTTAATAACTATGGGTTACTGTGAGACAAGCTTTTATTTATATACATTCATTTATTTTACTTATTTTGATTCATACATTTTTTGTTAGCGGGGACAAATATTTTTGTCGAGGTTATTTGCTTCTTTTCTGCCATTGAAAATGCTAGTGTATTGGGTATAAATCATTTAAAAGCACGCACCACTTGTATCAGTCAGCGTAGTTGAGGGGTTATAACGGTGGCCTAGGAAATGTGAGGTCGCGGGTTCGATCCTCGGCGAAAGCATTTTTTTTTTCTCTCATTTTTTTTTGTTAGCACCCTTAGTTTACGTGCTTTTGGTTTAAAAACAATTCTGTACACAAATGTTGTAAAAGTATAAGTCCTTTGTTTGAATTTTGTCTTTGGTAAAGTTATTTAGCTGAGACCTTTTACTCGTGGTTTTGTTGACCGTTTTGAATATTTCACAATTGTGCATGAATACCATTGATCTGTATTTACTTCGTGGTAATGTGTATTATTGGTGTCATACACAGGTATTATGCATCATGGCTCCTTAAAACATTCCCCCGTTTCTGCTGTTAATTTATACATTACAGTCATGTTTTCCCAATGTATCTGTTAATTTAAACTACTAAACAATATTGCTCCCTCTTTTTCTTCTATCCTGCTTAAAGACGTTACGCAGCCATTTTACGCTTGCGTAAAACCTTGCTTGTTTACTGTGAGACTACTAGTACACACTCCAATACCCTCTGCACTCTGAACAATTTCTGTCTGCAAATAATGTTATCTGCTGCAAAAGTTGTTTCCTTCCATATCTTTTCAAAAACAAATGTCAGAGTCAAAGACAGTTTGGACCCTAATGAGATGCCAAGTTACTTTGTATCTCATCTGGATCCAAACTTGATCCAGACTGTTTGAAAGGTTATTATAAATGCAAAAAACCAAAGCAAGTAGCTGGTGTAATAATAGCAGGCTAAAGGTATAGGGCCTTTTAAAGTGTGAGTGACCAGCCATAAGCATATTGACTAGGGATAATTGCAGGTCACTTATGCATATGGATGGGTTTTCCTGGTTCACTAAACTTGTATATAACCAGGGCTAAATGCTAGCTAACCCAAACCAAAATCGCAAGCTCATTTTGGCTAGGATTAAATTTGCAACAAGCTTGCAGTTGCAAGCCAATTAAGGGAGACTGGCTTGAGTCTTAGTATGCACCAGATTCTCATATCTCTAGTATGTTTTCTTTGGCTAAAGTGTCAGCTTTAGTTATGATGTGATGGTGAGTGACTCAGCATTTCATCTGGATTGAAACTGTTTAAAAGTTCATCATGTATTCACGAAAGCATGCTAAGACCCATTCAATTCACCGTTGCATGCTAGTGACAAATTTGTGATTACCTAAGGCTATACAGACAGCTGGGATCCAGATGAGATGCAATGTAACTTGGGAGCCAAACTAACACACTATGGTCTCCATTATTGTTAAAAGAGAAAAGTAGAAGAATAAAATTTACTTTAACAAAGAAGTGTAGCAGACAATATTTTTGCAGAGGGGTTGCCAGTTTTCAATAGAAACATTATTATAGTAGAAACTTTGAAATTCTTCTCCTCTTAAACTGGAAAATTTCTTAGCTTTCATATTTGTCAGATAGCATCATGTTCAGGTCCTCTACAAAAGTTGTATAAATTGTGCCCCTGTGGTCAAAGTTGGCCCTGTCCCAGGGCCTGCTAGTATTCTATACTCTGGTGAGCGATTTCAGGGCCATTCTGGCCTCTTGTCTGATGAGATGTCTTGTCTTGTCTTGGCTTGCCTTGTCTTGTCTTGTCTTGCCTTGCCTTGTTTTGTTTTGTCTTGGCTTGCCTTGTCTTGTCTTGTCTTGCCTTGCCTTGTCTTGTCTTGTCTTGTCTTGTCTTGGCTTGCCTTGTCTTGTCTTGTCTTGGCTTGCCTTGTCTTGTCTTGTCTTGGCTTGCCTTGTCTTGTCTTGTCTTGGCTTGCCTTGTCTTGTTTTGTTTTGTCTTGTCAGCATTCAGAATGTTTAACCCTTACTGTGCGGGACATAAGTCATTAATGTCATTTGCAAACAGTGTAGACCCAGATCAGGGTCTGCACTGTTTGTAATGTTACACATTTATTTGGGAAAATCCCTAAATATTCACAATAAGCTTGACCTGTTTGAATTTTTGAATAGTTCATTTGAAAAGTCAGTATTGTAAGGGTTAACACCTTAGCAGGATCCAAAATGTTTTAACATTCTTATTTTGTCTTTGAAATGAAATACAAGGAAATGTACTTTGAGACCTTGAACGCTATTGTTTGCAAGCAAAAGCTTCTTGTGTGCATTGATTTAACCATTTATTCCATAAATACGCTTTTCTACGCTTTTGCAAATAGAGTAGACTCAGATCAGAGGGCTCCTATAGGAGCCGTCTGATCTGGGTCTTCTCTGTTTGCTAATGATATAATAGAGAAAAGAATCTACTGTTTTTTTATTTGCCAAGATTTGCTGTGTTCATGTACTTTTATAGAAAATAATCTAAGTACAGTAATATTCATGATGCTCTTACTCCTGACATGAATAAATATGGAGGAAAGTGATAAACAAATATTTAATTGATTTTCTGACTGTTTTGTAGTTTGTCCGTACGTGGACTATATGAACAGGTTGGACTTCACTGTTGTGTCGGATAACTATATAGTACAGCCAGATGGAAGTGTGGAAATCGAAAATCGACTTTACCTGTTTGATATTGGTGAAAGAGTTACCTCCATTTCTGCTTCTGCTTCAAATGCAGTGAACGTTACTGCATTTTACTATACCACCAACAATGACATCGCTTATGTGGTAAGTTATCCTTTGTGTTAACCCATTACCTCATAGGCTATTTTTAGATCCAACCTCGATCTTTGAATAAATCTACTGAAAAGGATCATTTACTAGAGAAAAGGAAAATTTTAGAACTAGTTTTGAAACCATTGTGATAAATAGAGCATTTGCTCCAAGGAGCAAATGCTCTATTTATCACAATGGTTTCAACAAGTGACTTTTACAGAGGCGTTATAAGGTGTAAATATGAGACTGGGTTCATAAGGTGTAAATATGAGACTGGGTTCATAAGGTGTAAATATGAGACTGGGCTAACCCTTTAATCTATTGAATATTAATTAGATTTATTGTAAAAATAGCACATTGACAGTGGAAGTTTTGGCCATGTTAGAAACTGTAGAATCCTATTTATAATATATCACAAGCAAACAGAGCAGACCATGATCAAATTGCTCTTACAAGATATGTCTGATCAGGGTCAACTCTGTTTGCAAAGGCATAGAAAGATGTATTCATGGAGTAACAAGTTAAATCAGCTGACTATTGCTCAGGGTGGGCTATTATGGCCACTCACTGTCTCAGGTGTCTGGTCATCCTTCAGACCTCAGATGATACTCTACTAAAATTATTAAACAGTTCCATTCTATTGAAAACTCTTGTTTCCATTATGTGATGAATAGAGCATTTACTGAAAAACTTCTTGTCTGACAAAACTAGATAGTTTTCAATGTAATCTGGTACAAAAATTAATGCATCTTTTATTGACTTTCTTCCAATATTTTTCAAGCCCTGGAGCACTGGTGTGTGGACAGTAAAACTAAATTAAACTAGTCTTTGAATCTAAACACCAGATTTCATCAAAACTGGGAAGATCATAGGTAAACTGCTATCAAGATTGTTAAATTTATTGTGAAATGCTGAAAGATATGGCCAGCAGTGATAGGGCTAAATTCCTGGTAAGGCTTTATCAGAAATTTTAAAGCTTTCTCTCATATAAACCTGTCTTCATGCATTTGCAAACAGAGTAGTCCCAAATCAGACAGCTCCTATAGGAGCCATCTGATCAGGGTCTGCTCTGTTTGCTAGTGGAATTTCAAGATTTATTTATTTACTTTCTGAACTGGCTACAGTGTTCTACCTTCCATATTTCATTATAACTATTTTGAACATGAATATTCAATAGGTATTGGAATTCGGAATAAACACAGCTCATGGAAAGGGTTAAAGCTTTTCTTCTTTGAAACTACTTCTTTGATTAACTCTTTGCATGCCAGCAGCAACATCATGAATATGTATGCAAGCAGTTTAGATCCAGATGAGATACTGCATAATGTGACATATTATCAGCATCTAAACTATTGGACACTGTCACAAAATATTAAATTTTATTTTAAGAATTGAAGCAGTGGACAAATTATTGTTGCGGATGAAAATGATGAAAAGAGTTAAATGTTTTGTAAGAATTCCTTATGTATCTATCAAAACAGTTCAGGATTGTGTAATACCTGAAGAAAACTGTCCGCTATAGCTTTGCTGTATATTTATAAAATGCCTGCTTATTCTTTACCTGGTTAACCCATTACATCATAGCCTATTTTTAGACCCATTACATCATAGCCTATTTTTAGACCCATTACCACACATAGGCTATTTTTCACCCATTCCTTCATAGGCTTTTTTGAGACCCAACCTCTTTGAATAAATCTACTGAAAAGGAGCATTTATTGGAGAAAATTCTGTAGTTTTGAAACCATTGTGATATTTTACACAATGGTTTCGAAAGGTGACTTTTTCAGAGGCGTCAAAAGGCATCAATATGAGGGAATGGGTTGACATTTATACAAGATTTCATGACTTCATGAATATTCATTAACTGAAATTATATTATGGCCTATGAATATAGAAATGTTTAGCCATTTCAGAAAACTTTTAGGGTCAGCTCAAAACTTTTAGGGTGAAATCTTAACTTTTTAGGATCATATTTAAACTTTTTGGGTCATAAATTATGTAAACTTTTAGGGTCAGATCCAATTTTTTAGGCTTAGATTGAAACTTTTAGGGTCAGATCTAAACTTCTAGGGTCAGATCTTAACTTTAAGGGTCAGATCTATATAATTCCATAAGCGAGCAGAGTATACCCTGATGAGACAACTCTTGCTGGAGCAATCTGATCTGTGTCTACTCTGTTTACAAAGGCATCAAAAGGGCATTATTGCCTACAGGAGCTGTTTGATCGGAGTGTGAATTTTAATAATTTATATTCATAGTGGGCAGAATCTTGCATGAATATTTATCAGGTAAAGATGATACTACTAGGTTTCTGGTTTAGAGGGGTTGAACTGTACAGTAGAATTTGAAAGACCTATACTTGTTTTATTAGTCTTAACTGCCTGCAGTGTTTGAGTACACCTATTTTCACATCTCATAATTTTATAGTTAACCCTTTACTCCATGAATATTCATAGAAGAAATAATGATGTCATGAATATTAATAAGATTAATTTATTGTAATAGCACATGAACACAACAGGTTTTGTCCATGGTAGAAACTACAACTCCTATCAATGTTATATTATAAGCAAACAGAGCAGACCCTTGTCAGACAGCCCCCCATAGGAGCCAACATTATATTACAAGCAAACAGAGCAGACCCTTGTCAGACAGCCACCATAGGAGCCAATGCTATATAATAAGCAAACAGAGCAGACCCTTGTCAGACAGCCCTCATAGGAGCCAATGTTATATTACATGCAAACAGAGCAGACCCTTGTCAGACAGCGCCCATAGGAGCCAATGTTATATTATAAGCAAACAGAGCAGACCCTTGTCAGACAGCCCCCATGATAAGGAGCCAATGTTATATTACATGCAAACAGAGCAGACCCTCGTCAGACAGCCCCCATAGGAGTAATCTAATCTGGGTCTATTCTGTTTGCCAAGGATTAAAGGGTTAAAACTTTCCCATTTGAATATTCATGTAAGAAAAAATGACATCATTGAAATTCATCAGTTAGAAATTTATACTGGCATATATGCATAGAGGTTTTTGTTATTTGTAGAAATTGTCTGATTTGTTAAAATTTCATAGGTAAACAGAGGAGACACTGATCAGATGGGTCTGGCTCTACTGATCAGATGGGTCTGGCTCTACTGATCAGATTGGTCTGGCTCTACTGATCAAATGGGTCTGGCTCTACTGATCAGATGGGTCTGGCTCTACTGATCAGATGGGTCTGGTTCTACTGATCAGATGGGTCTGGCTCTACTGATCAGATGGGTCTGGCTCTACTGATCAGATGGGTCTGGCTCTACTGATCAGATGGGTCTGGCTCTACTGATCAGATGGGTATGGCTCTACTCTTTTTTGCAAAGGCATGAAAAGGTGTTTATATGAGGGAAAGGAATAATACATGATGAAGTAACGCAGAAAGCTCGTATGGAAGCTTTCTGTATAACCTACATTCTGCATTAAGCTACCAGCTGCATTTAAGATGCAGTATTAGGACATTTGTATGGTCATTGCTTAAGAGAGACTTTACTGTATTTTAAAGTGGAGCACTAACAGCCCAGTCACCAACACTGAGTTTGAGCTTAACACCAGGGTCGGCATACAAGTAGAAAGGGTGGAACTGGTTTTTGTCCCGATTGACTTCGACTACACAATTGTCATCAATGGCCTTCAAATTGAGGCATGCACAGAGGAAGGTAAGACATCCAAAGTATTCATCAATATGAATTATAAAATATTTGTTATGAGATTTGGTACTGTAACTCTTTACTTCATGAATACGTATATAAGAAATAATGACATCATGAATATTAATTAGATCAAATTGTTTAAATAGGTATATTAAATTTTTGCCATTACAAACACTTTACAATCAGTTCTATGTTATTCCATAAGAAAGCAAACAGATCCTGATCAGACTGCTGCTACAGGAACCATCTTGATCTACTCTGCAAAGGCATTCAAAGGTGTATTAATGGAGTCATGGGTTAAGGAGTTTTATAAATAGTTTAGATAGGTCTTCAAAGTGTTGCTTAGAAAAGATGGCATCAGATGGATGGCATCAGATGGACTCTTCATCGGTCAAGTTGATTCATAGAAAGAGCAGTTACAAAGAAGAATAAATGAAAACTGTTTTTAATTTACACATCTCATTCATACTCCTTAACCCATTACCTCATAGGCTATTTTTAAAACCAATCTCTTTTAATAAATCTACCGAAAAGGAGCATTTACTAGCGAAAAGGAAAATTTTAGAATTGTAAAGTTATGAAACCATTTGAATAAAAAGAGCATTTGCTCCTAAGGAGCATATGCTCTATTTATCACAATTGTTTCAAAAAGTGACTTTTAGAGAGGCGTCAAAAGGCGTCAATATGAGGGAATGAGTTAAAAGGCGTCAATATGAGGGAATGAGTTAAAAGGCGTCAATATGCGGGAATGGGTTAAAAGTTGTCACTTACACTTTTTCCCAAACAATGAATATTTAGATGTCTGTTCATTATTTATGCGGTTTGCAGCAGCATGTTTGGGCAATAATGAAATATATAAGTACAGTAAAAACACAATTTCATTAATAATGAATAATTAAGGTCTTTTTAGGGAGTTGACTGCTTAATGCAGGGTCTGAAAGACTGACATATTGGTGATAATTTTAAGGGGTTTGAGTTTAGGTTTTGAGGGGTTTTACTGTAGTATTTTGCCCCATGACACACATAAAATGAGATAATGTATTATCTCTGATAAACACGGGTGGGGCATAACATCATTTCGAATACGGAACGTAGTTATATAAGGAAACGTTCAAGTTCAGTTTCATTTGGATTGTTTTGATGGCATCAGTGATTAATATTGGTATTGTTAATTTGAGACATATTTTCATTCTGGAATTACTATTAAAATAACCAGTCTATAAGATGAACTTTTCAACAATATGGATCATTTTTAATTTTTAGAAAACCTTTTTAAGGTTTCACACAGTAAAGATCTTGACGAGATACTAAGTTATTCCGCATCTCATCTAGACTTATTCTGTTTTATACTGATGAGATGCCGAATAACTTAATATCTCGTCAAGATCTTAACTGTGTGAAACCTTAAAAAGGTTTCTAAAAATTAAAAATAGAATTGTAATCAAAATTGTTTCTGAGATTTAAAAAGGTTTAACCCGTTACCTGATAGGCAGTTGAAAAGTTTAACCAATTATAACCAATTAACCAATGTATATAGACCCGAAAGGATTTTTTCCGGGTCGTGTTTTTTCTTGTTTTTCGGAGTGGTTTAGGGTTCAAATAGATAGTTTTAGGCTAGTTGAACATACTTCGATCACAATTATTTTTTTTATTTTTTTTTTATTTTTTTTTGGGGGGGGGGGGGGGGGGGGGGGGTCTATGGGTGAGTCCAAGCATGCGTAGACACCTTTGTTTGTTATGACATTATAAAAATCCAATAAATTAATATTCATTCAGTATCATTAACTGTGACTGTATAAACTCATTCAGTATTATTACCTATGTGACTATAAATCATTCAGTATTATGATCTATGTGAATGGATGAACTCATTCAGTATTATTACCTATGTAAATGTATAAACTCATTAAGTATCATTACCTATGTGAATAAACTCATTCAATATTATTACCTATGTTAATGTTTAGACTCATTCAGTATCGTATTAATTAACTAATTCAGTATTATTACCTATGTGAATGTATAAACTCATTCAGTATTATTTCCTATGTTAATGTTTAGACTCATTCAGTATCGTATTAATTAACTAATTCAGTATTATTACCTATGTGATTGTATAAACTAATTCAGTATTATTAGGACTGTATAAACTCATTCAGTATTATTACCTATGTGACTGTGTAAACTCATTCAGTATTATTACCTATGTATAAACCAGTTTCATCAAAACAATAAGAAATGAACACTAATGTGAGATTCTTTTTATCATATAACCCTTAACAAGTGCCATAGAAAGGGAAATACATGTAAACTATATCTGATGGCTGTATAAGCCATTGTTTACAAAGTAGTACAGCAGAATTCCTTTGCTCATTTGCATAAAAATGCACTAGTGCATTTGTACGATTTACATCACTCTGTTTCGGCACTTCCACATGGCAGATTATGTGATAAATTCTGTATACTTGATAACCTTTGCTTGTTCATTCTGTATACTTGATAACTAACAGTTGCCTGTTTATTCTGTATACTTGGAAACCTTTGCCTGTTTGTTTTGTAAATTTGATAACTATTGCCTGTTTTTCTTGCTAATTTTCCTGCTAACATTTGCCTCTTCTTTCTCTAAATATGAAACTTATTGTTTTTGTTTTTTCAGAACCGACCACACCCACTACCACACCAAGTGAGTAGAATTTGATTTTACAATCATCTGCAAATACTTAACCCTTTCCCTGTTCTATGTTTATTACAAATTTCAATACCTACTGAATATTCATGGACAAAATTATTATAACGAAATCTAAAAAGTGGAATACTGTAGCCATTTTAGAAACTAAATAAACAATTCTATCAAATTCCCTTATCAAACAGAGCAGACACTGACCAGACAGCTCCTAGAGGAGTCATCTCATCTGGGTATACTCTATTTGCAAATGCATGAAACTGTTTATATGAAGGAAACGGTTAATCCTTATTGTGCTGCATAAAAAGATGACTTCAAACTGGGTTCGACAACAATTTTCACTAGTTATACCCCCGCAAACGAAGTTTAAGAGGGGATATATAGGAGTCAGTGTGTCGGTAAGTCAGTTGGTTTGTCTGTCCGTGGCACAACCAGGTTAAGTCCACTTGTTTACATAACCTTTGAGATAAACCTTTAAAACCTTACACACTTGTCTACCATTAGCTTCATCTGCAGGCAAGAGTACATAACTCTGGCAAGTATTTAAACAGTTATGGCCTTTTTTATCCTTTTGGTATGTATGTCTGTCTGTGGCACAATCTGGTTAGTGCACTTATTTACGTAACCCTTTGAGATAAAGCTTTGAAACTTTTCACACTGGCTTACAATGACAAGCTTCATCTGTAGGCAAGAGTACATAACTCTGTCAAGCATTTTGACAGAATTATGGCCCTTTTGATCTTTTTTTGGGGTAAAGGTTTTTGTTTAAGTCCACTTTGGGATAAAGCTTTGAAACCATAAACACTTGATCACCATCACAAGCTTCATCTGTAGGCAAAAAGCACTTAACTCTGTCAAGCATTTTGACAGAATGATGGCCCTTTTAACCTAGAATTTATGTTAAGGTTTTTCTTAAAGTCCAATTATTTTTATAACCCTGTGAGATAAAGCTTTGAAACTTGTAGCACTTGTTCACCATCACAAACTGCATCTGTAGACAAGAGTACATAACTCTGTCTAGCATTTTGACAGAATTATGGCCCATTTTTCGCTCACACAAGCAAAGCTCAGGGTGAGCTTATTGGAGACTTGAATGTCCGTCGTCAGTCGTCAACAATTTCTTTGTGAAAACTCTAGTGGTCACAATTTTAGTCCAATCTTCATGAAACTTAGTCAGAATCATAGTCTTAATAAAATCTTGGAAGAATTCGAAAGAGGGACACATGGGGTCAAAAACTAGGTCAAATAGAAGGAAAACATCGTGATTACTCTAGAGTTCAAGTTTTCAGTCCAATCATCATGAAACTTGGTCAGAATGATTATCTCAATAAAAACTCAGATGAGTTCGAAAGTGGGTCATGTGGGTTTAAAAACTAGGTCTCTAGATCAAATAGTAGAAAAGCCTTGTGAACACTAGTGGTCTCATGATTTGTCCGATCTTCATGAAACTTAGTCAGAATGATTGTCTTAGTAAAATGTGGGTTATGTGGGATCAAAAGCTATATCACTAGGTCAAATAGTAGAACTTTGTTAACACTCTAGAGTTCACATTATCAGTCCAACCATCATGAAACTTAATAAAATATCGGACAAGTTTGAAAGTGGGTCATGTGGGTTTAAAAACTAGGTCATTAGGTCAAATAGTAGAAAAACCTTGTGAACACTAGAGGTCACTCTTGTAGCCGAATCTTTATCAAACTTTATAAGAATGATTGTTTTGATTAAATCACGGACGAGTTTGAAAGTGTCATGTATGGTCAAAAACTAGGTCACTAGGTCAAACGGTGGAAAAACCTTGTGAACCCTCTAGGGGTCACATTATTTGTCCGATCTTCATGAAACTTAGTCAGAATGATTGTCTTGGTTAAATATCGGACGAGTTTGGAAGTGGGTCATGGGGGGATCATAAAATAGGTCACTAGGTCAAATAGTACACATTTTTACACTCCAGCGGCCACATTTTAGCTCAATTTCCTTAGACTTGCTCAGATTGTTTGTCTTAGTGATATCAAGGTTGAGGTTGATCATGGGTGAGATTGGATTACAAAGTAGGTCACTAGGTCAAATCTTAGAAAATTACTCAAGAGGTCACATTTTTAGCCCAATCTTCGTTGGTCAGAATGATTGTCTTGATAGAATCAATATTCTAAATCTTTGAAAATCTTGTTCTCCAGAATAACTGCTCATGATCCACTATCAACATTGTTCAAATATTTCCCTCAGGTCAATATTGGTCCTATCCTGGGGCTACCCAGCTATAATCTGTGGTAAACAAGTGAGCGATTAAGGGCCATCTTAGCCCTCTTGTGAATCAGAAAATTTTGGTTAAGCAGAGGTTTCGTTTGATTTGTGATCAAGGCAGCAGAGCGGGGGTATTCCATCACCTTTAGTGATAGTTCTAGTTTGGGATCTGTTCAAGCTTGTATGAAACTATTGATCAAGTATCAAAAGGTTTAGATTCTGATGAGATGCCAAATTAATTTGCGTCCCATCTTGATCCAAGCTGCTCACATATAACAGGTTATGATTGTCATGATCAGGGTTTGTGCAAATTAAAGCAATTATTTCATAACTATTGGAATAGAAAATAAGCATTATAGTAAAACCTCTCTAAACCGGATATGCATGTAAATTAGAATAAATATCGGTCTTGGAGACTGGTGGCAGATTAATACAGAGTCAAAACCATGCTGCAAGTCACACATCTTAATTATTCTGTACTAGAATTCCTGTATAGAGAAATTTTGTTGTATACATCTGTTTGTTTAACCAATTTCCTCATATTGATGCCTTTTGACGCCTCTGTAAAAGTCAATTTCTGAAACCATTGTTATTAATAGAGCATTTGCTCCACAGGATCAAATGCCGTATTTATCATATGGTTTCAAAACTAAACAATTCAAACATTTTCCCTTTTCTCTAGTAAATGCTCCTTTTCGTTAGATTTATTCAAAGATGTTGGGTCTAAAAATAGCCTATGAGGGAATGGGTTAAAGAACAATTGTTCCACAACTATTTTGTTCCACAACTATTTTGTTTTTATAAAGTTGTCTGGTATAGCAATGTTTAAACCTTTCCACCATATAAACATGTTTTTACGCATTTGCAAACAGAGTAGCCCCATATCAGATGGCTCCTAGATATTTATTCCCCCAACACTGAAACTTTGAATAAATCACATATTTACAATACCATGGTAGCTATTCTAGACTGCACGTGAAGCCAATATTTTATTGTTTCTTTAACCAGATTGATGCGTTGTTGCTTGTTTCTCTGCAGTGAGCATAGCATTGATTTTATTTTTGTAATTTGTAGGTACAACTCCTCTAGCACGTAAGTAAATAATTTTAACCCTTACTTTGCGGGACATGAGTCACTAATGTCCTTTGCAAACAGTGCAGACCCAGATGAGAGGGCTCTTAGAGGAGCCCTCTCATTAGGGTCTGTACTGTTTGTCATGCTACACTGTTCTTTAGAAAAAAAGCCTTAAATATTCACCATGAGCTTGACCTGTTTGAATTTTGGAATAATCTATTCGAAAAGTCAGCATTGCATTGGTTAATGACAAAACCAACATTGTATGGGTTAATGACAAACTAATTAAACCTCATTCTGTCATTTTAGACCATTGAATTTAATGGCAACGTAATGGTCAACAATTTCTGTACATTCATTGAGTGAACAAGAAACCTGTTAAAACAGGGTTTGGTAGTACATGTACCAGATTTAACGCTTTAACCCTTTATGTTTACATCTTTTCACACATTGGCAAACAGAGTAGACCCAGATCAGATGGTGCCTATAGCATACAGTAAAACGTCTCTACAACGGCCACTAAATTACATCAAGTATTTTCCGTTAAGGGCAGGTGGTTGCTTAAAGCAAGATGAAAGTAAACCAGAACGCTCCTATAGGAGCGTTCTGTTTTAGTTTCATCTTACTTTAAACAGCCACCTGCCCTAAAATACCAACTATTAACACAATTTAGTGGCCGTTATAGAGATATTTTATTGTATGTATATTTTTTATGAGCAAGCATAAAAGATCCTGATCACACAGCTCCTAAATGAGGAGGGACCTCCTTGGCTGAGTGATTATGGTCTTCGACTGACAATCGCTTAGCCCCTCCTCGCCACTGTGAGTTTGAATCCCGGTCTGGGCATTTGGATTTTTCATGTGAGGAAGCTGACTTGTGGTAGGTCGGTGGTTCTACTTGGATGTTCTTCTGTGCATGAAACAATGCAATTTGTTCATTGCACAGAAGAACCTCCGGGGTCTTCCTCCACCTGTAATTAGCTGGAAGTCATGATATGACTGAAATACTGTTAAAACAACGTCAAACCAGATAAAAACCAAACCTAAAGGAGGAGTAAAGGGTTAACCTCTATCCTGCTTATGTCAGCGTAAGCTTGATATGCAAACAGCATGGATTTATGTGTAGTAACTGAATAGGATCAAAGCTGTTTGACACTCCATCAATAATTTTCTCAAAATCTTATAAATTTGAAATAAATTGCTTCAGATCAAATTAAGCTTATAAATCTGAAATAAATTGCTTCAGATCAAAGCTTATAAATCTGAAATAAATTGCTTCAGATCAAAGCTTATAAATCTGAGATAAATTGCTTCAGATCAAAGTGTTTAAATCCGAAATAAACTGCTTCAGATCAAAGCTTATACATATGAAATAAACTGCTTCAGATCAAAGCTTATAAATATGAAATAAACTGCTTCATGTCAAAGTTTGAGCAGACATTACTTTTCATACAGGATAATGACTAACCCTTTTCATACAGGATAATGACTAACCCTTCTGATGCAGGATAATGACTAACCCTTTTAATGCAGGATACATGTAATGACTAACCCTTTTCATGTAGGATAATGACTAACCCTTTTCATGCAGGATAATGACTAACCCTTTTGTTGGAAAATGAATTTAGTCAGCTATCAACCCTATCCCTCATATAAACGCCTTTCACCCCTTTGCAAACAGAGTAGACCCAGATCAGATGGCTCTTATATATAGGAGCCGTCTGATCAGAGTCCGCTCTGTTTGCGTATGGAATTTTATAGATCTGATTCTACAGTTTCCGAAATGGCCAAACTTTAAATTTCCCTGTTAAATTGGCCGTTATAAGAATTAAGTTAACAGCTATTAATGAAATCATAATTATTTGTGAGTGAAAGGGCTAATTTATCATGTGTTCAATGTTTCGAGGTGTAGTTTTCTCCTTTGGTTTCCAGTACCAGCCAAGGTCATTGTTGAGGGGAATAAGGGACCGGACCTAGATCATTGTTAAGGGGAAAAACGTAATTGGTTTCACCTTGGATAAACTGTTTGTTAAACAAACCACCTCCAAAGGTTAACCTTGATTGCTATGAAACGTTAAGAGGATTCTTGTGAAATGTAATTCTGTTTGAAATTTGGTTTGGCAGCTGTCTCCCCCCCCCCCCCACACACACACATACACACTCAGAGTCAGAGATCATTCGCAAACATCTGATTTCTGTTACCTACATTGTTTGACACTCCTTCAAATCTGATATAATTTTTTTATATAAAAGACATTTATGCATCAAAGTCATATTCATCTATCGTGCCATTGTTAAACCCATTCCCTCATATTGACAACTTTTGACAACTCTGTAAAAGCTACTTTGTGAAACCATTGTTATAAATATAACATTTGCTTCCATAGGAGCAAATGCTCTATTTATCACAATGGTTTCAAACTACAAAATTCTCAAATTTTCCTTTTCTCTAGTTAATGCTCCTTTTCGGTAGATGTTTTCAAAGAGGTTGGGTCTAAAAATAGCCTATAAGTAAAAGGGTTAATGGTGACTCGCTAAGATATGCTGAAATTCAGTTTACTCTGCAGCATGGCTGTATCCATTCCCTCTTAGGCTATTTTTAGACCTAACCTCTTTGAAAAAGTCTACCTAAAAAGAGCATTTATAAGAGAAAAGAAAATATTTAGAATTGTGTAGTATTCAAACCATTCTGATAAATAGAGCATTTGATCATATGAAGCAATTGCTATATTTATCAGAATGGTTTCAAAAAGTGACTTTTACAGAGGCGTCGAAAAGGAATGGTTTCACAATGTCACGATAGATAAATATTATACTTTACTTTCATAGAATTAGACTGCATCTCTTTCAACATGTCGGTATCCAGTCACTGCTATCAGTGTCACGATAGATGAATATGACTTTGATGCATAAATGTCTTTTAGGGCGGAGATGGAATAATTGTGAGGTTGTGCGCCTCTAAACCGGTTTAACCCACCAGTGACATTGTCACTGACTGTTCATAGGCGCTTCTTCCATCTCCCCCTTTTGTTTGTTTGTTATGTCTTTGTGCGTCTCTTTGTGTCTTTTATATGCATGTACATATATATACTCGTTGTGGGTCTGTTTGGCGGCTGTACGTGTGTTTTGTATGTGGTGTTTCCTGAATGACTCATACTTATACTTTACATAGAGTTTTTCAAATTCCAATAAATCTTAATCCTTTTCTATATATGGATATTCATGTCAGATATATAATGACATCATGAATACCTAATTAGTTGAATTTTCATGTTGGTATAATTATGATTTCATCTCATCTGGATCCAAGATGTCTGCAAATACAAGTAACACGTAGTCAATAAAGGTTAACACTTTTCACAATAGAGAGACTTTTTGTTGACTTCGACTATTCAAGCAGAGAAGATGGAGATCAGAATCTCCTGTAGGAGCTGTCTGATCAGGGTCTACTGTGTTTGCTTATGGAATAATAAAGAACTGATTCTATGGTTTATGCAGTGGCCACAAATTGCTTTATTCATAGACCATTATAAAAACATTCAGCTAATTGCAGTCTATATTTCTTAACCCATTTCCTTCTATTTTTAGAAGCAAATGACAATTGTTGCAGATGAAAAGTTACTTAGCACTCTGACCCTGTTCTAGTAGAACAATTGAAGGAAATAATGCATTGCAGATAAAAAATCCTTTGTATTCACAGGATTAAACTGCATCTCTTTCAGCATGTCTGTATCCATTCACTATTGACAATGCCACGATAGATGACTTTGATGCAACTCTCAGTGGTCTTCATTCTGATGTCCGAAAAGCTCTGGATCCAGGCCTGATTTTAACTACATCACCACTGTATTATCTGACTGACTTCAATACAGAAAGACAGGAATTCATTGCTATGGACTTTGCGTCTTTGGTAGAAGTCAGCATGGTGCAGGTCACTTCTAATTTTGTGAAAAGCTTTAAAATTGAAGTTGGTCAGACGAACACTTTCTCTCAGACGGTAAGTACAAACAGCAGATACATATAAACAGTGGTTGGGAATGGAAGTTCACAAACAGCAGATACATATAAACAGTGGTTGGGAATGGAAGTTCACACTTTACTCCATAAATATGCAAATTGAGTAGACCCACATCGGACAGCTCCTATAGGAGCAATCTGATCGGAGTGTACTCTGTTTATGCTTTGGCAAACATTTCATGAGTGAATATGCAATATTTTAAAACTTAACCTATTTAGTATATATGATGTCATAATGTCTTTCTTGAATATTCATGGTGTAAAGTATTAGTTGTGCTTAAAAGATTGAAACGGTAGAATTATACTCATGCAAATAATGTTTGAAGGAGCTTGTTAGCCGTTGTACATAACATGACTGACAAGCAGTTTTTACTACATTTTCTTGAAACTTTACAAAATGCTAGACATAATGTATGTATTGCATGGCCTAATGATAGCCATAATAAATGTATTGCATGGCCTAATGATGGACATAGTGAGTGTTTTGCATGGCCTAATGATGGACATAGTGAGTGTTTTGCATGGCCTAATAATTTGCATGATGAGTTTACTGCATTACCTAATGATGGACATAATGAGTGTACCATGTATGGTAGTCATTTGTGAATGATCTTTGAGTGTTGTTAGTAAGAGTCATATTCCAAGTTCGCTGTCAAGGTTATTTCTCATTCTTTATATTTTTCAGTGGACAAGAAATCTACCAGCAGATGGTCAGGAAAAAACATCCACTGTATATATTCCCATCCTTGGTGACAAGGCAGACTACATAAAAATACATTTCACTCATTTTTATGGAACTTCAACACCCGTTGTCTCCGACCTAACAGTTGATGTGTGCTATGAAGGTAAACCTATTTGAAAACCTTTGCATCATGAATACTCATGTGAGAAATAACAAATGTTTGACCTATGATTAGCTGCACTTTATAATGGCATCATGAGGTCCAGATAAGATGCGCAGATTTTATTTTTCCTCCACCAAGCCCTATATTGTAACCACTTTCAATAATCGTATTGAAGAGATGATTCTAAAATTGGTCACAACATAGGGTTTGGTGGGGAAGTGACGATTTTAGTACCCGAGTATGCTTATTTATCTGTTGCTCAGATGAATATGTGAGTATTTGAAGAAGCAAACAGAGCAGACCAGGTCAGATGGATCCTACAGAAGCCATTTGATCTGGTCTGCTCTGGTCTGCTCTGTTTGCACTGGCGTCCCTAGGAGTTTCTATGAGGAATGATTACCACCATATTACATTTAGATGGTTTTAATCAATTGTTCCTACTGTCCCTATTGAGATGGTTGTTTACCAATCTGCTCCTACTGTCCCTATTGAGATGGTTGTTTACCAATCTGCTCCTACTGTCCCTATTGAGATGGTTGTTTACCAATCTGCTCCTACTGTCCCTATTGAGATGGTTGTTTACCAATTTGCTCCTACTGTCCCTATTGAGATGGTTGTTTACCAATCTGCTCCTACTGTCCCCATTTAGATTGTGTTAACCAATGCGTTCCTACTATTTATGTTTCGGTTGAACTGGATTTTCTCCTTAAAAATGCCCATTCTGTAAAACCCCTAATTATTCTGACAAACTTAATCATTTTTACAACTAAAAAGGTTGTTTCCATGCTCTGGATGATTCATAGTATTTGATTTCCATTACTCGTAGCGGTGAATTTTGTACCTGTGCAATTTTCGGAAGTATCACACTTCCTTCGTCGGCTCTGACTGTTCGACTAGTGCTGGTCAGGTGACCTGGTATCATTTTTATGTTCCATATTCAAGAGCTAATACAATTCAAAAAGCAAACTGAACAGACCCTCATTAGAAGGCTCCTACAGTCTCATCTGGGTCTACTCTGTTTGTAAATGCATGAAGAAGCGTTTGATATGAGGGGAGGGGTTAAACAAATAGCACAGATCATGATCTGTCAGATCAAACTGCTCCTTGTTTTACAAGGGTAATACAGTTAAACTTCGATATCTCGAACTTCAAGGAACCATACAAATTAGTTCGAGTCATCCATTTTCTGATCTGGACAATTTCTTAAGTTCACAGCTTAATGCAGGTCTGAAGTAATGCTGAAAGCTGATGTGGAAGCTTTCTGCATTACTTTAGACCTGCATTAAGCTGTCACATGTGTTTCTACATATGGGTAGTTATACATTTTAGAGCAATTCTGTATTATAAGTTTAGGAAGGACTGTACTTTTAATTGGAGTTATATCGAAGTTCGAATTATCTGAGTTCGAGATTTCGAAGTTCAGTTGTACATGGCTGACTGTACCATTAGTTTCATTCAATCCTTTCCCTGATGCATATTCATTTAAGAAACAATTACCTCATGAATATTGATTAGATAATAACTGCCGAGAGGCAGTGTGTCACTTAGGAATCACTTTTCCGTTGCCTGTATGTCCGTCTGTCTGTCACACTTTCTTCTTTTGGCTGTCATTTCTAAACTAATCTTTATAGAGCTTGTCTTTCTCTCATTGTGGACCATTGATGTAACTAAGGTCCATCACTCTCCATGCAATCCTTTTTTAGTTATTTCCCTTTGTTCACACTTTCTTTTTGTGGCTGTCATTTCTAAACTAATCATTATAGAACTTTCAAATTTCACATGTGTCTTCCTCTCATTGAAGACCATTGATGTAAGGTCCATTACTCTGCATGCAATCCTTTTTTAGTTATTCCCTTTTGTTTTGATTTCACTCCAGCATATTGACAGTTTTTGTGTCAGCTGCGAGCAGGTGACACATGTGTTCCTCTAGTTGATAATGACATATGAACACATAACATTTTGGTTCAGGCAGAAACTATAGAATCAGATCTATATTCTACCATAAGCAAACAGAGCAGACCCTTTTAAGATGACTCCAATAGGAGCCATCTGATGTTGGTCTAGTCTGTTTGCAAACATGTGAAAAGGCGTTGAAAGACGTTAATATGAAGGAAAGGACTGAAATTATCCAAACAATGTCAGATTGACTTAATCTGCTTTAAAAACATTCCAATAAGGAGCTTGTTCATGTAAAGAGAACATTGCAGACGCTGCACAGAATGATGAATGCCATCTGGGTCTTCACAGATTTTCACAGATTTTGAGTTTTGAATTTTCCAAGTTCTTCCGGTCATATGGGTTGTTTGCTAATTCTAGAAACAACTACGACTACAACTACACAAGTAAGCACCACCACTACACCTTTCGAGACGACCTCACCAACTGCGACCACAACTACAACTGTAAGTGTAATTGTAGCTGAGTTTGTAGAATGTTAGTTTTTGGATTGATAGGTTTCAGGTTTTATCCCCAATCAGGTCTTAAAATGGCACTTGTGAAGCACCAGGTATATGAGGATATTGTGAATTTGAGTTGATTTAAGCCCCACCATGTATCAGTTTATGGCAATTTAACCTTCTCCCTGTTCTATGTTTTTTTCCAAATTTCAATACCTACTGGATATTCATGGACAACATAGTTATACAGAAATATGGAAGCCATATTAGAAAGTAAAGAAACAGATAATTCAAAATTACATTAGTAAACAGAGCATCAGACAGCTCCTGTAGGCACTGTCTGGTCTTTTGTCTACTCTGTTTGCAAATGTTTGAAAATGTGTTCATATGAAGGAAAGGGTTTTTCCCTGTTCTATGTTTATTTCAACTTTCAATACCTACTGAATATAAAAAGTTATAATGCAATACGGAAGGTGGAATGTTGTAGCTATTTTAGAAAGTATAGAAACAGATCTTTGAAATTCCATTGGCAATCAGAACAGACCCTAATCAGATGGTTCCTATAGGAGCCAACTGATCTGGGTCTACTCTGTTTGCAGATGCATGAAAACCCTTTATATAAGGGAAAGGGTTAAAGAACAATAACTCTGTCACTGACTCACTGCCAATCTTGTGTATGTGATCTCCTTTGCAGACAGTTTGGATCCAGATGAGATGCTTAGTAATTCTGCATCTCATCGGGATTTAAACTGTTCATTACTATGATTACGTGTTTTTAAACAGAAAGAAGAACATTCAAGAACGAACATTAAAGCAGATTATGAAGCTGGTAAGAGGTAGCTGTATTGAAATGGCTTGACGATGTACATGTACATGCATGAGAAAATCATACTAGGCACGGCGCGCCCCAGATTAGGGTACTCCTGCCGCATAAATCTGGTTTCAATATAACAAATAAAACTGTTTATGAAATTGAAATATTTTTCTAAACAGCACAGAGTTTTATAGTATGTTTATTATGAACCTTGGCGTTTAAAGTAACTCAAATGTAATATTTATAAAAGTTCTTTAAAATTAAGGCATGTTGCCAAATATATTTTAAAGGCATATAAAGGCATGTTGCATGCGACATGCCTTAACCCGTTACTCCATAAATACGCATTTCTTACGCCTTTTGCAAACAGAGTAGACCTGTAGGAGGCGTCTGATCAGGGTCTGTTCTGTTTGCTGATCACACAATATGGATTTGATTCTATAGATTCTGCCTTTGCCAAAACTTTCTGTGTTCCTTATGCTATTAGAAGAATGCATCGAAATTGTAGCCATGTATTCAGTTTTCATTACGTGAATATTCATGGAGGAAAGGGTTAAATGCCTGGGGGGGGGGGAACCCTGCTAGGGCATACTGAACTGGAAAAAATCCGTATGTGATGTTTTAGTAATATTTATCTAGTTTACTTTATACCGTATTATCTCTGATAAATGCCCCTTGGGGCATAACCTTTACCCTTTCCCTCATATAAACGTGTTTTCACGCATTTGCAAACCAAGTAGACCCAGATCAGACGATCAGGGTCTGCTCGGTTTGCTAATGGAATTTGAAATATCTGTTTCTTTACTTTCTAAAAAGACTTCAATTTTCCACCTTACACATTTCGTTTTAACTATTTTGTCCATGAATATTGAATAGGTATTGAAGTTTGGAATAAACATAGAACAGGGAAAGGGTTAATAAAGGGAGACTCTTGCATTTATACATCGGTGGTTGCTTAATGCAGAATGAAAGCAATACAAAAAGCTCCTAGGAAAACTTTCTGTATTGCTTTCAGTCTGCATTAAGCTACCATCTGTATTTTGAAGAAGCTGTATTTCTTTATTAACAGGTTTAGTTGTTTATCATAGTTCAAGCCCTTGGTTACTTAAGCCTACAATTTAGGTACAAGCCTTTGGTAACTTAAGCCTACATTTTTAGGTACACACCCTTAGCTACTTATGCCTACATTTTTAGATTCAAGCCCTTGGTTACTTATGCCTACAGTTTAAGGTCCAAGCCTTTGGTAACGTGTGCCTACTATTTTAGGTACAAGCCCTTAGTTACTTATGCCTACTATTTTAGGTACAAGACCTTAGTTATTTATGTCTGCAGGTTTAGGTACAAACCCTTGGTTACTTATGCCTACAGTTTTAGATACAAACCCTTGGTTACTTATGCCTACACGTTAAGGTACAAGCCCTTGGTTACTTATGCCTACACGTTAAGGTACAAGCCCTTGGTTACTTATGCCTACACGTTAAGGTACAAGCCCCTGGTTACTTATGCCTACACTTTTAGGTACAAGCCCCTGGTTACTTATGCCTACAAGTTAAGGTACAAGCCCTTGGTTACTTATGCCTACACGTTTAGGTACAAACCCCTGGTTACTTATGCCTACAAGTTAAGGTACAAGCCCTTGGTTACTTATGCCTACACGTTTACGTACAAGCCCCTGGTTACTTATGCCTACAGTTTGGACCAATACCATTCATGTAAATAGAAGTGATCTCTCCAAGTCAGACGACTAGAGGGGTACTGGTATTTGTCTTGTGTCACAGCAAAGATGGGGAACAGAATGATTTTAAACAGACTACGCTTGGCCATAGATCCCCACTTGAGGGATAACCAGAACGGCTTCCGACAGAAACGATCAATAGCTGCCCAGATCCTCGCGTTGAGGAGGACCATTGAAGAAATCAGGAAAAACAATTTGCCTTTGACTCCATCCATCGAGGCAAGATGATGAGAATACTTTAAGCATATGGCGTCCCACCAAACCTGTTGTGTGCAATTGAATCTATGTACTCTAGCACGCGATCCAAGGTCCCCTAATGGGGACAGTGAAGAGATCGGGATCACAGCAGGAGTATTGTAAGGAGACACCCTAGAACCCTATCTATTCATCTGTGTGCTTGAATATGCCCTTAGACAAGCTACCCAGGGATAAGTAGTGGACCTAGGGCTTACCATCACACCCCGGAGATCACTAAGAACACCTGAGGTCGCCCTTACTGATCTTGACTTTGCAGATGACATTGGTCTCCTCTCCAACAACATACAGCAGGCACAGGTTCTTCTAACCAGAGTGGAGAAAGAGTGTGCAAAAGTCAGTTCTTCGGGCAATCACAAGAACACCATTCCTTAACCACTATTGAAGGCTTATCGCTTAAGGAGGTCCAGGACTTTAAATACCTGTGATCATTGGTCAATACCTCCACGAAAGATATCAAGGTTAGAAAGGATCTTGCATGGAAAGCTAAGAGTGGTTTAAGCTCACACATGTCACGCGAAATCAAGCTCAGCTTTGTCTTTGTGACCGCTGAGTCCGTCTTGCTCTATGGCTCGGAATGCTGGACAATCACCTCACAACTCCAGAGCTCCCTTGATGGCTGCTACACCAGGATCCTAAGACAAGTCCTGCACACCAACCCAAGTCAGCACATTGAAAACAAACCCCTTTTAGGATGTTCCAAGAATAACAGACAATATTGCCTACAGAAGAATGGGACTTGCTGGGCATTACTATCGACACCCAGAGCTGTCAGCGAGTAAATTAGTGCATTGGAAATGGACCCGAGGAGGACCATGCTCAATAATGGTCGACATCCTGATGCAGGATCACCCCAGATGAGTAATGCCGAAGGATAATGGAACGGACAGATTGGAGGGAGAGAGAGAGAGAGAGAGAGAGAGAGAGAGAGAGAGAGAGAGAGAGAGAGAGAGAGAGAGAGATAGAGAGATAGAGACGGGGATTTTCTATTGGATACTGTTTGGTATTTTCAAACAGTATAGACCCAGATTATTTTTTTTTATCTAATTGATATTGACACAGGCATTAATTCTCACATGAATAAATCTCCGCTTAGTAAATAAACAGGACAGTATCTAAGCATTTACTAAATGAATAAGGAGAGTAGAACCAACGACCAAGGCAGGTTATGGTAAACTAGATTTATTCCCACCTACATTTCGACTATACAATAGTCTTCATTAGGGGCACATTCAATGAATATTTATTTAAGACAATGCCTTTATGAATATGAAACAGTTTAATATTAATAATGCCATATAAACAAATTAATGCTCTGCATCTACTCTATCAACAAATGCATAAATACATCTTTATCCACTGTACAGGGTTAACCCTTTACATACTCTGTATTAAGCCCAAATTTTAATATCCACTGAATATTCATGAACGAAATAGATATAATGAAATATGGAAGGTGGAATATTTTATTCATTTTAGAAAGTAAAGAAATACATCTATCAATTTCTATTAGCAAACAGAGCATACCCTGACCAGACGGCTGCTATTGGAGCCATCTGATCTGGGTCTACGCTGTTTGCAAATGTGTGAGGGAAAGGTTTAATTAATGAGTAGGTAACATTTGACTGCAGACTGAGGAGACAGCTCCCACTGGAGCCTTTTGCTGCAACTTCAACTTTTATTAAGTATACATAGATACATGCCTATAACAAAAATAGTACAGCTGCTAAGGCAGATTTTATGCCAAAATTGTTCAGTTTTTGAAGAAAGCATGACACTTTGTGTATGATGTCTTTGATACCTATAGTTTATGGAAAAAAACTAGACCCAAAAAAATAACGCATTCTGGCGGCCGCCATTTTGAATTCCAATATGGCTGCCAAAATTTAGGCGTAAAATTGTAGTAGGTACTCTAGCTTGACCATTTCCTGACTAAACTTGATCAAACTTGGCACACATATTAAATGACATCAAATCTAAACCAGGTTCGATAATCAGTAAGATTGCATGAAACAGTCGAGAGTTATTGCCCTTTAATTAGTGAACATATAGCAAAATATAACAGTGTCCACTTTAAATCTTGACTCTGGCTTAACAATACACATCAAACGAAATAAAAACATGTTTGTGGTATTAAAATTCGACCATGTTCTTCTTCACCTAAGAATTTGGTAAAAACAGACCCCAAAATTACCCTCACCTCACCCTCTTCTCTTAGCGGCCACCATATTGCATTTAAATATGGCCGCACACTTTTAGCCATTTACTAGCATTACTAATGACATTATTGAGTATATGAAAGAGTTTCAAAGCAAAATATAAATTTAAAGAATATCTATTTAAGTGTCGGTGTAGAACATTTACGCAAAGGCTGACTTAACCTTTAGCCTGCTGATCCAAAAATTATTTGTAGAAAATGTCATCGATTTCAGTTGTCACTGTTCATTTATCTTGCATTTCTTTTCAACAGCACAGTCAGTGTATGAAATAGTTTGGATCCTGATGAGACGCCGAGTTACTTGGCCTCTCATCTGGATCCAATCTGTTTACAAAGGCAAGCTAAAGGTTAATATGTACACAGGATAGGTAACCAATATCACGCTGCTAGAGGAAACAATGTCTGCCGAGGCTGTTGTTTTCATTAGATGTACATTTAAATAATACTAGCATAAAGTGCCGCAAACGGACTATGTCCGTGTAGAAAAAAGCCTAACAAACCAAACTGCAAGGATGCAGAAGGCTAATCAAGCATATAAATTTTGCTAAATGATGCCAAAGGAGTTCAGATTTGTGAAGCCAGACGAGATTCCTGATGTCCAGAGGTTGCCAATCGACTGGAACTGATGCATTCTTTGTCAAAATGTTTCACCATAGCCTCTTTTACATACATGGAATGGTCGAGGGCGAGGTACAAGTGAAGCTACAGGAACAGGTTACCAATCTTAAAATTACTAATTTCAAGGAACTTGGAAAAATTCCTCTGAGCATATCAGTGTACAAACTTGATGGTGGGATTGGTGTTGTTGAGACTTTACAAAAGAACAGGCCAGCTGGCATTAGACTTGCTGAAATTTATTTAGTGACTTGAAGCTCCACCGGCAATCATACCGTGCACAAGAACCAGATTACCAGCAGAGCAGTGTGGCGAGCCAAGTTAAATTGAGTAGCATTCAAGATGCTCATACTTCTATGGTAGATGCGTCCAGTTGCTTTTTCTATGAGAGAGAGTCTGACACTGCAGGTATTCATGAGGCAAGAACCACAGGGATGGACCACACATATCGAATTATGCATCAGAACTAAAAGACATCAAGCTGTTGGCAAAACTGGCATCATGTAATAAGGTAGCATTGGAGACCAAGTACCACAATACTTGTTTATAACAGATACAAGCGGGGTGTGTCTGAAACTGTTCCTGTCTTTCGCCTTGTTGACCCTGTTTCTGTTTACACTTAAAACTGAACTGAATCCAGATTATACAGAGAAAGTCGATTCTACACGCTTATTATTAGAGAACAGCTTTTCTCTCATGGACATATCTTCAATGGATCCCTGTGTAATGATTCAGTAGGATATTCCGTTCCAAATACTCTGTTAGCACTTGTTAGTATGGTTTTGGACGGTACTAGTATCGAATCATAGACATCTAGGGAAGTCTCCTCAACCCAGGCAGCGCAAATATCATCTGAGCTCATCATTTTCAATAGTATCCGAGGTATTAATGGTCTCAGGAAAAATGCTGTCTACCAAAGCAGTGTAAGAGATACTCCAATACCTATCTATCTTGGTCTGAAAGTCAACGCCAAAACACTGAATCGTGATCTGATAGATTGTTTTCACCAACATGGTCTTGCCATATCACTTGATCGAGGTCTTAGGATATATTATCAATTGCTCACATAATAATCAAGCGTTTTGAAAATAATGGCGTAGACTGTCCACCTCAGCTGAAAAGGGGGTTGTTCACAACAGGGCAAGTTGATAAAATTGGTCACACTTCAAGCTCGGTAACTGCAGCTGATTCTTTCCATGGGACTGCTTAATATTTGTGTCAACATCCAATAGCAGACAACCAAGGAACAGATCATGATCCAATAACGGTTGCCGAAATGGAGCCAAGAAAACAAATTGCCCCTCTTCCTTTGGCTTACACAAACATTCTGCCAGCTCTATCCATGCTAAAGGAATTCAAAGCACCAATAGTCCATGAACATTTGCAGACTATAAGATGGAGCACAACTGGCTTGCAAAACAGGTATCTTTGATGAAAAGCGAAGACATTATCAAAGGTGATTTTATATACATTTGTATTGGGATGCATGTCATTCTAGTTGTCAAGTACTATCTTCTAAGCCTGTTACAAATATTGATTTGATGCCAATGTTTTGAGAAGATCCTCACTCTTTTGCTACATAAATAACCAGCAGCGCAGTTTCTTATTCCAGGACAGACCCCTGTCTTGACCATGTACCAACCACTGTATGCCTTGGAAAAGCAAATTCAATGGAGAGTCCCTGATCGTTTCGGTACGAACAAGGACGTGGTTTTGTTGGGTCCACTTCATATAAAAATGGCAGGCTTGAAAGTAAATGGTGATTTGCTTGATGGAAACGGTTGGTCTCACGCTATTGGCCAGGCAAAGGTTGCTACAAAAGGAACTGTTGGTAGTTTCATACACGTGTCGCACGTAACAAAGACAAGGAAATCTTATCATGTTACTGCAGCTGCACTCTGTATATCAAGAGAGATAGACACTTGGATATTTGTGCACTTCCTAGACACCATGCTGGTTTCAAAACGATGATTATAAGGACGGTTCATACTGATGTCGTTGTTCTAACTGCTGCTTATTTCCACAGTTTAGCAAACATCGAACATAGCATTTGGAACGGGAAAACATTTCCGATTCATTCCTATACATGAGATTTTATCTACACTGACTACCCAGTTGTCTCAAGACCAGCTGTTTTTGTGTCACCTGCCGAGAGGCAGTGTGTCACTTAGGGATCACTTATCCGTCGTCTGGATTTCTGTCTGTCTGTCTGTCTGTCTGTCTGTCTGTCCGTCCGTCCGTCCGTCCGTCTGTCCGTCACACTTTCTTGTTTTGCCTGTCATTTCTAAACCATTCATTATTGAGCTGTCAAATTTCACATGTGTCTTCCTCTCAATGAGGACCATTGCTATAACTAAGGTCCATCATTCTGCATGCAATACTTTTTGAGTTATTCCCCTTTTTCTGATTTTCGCACTCCAGCATATTAACACTTTTTGTCTCAGTTGCGAGCAGGTGACCCATGTGTTCCTCCGAACACTCTTGTTAAATTGACTTTATCGGCTAGGATCTGACTTCTTTCTTTGTCAACTATTTGAAGAAGTCTGCATGACCAGAAGTCATCGACATGTCGCCCTGTTAACGCCATGCTTTCACAGAACATTGAGAACAACCCCCAACCAGAGCTGCACTGAAGCAGCATGTCAAGAGAGCTATATACCAAGCAGTGCATGTATGAGGCCAGTCACTGACATTGCAACAATTGATTCCAGATGTAACTGACTGGGGATGGGAGCTCTTATAAAATGTCGGGTACATGCCAAAATGGACCACCTTGCCTATTGCTGAAGAAACATGCCCGGAACTCATAGCATGCAAGTGCAGCAAAACATGCAGGGGTCGTGTAAATGCTTCAATGTAACTATGGAGTCACACTTTGTAAATGCGGTGGGAACTTTCGACTGGGTTAAGCACTGTTCAATCCCATGTTCAGATGAACAAACAAAAAAGAATGCATGGCTTATCCGGCAGAATATTATAAAATTTTGCAACAGTCACCATGCCGTCCATTATGATCGCAACAAGTATTGATTCAGATTAGAAAAGCAATGGTCAAGACATCTATTCAAGAGACAACATTATATCAAATCAACTAACTAATAACTATATTTTGCCATGAATCTATGCCAATAAACATTGTCCTTGAGTTTGATCAAAATTGAAAACAAAATGGTAATGATAGGGAGCAGACAGTGCCGAAACTGATCAAAATCATACAATCAAGGGCAATAACTCTAAAATCTCTAGAGAAATCTGGCTGTTAATCTAGTTTTTGTGAGATGTTTTACCAATAAACATTTTCAATAAGTTTTATACTGATTGATACAAGATTTGTTCAGATAGAGAGCAAAAACTGCTGAATTCGCTTATTTTCGCTAGTTCAAGGACAATAACTCTGGTTTGTCAAAGGCAATCTGACTGATTATCAAACTTAATTGAGATTTTATATCCCTGGACTCTTTCATGAAGTCTGATTAAGATTGAAGAAGAAATGGTCAAGTTAGAGAGCGGACAATATTCTGAGTCACGCCATTTCGGCGACCATTGTGGATTTCAACTTGGCGGCCGCCAGGGGGCGTAATTGTTTGGGGGTCTATTTTTTCATAAACTTTAGGTATCAAAGACTTCATACACAAATATTCTGAAAATTGGTGAGCCCTCGAAAGCAAAAGTAGAAATGCAAATGAGAAAATTGCGGACCCGGTTTTATTGAGTCTGTTCATGAGTAGTAATTAAAAGTGCAACACTACTCACGCCTCCTAGCACCGGCTTAAGCTGTATTCAATTTTCAAAACTAATAGCATGAAAACCAATGATCCCGAATGACCAGAAAATATAACAACACTGAGAATGAAGTACGGGGCGACTTTTTACGACCGCCACACAAGCACTTTAACACCTGCTGTTGTGAAGTACATATATTCTGAAAATGGGTGATCCCTCGAAAGCAAAAGTAGAAATGCAAAAAGAGAAAATCGCAGACTCGGTTTTATTGAGTCTGTTCATAAGTAGTGATTAAAAGTGCAACACTACTCACGCCCCCTAGCACCGGCTTACTCAGTATTCAATTTTCAAAACTAATAACATGAAAACTAATGATCCCGAAGGACCAGAAAATATAACAACACTGAGAATGAAGTACGGGGCGACTTTTTACGACCGCCACACAAGCACTTAACACCTGCTGTTGTGAAGTACATATATTCTGAAAATGGGTGATCCCTCGAAAGCAAAAGTAGAAATGCAAAAAGAGAAAATTGCGGACTCGGTTTTATTGAGTCTGTTCATGAGTAGTAATTAAAAGTGCAACACTACTCACGCCCCCTAGCACAAAGTTTCATGCTTTCTACAACAACTGAACAATTCTGACGCTTAGCAGCTGTATTAAACACATACCTATCATACACTAAGCGACCACCTGTCCTTATGACCTATAAATAAAACTTCTGAATTTCTGTCCTTCACTAACCGACCACCTGTCCTTATGACATATAAATAAAACTTCTGAATTTCTGTCCTTCACTAACCGACCACCTGTCCTTAAGACCTATAAATAAACTTATTTGTACCTAAACCTGCAGTTTTAACTCCTGCTGGGAGCCATCAGATCTGCATTTACTTTGTTTGCTAAGGCATGGAAATACATCTATATCAGTTAATGGGATTGAATCTACTTTCCTTCTAGCTATCTTGGTTTAGAGACATTTAACAGTTATTATCCTATGAGATTTTTTTTTAAAGCAGCCTGTTATAGAGAGATTTAATGGTACATGTGTATTATCCTATGAGATTTCTTTTGAGCAGCTGCCTGTTTTAAAGAGATTTAACAGTTATTATCCTATGAGATTTCTTTTGAGCAGCTGCCTGTTATAAAGGGATTTAATGGTATTATTCTACGAGATTTCTTTTGAGCAACTGCCTGCTATAGAGAGATTGAATGGTATCCTACAAGATTTCTTTTGAGCAAGTGCCTGCTATCATAAAGATATTTAGTGGTATTCTACGAGATTTCTCTTGAGAAGTTTCTATAGAATCATTTTACTGTACATGTATTATCTTTCTTTTCAAACCAGGCGACTGTTTGTGAACTACCATATCAGCAATGTAATGATTCAAGAAATTGTGTCATATATTGCAATGGTGAACCTGAGTGTGACGATGGTTCAGATGAAAGTGAAGAAATATGTGGTAAGATCTCCTTGAGCCCTTTCCCTCATAGAAACTTGTTTTCATGCATTTGCAAACAGAGTAGACCCAGACTAGACGGCTCCTAGAGGAGCCGTCTGATCAGGGTCTGCTCTGGAATTTGAAAGATCTGTGTCGTTACTTTCAAAATGGCTACAATATTCCACCTTTCATATTTCATTATGTCCCCGTTGACGATAGTCAGGGGGCATTATGTTTTGCACATGTCCGTCCGTCCGTCCGTCCGTGTGTCACGCTTTTAGGTGCAGTTGGTTGTCACAGTTTTTCAAGTGTTATAACTCAGTAATTTCTACACTTATATACATAAGACATCACATACACATCAATTACCATCTGTGCTATCATTTGGCACCACGCCCATGCTGCTCGCAAGCCCAAGGTCAAGGTCAAATGACTTACATTTTTTACGTGCAGTTGGTTGTCACATTTACGTGCAGTTTTTTGTCACAGTTTTTTATTGTCTTATGTCTCCCTAACCACAATAGCTATTGCCATGGAATTGCATATACACATTAAACACCATCCATACTTTCATTGCACACCCAGCCCATGCTGCCCGCAAGCCCAAGGTCAAGGTCAAATGACTTGGAAATTTTACCTGCAGTTGGCTGTCACAATTTTTTCTTCGTCTTATATCTCTCTAACTATTGTAGCTATTAGCATTGAATTGCATATACACATAATATAGCATCTATACCTTCATTGCACACCCAACCCATGCTGCCTGCAAGCCCAATGTCAAGGTCAAATGACTTAACAATTTTACGTGCAGTTGGTTGTCACAGTTTTTTCATCGTCTTATATATCACTAACCGCTAAAGCTATTGGCATGGAATTGCATATACACATTCAACACCATCCATACTTTCACTACGCACCCGGCCCATGCTGCTCGAAAGGCCAAGGTCAAGGTCAAATGGCTTGGGAATTTTACGTGTAGATAGGCAAGCACCCACACGGGAGCATCTGAATTTTCTAGTTATAACTTCTTTGTCCATTAATATTCAGTTGGTATTGACAATTGGAATAAACATAGAACAGGGAAAGGGTTAACACATTTTCACCCCTTTCCAAACAGAGTTGATCAAGATCAAATGTCTCATGTAGAATAATTAAGGAAGAATAATAAAGGAATGCGGGCCTACATGTTTCTCTTTCATTAACCTTGGAACATGAGAGTTTACTTTTTTTTGCCAAAAATGTAAAAAAAAATCTGTCTGGAGCCATAGCTCAGAGTGTTTGGTATTTGTTTGGTATTTGTTTGGTATGAAACTTTGTGCAAATGTTAAGTAGTATAAGGAAACTTGGCCCTGCACGTATCATTCACATTTACATTGGGGCACCAGAGTTATGGTCCTTTATTCTAATAACATACTTAACCTTTTTGTATGTTCTTAGTTTTTAGTGTAAGGAAATGTTGCACTGCGAGTATTATTTGAATTCGCCATAGAACACACCGGAGTTTTGGCCCTTTGTTTGCCTGAAAAAATAATGTTTATGTCCGTCTGGAGTTTCATATCCCAGACAAGGTTAAGTGTATTTCTATGAAACTATGTATAAATGTTCAATACTACATGTATAAGGAAATGTAGCCCTGCAAGTAGTATTGTATTGTTCTTTGAACATCAGAATTATGGGCACTTGTTTGCAAAAAAATAAACTTTTTGTCCATCCAGAGTCATATCTCAGAAACTGTTAAGAATTTGTCTATGAAAGTTTGTGTAAATTTTAAGTATCATAGAGAAATGTAGTCCTGCAAGTGTCATTCACATTGATCTTGAAACACCACAGTTATGGTCCTTTGTTTTTACCAAACAAATAATTATTTTGTCCATTTGAAGTCATTTCTCAGAAACAGTTTGAAGTTTTCCATTGAAACTTAGTGTAAACGTTCAGTAATATAAAGAAATATAAGAAACACTTACATTGGCCTTGATGTACCAGAGTTATGACTCTTTGTTTGCAAACAACTTAACCGTTTTTGTCCGTCTGGGATATCAATTCAGCAACTTTGCTTTGTCTTACTTGTTCTCCAGGTCAGGTTTAGAGATTATTCATGAAACTGGGGCCAGCCACTGTATTTTCAATTCTGAACCAGTGTTGGTTTCAAACTCTTGCAGTACGATTACTGCACAAGTACAATCTACCTTGTTATGACCTTTAGATCTCACTGAGTACTAAAACTCCTGAAACTGATAGAAATATCCAGTTTGCCAATTTGATGACTAGTTATTTGTGAATTTGTGAATAGAACTATAAAAGTTTTGTGCTAAGCCATCAATTTGCATTTTTGCAGGAACTACAACCACAACTTCTACCACTACAACACCGACAACAACAACAACTACACGTATGTACAACCTCTAGTTCTTGTCTTACAAATCATGATATGACTGGTGTTTACCGGCAACTTGTATCCACCGACCTGAGATAATGAAACATTGAAGTTTGAGCATGAGCTCTATATTGATGTCTGCCCAGTCTCCTACAGGAGAGATCAAATTTGGGTCCTCTCCATTTGCAACATGTCAAAAAACAATACAATTTCTATGTACTTGAGACATACCGGTATATATTTACAAATTTGGAAATAGTAGATTCTAATCTGACAGGTCCTGTTAGGGCTGTTTGCAAAGGTGTAAGATAGGATATGTATTGAGTAAAGGGTTAAAAGTTTGTATAAATTGTCATTTTTGAAGCAGCAACTATCAATCACGATGTAGAATTGGCAAAGCTATGTTTGGATCCGATGAGTAACGTCATATCTCATTAGGATACAAACTGGGTGATATAGTGATGGTATTAGAGAGGTTTCGATTTCTTACTTGTAAGTGTACGTATACGTGTGTCTACACGTACACGTTCCTGAATTTTCAAAATGTTTCGAAATCTGATAACGTGTACCCGTGCGGGTAATTTGTCTTACAATACGACTTCTTGCGGGGCCATGCCATTTTCTTAAAAATAAATGAGATTAGGAGGAACTAGAAATTGCATAAAGTAGGAGAATTTGGCCACAAAGTCGAATTAACATAGAAAGAAAATAGATATACGGACAGACAGACAGACAGACAGACAGACAGACTGACAGGCGTGTAGGGAGACAGATAGATAAACAGACTGATCGATAGACAGATAGACAGACAGGCAGATAGATAGAAATATTGATAGACATACAGAATGATAGACATAGATAGACAGACGAACAGATAGACAAATAGATACATATAGATAGACAGATAGATATACAGATAGGTAGACAGCTAGATATACAGATCGACGGGCAGACAGTATACAGGCATAATGACAGACAAACAGACAGGCAGACAGATAGACAGACAGTCAGGCAGTCAAGTCAAGTCAAGTCAAGTATTTTTTATTTACAAGTCGGTGCAGAATTAACAAATAACATAAGAGCGACAGAGCTTTTAACACCAACATTTCATACACATACACAATACATCACGGATATAGAATCACATATAATTAGCATAAGAGCAACATTAAACAATCATGCAGTAAAATAAGCATAAGATCGCAGTCAGACAGGCTGGCAGACAGACAGAATTGAAAGACAGACGGCTGGGCGGAGGGATGGGTGGGCGTACGAATGGACAGACAGACTGACTGAGTCACAAATACGAAGCAGACACACCAAATCGGCACAAAACACCCCATGACTCGGTTCAGATGAACTTTTCAACTGGGTCACAAAATATGATATTAAACACATTTAATTTCACTAATTTCACAAGTTACAGACTCTAGAGCAAGTACGGTGGTGATTTCCATTGATTATTCATGTCTACCTTCCTATGATATACTTTGACACCGAGGAGTGTTTGTCAGAAAGTGATTGTTACGCTAAGTTATGACGATTTGACCATATGTATGCGTGTTTTAGTGTCTTTCATTCATTTGTTTGGTTTGTAGAGGGGGTGGGGGTAGGATGGGGGTGGTGGTGGTGGTGGGGGACTAGCACGCGCCGAACACCTGCGAGTTTGATAAGGGTCTTCACTATGTGCTGCCGTGCCAATCTAATTTAAAGTTATTAACCAATTCCGCCATAGGCTAATTTTTAGGCCCAACATCTTTGAATGAATCTACCGAAAAGGAACATTTACTAGAGAAAAGGATGTTTTTAGACTTGTGTTGTATTGAAACCAATTGTGATAAATAGAGCCTTGGTAGACTTAGTTTGTAATACAACAATAAATGACGGTCAAAGTTTCCATGGAATACAATTGCAGCGACAACAACTACCCCATATTGTGTATACCGATGTCCAAGTGGACTATGTTTAGAATCTCATCAGGTCTGTGATGGTACAAAAAACTGCCCTGATGGTGCAGATGAACGCGACTGTGGTAAGAACTTGTTCTGTGCTGTACGTTGTGTTGTGTGTTGTTTATATCAGACATAATAATTACAACATAAACTATTGTGACTACTTAAAAGAATAGTAAGTGTATGAATTTTGTAAATGTACACAGTTTTTTTAGCTCACCTGGCACGAAGTGCCAAGGTGAGCTATTGTGATCGCCCTGTGCCCGGCGTCCTTCGTCTTCCGTCGTGCGTCGTCCACAATTTTTTCAAATGGCTTCCTCTCCTAAATCACTGGGAGTATTTCAACTAAATTTCACAGAAATGTACCTTGGGTGGTCCTCTATCAAGTTTGTTCAAATCATGACCCCGGGCCAAAAATTGGCCATGCTCTGTGGCTTATCAGTTTTTTTTAAAAAAATCTTTAAACATCTTGCTCTGAAACCACAAATCCTGGATGTTAGATATTTGGTATGTAGCATCATAAATGGTCCTCTTCCAATGTTCAAATTATGACCCGGGCCAAAAATGGCCCTGCCCGGGGCTTTTAGTTTTACATAGACTTATATAGGAAACTCTTTAAAAATCTTCTTCTCTGAAACCACATACCCTAGATATTTGGTATGAAGCATCATAGCCTTATAGACCTCTACCAAGTGTGTTCAAATTATGACCCCGTGCCAAACATGGCCGCATCCCTTATCAGGGTTTTTTAATCTTTAAAAATACTCTTCTCTGAAACTACAAACCATAGAGCTTTGACATTTGTATGTAGCATCATCTAATGGTCCTCTACCAGGTTTGTTAAAATTATGAGCTCGGGCCAAAACTGGCCCCAACCCGGGGCTTATCAGTTTTACATAGACTTATATAGGAAAATCTTTAAAAATCTTCCTTTCTGAAACCACATACTCTAGAGCTTAGATATTTGGTATGAAGCATCACCTAATAGACCTCTACTCAGTTTGTTAAAATTATTGTTCAAAGAATTTGATTCCATGCAGAACTCTGATTGTCATGGCAACCAATGTCGAAGAAGAAATAGAAATCTTCCCCTAGGGTAAAAATTGGCTCTGCCCTAGGGGTCACAAATTTTACTGAAATTTTTAAAAATGTTGTTGTCAAATTCCGTACGGCTGCCAAATTTGGTATATTACTAAGCATCATCTAAGATTGCTTGAAATTTGCCCCTTGGGTCAAATTGGTTCTGTCCAGAGGATCAAAAGTTCAACATAGTAAAAACTTCAAAAGCCTATTGTCTGAGGCTCATAAGCTTAGATCTGCGATATTTGTTTTGTAGTATTATCTAGCAGACATCCTCAAAGATTATTCAAATTTTGCCCCGGGGTAAAAGTGACCCTGCCCTTTGGGTTGTCAGTTTACATAGAGTTATGTTGTGAAATCTTCAAACATCTTCTCTGAAATTAATATGGTCAGAGCTTTGATATAGAAAACATAGCAAACCAGGTGAGCAATACAAGGCCATCATGACCCTCTTGTTTGACAAGGGCAAAAACTGTAGAACCATATCTTAATTGTTATACCACCACTTCTTTAGAAGTGGGGGCTATATTGGAATGACACATGTCGGCACATGTCGGTCCATACGGATTTACGTCCGGAGCATTAGTCCTAAAGTTTTGTAGGCACAAATGTGAAACTTTACATATGGATAGAGGGTGATGAGAGGATGTGCCGTCAACAAGGCTTGTAACTCCTATTCATTTTTGAAGGAGTTATTCCCCTTAGTTTATTTTTCAGAAGCAATTTGTTGTCTAGAATATTTGTTGTCTAGTAATATAGGCACAACAGTGAACTTTTATATATGAATAGGGGGTGATGAGAGGGTATGCAGTCAATAAGGGTTGTAACTCTAAATTCATTTTAAGGGGTTATTCCCCTGTGTTACTTTTCATAAGCAATTTCTACTTCTACATTTCTTCACGAAATAACCTCAAATTTTGGCATATGCATTTATAATGATGTGTAGATGTGTGTGACATAATTTTCATGTGATTGGACTTTAAAAATCTTCTTCTCACAAGTGTGGATTAATTAAAAATAGATACTGAAAAAGTGTGGTTGAAAGGACTATTGAGGTATTGCCTCTTGTATTGAAGACATTGGATCTTGTGACAAGGTGGTGGGTGGGGTATTAATCACGTATTTAGTGATATCTCTAGTTCTGTTGGCAAACAGACAAGACTCTGATTGGACAACTCCTACAGGAGCCATCTGATCTGAGTCTAGTCTATTTATAAATACGTATCAAGTAAATGGTTAACCAAATAACAAGGTTAAACACATGATAATGCTTTTGTATTTAGCTCATGTAAAACCTGTTCAAGATGGCCATGCTAGCAATGCGCCCTTACACACGTGCATAACATCAATTTTAAAGGTGAAAACATTATTATGACAAAAATGAAACCAAATTTTAAGGCTAAGTGGAATATACTTTGAGAAAGTTTTACAAAATAATGTAGCCTAAACTTTTACCCATTCCCTCTTACTGACGCCTTTTAATGCCTCTGTAAAAGTCACCTTTTGAAACCATTGTGATAAATAGAGCATTTGCTCCTATTGGAGAAAATTTACACTTTATTCCATAAGTACACCTTTTTACATATTTTCAAATACCAGATCAGATGACTTTTAAAACAATGCATCTAATGAATATTCTTGATGTCATTATTTCATGGAGTAAAGGGTTAAGCAGTATCTATTTATTAACCTTACAGTGTGGGACATGAGTCACTTTGCACACACTGTATACCCAGATAAGAGGGCTCGAGAAGCTCTCTGACCACTGTCTGCACTGTTTGTCATGTTACACTGTTCTTTAAAAAATCCCCAAATATTCACCATAAGCTTGAACTGTTTGCCCCCAGAAGTAAGGGTGCATTTATTAGAGTTTAAGCACTTATTGAATATGGTAACTGTTCATTGTAAAGAAGTTTACTATCACATTATTTCTATCACATTTAATAAATGTGTTTAAAAAGTAAGAAATATTTATGTATGAATCACTCTCTGAGAACAAAAACAATGCAGACTGACACAGCTCGTGCATTGGAGACTGGGCAGAGGCAGCATTGTTTGGCACTCGTCAGCATACGTTGGTATTTCTTTTTATACACCCTATCACTGCCAATGTCGCAAAAATGCACCATGACAAGTAGTGCAGTCCCAGATCAGACATCGCCTTTTAAAGGTGGCGTCTGATCAGGAACTTCACTTTATTTCTATATCTCTGCTTTATTCCATTGAAATTTGGGGTTGAATTTACCTCGCCGGTCCCTGGAACTTTTCTTACTACGTCACTGGGTGTGCTAAACTGGTTTCTATGCAGGAGTAAACAAGTCGCTATTTTGTTTCATATTTTATCATCCGATATTAACGGGGGTTTGGGGGCAGGAGTCCCATTTCCCTTACTGTTTGTGATTGTCTGATGTCCATCGTGCGTCGTCGTCCGTCGTCAGTCGTCAACAATTTGAACCTTTAAAAAGTTTCTCCTCTGAATCTAGAGGGTTCTCAGCTTTCATCTTTGGCACATAGCATCATCTTTAGGTCCTCTAAAAAGTTATATAAATTATGGCCCTGGGGTCAAAATTAGCCCCGCCCCAGGGGTCGCCAGTTTGCCATAGAAACATATTGTAAATCTTCTCATCTGAAACCGGGAGGTTCTCAGCTTTCATATTTGGCACATAGCATCATGTTCAGGTCATCTACAAAAGTTATATAAACTATGGCACTGGGGTCAAAATTGGCCCCGCCCAGAGGTGTGCAGTTTTCAATAGAAACATATAATGAAAACTTTGAAAACTTTTTACTCTGCAACCAAAAGGTTCTCAGCTTTCATAGTTGGCACATAGCATCATGTACTAGTAATCTACAAAAGTTTTATAAATTATGGCCCTGGAGTCAAAATTGGCCCCGCCCCATCGGTGGGCAGTTTCAATAGAAACATATAGCGAAAACTTTGAAAATCTTCTCCTCTGAAACTGGAAAGTTCTCAGCTTCCATATTTGGCATGTAGCATCATGTTCAAGTCTTCTACAAAATTTATATAAATTATGGCCATGGGGTAAAAATTGGCCCCGCCCCATCGGTGGGCAGTTTCAATAGAAACATATTGTGAAAACTTTGAAAGTCTTCCCATCTGAAACTGGAAGGTTCGCAGCTTTCATATTTGGCGCATAGCATCATGTTCCGGTCTTCTACAAAATGTATATAAATTATGGCCATGGGGTCAGAATTGGCCCCGCCCCAGGCGTGGGCAGTTTTCACTAGAAACATATTGTGAAAACTTTGAAAGTGTTCTCCTCCAAAACGAAAAGGTTCTCAGCTTTCATATTTTGGCACATAGCATCATGTTCAGGTCCTCTACAAAAAATTATGTTAGTTATGCCCGGGGGTCAAAATTGGCCCCACCCCAGTGGTGGGCAGTTATCAATAGAAACATATAGTGAAAACTTTGAAAGTGTTCTCCTCTGAAACTGGAAGGTTCGCAGCTTTCATATTTGGCGCATAGCATCATGTTTAGGTCCTCTACAAAAGTTACAGAAATTATGCCCCTGGGGTCAAAATTGGCCCCGCACAGGGTTGGGCAGTTTTCAATAGAAACATATATAGTGAAAACTTTGAAAATCTTCTGAAACTGGGAGGTAACATTCTCAGCTTTCATATTTGGCACATAGCATCATGTTCAGGTCCTCTACAAAAGTTTTATAAATTATCGCCCTGGGGTCTTAATTGGCCCCACCCCAAGATTGGCCAGTTTTCTTCAGAAATATATAGTGAAAACATTGAATATCTTCTCCTCTGATAGTCTGATGAGCGATATCAGGGCCATAATGACCCTCTTGTAGTATTTATCTAATTTCCCTACATGCATTTTACTGAATGATTAAACACATTTGGTTTGCAGACGAGAATTACAATTTGGTGCCAAAAGGTATAACTGTTTCACTGATGCACATTTATGAGTGCATAGGTCACTTCATGAATATTTATCAAATTCACAGAGCCCCAGATGAGGTGCGTAAATTCAAACATTTTCAAGAATAACTCCTTTACTTCAACACCAAACCCTATACTGTGACCACTCTTTAGAATCTTCTTAAAGAGATGATTCTAAAGAGTGGTCACGACATAGGGTTTGGGTTGACAAATGCTGATTCTAGTATTTGGGTACGCACCTTTATCTGTAGCTCTAATAATGAGCTAAAACCGATTTATAGTTGAGACACGTCTATGTCACGATGTACATGCGATTTGCACTAGCAAAAGAAACTAGATATAGACTGCCTAGTTGTAGCACACCTGAGCATACTCAGATGAGAGTTTGTTACTATTGTCCGATGTCCGATGTCCGTCCGTCCATTCGTCTGTCAGTCCATACATGCTTTAAACGGATTATCCCTGCCAAATACCATTTCAATTGGACTGTTAATTTTGGAGATGGTTTTAAACATATATTTTGTCATATGTTTTGAGGTATTAACATGAGTTAAGCAATTTAGGCAGAAGGTCACAAGAAGACTATTCCTTTCAAACATTGTTGGTTCTGGCCACTGCTTTTAGAAAAAATATATTTGAAGATTTAATTTGGTTTCCATGACCGCCAAGGTTCAACAGATTAATTTAGCAGTTTTGTCAGACCATGATAATTATATCATTTATGTACAGATTGGTTACATTCTTCCTCAAAACCGATTCATCTACAGCTAGGCAGTCTATATCTAGTTTCCTGTGCTAGTGCAAATCGCATGTGCATCGTGACATAGAAATGTCTGAAGTATAAGTCGGTTTTAGTTCATTATTACTAATATAAATAATAACTATACATATAAATGTAGTTTCTGTTTAATATGCTGCTATTTATTGATTTATATTAACTTTTGTTTTTTTCAATTTGTATTAAATGAACACAATATGCGATAGGCACAGGGTCCACATACTTTATTTATTTTTCAAATTACGTTACATTGCCGAACTTTTTAATGTGATTTAAAGATATGGAATTTCTCGTTACGATGTCCCTTTTCTTAACCGGATTTGATTTTTTTTCATTTCTCTTTTGTTTTATTTTACGTGTCTACACAGCTCCCAGAGGAGATGCCTGATCTGGGTCTACTCTGTTTGCAAAGGGGCTAGAAGTAATTACTAGAGAAAATCAAAAGTTAAGAATTGTGTAGTATTGAAACCATTGTGATAAATAGAGCATTTTCTCCTATGGATCAAATACTTTATTTATCACAATGGTTTCAATAAATGACTTTTACATAGGCATATAAAGGCGTATTTATGGAGAAAAGGGTTCAAACAGGATGGGATACCTTTTCATAGACATGATTTTATCTGGGTCTACTGTGTTTACAAAGTTGTCAAAAAGCATTACTATAACGAGAAATGTTAAAACGTGATAGACCCCTTTTCTCAGGGAGTCTCATTTCATCAAAATGAAGGAAAATATATCACAAGGACTACACATATATAGGGTAGATATGTCAGGCAAATAGACATGTCTGATCAATTTATGTATGGACTGTTGCAAAACTACAACATATGGTGATAAAGTCTCTAAAATATTGCTTCCTAGATGCTGCATCTCAAGTGTATGGTGGATGCAGAAAAAGTCAAATATGTTGCTTGCTTGTACGACTTCAATCAGCATTTATGTTATGCATTTAAATAAGATTGTTTCAACACAGTACTCATATTAATACATGTTCAATTATAGTGACAACAACTACGACCCCACCAACAACAACTACAACTCCACCAACAACAACTACCACTCCTCCAACAACGACTACAACTCCACCAACAACCACCACAACTCCACCAACAACAACAACCACTCCACCAACAACAACCACAACTCCACCAACAACCACCACAACTCCACCAACAACAACAACCACTCCACCAACAACAACCACAACTCCACCAACAACAACCACAACTCCACCAACAACAACTACCACTCCACCAACAACAACCACCACTCCACCAACTACAACTACCACTCCACCAACAACAACCACAACTCCACCAACAACAACCACAACTCCACCAACAACAACCACTACTCCACCAACAACAACAACCACTCCACCAACAACAACCACTACTCCACCGACTACAACCACCACTCCACCAACTACAACTACCACTCCACCAACAACAACTACCACACCTCCAACAACAACCACCACTCCACCAACTACAACTACAACTCCACCAACAACAACTACCACTCCTCCAACAACAACCACCACTCCACCAACAACGACTACAACTCCACCAACAACAACTACCACTCCTCCAACAACAACAACCACTCCACCAACAACAACTACAACTCCACCAACAACAACCACCACTCCACCAACTACAACCACCACTCCACCAACTACAACTACCACTCCACCAACAACAACTACCACACCTCCAACAACAACCACCACTCCACCAACTACAACTACAACTCCACCAACAACAACTACCACTCCTCCAACAACAACCACCACTCCACCAACAACGACTACAACTCCACCAACAACAACTACCACTCCTCCAACAACAACAACCACTCCACCAACAACAACTACAACTCCACCAACAACAACCACCACTCCATCAACTACAACTACCACTCCACCAACTACAACCACAACTCCACCAACTACAACTACCACACCTCCAACAACAACCACCACTCCACCAACTACAACTACCACTCCACCAACAACAACTACAACTCCACCAACAACAACTACCACTCCTCCAACAACGACTACTACTCCTCCAACAACAACCACAACTCCACCAACAACAACAACAACTCCACCAACAACAACAACCACTCCACCAACAACAACAACAACTCCACCAACTACAACTACCACTCCACCAACTACAACTACCACTCCACCTACTACAACCACAACTCCACCAACTACAACTACTACTACACCAACAACAACTACCACTCCTCCAACAACAACAACCACTCCACCAACAACGACTACAACTCCACCAATAACAACCACCACTCCACCAACTACAACTACCACTCCACCAACTACAACCACAACTCCACCAACTACAACTACCACACCTCCAACAACAACCACCACTCCACCAACTACAACTACCACTCCACCAACAACAACTACAACTCCGCCAACAACAACTACCAGTCCTCCAACAACGACTACTACTCCACCAACAACAACTACCACTCCTCCAACAACAACAACCACTCCACCAACAACAACAACCACTCCACCAACAACAACCACTACTCCACCAACTACAACTACCACTCCACCAACTACAACCACAACTCCACCAACTACAACTACCACTCCTCCAACAACAACCACCACTCCACCAACAACAACTACCACTCCACCAACAACAACTACAACTCCACCAACAACAACTACCACTCCTCCAACAACAACCACCACTCCACCAACAACGACTACAACTCCACCAACAACAACTACCACTCCTCCAACAACAACAACCACTCCACCAACAACAACTACAACTCCACCAACAACAACCACCACTCCACCAACTACAACCACAACTCCACCAACTACAACTACCACTCCACCAACAACAACAACCACTCCACCAACAACAACTACCACTCCACCGACAACAACCACAACTCCACCAACTACAACTACCACTCCTCCAACAACAACCACAACTCCACCAACAACGACTACAACTCCGCCAACAACAACAACCACTCCACCAACAACAACTACCACTCCACCAACAACAACAACCACTCCACCAACAACAACAACCACTCCTCCAACAACGACTACCACTCCACCAACAACAACTACAACTCCACCAACAACAACTACCACTCTTCCAACAACAACCACAACTCCACCAACAACGACTACAACTCCGCCAACAACAACAACCACTCCACCAACAACAACTACCACTCCACCAACAACAACTACCACTCAACCAACTACAACTACAACTCCACCAACAACAACCACAACTCCACCAACTACAACTACCACTCCACCAACAACAACAACCACTCCACCAACAACAACTACCACTCCACCAACTACAACTACAACTCCACCAACAACAACCACAACACCACCAACAACGACTACAACTCCGCCAACAACAACAACCACTCCACCAACAACAACTACCACTCCACCAACAACAACTACAACTGCACCAACTACAACTACCACTCCACCAACAACAACAACCACTCCACCAACAACAACTACCACTCCACCAACTACAACTACAACTCCACCAACAACAACCACAACTCCACCAACTACAACTACCACTCCACCAACAACAACAACCACTCCACCAACAACAACTACCACTCCACCAACAACAACCACAACTCCACCAACTACAACTACCACTCCAACAACAACCACAACTCCACCAACTACAACTACAACTCCACCAACAACAACAACCACTCCACCAACAACAACTACCACTCCACCAACAACAACCACAACTCCACCAACAACAACAACCACTCCACCAACAACAACAACTACTCCACCAACAACAACTACCACTCCACCAACAACAACAACCACTCCCCCAACTACAACCACAACACCACCAACAACAACTACCACTCCACCAACAACCACTACAACTCCTCCAACAACAACGGTTGGAATATGCCAAAGCCAGAATGCAATGGACTTTCCTTTTTATACTCCGTCCGATAATATATTCATTTTAACGGGAAATGGTACAGATATTACTAGTCCAGAAGGAATTGAAGGAATTAGGTATGTTGAGTAATTGTTCCAAAATTATAATACAGCTTTCATTAAAAACACTGTTGTGCCTTTAGTGTTTAAAACATATTTTATTTTTAAAATTAAATGGATAAAGATTGATAAATATAGATCCATTATAAAAGAGAATGGTACAGATCTTGCTACTACTGGTGCATTTTGGGGATATTCCCGTATGTTGAATGATATGTGACGAGATGAGTTCAATGAAATTTTGTTGCTGTGTCTAAGAACTTTTTACTAACATTATGTATGACATCCGTAAAATAAATTTACTGTTGTGGGTTTCGTGATTAAAATATTTTGATCGTTATTGAATTAAATGGAATGTATTGTAATTAATGAGGGTAAATGTGGGATTAAATGTGTGTTATCACAGCCCAATTTATTTGCAGGGGCATAAATGGTACAAATTTTACAGCGCCGCCAGATGAAAATGTAGTTACAGTTCGTGTGATGTTTGACGACCCCTTATATGTTGGTGCTGTTCCAGTAAAACTTTCACATAATGTAGAGTCATATAATGTTACACTTCTAGATGAGCATGGCAATGTTTTATCTACAAACGTAAGTCGTTCATTAAAGTGTTTTGAGTATGTCCCGTTGCATGTTGGTCGTTTTTCAATCCGCTATCTTTAAACAAATATGTAGTTGCAGACAGTACATAAAGAGTGTTATTTTTTGACGTAATGGAAGGTTTACGTAGTATTTTCCTGTATTAAATTGATATGTATTAATGTGTATATTTGAGAAATGGTTGAACAGTTTATATTATAAAACTTTATATACAATGGTTATCAGTCGCATTACATACAAATATAGTATATATAAATTATAGACTTGACTTTACTTGCCTTTGAAATTAACTTTAATATGTAACATACATGACATGTATCGCTTACAATGTTCATCAAGGTAATGTAATTTCAAAGGCACTTGTGTATTTCTGAACTATTGCTGTATAGGTCTATGCTCCGGATGAAACGGCTACCTTTTCTGATGCTTTTGAAGTAAAGACTGTTATAATAACAGCGCGAAGATCTAACGAATCTAATTCAGCCATCAGTATTGCAACTCCTATCTTGGCGTGTTTGGGTAAGTATGCTTATATATTACTGTCATTGTCGTACATTAATGAACATTTATTCTTTTATCATTTTAGGTTCCTCACATATAGGAAGCATTGCAAGATTGTTTCTATTTGCTGTAAATCAATATGATAAACTTAATACTCTTAAATTATATGCACGCCTAACTAATCATGTGGCATTTCTATCCATGAATTGCTCCATATACAAGGCAATACTATTTTGCAAATACGAGCGTCCTCATGTGTAGCGCAACACTTCAAATTCATTTTGAAAACGTTAAGCTTTACCCTTTTTACATCATAGGAATAACGTATTTTCATTCAGTAGTTGGTTTTCATTTTGCCTCATACATCATTCAAAGACTCGTATTGAACTATGTTGTCCGTCTGTCCGTCCGTCTGTCCGTCCGTGGACACAATTTTGTCCGGCCTTCTTCTACAGTTTTGCTTCAATTTTTTTGAAACTTCATGTATAGCCATATGACCATATAAACCTGTGCACCGCATAGTTTCATTATGATCAGACTACTACTTCAGGAGTTATCTCCCACTTTTAGTCCCCTACCAATGTTTTCCGGTTTTCTGGACTTTTCATGGAAGTGACTGGCTATATGAACTCAATATTTAGTACAAAGCTAAATCTATATAAGTTACGACTTATGTTCCAATCTCAGTCCAGTTGAATAATTATTTCCAGAGTTATTGCCCTTGAACATTATTTTTTTTCTTCAAATTTTGAATTTTCCAGACTTTCTTCGGAAGTGGTTGGAGATGTTATATTTATGTTTGGCATAAAGCTAAATCTACATGATATACAGCTTAATTCCCAATCTCAGTCTGGTTGAATCATTTTTGCCAGAGTTACGGCCCTTGAACCTTTTTTTTGTTAAATTCTCAATTTTCCGGTCTTTATTTGGAAGTGGTTGGAGATATTAACGTTATATTTGACATAAACCTAAATCTAGATGAGTTACAGCTTAAATTCGAACATCGGTCTGATTGAATAGTTTTTGTCAGAGTTCTGGTCCTTGAACTTAATGTTTTTCTGAAAAGGTACCTAGGTTTGGAACTTTGGAATTGACGCTTCACAAAAATAAACAAAGCTGCTTGAACTTATGGGATGACATTGGCAGCATCCATAACACTTCTATGAATGTTAACAGACTTATCTCCCTTTTTGGACTCGACAATATTTGGTAAAAGTTGCTTTATTCATGTTTGTGAGTGATCTTGGATTGAATATTACATGTTAGAAGTGATATATTTGAACCAATAAGTATGATATACATGTTCTGGTATGAATGTGCAGCACATACGTGCTTTTTGTTAAAGAGTTCAACCGGTTAGGGACCGTGGCATTGCTTTCAATGCTCCCATAACTTATTGCACATGTACTTAGAATGTGAGAAAAATATGCTGTGTGGATAAAACCTCATGAAAGGGTCTTATTTCTCTGAATTCTGAATTATTCTTCATTTTTGCTGAACATCTTGTTATTTTTATTACATAAATTGGGTTGGGCATGTATTGTTTTTAAATTTCTTCATGTTTCTGTATGTAGCCAAGTAGCCAAGTGGGGGTTTTCGATTGCCTTTGGCTTACATTTCTAGTTTATTATCTGTTTTGACCCTTTTGTTTATCATTTACATCACAGGAATCACGTATTTTCATTCAGTAGTTGATTTTCATTTTGCCTCATACATCATTCAAAGACTCGTATATATATATAAATGAAAATCAACTACTGAATGAATATATATATTTATATATATATTATCTGTATTGACAGTATGTGAAGATCAGATGGACGTTACTGATGAGGCGACAGTTATTAATAGCAATGATGAATCGTTCACAACTAAAGATGTAATAGTCACATCTGATACACTGAAAGTCATATTCACAAATCTACAGAGAACCACGTCAATCAGTGGTACAACAGACAATGCTAAAGGGAATGTTACATTAATTTTTTATGCGGGTTTGGAAATGGCCAAAGCAGTGGTAAGAGTTCCTCGTCACTCGTGTATCTAAGAGTTTACATTACAGGTCAAAATGAAATTAATTTCTCCGATTTGTAAAGGTTGTTTGGAACTCCCTAATAACATATAAGGAATGATCTTTTAGATGTATTTAAGGTTGTAATTTTATATTTATTTCAAATTTTCATAAATGTGTTTTATTGTGAAAACTGCATAGATATGGACGATGATGACTTGGTAAAATGATATGTAATCTACCGACAGTTAAGTAATGGAATATAAGTTTATTTAATGATTTTTTACAAATATACTTCTATATTTCAACATACCATAAGGCGTTATGAGCATTATTATAGATAAAATGCATAAAAACAACAAGCCAAAGAATTATAATTTTGATTATTTTCAGTTTGTTGCGTCTATTGAAGTAAACGCGGATGGGACATTTCAGTTCTACTTTAGTGGTGGGATACCTTCACGTGTAGTACAAATGATCTTAACACCAGTGAATGTTAGTCTTGACGTTATCATTCGTGACCTTAACTTTTACGCCTGTGCGGAAGAAGAAAGTAAGACATTTTTTCGATAAGCCCGCTACTAAATACATATGCCATTTCGTAGGACATTTCCGTATAGTGACCAGACACCAAACAAAAAATATTCAAGAAATGCAGAACAACATACGATTACGTATTTTCTTTTTTTTCAAACGTCGTGTGATTTGGTTTTTAATTTCAATTGGTTCAATGCATAGAGCTACAAATTGTGACTTGTCTGTCTGGTGTCAGTTTAGACTGTTTAGACTGGGTGTGGACGTATGTACTGTGTCTACGTCATGCTATTACAATGCGATAGTCCTATCGATCTTAAACAGACACATTCTTCTCATTTACAACAGGTAATAATGGGATAATATACAATAATTAGTATTGTCTTTCTGTGTATATATGTCTAGAACAAGTTGTTTTTCTTATTCAGATACATGTTACTAGGGATTTATATTTATATGCCTATTTTAGACCTTATCTTATTATGCCCTCTTCAAAGAGAATATGGAATATATTGTTTCGCAAAGGTCAGTTTATCAGTGTATCGATCAATTATGTCTGCATTTCTTCTACTAAACTACTGAATGGATTTCATAGTAATGATTCATACCAAGAGTAGTTGTGCATATCATCAGCTTATTGTGGTCGAATGAATTTTGACAGAGGTTTGGGTTTAAACTGTAGAAACTTATTATTGTTTATTTTGTCTGTGCTTCTTCTCATAAAGTATTTGATAGACTATAAACCAAACTTCATAGTAATGGTTCTAACCAAGGGTAGTGCTTATTTTCAGTGGTTGAGTCTTTGCTGAGTTATGGGCCTTTAATTATTGTAATTGTTTGGTTTTGCTACTATTTGTGGTTCTTCTCCTAAACTGCCTAATTGATTACAACCAAACTGGCTATCAGCGGACGTGGTAGAGTGGTAAACGTACTCGACTACAATACCGGTGGTCCATGTTCTGATCCCCCGCCATACCTGTTCATTTGGATGTGATTTTATTAACTGAGGTCCGATGTGGCAGTGCTTTACACCGGGCATCTTAAAGAATCAGTGAAACGAATGATAAGAGTATGGCATTGTGCACAGGCTTCTCTGTATCTGTCCCTTATCTCTGGGGCGTCCAATCAGCCCATCGTTTGTGGAAACAGATGTTAATTTTTGCAAACAGTTTGAATCCAGATGAGACACCGTGTAACACGGAGTCTCATCAGGACCCAAACTGTTTGACATTCGACCGTACTGTTGAAAACAAATGCAAGATTAATGAACGGTGACAACTGAAATCGATGACATTTTCTACAAACAAAATTTTGCTCAGCAGGCTAAAGGTTAATACAACCAGCCAACCAATCTCTACACAAATGATTCATAATAAAAGTGAGTGTGTGTAATATTAACTCGTTTTGCTTGAACTAAGTTTGTCGGAGTACTGGCAATTGTATAAAGGTCTTGTTTTATCTGTGGTCTGATTTTGATTACGATTTAATGACATTCTTTGTTAATCAATTGAGTCATTACTCTACTGTTAATCACACTCTTTGTTGAAAGAGGTGAGAATGATGGACAAAGACTCCTTTGTTTCTTTGGAGAGTTTAAAAGCATGCAAACAAGTGGACTATTTAATTTTGTGTACATCATATGTTGTCTGTTTTGTGTTCATACCAAGCAAGATACATTACCGTTCAACATCATGATTTTGATAAGTGTATTACTTTGTGTAGAAGAAATGCCATTTTTTTCTTTCTCTCCATATTATTAATGAATTATACGCGTTCATTCAATTAAGATGAAGACAGAGAGGCTGGGTAACAATATGCAGGCTGTATATATATCGTATCGTTATCAGCTCTCGTTTGCAATTTGTTTCCGTTATATATATTTCACAGTAGATATTGCGATTCAGGACAATCGGCGATTCTCCTAGGACAAATTGCGATCGCAATCTCTCCTAGGACAGACTCCGATCAAATTAAGTAGTTTGGATCCAGAAGGTTTAAGCTTTTATTTGCTTGAATGTTTTATATGCATCCTGTGTCTTGCTGCATTTGTCTTCCGTCAGTGAATATCTATCTATCTATCTATCTATCTATCTATCTATCTATCTATCTATCTATCTATCTATCTATCTATCTGTCTATCTGTCTGTCTATCTATCTATCTATCTATCTATCTATCTATCTATCTATCTATCTATCTATCTATCTATCTATCTATCTATCTATCTATCTATCTATATCTATCTATCTATATATCTATCTGAGACGGAGAAAGTGAGATAGTGTTAGGGCAGGAAATATTTAAAATCAGAAAAAATACCATTTCATGGCCTTCAGGGGTGACTAAAAAGGGGGGGGGGGGTGCAAGACACTCTAAAACCCCTCTAGGTCTGACTGCTGAACGTAGGCGAGCTTTTCCACAAAACAACCGTATATGGGTAAAATGAATATTTAAAGCAGTTCAATGATGTGTGGATCTGACTGTATGATAGCGGATGCATATGACGTGTCATCCTCGTGGGCCTCGTTCGTTCTTTCGTTCGTTCGTTCGTCCGTCAACATTTTGTTTGTCCGCTGTTTTCTCGGAAAACTATTTGTTTGTCTGCTGTTTTCTCGGAAAACTATTTGACAGATATAAATGAAACTTCACAGATATAAATGAAACTTCACACAAATGTTTAATGCATCAAGATCTGAAGCTGAGTTGATCATGAGGTTCATTTGATTTGTCGTTTCGGAGTTATAGCCCTTTTACTAAAAATAATGCAAATATTTGCATATAGTTTGATTTTTCGTCTCAGAGTTATGGCCCTTGTCCTTAAAAAAAGCAAATACATGCAAATAGTTTGTCCGCTGTTTTCTGGGAAAACTATATGAGAGATATTAATGAAACTTCACACAAATGTTTAATGCATCAAGATCTGAAGCTGAGTTGATTCTGAGCTTCATTTGATTTGTCGTTTCGGAGTATAATCCTTTTACTAAAAATAATACAAATGTATGCATATAGATTGTCCGCTGTTTTCTAGGAAAACTGTTTGACAAATATTAATGAAACTTCACACGCATGTTTAATGCATCAGGACCTGAAGCTAAGTCGATTCTGAGGTTCATTTGATTCGTCGTTTCGGAGTTATGGCCCTTTGACTTAAAAAGAATAATGCAAATCTATGCAAATTATTATGGAAGGCCATAACTTTTTGGTTTGAAAGTTTTTTATATTGTTAAACCTTAATATGAATTTTCACATATATTGCTGGTTTTTTTTGATAATGTCATTTTATTCTAAAGTTATGGTCCTTAAACTTACATGTTGTCCTGTGTTCACCGTCGTCTATGTTGTGGGTAAGTCCAGCGGGGATACCTTTATTTACAATATTTGTAAAGCTAGGGTGACTTTGAGAGAAGTGTGAGGTTAGGACGTCCGTAAACCGGTTTAAACCCCCAGTTGTGTTTTTGCTGCTGACCGTGCCAAGGCGGTACTCTCTTTGTCACCCTTCCTTTTGTTTGCATTGCGTCTTTGTGCTTGTGGTTTGTTCATGTTGTGGAACGTTTGTCCCTGGTTCTTGTGTGTCTTTTGGTGTTTTCTGTGTTCATTTCGTGTGTGTGTGTGTATGCGTGTGCGTTTGTGTGTGTGGTTGTGTGTGTGTGTGTCATGCTGTCTATCGGTGTTTTGGTGGTGGTTGCGTCTTGCATGTGGCTTTGCCTGCTTGACTTTACTACTTTTCCATTTAGTGTGTCCGTTGCTTTGTTTGTCGGTCAACTTTTAGTTTGTCTGTTGTTTTCTGGTACAATTTTGAGGTTCATCCAGTTTATCACCTTAATATGGAAATCAAGATCTGAAGCACAGATTAGAAAATGTCAACACCTATAAGGCATGTTGAATCAGAGAAAGTTTACAGGTGGGCGTATTATGTACCGTATGCGGTGCTCTTGTTTTACTTTTGTTGAGATGTTTATTTTTGCAAAGCACAAAAGTTCAATGGATACTTGTTGATAATTTATGTTATGAACTCAGCCTGTAGTTAGTATTAATTCCTTTAGACATAATGTAATGTAAATGTGTACATGTATACACAAAGTGAAATTCTGTATAACTATTTTGTTTACTTCTTTGATTCATTTTCATATTAATATCTCGATATTTTATATTCTCCCTCGCAGATGACTGAGGAAAATCGCATGGACTCTGTTTACAATAAACGGTTTATAAATTTCTTAATATTTAGTTATTGTTATATTTCAGTTAAAAGGTTTCTAAATTTTATAAAGTTGAAAAAAGAACGGAAAGTCAGATTCGAGAAAATGCCTTTCATTAAAGACTGATTTGTATTGAACAATGCTTGTAACATTTATAACAAACTGTTTTTAAGTACAAACAACAACCACTACAACTCCACCAACAACTACGACTCCACCAACAACGACCACAGCTCCACCAACTACAACTACCACTCCTCCAACGACAACTACCACTCCTCCAACTACAACTACAACTCCACCAACAACAACCACCACTCCACCAACAACAACCACAACTCCGCCAACGACAACCACCACTCCACCAACTACAACTACTACTCCACCAACAACAACCACAACTCCACCAACTACAACTACTACTCCACCAACAACAACCACAACTCCCCCAACTACAACTACAACTCCACCAACAACAACCACAACTCCACCAACTACAACTACCACTCCACCAACAACAACCACCACACCACCAACAACAACCACAACTCCACCAACAACAACCACAACTCCACCAACAACAACAACCACTCCACCAACAACAACTACAACTCCACCAACAACAACCACCACTCCACCAACAACAACCACAACTCCACCAACAACAACCACCACTCCACCAACTACAACTACAACTCCACCAACAACAACTACAACTCCACCAACAACAACAACCACTCCACCAACAACAACTACCACTCCACCAACAACAACCACTACTCCACCAACAACAACTACCACTCCACCAACAACAACCACAACTCCACCAACTACAACTACCACTCCACCAACTACAACCACAACTCCACCAACAACAACTACCACTCCACCAACTACAACCACGACTCCACCAACTACAACTACCACTCCTCCAACAACAACCACCACTCCACCAACAACAACTACCACTCCACCAACAACAACTACAACTCCACCAACTACAACTACCACTTCACCAACTACAACCACAACTCCACCAACAACAACTACCACTCCACCAACTACAACCACGACTCCACCAACTACAACTACCACTCCTCCAACAACAACCACCACTCCACCAACAACAACTACCACTCCACCAACAACAACTACAACTCCACCAACAACAACTACCACTCCTCCAACAACAACCACCACTCCACCAACAACGACTACAACTCCACCAACAACAACCACAACTCCACCAACAACAACCACAACTCCACCAACTACAACTACCACTCCACCAACAACAACCACCACACCACCAACAACAACCACAACTCCACCAACAACAACCACAACTCCACCAACAACAACAACCACTCCACCAACAACAACTACAACCCCACCAACAACAACCACCACTCCACCAACAACAACCACAACTCCACCAACAACAACCACCACTCCACCAACTACAACTACAACTCCACCAACTACAACTACAACTCCACCAACAACAACAACCACTCCACCAACAACAACTACCACTCCACCAACAACAACCACTACTCCACCAACAACAACTACCACTCCACCAACAACAACCACAACTCCACCAACTACAACTACCACTCCACCAACAACAACCACAACTCCACCAACTACAACTACCACTCCACCAACAACGACCACAACTCCACCAACAACAACCACATCTCCACCAACTACAACTACCACTCCACCAACTACAACTACCACTCCACCAACTACAACTACCACTCCACCAACAACAACAACCACTCCACCAACAACAACCACTACTCCACCAACTACAACTACCACTCCACCAACAACAACTACAACTCCACCAACAACAACAACCACTCCACCAACAACAACTACCACTCCACCAACAACAACCACTACTCCACCAACAACAACCACTACTCCACCAACTACAACTACCACTCCACCAACTACAACCACAACTCCACCAACTACAACTACCACTCCACCAACAACGACCACAACTCCACCAACAACAACCACCACTCCACCAACTACAACTACCACTCCACCAACTACAACTACCACTCCAACAACTACAACCACAACTCCACCAACTACAACTACCACTCCACCAACAACGACCACAACTCCACCAACAACAACCACCACTCCACCAACTACAACTACCACTCCACCAACTACAACTACCACTCCACCAACTACAACTACCACTCCACCAACAACAACAACCACTCCACCAACAACAACCACTACTCCACCAACAACAACCACTACTCCACCAACTACAACTACCACTCCACCAACTACAACCACAACTCCACCAACAACAACTACCACTCCACCAACTACAACCACGACTCCACCAACTACAACTACCACTCCTCCAACAACAACCACCACTCCACCAACAACAACTACCACTCCACCAACAACAACTACAACTCCACCAACTACAACTACCACTCCACCAACTACAACCACAACTCCACCAACAACAACTACCACTCCACCAACTACAACCACGACTCCACCAACTACAACTACCACTCCTCCAACAACAACCACCACTCCACCAACAACAACTACCACTCCACCAACAACAACTACAACTCCACCAACAACAACTACCACTCCTCCAACAACAACCACCACTCCACCAACAACGACTACAACTCCACCAACAACAACCACAACTCCACCAACAACAACAACTACTCCACCAACAACAACAACCACTCCACCAACAACAACCACTACTCCACTAACTACAACTACCACTCCACCAACTACAACCACAACTCCACCAACTACAACTACCACTCCACCAACTACAACTACCACTCCACCAACAACAACAACCACTCCACCAACAACAACTACCACTCCACCAACAACAACCACTACTCCACCAACAACAACTACCACTCCACCAACAACAACCACAACTCCACCAACTACAACTACCACTCCACCAACAACAACCACAACTCCACCAACTACAACTACCACTCCACCAACAACGACCACAACTCCACCAACAACAACAACCACTCCACCAACAACAACTACCACTCCACCAACAACAACCACTACTCCACCAACAACAACCACTACTCCACCAACTACAACTACCACTCCACCAACTACAACCACAACTCCACCAACTACAACTACCACTCCACCAACAACGACCACAACTCCACCAACAACAACCACCACTCCACCAACTACAACTACCACTCCACCAACTACAACTACCACTCCACCAACAACAACCACTACTCCACCAACAACAACCACTACTCCACCAACTACAACTACCACTCCACCAACTACAACCACAACTCCACCAACAACAACTACCACTCCACCAACTACAACCACGACTCCACCAACTACAACTACCACTGCACCAACAACAACCACTACTCCACCAACAACAACCACTACTCCACCAACTACAACTACCACTCCACCAACTACAACCACAACTCCACCAACAACAACTACCACTCCACCAACTACAACCACGACTCCACCAACTACAACTACCACTCCTCCAACAACAACCACCACTCCACCAACAACAACTACCACTCCACCAACAACAACTACAACTCCACCAACTACAACTACCACTCCACCAACTACAACCACAACTCCACCAACAACAACTACCACTCCACCAACTACAACCACGACTCCACCAACTACAACTACCACTCCTGCAACAACAACCACCACTCCACCAACAACAACTACCACTCCACCAACAACAACTACAACTCCACCAACAACAACTACCACTCCTCCAACAACAACCACCACTCCACCAACAACGACTACAACTCCACCAACAACAACCACAACTCCACCAACAACAACAACTACTCCACCAACAACAACAACCACTCCACCAACAACAACCACTACTCCACCAACTACAACTACCACTCCACCAACTACAACCACAACTCCACCAACTACAACTACCACTCCACCAACTACAACTACCACTCCACCAACAACAACAACCACTCCACCAACAACAACTACCACTCCACCAACAACAACCACAACTCCACCAACTACAACTACCACTCCACCAACAACGACCACAACTCCACCAACAACAACCACCACTCCACCAACTACAACTACCACTCCACCAACTACAACTACCACTCCACCAACTACAACTACCACTCCACCAACAACAACAACCACTCCACCAACAACAACCACTACTCCACCAACTACAACTACCACTCCACCAACAACAACTACAACTCCACCAACAACAACAACCACTCCACCAACAACAACTACCACTCCAACAACAACAACCACTACTCCACCAACAACAACCACTACTCCACCAACTACAACTACCACTCCACCAACTACAACTACAACTCCACCAACTACAACTACCACTCCACCAACAACGACCACAACTCCACCAACAACAACCACCACTCCACCAACTACAACTACCACTCCACCAACAACAACTACCACTCCACCAACAACAACAACCACTCCACCAACAACAACCACTACTCCACCAACAACAACCACTACTCCACCAACTACAACTACCACTCCACCAACTACAACCACAACTCCACCAACAACAACTACCACTCCACCAACTACAACCACGACTCCACCAACTACAACTACCACTGCACCAACAACAACCACTACTCCACCAACAACAACCACTACTCCACCAACTACAACTACCACTCCACCAACTACAACCACAACTCCACCAACAACAACTACCACTCCACCAACTACAACCACGACTCCACCAACTACAACTACCACTCCTCCAACAACAACCACCACTCCACCAACAACAACTACCACTCCACCAACAACAACTACAACTCCACCAACTACAACTACAACTCCACCAACAACAACAACCACTCCACCAACAACAACTACCACTCCACCAACAACAACCACAACTCCACCAACAACAACAACCACTCCACCAACAACAACAACTACTCCACCAACAACAACTACCACTCCACCAACAACAACAACCACTCCCCCAACTACAACCACAACACCACCAACAACAACTACCACTCCACCAACAACCACTACAACTCCTCCAACAACAACGGTTGGAATATGCCAAAGCCAGAATGCAATGGACTTTCCTTTTTATACTCCGTCCGATAATATATTCATTTTAACGGGAAATGGTACAGATATTACTAGTCCAGAAGGAATTGAAGGAATTAGGTATGTTGAGTAATTGTTCCAAAATTATAATACAGCTTTCATAAAAAACACTGTTGTGCCTTTAGTGTTTAAAACATATTTTATTTTTAAAATTAAATGGATAAAGATTGATAAATATAGATCCATTATAAAAGAGAATGGTACAGATCTTGCTACTACTGGTGCATTTTGGGGATATTCCCGCATGTTGAATGATATGTGACGAGATGAGTTCAATGAAATTTTGTTGCTGTGTCTAAGAACTTTTTACTAACATTATGTATGACATCCGTAAAATAAATTTACTGTTTTGGGTTTCGTGATTAAAATATTTTGATCGTTATTGAATTAAATGGAATGTATTGTAATTAATGAGGGTAAATGTGGGATTAAATGTGTGTTATCACAGCCCAATTTATTTGCAGGGGCATAAATGGTACAAATTTTACAGCGCCGCCAGATGAAAATGTAGTTACAGTTCGTGTGATGTTTGACGACCCCTTATATGTTGGTGCTGTTCCAGTAAAACTTTCACATAATGTAGAGTCATATAATGTTACACTTCTAGATGAGCATGGCAATGTTTTATCTACAAACGTAAGTCGTTCATTAAAGTGTTTTGAGTATGTCCCGTTGCATATTGGTCGTTTTTCAATCCGCTATCTTTAAACAAATATGTAGTTGCAGACAGTACATAAAGAGTGTTATTTTTTGACGTAATGGAAGGTTTACGTAGTATTTTCCTGTATTAAATTGATATGTATTAATGTGTATATTTGAGAAATGGTTGAACAGTTTATATTATAAAACTTTATATACAATGGTTATCAGTCGCATTACATACAAATATAGTATATATAAATTATAGACTTGACTTTACTTGCCTTTGAAATTAACTTTAATATGTAACATACATGACATGTATCGCTTACAATGTTCATCAAGGTAATGTAATTTCAAAGGCACGTGTGTATTTCTGAACTATTGCTGTATAGGTCTATGCTCCGGATGAAACGGCTACCTTTTCTGATGCTTTTGAAGTAAAGACTGTTATAATAACAGCGCGAAGATCTAACGAATCTAATTCAGCCATCAGTATTGCAACTCCTATCTTGGCGTGTTTGGGTAAGTATGCTTATATATTACTGTCATTGTCGTACATTAATGAACATTTATTCTTTTATCATTTTAGGTTCCTCACATATAGGAAGCATTGCAAGATTGTTTCTATTTGCTGTAAATCAATATGATAAACTTAATACTCTTAAAGTATATGCACGCCTAATTAATCATGTGGCATTTCTATCCATGAATTGCTCCATATACAAGGCAATACTATTTTGCAAATACGAGCGTCCTCATGTGTAGCGCAACACTTCAAATTCATTTTGAAAACGTTAAGCTTTACCCTTTTGTTTATCATTTACATCATAGGAATAACGTATTTTCATTCAGTAGTTGATTTTCATTTTGCCTCATACATCATTCAAAGACTCGTATTGAACTATGTTGTCCGTCTGTCCGTCCGTCTGTCCGTCCGTGGACACAATTTTGTCCGGCCTTCTACAGTTTTGCTTCAATTTTTTTGAAACTTCATGTATAGCCATATGACCATATAAACCTGTGCACCGCATAGTTTCATTATGATCAGACTACTACTTCAGGAGTTATCTCCCACTTTTAGTCCCCTACCAATGTTTTCCGGTTTCTGGACTTTTCATGGAAGTGACTGGCTATATGAACTCAATATTTAGTACAAAGCTAAATCTATATAAGTTACGACTTATGTTCCAATCTCAGTCCAGTTGAATAATTATTTCCAGAGTTATTGCCCTTGAACATTATTTTTTTCTTCAAATTTTGAATTTTCCAGACTTTCTTCGGAAGTGGTTGGAGATGTTATATTTATGTTTGGCATAAAGCTAAATCTACATGATATACAGCTTAATTCCCAATCTCAGTCTGGTTGAATCATTTTTGCCAGAGTTACGGCCCTTGAACTTTTTTTTTGGTTAAATTCTCAATTTTCCGGTCTTTATTTGGAAGTGGTTGGAGATATTAACGTTATATTTGACATAAACCTAAATCTAGATGAGTTACAGCTTAAATTCGAACATCGGTCTGGTTGAATAGTTTTTGTCAGAGTTCTGGTCCTTGAACTTAATGTTTTTCTGAAAAGGTACCTAGGTTTAGAACTTTGGAATTGACGCTTCACAAAAATAAACAAAGCTGCTTGAACTTATGGGATGACATTGGCAGCATCCATAACACTTCTATGAATGTTAACATACTTATCTCCCTTTTTGGACTCGACAGTATTTGGTAAAAGTTGCTTTATTCATGTTTGTGAGTGATCTTGGATTGAATATTACATGTTAGAAGTGATATATTTGAACCAATAAGTATGATATACATGTTCTGGTATGAATGTGCAGCACATACGTGCTTTTTGTTAAAGAGTTCAACCGGTTAGGGACCGTGGCATTGCTTTCAATGCTCCCATAACTTATTGCACATGTACTTAGAATGTGAGAAAAATATGCTGTGTGGATAAAACCTCATGAAAGGGTCTTATTTCTCTGAATTCTGAATTATTCTTCATTTTTGCTGAACATCTTGTTATTTTTATTACATAAATTGGGTTGGGCATGTATTGTTTTTAAATTTCTTCATGTTTCTGTATGTAGCCAAGTAGCCAAGTGGGGGTTTTCGATTGCCTTTGGCTTACATTTCTAGTTTATTATCTGTGTTGACCCTTTTGTTTATCATTTACATCACAGGAATAACGTATTTTCATTCAGTAGTTGATTTTCATTTTGCCTCATACATCATTCAAAGACTCGTATATATATATAAATGAAAATCAACTACTGAATGAATATATATATTTATATATATATTATCTGTATTGACAGTATGTGAAGATCAGATGGACGTTACTGATGAGGCGACAGTTATTAATAGCAATGATGAATCGTTCACAACTAAAGATGTAATAGTCACATCTGATACACTGAAAGTCATATTCACAAATCTACAGAGAACCACGTCAATCAGTGGTACAACAGACAATGCTAAAGGGAATGTTACATTAATTTTTTATGCGGGTTTGGAAATGGCCAAAGCAGTGGTAAGAGTTCCTCGTCACTCGTGTATCTAAGAGTTTACATTACAGGTCAAAATGAAATTAATTTCTCCGATTTGTAAATGTTGTTTGGAACTCCCTAATAACATATAAGGAATGATCTTTTAGATGTATTTAAGGTTGTAATTTTATGTTTATTTCAAATTTTCATAAATGTGTTTTATTGTGAAAACTGCATAGATATGGACGATGATGACTTGGTAAAATGATATGTAATCTACCGACAGTTAAGTAATGGAATATAAGTTTATTTAATGATTTTTTACAAATATACTTCTATATTTCAACATACCATAAGGCGTTATGAGCATTATTATAGATAAAATGCATAAAAACAACAAGCCAAAGAATTATAATTTTGATTATTTTCAGTTTGTTGCGTCTATTGAAGTAAACGCGGATGGGACATTTCAGTTCTACTTTAGTGGTGGGATACCTTCACGTGTAGTACAAATGATCTTTACACCAGTGAATGTTAGTCTTGACGTTATCATTCTTGACCTTAACTTTTACGCCTGTGCGGAAGAAGAAAGTAAGACATTTTTTCGATAAGCCCGCTACTAAATACATATGCCATTTTGTAGGATATTTCCGTATAGTGACCAGACACCAAACAAAAAATATTCAAGAAATGCAGAACAACATACGATTACGTATTTTCTTTTTTTTCAAACGTCGTGTGATTTGGTTTTTAATTTCAATTGGTTCAATGCATAGAGCTACAAATTGTGACTTGTCTGTCTGGTGTCAGTTTAGACTGTTTAGACTGGGTGTGGACGTATGTACTGTGTCTACGTCATGCTATTACAATGCGATAGTCCTATCGATCTTAAACAGACACATTCTTCTCATTTACAACAGGTAATAATGGGATAATATACAATAATTAGTATTGTCTTTCTGTGTATATATGTCTAGAACAAGTTGTTTTTCTTATTCAGATACATGTTACTAGGGATTTATATTTATATGCCTATTTTAGACCTTATCTTATTATGCCCTCTTCAAAGAGAATATGGAATATATTGTTTCGCAAAGGTCAGTTTATCAGTGTATCGATCAATTATGTCTGCATTTCTTCTACTAAACTACTGAATGGATTTCATAGTAATGATTCATACCAAGAGTAGTTGTGCATATCATCAGCTTATTGTGGTCGAATGAATTTTGACAGAGGTTTGGGTTTAAACTGTAGAAACTTATTATTGTTTATTTTGTCTGTGCTTCTTCTCATAAAGTATTTGATAGACTATAAACCAAACTTCATAGTAATGGTTCTAACCAAGGGTAGTGCTTATTTTCAGTGGTTGAGTCTTTGCTGAGTTATGGGCCTTTAATTATTGTAATTGTTTGGTTTTGCTACTATTTGTGGTTCTTCTCCTAAACTGCCTAATTGATTACAACCAAACTGGCTATCAGCGGACGTAGTAGAGTGGTAAACGTACTCGACTACAATACCGGTGGTCCATGTTCTGATCCCCCGCCATACCTGTTCATTTGGATGTGATTTTATTAACTGAGGTCCGATGTGGCAGTGCTTTACACCGGGCATCTTAAAGAATCAGTGAAACGAATGATAAGAGTATGGCATTGTGCACAGGCTTCTCTGTATCTGTCCCTTATCTCTGGGGCGTCCAATCAGCCCATCGTTTGTGGAAACAGATGTTAATTTTTGCAAACAGTTTGAATCCAGATGAGACACCGTGTAACACGGAGTCTCATCAGGACCCAAACTGTTTGACACTCGACCGTACTGTTGAAAACAAATGCAAGATTAATGAACAGTGACAACTGAAATCGATGACATTTTCTACAAACAAAATTTTGCTCAGCAGGCTAAAGGTTAATACAACCAGCCAACCAATCTCTACACAAATGATTCATAATAAAAGTGAGTGTGTGTAATATTAACTCGTTTTGCTTGAACTAAGTTTGTCGGAGTACTGGCAATTGTATAAAGGTCTTGTTTTATCTGTGGTCTGATTTTGATTACGATTTAATGACATTCTTTGTTAATCAATTGAGTCATTACTCTACTGTTAATCACACTCTTTGTTGAAAGAGGTGAGAATCATTGATTGAGATGGACAAAGACTCCTTTGTTTCTTTGGAGAGTTTAAAAGCATGCAAACAAGTGGACTATTTAATTTTGTGTACATCATATGTTGTCTGTTTTGTGTTCATACAAGCAAGATACATTACCGTTCAACATCATGATTTTGATAAGTGTATTACTTTGTGTAGAAGAAATGCCATTTTTTTCTTTCTCTCCATATTATTAATGAATTATACGCGTTCATTCAATTAAGATGAAGACAGAGAGGCTGGGTAACAATATGCAGGCTGTATATATATCGTATCGTTATCAGCTCTCGTTTGCAATTTGTTTCCGTTATATATATTTCACAGTAGATATTGCGATTTAGGACAATCGGCGATTCTCCTAGGACAAATTGCGATCGCAATCTCTCCTAGGACAGACTCCGATCAAATTAAGTAGTTTGTATCCAGAAGGTTTAAGCTTTTATTTGCTTGAATGTTTTATATGTATCCTGTGTCTTGCTGCATTTGTCTTCCGTCAGTGAATATCTATCTATCTATCTATCTATCTATCTATCTATCTATCTATCTATCTATCTGTCTGTCTGTCTGTCTATCTATCTATCTATCTATCTATCTATCTATCTATCTATCTATCTATCTATCTATCTATCTATCTATCTATCTATCTATATCTATCTATCTATCTATCTATCTGAGACGGAGAAAGTGAGATAGTGTTAGGGCAGGAAATATTTAAAATCAGAAAAAATACCATTTCATGGCCTTCAGGGGTGACTAAAAGGGGGGGGATGCAAGACACTCTAAAACCCCTCTAGGTCTGACTGCTGAACGTAGGCGAGCTTTTCCACAAAACAACCGTATATGGGTAAAATGAATATTTAAAGCAGTTCAATGATGTGTGGATCTGACTGTATGATAGCGGATGCATATGACGTGTCATCCTCGTGGGCCTCGTTCGTTCTTTCGTTCGTTCGTTCGTCCGTCAACATTTTGTTTGTCCGCTGTTTTCTCGGAAAACTATTTGTTTGTCTGCTGTTTTCTCGGAAAACTATTTGACAGATATAAATGAAACTTCACACAAATGTTTAATGCATCAAGATCTGAAGCTGAGTTGATCATGAGGTTCATTTGATTTGTCGTTTCGGAGTTATAGCCCTTTTACTAAAAATAATGCAAATATTTGCATATAGTTTGATTTTTCGTCTCAGAGTTATGGCCCTTGTCCTTAAAAAAAGCAAATACATGCAAATAGTTTGTCCGCTGTTTTCTGGGAAAACTATATGAGAGATATTAATGAAACTTCACACAAATGTTTAATGCATCAAGATCTGAAGCTGAGTTGATTCTGAGCTTCATTTGATTTGTCGTTTCGGAGTATAATCCTTTTACTAAAAATAATACAAATGTATGCATATAGTTTGTCCGCTGTTTTCTAGGAAAACTGTTTGACAAATATTAATGAAACTTCACACGCATGTTTAATGCATCAGGACCTGAAGCTAAGTCGATTCTGAGGTTCATTTGATTCGTCGTTTCGGAGTTATGGCCCTTTGACTTAAAAAGAATAATGCAAATCTATGCAAATTATTATGGAAGGCCATAACTTTTTGGTTTGAAAGTTTTTTATATTGTTAAACCTTAATATGAATTTTCACATATATTGCTGTTTTTTTTTGATAATGTCATTTTATTCTAAAGTTATGGTCCTTGAACTTAGTGTGTCCGTTGCTTTGTTTGTCGGTCAACTTTTAGTTTGTCTGTTGTTTTCTGGTACAATTTTGAGGTTCATCCAGTTTATCACCTTAATATGGAAATCAAGATCTGAAGCACAGATTAGAAAATGTCAACACCTATAAGGCATGTTGAATCAGAGAAAGTTTACAGGTGGGCGTATTATGTACCGTATGCGGTGCTCTTGTTTTACTTTTGTTGAGATGTTTATTTTTGCAAAGCACAAAAGTTCAATGGATACTTGTTGATAATTTATGTTATGAACTCAGCCTGTAGTTAGTATTAATTCCTTTAGACATAATGTAATGTAAATGTGTACATGTATACACAAAGTGAAATTCTGTTTGAAAAGTATAACTATTTTGTTTACTTCTTTGATTCATTTTCATATTAATATCTTGATATTTTATATTCTCCCTCGCAGATGACTGAGGAAAATCGCCTGGACTCTGTTTACAATAAACGGTTTATAAATTTCTTAATATTTAGTTATTGTTATATTTCAGTTAAAAGGTTTCTAAATTTTATAAAGTTGAAAAAAAAACGGAAAGTCATATTCGAGAAAATGCCTTTCATTAAAGACTGATTTGTATTTAACAATGCTTGTAACATTTATAACAAACTGTTTTTAAGTACAAACAACAACCACTACAACTCCACCAACAACTACGACTCCACCAACAACGACCACAACTCCATCAACTACAACTACCACTCCTCCAACGACAACTACCACTCCTCCAACTACAACTACAACTCCACCAACAACAACCACCACTCCACCAACAACAACCACAACTCCGCCAACGACAACCACCACTCCACCAACTACAACTACTACTCCACCAACAACAACCACAACTCCACCAACTACAACTACTACTCCACCAACAACAACCACAACTCCCCCAACTACAACTACAACTCCACCAACAACAACCACAACTCCACCAACTACAACTACCACTCCACCAACAACAACCACCACACCACCAACAACAACCACAACACCACCAACAACAACCACAACTCCACCAACAACAACAACCACTCCACCAACAACAACTACAACTCCACCAACAACAACCACCACTCCACCAACAACAACCACAACTCCACCAACAACAACCACCACTCCACCAACTACAACTACAACTCCACCAACAACAACTACAACTCCACCAACAACAACAACCACTCCACCAACAACAACTACCACTCCACCAACAACAACCACTACTCCACCAACAACAACTACCACTCCACCAACAACAACCACAACTCCACCAACTACAACTACCACTCCACCAACAACAACCACAACTCCACCAACTACAACTACCACTCCACCAACAACGACCACAACTCCACCAACAACAACCACCACTCCACCAACTACAACTACCACTCCACCAACTACAACTACCACTCCACCAACTACAACTACCACTCCACCAACAACAACAACCACTCCACCAACAACAACCACTACTCCACCAACTACAACTACCACTCCACCAACAACAACTACAACTCCACCAACAACAACAACCACTCCACCAACAACAACTACCACTCCACCAACAACAACCACTACTCCACCAACAACAACCACTACTCCACCAACTACAACCACAACTCCACCAACAACAACCACCACTCCACCAACAACAACTACAACTCCACCAACAACAACCACCACTCCACCAACAACAACCACAACTCCACCAACAACAACCACCACTCCACCAACAACAACTACAACTCCACCAACAACAACAACCACTCCACCAACAACATCTACCACTCCACCAACAACAACCACTACTCCACCAACAACAACTACCACTCCACCAACAACAACCACAACTCCACCAACTACAACTACCACTCCACCAACAACAACCACAACTCCCCCAACTACAACTACAACTCCACCAACAACAACCACAACTCCACCAACTACAACTACCACTCCACCAACAACAACCACCACACCACCAACAACAACCACAACTCCACCAACAACAACCACAACTCCACCAACAACAACAACCACTCCACCAACAACAACTACAACTCCACCAACAACAACCACCACTCCACCAACAACAACCACAACTCCACCAACAACAACCACCACTCCACCAACTACAACTACAACTCCACCAACAACAACTACAACTCCACCAACAACAACAACCACTCCACCAACAACAACTACCACTCCACCAACAACAACCACTACTCCACCAACAACAACTACCACTCCACCAACAACAACCACAACTCCACCAACTACAACTACCACTCCACCAACAACAACCACAACTCCACCAACTACAACTACCACTCCACCAACAACGACCACAACTCCACCAACAACAACCACCACTCCACCAACTACAACTACCACTCCACCAACTACAACTACCACTCCACCAACTACAACTACCACTCCACCAACAACAACAACCACTCCACCAACAACAACCACTACTCCACCAACTACAACTACCACTCCACCAACAACAACTACAACTCCACCAACAACAACAACCACTCCACCAACAACAACTACCACTCCACCAACAACAACCACTACTCCACCAACAACAACCACTACTCCACCAACTACAACTACCACTCCACCAACTACAACCACAACTCCACCAACAACAACAACCACTCCACCAACAACAACTACAACTCCACCAACAACAACCACCACTCCACCAACAACAACCACAACTCCACCAACAACAACCACCACTCCACCAACAACAACTACAACTCCACCAACAACAACAACCACTCCACCAACAACAACTACCACTCCACCAACAACAACCACTACTCCACCAACAACAACTACCACTCCACCAACAACAACCACAACTCCACCAACTACAACTACCACTCCACCAACAACAACCACAACTCCACCAACTACAACTACCACTCCACCAACAACGACCACAACTCCACCAACAACAACCACCACTCCACCAACAACAACCACTACTCCACCAACTACAACTACCACTCCACCAACTACAACCACAACTCCACCAACTACAACCACTACTCCACCAACTACAACTACCACTCCACCAACTACAACCACAACTCCACCAACAACAACTACAACTCATCCAACGACAACTACCACTCCACCAACTACAACCACAACTCCACCAACAACAACTACCACTCCTCCAACAACAACCACCACTCCACCAACTACAACTACCACTCCACCAACAACAACCACTACTCCACCAACTACAACTACCACTCCACCAACTACAACCACAACTCCACCAACTACAACTACCACACCTCCAACAACAACCACCACTCCACCAACAACAACTACTACTCCACCAACAACAACCACAACTCCCCCAACTACAACTACAACTCCACCAACAACAACCACAACTCCACCAACTACAACTACCACTCCACCAACAACAACCACCACACCACCAACAACAACCACAACTCCACCAACAACAACCACAACTCCACCAACAACAACAACCACTCCACCAACAACAACTACAACTCCACCAACAACAACCACCACTCCACCAACAACAACCACAACTCCACCAACAACAACCACCACTCCACCAACTACAACTACAACTCCACCAACAACAACTACAACTCCACCAACAACAACAACCACTCCACCAACAACAACTACCACTCCACCAACAACAACCACTACTCCACCAACAACAACTACCACTCCACCAACAACAACCACAACTCCACCAACTACAACTACCACTCCACCAACAACAACCACAACTCCACCAACTACAACTACCACTCCACCAACAACGACCACAACTCCACCAACAACGACCACCACTCCACCAACTACAACTACCACTCCACCAACTACAACTACCACTCCACCAACTACAACTACCACTCCACCAACAACAACAACCACTCCACCAACAACAACCACTACTCCACCAACTACAACTACCACTCCACCAACAACAACTACAACTCCACCAACAACAACAACCACTCCACCAACAACAACTACCACTCCACCAACAACAACCACTACTCCACCAACAACAACCACTACTCCACCAACAACAACCACTACTCCACCAACTACAACTACCACTCCACCAACTACAACCACAACTCCACCAACAACAACAACCACTCCACCAACAACAACTACAACTCCACCAACAACAACCACCACTCCACCAACAACAACCACAACTCCACCAACAACAACCACCACTCCACCAACAACAACCACAACTCCACCAACTACAACTACCACTCCACCAACAACAACCACAACTCCACCAACTACAACTACCACTCCACCAACAACAACCACAACTCCACCAACTACAACTACCACTCCACCAACAACAACCACAACTCCACCAACTACAACTACCACTCCACCAACAACGACCACAACTCCACCAACAACAACCACCACTCCACCAACAACAACCACAACTCCACCAACTACAACAACCACTCCACCAACAACAACTACAACTCCACCAACTACAACTACCACTCCACCAACTACAACCACAACTCCACCAACTACAACCACTACTCCACCAACTACAACTACCACTCCACCAACTACAACCACAACTCCACCAACAACAACTACAACTCCTCCAACGACAACTACCACTCCACCAACTACAACCACAACTCCACCAACAACAACTACCACTCCTCCAACAACAACCACCACTCCACCAACTACAACTACCACTCCACCAACAACAACCACTACTCCACCAACTACAACTACCACTCCACCAACTACAACCACAACTCCACCAACAACAACTACAACTCCACCAACAACAACTACCACTCCTCCAACAACGACCACCACTCCACCAACAACATCTACCACTCCTCCAACAACAACCACAACTCCACCAACAACAACTACCACTCCACCAACAACAACTACCACTCCTCCAACAACAACCACTACTCCACCAACAACGACTACAACTCCACCAACAACAACTACAACTCCACCAACAACAACTACCACTCCACTAACAACAACCACCACTCCACCAACAACGACTACAACTCCACCAACAACAACAACAACTCCACCAACTACAACAACCACTCCACCAACAACAACCACTACTCCACCAACTACAACTACCACTCCACCAACTACAACCACAACTCCACCAACTACAACTACCACTCCTTTAACAACAACCACCACTCCACCAACAACAACCACCACTCCACCAACAACAACCACCACTCCACCAACAACAACTACAACTCCACCAACAACAACTACCACTCCTCCAACAACAACCACCACTCCACCAACAACAACCACATCTCCACCAACAACAACCACCACTCCACCAACAACAACAACCACTCCACTAACAACAACCACTACTCCACCAACTACAACTACCACTCCATCGACTACAACCACAACTCCACCAACAACAACTACAACTCCACCAACGACAACTACCACTCCACCAACTACAACCACAACTCCACCAACTACAACTACCACTCCTCCAACAACAACCACCACTCCACCAACTACAACTACCACTCCACCAACAACAACTACAACTCCACCAACAACAACTACCACTCCTCCAACAACAACCACCACTCCACCAACAACGACTACAACTCCACCAACAACAACCACAACTCCACCAACAACAACAACTACTCCACCAACAACAACAACCACTCCACCAACAACAACTACTACTCCACCAACTACAACTACCACTCCACCAACTACAACCACAACTCCACCAACTACAACTACCTCACCTCCAACAACAACCACCACTCCACCAACTACAACTACCACTCCATCAACAACAACTACATCTCCACCAACAACAACAACCACTCCACCAACAACAACCACCACTCCACCAACTACAACTACCACTCCACCAACTACAACCACAACTCCACCAACTACAACTACCACACCTCCAACAACAACCACCACTACACCAACTACAACTACCACTCCACCAACAACAACTACAACTCCACCAACAACGACTACAACTCCACCAACAACAACCACCACTCCACCAACTACAACTACAACTCCACCAACTACAACAACCACTCCACCAACAACAACCACTACTCCACCAACTACAACTACCACTCCACCAACTACAACCACAACTCCACCAACTACAACTACCACTCCACCAACTACAACCACAACTCCACCAACAACGACTACCACTCCTCCAACAACAACTACCACTCCACCAACTACAACTACCACTCCACCAACTACAACCACAACTCCACCAACTACAACTACCACTCCACCAACTACAACCACAACTCCACCAACAACGACTACCACTCCTCCAACAACAACTACCACTCCACCAAGTACAACTACCACTCCACCAACAACAACTACCACTCCACCAACAACTACCACAGTTGGTGTTTGCCAAACTTTAAATGGAATGAAAAATCCATATATTGCAATGGGGGATAATATATTCGTATTTGCTAGTGATGGTACAGATCTTACTAATTCTATGACTGTACAACAAGTACGGTATGTTGATTGCTTATATTTGAGATGGATTTGTTATTGCTTTTTTGGCTCTAATTATAAACACTTAAACCGATTTGAATGAATTATCTCTGCTCTAAATTTAGATATATTTAAGTTTGACTAATTTGAATTTTATCAACATTGTAATGACACAAGCTTTTGAGAACTTCTTAATCCATTCCCTCATGTTGTCTTTTAAAGATCACTTTGTGAAACGATTGTGATAAATAGAGCATTTGCTCCAACACAATTTAAAAAAACAAAAACAAAATTGAAACTACAAAATTCCCTTTCATGTTCCTTTTCGGTAGATTTATTCAAAGAGATTTATCTTAAAATAGCCTGTGAGGTAATAGATTAACCAAGTGTCAAACAGTTTTGATCTTCTTTAGATGCGGAGTAACTTCTTATCTATATTCTTGCTGTTTGGAAATGTGACTAATGTTTCTTTTAGGTTTATCAGTGTTCATTACCTAATGTATAATTATCCAGTATACATTTAAAACCACAATTTTGAGAACAATATGCTTAATATTGAATGTTTTGGGCCATGTTTTTATTATCTTTGCAAATGAAATTAATTTAGATGTCGTCAGACGATTGATCTGTAGCTGACTATCTATCAGATTTGTATAAATCGTTCCATTGTGCAGGTTTGTGTAGGTCACATCAGCTGAAATGTATATTAATGCTAAATGGATTTCCACCAAACTTCATAGAACATCCGGGTAGAACCACTGAACTTGCTTGCGGTAGGTCGGTGGTTCTACTTGGATGTTCTTCTGTACAAGAAACAATGCAATTTGTTCCATGCACAGAAGAACCTCTGTGGTCTTTCTCTACCTGAAATTAGCTGGACGACGTGATATGACTGAACTACTGTTAAAACGACGTAAAACCCAATAAAACCAAACCAAAGCAAACTTCACAGAAATGATCTCTTTCATTGACAGTCAGAAATGATCTCTTTCATTGACAGTCATATGAATCATTCCGTTCCTTTGCATCAGTAGGTCACAGACGTTAAAATAGATATTAACCAACTATTTTGTTAAACAACATCTCCTGAATTACTGACTGAATTTTCAAAATGTCAGAAGAATAACATGTAGATGACCCTCTATGAGTTGTTATTAATATGTCCGATCTGTTGCATACGTAGGTCATAGGAGGTAAAAGTAGATTGTATTGAATCAATTTTTTAAACAATATTTTTTCCCAAACCACTGAATTGATTGCTATATACTATCCCAGAAACTGAAACAATATCTATGTGCATTATATAAATGAATTCAGTTGTATAAATAGGTCACAGCAGCTAAAAGAGATTTTAACGATTAATATGTTAAAAAAATATGTTCATATGTGCATAATGCGGCGTCTGAAAAGAGTCTACACTGTTTGATGATAGGAATTTCAATATAAAATAAAACCCCTGAGATAAATAATGGACAAATCCAATATATAAACATGGAAGAATCGCCTGGGTGCAAATGGGTTAATATGGCGCAACGTCACAATAATTATGCACAGGATATCATCTATCAAAGTTATATAAATAATTTCAGTCATTTACATAAATATATATAGGGCACAGAAACTGAAAATAAATGTTATTAAAATTGCTTTAAATGACACCCTCCCCCCTAAAGCACAGACTGGGATTGCTTTAAATGACACCTGCTAAAATACAGTCTGGAATTGCTTGAAATGACCCCTCCTCCTAAAACACAGACTTGAATTGCACCAAATGTCACTGAAATCACATTCATTTGGCCTTCTGTTTAAGATTTACTTTGGTTTTTATCAGGTTTTACGTCACTTTAACAGTATTTCAGTTTAAGGTATGTATATGTTTTTTATCTGTAGAGTGGTGGATATTGTTGGTGGAGTTTTGGGTCACAAAAACTAATAGTTTAATTAAGTATGCCCCCCATATTTACATTGTGAGAGTTGTCTGTCTGTCCGTCACATTTTCTTGCCCGGACGATAACTTATATATGACTGATACCAGTTGGTTGCAACTTCATATATGAAAGGTCCATAATGAGAGGAAGTTTCATGCACAGGGTTCATAACTCTAGCTTCACTAACATTAGAGTTATTGCCCCTTGTATATTTTTTCACACTTTTTTGTCCGGACGATGACTCCTATATGGCTCATGCCATTGGAACGAAACTTTATACATTGAAAGAGCGTGATGAGTTGAAGTGCCATGCACAAGGTCAATAATTCTGACTTTAACAATATTGGAGTTATTGCCTCTTGTACATTTGTTTCACATTTTCTTGTCCGGATAACTCCTATATGGCTCATGTCTGTCTGTCATTCTGTTAGTCCCACATCATGTCCGCTACATACACAGGTCTCAAAAGTCAAGGTCACAACCCGGGGGTCAAAGGTAAAAAATGGACACATTTTGTCGTGTCCGCTCTGTAACTCCTACATACATGAATTGATTTGAAAATAACCTGATGCAAATGTTCACCACATTAAGGTTATGTTTCTGCGAAATAGAACCAGGTTCCTATATTAAAGGTCAATGTCACAATCAATGGTCAAAGATAAAAATGGGGAGATTTTGCCATGTCCGCTCTGTGACTCCTACAAACATGAATGGATTTGAAAGTGACTTGGTACAAATGTTCACCTTCTTGAGACAATGTGTCTCCAAAAAGAATCAGGTTCCTATATCAAAGGTCAAGGTATCATTTAGGGCTCAAAGTTTAAAAATGGGGAAATATTGTTGTATCCACTCTGTAAGTCCTACATGCATGAGTTTATTTCACAGTAACCTAGAATAAATGTTCACCACCTTGAGATGATGTGTTGCAAAAAAGAACCAGGTTCCTGTCTCAAAAAAATGGGGAAATTATGTCGTGTCCGCCCTGTAACTCCTACATACATGATTGGATTTCAAAATATACTGGTACAAATGTTCACCACCTAGAGAAGATGTGTCTCGAAAAAGAACCAGGTTCCTATATCAACGGTCAATGTCACAATCTGGGGTCAATTTAAAACATGGGGACATTTTGTCATGTCCCTTCTGTAACTCCTTCATACATAAGTGGATATCACAGTAACCTGGTACAACTGTTCACCAGCTTGACACGGTGTGTAGCGATAAAGAACCAGGTTCCTAATTTAAAGGTCAATGTCACAATCAGGGGTCAAATTTCAAATATGGGGAAATTCTGTTGTGTCAGCTCTGTAACTCCTACATACATGAGTTGATTTTATGTTGCAGAAAAGAACCAGGTTCCTGTCTCATAGGTCAAGATCACAGTCGGGTCAAGGTTAAAAAACGGGGACATTTTGTGGTGTCTGCTCTGTAACTCCTACATTCATTAGTGGGGACATAGTAACCTGGTACAAATGTCTGACCTAAATAATAGAATTTGATCCACTATCATAGGAATAGTCCTTAGATGGTCCTCTATCACGATGATATACACTGTCCTAAACACTTTTGGTACATATACTAAATAAATCACTTTTTATATTATATTGAATCATAATTTAAAACTTAATCCAACTTTTTTATCATTTTGTTGACAGGGGTATAAATGGCACCGTGTTTACAGCTCCGCAAAATGCCAGTGCGGTGAGAGTGGAAGTGACGTTCTCATATCCGGTGCAAGTTGGTCGTATTGAATTGCTAGATTCAGCTAATGCTGGTGGATATATTGCTCAACTATTGGATGAAGAGAGCATAATTGTGTTTGAAGAGGTAATTATTTGAACTGCAAGGTTGCTTTGCAAAACTTGTTGTTAGCTTACCTGAACGTTTGCTTAAGGTAAAAATTTGTGACAGCTCACCATCGATTTCCGTCTGTAATCAATATTTAATTTAACAATCATCTTTGAAACCATACAACCCTTTGTATGGATGGTCATCCACCGACGTGATCTATATAGATTATGTCTATACATAAAACTTTAAAACTCTTCTTCTCTTAACCCTTTCCTCCATAAGTATGCCTTTCTACCCCTTTGCAAACAGAGTAGACCCTGGTCAGACGACTCCTGCAGGGTCTGCTCTGTTTGCTGACGAGATTGTACATTTTCTGCCATCACCAGTAATCCTGTGCTCACTTGCCTGCATAAAGATTTATCTAATGAATATTCATGATGTGATTATATTTTACATGAATTTTCATGGAGTAAAGGGTTAAACCAAAGGCAAACTTTGAAAAACTATGAATTTAATTGTAATACTGCGACATTTATCCTTTAATTTCTTAAAACCACCGTAGGTATTCAGGGAGGTTTTATATGAAAGTATAACATTACAAATGATACGGAATCTGGGTCTACACTTTTTTCAAAGTCATGCGTGACTCATTTCTCGCACTAAAAGGGTTTATAGCTTACGCAATACCATACAGTAAATATTAGTATTATTTTGTTGATTTTGATTATTATATTTGAGTTTGACACATAAATTGCGTTTTGAAACAACGTATTCTAGCTGTTTTTTAGATGTACAACAAGTGGGCAAAACTCGCCAACAGACTCCTGTCTGCGTTGCCTTCAGTTTGGCACTTTGTTTATTGGTTACACTGTTCTAAACTCTCGTTGTCAGTTTGGCACTTTGTTTATTGTTTATACTGTTCTAAACTCTCGCTGTCAGTTTGGCACTTTGTTTATTGGTTACGCTGTTCTAAACTCTCGTTGTCAGTTTGGCACTTTGTTTATTGGTTACACTGTTCTAAACTCTCGGTGGTAAGTAGCCAGTTGTAAAGTTGACAGTAATAAAGTTTAAATTTTCAGTAAAGTAACTGAAAACAACTTGTTTTTAGACACATAGTGTTATAATTCAGAGTGGTAAATAGCCAATTGCAAAGCTGGCAATGCTATATAAAGTTTTAATGTTCAGTAAAGTAACTGAATACTGAACTGAACTACTATGCTTGTCTGACCCCTCGCTATGAACTGAAATTACTATGTTTGTCTGACCCCTCGCTACTTCACGATTTTAAAATGTTTTACTCTGAAATCATTGGGCAATGCTCAAAATATAGAATGATTGTACAAAAATAGTGCTTGTTAGAGTTATGAGACACCCAGTAACTCGGCATAGTGCTTGTTAGAGTTATGAGACACCCAATAACTCGGCATAGTGCTTGTTAGAGTTATGAGACACCCAATAACTCGGCATAGTGCTTGTTAGAGTTATGAGACACCCAGTAACTCGGCATAGTGCTTGTTAGAGTTATGAGACATCCAGTAACTCGGCATAGTGCTTGTTAGAGTTATGAAACACCCAGTAACTCGGCATAGTGCTTGTTAGAGTTATGAGACATCCAGTAACTTGGCATAGTGCTTGTTACAGTTATGAGACACCCAATAACTCGGCATAGTGCTTGTTAGAGTTATGAGACATCCAGTAACTCGGTATAGTGCTTGTTAGAGTTATGAGACACCCAGTAACTCGGCATAGTGCTTGTTAGAGTTATGAGACATCCAGTAACTCGGCATAGTGCTTGTTAGAGTTATGAGACACCCAATAACTTGGCATAGTACTTGTTAGAGTTACGAGACACCCAATAACTCGGCATAGTGCTTGTTAGAGTTATGAGACATCCAGTAACTTGGCATAGTGCTTGTCAGAGTTACGAGACACCCAGTAACTCGGCATAGTGCTTGTTAGAGTTATGAGACACCCAATAACTCGGCATAGTGCTTGTTAGAGTTATGAGACACCCAGTAACTCGGCATAGTGCTTGTCAGAGTTACGAGACACCCAGTAACTCGGCATAGTGCTTGTTAGAGTTATGAGACACCCAGTAACTCGGCTTCGCATCATGATCCAAACAGTTTGACATACTGATTATCATTTATAAAGAAATTCAAGAACTACACATGCTAACTACACATGCTAAAACTGAAGCAGGTGAAAATGTTCCAGCAGAAGAAATGAGGTTAATGTACCCTTTGCTAAAATGACTAAAACATTGATGATATCTTTTACCCAGTCCTTGTCCTCATATAAACACTTTTAAGGCCTTTGCAGACAGAGTAGAACCAAATCAGATAGCCCCTGTAGGAGCCGTCTGGTCCGGTTCTGCTCTCTTCGCTAATGACATTATAATAGATCTGACTCTACAGTTTCTATAAATACCATACCATCCTATGTACATACGCCAGCAATTTAACAGTTAAGTATTCATGATGTCATTATTTCTTACGTGACTATTCACAGGGAAAGCGTTAAAAACACCAATTGTCCATGCCTGAATTATTTAACCCATTCCCTAATAGGCTATTTTTAGATTCAACCTCTTTGAACAAATCTACCGAAAGGAGCATTAACTAGAGAAAAGGATAAAATTTAGAATTGTGTAATTATGAAACACTTGTAATAAATAAAGCATTTGCTCCATAAGAGCAAATACTCTATTTATCGCAATGGTTTAAAAAAGTGACTTTTACAGAGGCATCAAAAGGCGTCAATATACGGGAATCGGTTAATCCATTACTGCATGAATATTCACTCAAAATATAAATGACGTCATGAATGTTATCTAAATTATTATGTATCCCCCATAGTTATATTGGGTAGACATATTGTTATGCCCCTCACAAAGTGGTGGCATATAGGGTTGCTCTTGTCCGTACGTCCGTCCGTAGGTACATGCGTCCGTACGCACATCTAGAAGAGGTTATCCAAGCTCTTTCTTTGAATGTATTTGTCCAATCCACACATGTTTGTGACCATTATATCTTGGTCAAGTTCGATAGCGATGTAAATCGCTTCAATCAGTTAGGAGTTGCGGCCTTTTATTTGCAAATATGACTTTAAAAATATCTTGTCAGAACTTTTTCTTGGAAAGTATTTGTCCAATCCTCACCAAACTTTACGCAGATATTTATGACTATTATATACGGGTCAAGTTTGATAGCCATGTAAATCGCTTTAGTCGTTCACGAGTTTCGGCCCTTTATTTGTAAAAATGATTTTAAAATATATTGTCAGGACCTTTTCTTGGAAAGTATTTGTCCAGTTCCACTAAACTTTACACACATGATTGTGACCATTATATCCTGGTCAAGTTCGATACCCATGCAAATCATTTTTGTCGTTTAGGAGTTGCGGCCCTTTATTTGCAAAAATGACTTAAACATATCTTGTCCGGACTCTTTCTTGGAAAGTATCTGTCCAATCATTCACACTCATTTTTGTGGCCATTATAAATTGGTCAAGAATGATAGCCATGTAAATCACTTCAGTCGTTTAGGAGAAGCAGCCCTTTATTTGCAAGAATGGCATAAAATTGCGTCAGTCGTGTTGCATACATGATTATGGTCCTTACTTTCTGTGACAAAAAATCTGAAGTGGGGCATCATGTTCAGGTCCTCTATAAAACTTATGCCCCTGTGGTCAAAATTGGCCCCGCCCAGGGATGGCCAGTTTCCTGTCGCAGACTGGTTGAAACAGCCCTTGGGGTCACTAGTATATTCTTGTCAAAAACTACATGTCCCAGAGCTTAGATATTTGGTGTATAGATTTTACCCTGTCCTGTGGGTTATACATTAAAATGGTTTTCTTCACATCAGAAACTACAGTTTTAAGGTTTCCCCTTATTCATAAGAACCCAGTGCACTGAGACTAGGTAGCCAGTGTGTGTTTTATGCAATGTTTTACCCTTAGACTGATCAGTAGAGTAGAAATTGTGTTTAGCCAAATAAATAACATACGCTGATTTTAGATTGAGAAAGTAGAAAATACTCAAAATGCAGAAATCTCCTAAAGCTTTTTGCATATCTATGCCCTGCATTAAGCTCTCAGATATCAATATAGAGCCTAGCAGTGTATCTGTTGTGAAGTTCAGCTTAATGCAAGTTCAAGTGTTCTATGCTCTAGCATTGTTTCAGTACTGTAATGTTGTCTGCTTCAGAGTTGTTGTCTGCTTGTCTAAGACTGTTCACCCTATTTTTACTATATATAAATCTTGCAATTAGCTCTCTTTTACAAACCACATATGAAGTTACATATGCGCCAGATCAGAATTCAAACTGTGTGCTAATTTCAGTCAAGTCATGCTCAGCAGTGATAGGGTTAACACCAAATGTCTGTCATCGGTTAAAAACGTTGTCTGCTGAAAATTTAACACTGTCAATGACCCCCTTGTTATTTATTTTTCTTCACTTGAGGTCCTCTACAAAAGTTATATAAATTATGCCCTGGGGTCAAAATTGGCCCTACCCTAGGGCCAGCTAGATTTCTATAGAAAATCTCCTCTGTTTTCACATTTTTTTGTCAGTACGATAACTCCTATATGGCCCATGTCATTGGGTGGCAACTTCATCTGCTTTTGTGACAAAAATCGCTTGTTTTTTTGTCTGATTGCACACGGATGCAGGAAGTTTTGGCCATGGCAGAACATTTAGAATATTATCTATTATATCTATATTATATCATAAGGAAACTGAGCAGACCCTGATCAAACGGCTCCTATAGGAGTTGTCTGATATGGGTCTACTCTGTTTGCAAATGCATAGAAAGGCGTATTTATGGAGTAAAGGGTTAGCCCATTAAGCATTATCTCTATGTTCAAGCATTATCTCTATGTTCAAGCATTATCTATGTTCAAGCATTATTCTCTATGTTCAAGCATTATCTCTATATTCAAGCATTATCTCTGAAATCACCAGCAGTATTTGAGTATGATTTTTAGGTCGTGTGTTTCGAAGAAAAGTTAATTGGGCTATTGTGATAACTGAGTTGTAGGTGTTGTCATTGTCGTCGTCGGCATGCAGAAAATTGTTCAAATAATGACCCGGACCAAAAATGGCCCTGCCCAAGGGCTTATCAGTTTTTCATAAGAATTTTTTTTTGAAAATCTTCTCTGAACCTGTAAGACCTAGACCTTTGATGTTTGGTATATAACATGATCTAATGGTCCTCTACAAATATGAAGCTTTGCCTTGTGGTGCTCTGCCTAATCTAATGGTCCTCCACAAAGATTGTTCAAATTACGACCACGGACCAAAAATGGTCCGACCAAGGGCTTATTAGTTTTTTAAAAAAAATATTTGAAGATCTTCTTCGCTGAAATTGTAAGGTCTAGACCTTTGATAGTTGGTATGTAGCATGATCTAATGGTCCTCTACAAAGATTGTTCAAATTACGACCGGACCAAAAATGGCCCCGTACAAGGGCTTATCAGTTTTTCATAGGAAAATCTTTAAAAAATATTCTTCTCTGAAATTGTAAGACCTAGACCTTTGATATGTTGTGTGTAGCATGACCTAATGGTCCTCTACAAAGATTGATCAAATTATGACCCGGACCGAAAATGGCCCCGCCCAAGGGCTTATCAGTTTTTTCATAGAAAAATCTTTAAAACTATTCTTTTCTGATACTGTAATGCCTAGACCTTTGATATTTGGTATGTAGCATGATCTAATGGTTCTCTACAAAGATTGTTCAAATTACGACCGGACCAAAAATTGCCCCGTACAAGGGCTTATCAGTTTTTCATAGGAAAATCTTTAAAAAATATTCTTCTCTGAAATTGTAAGACCTAGACCTTTGATATGTTGTGTGTAGCATGACCTAATGGTCCTCTACAAAGATTGATCAAATTATGACCCGGACCGAAAATGGCCCCGCCTAAGGGCTTATCAGTTTTTTCATAGAAAAATCTTTAAAACTATTCTTTTCTGATACTGTAATGCCTAGACCTTTGATATTTGGTATGTAGCATGATCTAATGGTTCTCTACAAAAAGTGTTCAAATAATGACCCGGACCAAAAATGGCCCTGCCCAAGGGCTTATCAGTTTTCCATAAGAAAAATCTGTAAACATCTTCTCTGAAACTGTAAGACCTAGACCTTTGATGTTTGGTATATAACATGATCTAATGGTCCTCTACACATATGTTACTTTGCCTTTTTGGTCCTCTGCTCAACAAAGATTGTTCAAACTACGACCACGGACCAAAAATGGTCCGACCAAGGGCTTATTAGTTTTTCAAAAGACAAATCTTTGAAGATCTTCTTCGCTGAAATTGTAAGGTCTAGACCTTTGATAGTTGGTATGTAGCATGATCTAATGGCCCTCTAACAAGATTTTTAACTTACGACCCCTAGACCAGAACTGGCCCCGCCCAAGGGCTTATCAGTTTTCCATAGGAAAATCTTTAAAAACATTCTTCTCTGAAATTGTAAGACCTAGACCTTTGATATTTGGCATGTAGTATGATCTAATGGAACTCTACAAATATTGATCAATTTATGACCCCGGACCAAAAATGGCCCCACCCACGGGCTTATCGGTTTTTTCATAGAAAAATCTCTAAAAATATTCTATTCTTAGACTGTAAGACCTAGACCTTTGATGTTTGGTATATAACATGATCTAATGGGCCTCTACAAATATGTAGCTTTGCCTTGTGGACATCTGCCAAGTATGTTCAATTTACGACCCCAACATCTGGGCGAAACCTGGCCCTGCCTTGGGGCTTATCAGTTTTTTATGGGAAAATATAAAATATTATTTTTTCTCTGAAACCAGAAGGCTTAGATGTTTAGTTAATGGCATGCTGCTTTGTCTTATGGTTCTCTACCAATGTTGTACAAATGATGAATTCTGGGTCAAAATGGCCCCGTTCCGGGGGTTATCTCAGGTGAGCGCTTCAGGTTCTCATGTCCCTCTTGTTATTTAAACCTTTATTCCATAAGTACCACTTTCTATGTCTTTGCAAAGAGAGTAGATCCAGATCAAACAGCTTTAAGTGGTGCTGTCTGATCAGGGTCTACTCTGTTTGCTTGTGATACAATATAGATTGATATGATTCTACAGTTTTTGCCACGGCCAAAATTTCTTGTGTTTATGTGCTATTATAGCACATTATTATAATTAATATTCATGACGTTATTATTTCTTACATAAATATTCATGGAGGAAAGGGTTAAGTCTTCTCCCACTAACCTTGCTGAATCAAGTCGGCGCCTCATTAGGATCCAACCTCTTTTTCTTTTACTCAATAATTTCTGAAGTGCTTGGTCTAATCGGAAGTAGTAATTATTATTAATTACATCTGGGGTTCCTTTTAGTAAAGACTATTCAGGGTCCATGCTTATAAAACTTTTAGTTGAGTCTGAGAACTCAAATCTGACCAATCAAAAGCTTGAGAACGAAACTCAGACTCAACTAAAAGCTTTATAAGCATGGACCCTGGTGTATAACAATTGCTCTGAATGACAAACTATTGTAAGTTCTAAAACACGTATTTTAGAATTTGCAATCATTTCAGTAGTATGATCTTTAGCGAATCAGGACCAATGGATAAGTGCCAACCAGTGCAGACCCTAATCACTTGTCGCAATATAAAACACACACTTGTTTTTTTTTCTAGGGAGCAGTTAAAATTTTATTTACAAACCCAGTGAAATATAAGCATCATGTGTTCAAAGGTTACTGCTGGAGTTAATATTTTCTTTTCTTTGTTGTTTCAGTGTTGCATTGGTGCATTATGCTTTTGTTTGCGAGCCTGAGATATGGCTTACACTGCTACTAGTTTTAACTCATTACCACATATTGACGCCTTTTGAAACCTCTGTAAGAGTCACTTATTGAAACCATTGTGATAAATTGAGCATTTGCTCCATAGGAGCAAATTACTCTATTTGTCACAATAGGTTTAAGCTACACAATTCTAACCTTTTCATTTTTAGCTCACCTGGCACGAAATGCCAAGGTGAGCTAATTTGATCGCCCTGTGTCCGTCGTCGTGCGACGTGCGTCGTCAACTTTTTCTTAAAATGACATCTCCTCATAAACTACTTGCTGGATTGTTACCGATCTTAGCAGAAATGTTTCTTGGGTCAACCTCTTCCAGAGTTGTTCAAACAATTTGATTCCATGCAGAACTCCAGGCAACCATGTCCAAAAAGAAGTAAAAACTTTAAAAACCTTCTTGTCAAAAACTGTAATGCCTAGGGCTACCAAATCTGGTATGTAGAATCATCTAGTGGACCTTTACATTGATTGTTCAAATCCCAACCCCCGGGGGTCACAATTTTTACATAGGATTATTTAGTAAAACCTTAAGATATTTTTGTCTGAAACCGAAAAGCTTTGAGCTGTGATATTTGGTATATAGCATTATCTAGTGAACCTTTACTAAGATTGTTCAAACTATGCCCCTAGAGTCAAACACGGCCACACCCAGGGGTCACATGTTTTACATAGGATTATATAGTAAACACTTTCAAAAATCCTCTGGTCTCATACCTAAAAGGCTTAGAGCTGTGCTATTTGGCATGAAGCATCATCTGGTGAACCTTTACTTAGATTGCCCGTGGGGTCAAAATTGTCCTCACCCTAGGGGCCACAAATTTTACTGAAAACTTTAAAAAGCTTCTTGTAAAAACATGTAAGGCCTAGGGCTACCAAATTTGGAATGCAGAATCGTATAGTGGACCTCTACATAGATTGTTCAAATTTTGTCCCTGGGGTCAAAATTGGCCCAACCCCGGGGTCACAAGTTTTACATAGGATTATAAAGTAAATTTAAAAAAAACTTTAAAGATATTCTTGTCCGAAACTGAAAAGCTTAGAGCTGTGATATTTGGTATGTAGCATCATCTGGTGAACCTTTGCTAAGATTGTTCAAATTATGCCCCTGGAGTCAAACACTGCCACACCTTGGGGGTCACATATTTTACATTTGATTATATGGTAATTTTTTTAAAAATCTTCTTTTCCGAAACGAAAAAGCTTAGGGCTGTGATATGTGGTACATAGCATCATCTGGTGGACCTTTACCAAGATTGTTCAAATTATGCCCCTGGGGTTAAAGTTGTCCTCTCCCTGGTGGACCTTTACCAAGATTGTTCAAATTACATGTATGCCCTTGTTCTTAAAATTGTCCTCACCCTGGGGATCACAAGTTTTACGATGGATTATATAGTAAAAACTTTAAAAATCTTCATGTCTGAACCTGAAAGGCTTAGAACTGTGATATTTGGTATATAGTATCATCTGGTAGACCTTTACCAAGATCGTTCAAATTAAGCCCCTAGGATCAAAATTAGCTATGCCCTAAGGGGTCCTAAATTTTATTGAATGCTTTAAAAATCTTATTGTCAATACCTGTAAGGCTTAGGGCTACCAAATTTGGTATGTATAATGATCTAGTAGACCTCTACATAATTTGTTCAAATTTTTCACCTGGGGTCAAAAATGGCCCATTCCTTGGGGGTGGGATGGAGATCAGAGCTGTTATATTTAGCATGGAGCTTCATCTGGTGGAGCTTTACCAAGACTGTTAAAATTGTACCCCTGTGGTCAAAATTGATAGGTCACATGACATCATTTAGCCAAGTGAGTGATACAGGGCCATCATTGCCCTCTTGTTCTAGTAAATGTTCCTTTTCAGTAGATTTTTTTTCATAAAAATAGCTAAAAAATTGTTTGCTGACCACCCTCACTTTAGTAGATCAATTATATTATTATACCCCCGCAAACTTGTTTGAGGGGGTATACTTGAATCCCCCTGTCCGGTGGTCGGTCGGTCGGTTGGTTTGTCGGTCGGTCGGTCAGTCAGTCCGTTCATCCGTCCGTCCGCGTTTGAACATATGTAGTTGGTGTCGCGAACTCCTCTTTAAGTTTTAAAGTAACTAAAGTTGTATTTGGTATACATAACAACCACAAATAGTAGATGTGCAATAGACAGTTTTCTCATATTTACTGCTGGCCATTGCAGAATTATTCCCCCCTGAACTTTGACTTTCTTGTCATTTTAACATGAAACATGGGGAGTTTTTGTCGCAAAACCTCCCTTCAATCTGAAAGTTATTCAGTTTATATTTGATATACATAATACCAATGAATGGTAGACGTACTAGACACAGTTTTCACATGTTCAGCGCGGGATATTGCAGAATTATATCTCCCCTTGAACTTTGAGCATTTATGAATCATGGTAAGTTGGTGTCGCAAACTTCTCCTACAGTTTTAAAGTTATTGAATTTATACGTGTATATGGTATACATAATAACCATATGAAAGATGTAGTTTCAGAATTATTTCCCTTTGAACTTTGAGTATTTTTGTCATTTTGGCATGAAACATGGACAGTTGGTGTCGCAAACTCCTCCATCAGTTTTAATGTAATTGAATTTGTATTTAGTTTACATAATAACCACGAATGTAAGAGGTGCAAGGCACAATTGTTATGCGTTTACTGCTGGCCATTGCAGAATTATCTCCCCCTGAAACTTTGGATATTTTTGTCATTTGGCATGTAATATGGGGAGTTGGTGTTGTGAACTCCTCCTTCAATTTGAAAGTTATTGAATTGATACGTACTATACATACTAACCACCAAAAGTAAATATGCATGATTATTCCACAGGATAATTCCTATGACACCCCCAGTCTATTCGATGATGCTACACACATAAAGTCAGTGATTATCACAGTTCTGAGGCCGAGTGACTCTTTCGATTCCATGCAATTTGCACTTCAGATTTATATTTGTGCTGGTAAGTAAATGAGCTTTATTTATTTGCTGTGTAGTTTTACCTCTGTTTTATTAATTATTAATTCTGCACCCTGTACTCCATGAATATTCATGTAAGAAATAATGACATCTTGAATGTTAATTACATTCATTGTTTAATAGCAAATCGAGGGCCTTGTGCAAAACTATTGTAACTCCATCACCTTTTGAAGGAGTTACAATAGTTTTACACCAAACCTTCGAAATGACCTCAAGACTTTTAGGCCATGACAGAAGCTATAGAAACATATGTCATAAGCAAACAGGATAGACCCTAATCAGACGGCTCCTACAGGAACCATCAGATCTGGGTTGGTTTGTTTGCAACTGTGTAGAAATGCATACTTATACAGTAATAGGCTAATGATGGGCATACTGCAAACATCATTTGCCATGGACTTTTAATTCTCCATCTCGAAACCAAATAAGTTTACAACTCATATTGAATTTCTAGAAACACTGTGTACAACAAACATAACACAAACTGGCTCATAACGCTTTAACCCTTTGCTCCATCTATACACGTTTTACGCATTTGCAAACAGAGTAGACCGATATTAGTAGGAACTGTTTGATCTTGGTCTGTTGTGTTTTCTTATTGAATAACATACATGTAGATATGATTCTGCTGGTTCTGTCATGACATGGCTTTCTTTTTAGCTCACCAGAGCACAAAGTGCTCAGGATGAGCTTTTGTGATCGCCTGATGTATGTCGTCCGTCGGCGTTTGTCGTGCGTCGTCAGTCGTCAATAATTTGAACCTTTAAAAATCTTCTCCTCTGAATCTATAGGATTCTCAGCTTTCATTTTTGGCACATAACATCACCTATAGGTCCTCTTATTATAAGTTATATAAATTATGCCCCTGGAGTCAAAATCTGCCCCGCCCAAACGGTGACAGTTTTCAATAGAAACATATAGTGAAAACTCTATACTCTAGCTGTTGTCTGTTTCAGAATTGTTGTCTGTTTGTTCACACTGTTTTTAATACATATCAATCATACAATTAACCCTCTTGTACAAACCACATAATTATGAAGTTACATATGTGTCAGATCAGAATCCAACTGTGTGCTAATTTCAGTCAAAGTCATGCTTAGCAGTTAGGGTTATAACACTGAGTTTCTGTCATCTGTTAGAAATGTCTGCTGAAAAATTAACACTGTCAAGGGCCATCTTGTTTTATATAGAAACACATTGTGAAACCTAAATAGTAATCTTCGTCTGAAACTGGAAGTTTCTCTGCTTTCATATTTGGCACATAGCATCATCTTGAAGTCCTCTACAAAACATATATAAATTATGTCCCTGGGTTCAAATGAAGCCCCGCTCCATGGGTGGCCATATTTCTATAGAAACATAGTGAAATGTATCAGTATAGAAAATCATCTAATTAATATTCATGATGCCATTTTGTCTAACATGAATAGTCATGGAGTAAAGGGTTAACTTCAATTGCAAAACCTCTATAACTATAACATAGTTTGGATATAACATAGTTTGGATATAACAGAGTTTGGATACAAATATACAGGTATCATGTCACTGGAATTTGTTAGAAACATGTTTCATTGTATATTTCTCTGTGTTTGATGGTTTCCTTTGTAGTTTTTCCTTATATAGAATATATAGCGAAAAAATCTTGTGCAGCTAACTCCTCCTACACTATTTAAGGGAGTTACTTCAAAGTTTTACATATGAACCAGCTATATGTGAGGATGGTCATGTGGTTTGGAATTTTGGCTGCAACAATTTTGACAGAAGTTATGGCCCTTTGTAGTTTTTCCGTATAGCGAAAAAATCTCGATATTTCTTGTATAGAATATATAGCGAAAAAATCTTGTGCAGCTAACCCCTACACTATTTGAGGGATTTACTCTAAACTTTTACATATGAACCAGCTATATGTGTGTTTGAGGGATTTACTTCAAACTTTTACATATGAATCAGCTATATGTGAGGATGGTCATGTGGTTTGGAATTTTGGCTGCAACAATTTTGACAGAAGTTATGGCCCTTTGTAGTTTTTCCTTATATAGAATATATAGCGAAAAAATCTTGTGCAGCTAACTCCTACACTATTTTAGGGATTTACTTTAAACTTTTACATATGAACCAGCTATATGTGTCTTTGAGGGATTTACTTTAAACTTTTACATACGAACCAGCTATATGTGTATTTGAGGGATTTACTTCAAACTTTTACATATGAACAAGCTATATGTGAGGATGGTCATGTGGTTTGGAATTTCGGCTGCAACAATTTTGACAGAAGTTATGACCATTTGGAATTTTTCCTTATATAGAGTAACAGCAAAAAAGTATTGTGCAGCTAACTCCTCCTATATTGTGTAAGAGTTTTCATTCAAATTTTTACACATGAACCAGCTATATGTGAGGATTGTCATGTGGATTGGAATATGGGCTGCAACAATTTTGACAGAAGTTTGGATTTGTTTCAATTATGAAATTTATAGGGAAAATTAGTGTTTATAGATGTCTACAAAAGTTTACAGATATCCAATCTGTATGTGATGCACAACCAATCTATATGTTTCTATGTATCTCTTGGTTACAACGTTCATTCCTCTTATGGGTGCGGGGGCGGGGTACCGGGAGGAGACATGTGCTTTTCTCAAAAACAAACTCTAGATATGTTTCTTTGCTTTCTAAAGTGTCTATAATGTCCATTATTATACTGCAAAGTAAAATCCTCACTTCTGATTGGTTAACTAGCCGTGTACATGAGTCCATGTACCCTGTGAGCTGACAGGGTACATAGAAATTCCCCATGACAGGCCCCACATATTATGGTCAGAAACCAAAAGACCGACTTCTCGACTCGGCTAAACAATAGCAAAATTCATAATAGACAACTATTGATACGTAAAGAAAACAATGCAGAAATGAATTAAAAAACACCATTGTTTGAAATGACCAATAAAACAGTTTTTAGAGGAGTTATTATGTCGTCCAGCCATCTATAATAACACGAACGCCGATGAAATACAGTACACCACACTTCGGATACCTTCGGGTAGAAATAAATGAATTGGGGCGCTTTTAGGGGAATTAGCGTGTTTAGTGATTCAACATGCAAAAATGGATTTATATAAATTATCCGAACCGTAAAACTTTGCAGTATAATAAATTCGTTATACAGTTCTTTCCCAGGGTACATGACGATTTATTCCCGGCTGGTAAAATCATGTAACCCTCGCCTAACGGCTCGGGCAACATGATTTTCCTCAGCCGGGAATAAATCGTCATGTACCCTGGGAAAGAACTGTATAACTAATAATGTCCAATAATGTCCAACCTTCCATATTTCTTTATAACTATTTTGTTAATGTATATTCATTAGGTATTGGAATTTGGCCTAAATGCAGAACAAGGAAAGGGTTAAAGGCAGGTGACTGCTTAAAGAAAGGTGAGAGTAAAACAGAACGCTCCTATAGGAGCGTTCTGTTTTACATTCACCTTGCTTTAAGCAGCCACCTGCCCTAAATACCAACTAATTAACACAAGTTAGTGGCCGTTATTGAGAGGTTTTACTGTATGCCCCCAGTAGTTATTGCTATTAGTATGTACATGTATTTAGTTTTATTCTAAGTTTAGCTAGTTAAGGCTCGTTTTTATCGGCAATGTTTTGTTCTCTCTACTAATTATTATCATATTGATACGGAATAAATAGAATGCATTTTTTGAATGCTTAATATTTATAGTGGTCTGGCTCATCAGTATCTAATTATAGAGCTGGTGTTGCTCATCAGTATTTAATTATAGAGTTTGTCTGAATCATAAGTACATTTTTATGCTCCCGTTTTTATGCATTATGTTTTGCACATGTCCGTCCGTCCGTCTGTCTGCCTGTCCGTGTGTCACGCTTTTAGGTGCAGTTGGATGTGACAGATTTTCAAGTGTTATAAGTCAGTAATTTCTATACTTATACACATGAAACTTCACATACAAATCAATTACAATCTGTGCTATCATTTGGCACCCACCCATGCTACCGGCAAGCCCAAGGTCGAGGTCAAATGGCTTGAAAAATGAAACTTTTACGTGCTGTTGGTTGTCACATTTACGTGCAGTTTTTTGTCACAGTGTTTTCATTGTCTTATACCTCCATAACCACTGTAGCTATTGCCATGGAATTGCATATACACATTAAACACCATCCATACTTTCATTGCACACCCAGCCCATGCTGTCCACAAGCCCAAGGTGAAGGTCAAATGACTTAGGAACTTTACGTGCAGTTGGTTGTCAGGTTTTTCCATAGTCTTATATCTCCCTAACCACTGTAGCTATTTGCATGGAATTGCATATAAACATTCAACACCATCCATACTTCCATGCACCCGGCCCATGCTGCCCGCAAGCCCGAAGGTCAAGGTCAAATGACTTGAATTTTACGTACAGCTATGCAAGAACCCACACGGGGGCATCACTGTGTCTTACAGACATAATTTTCTAGTTTGTATTTAATTATAGAGCTGGCCTGGCTCATAAGTTTTTCATTAAAGAGCTGGTCTGACTCATCAGTATTTAATTATAGAGTTGGTCTAGATCATCAGTATGTGACATACCCTGTGACATGCCCTGATCTGTGGCACATCCTGATCAGATGATTTTAATAGGATCACTGTGGGTTTCTATTGTTTGCAAATGTCATTACACCGATTTCCCAAACTCAAAGAGTTAACATTGATTCAGACAATGATAATAATCACTACATAGTTACCATTATTATACCCCCGCAAACTTGTTTGAAGGGGTATACTGGAATCACCCTATCCGTCGGTCGGTCGGTCGGTCGGTCGGTAGGTCCATCCCATTTGAACAATGATAGTTTGTGTCGCGAACTCCTCCTTCATTTTGGAAGTTATTGAAGTATACGAGGCATTGCAGAAGTATCCCCCCTTGAACTTTGGAGTAATATTTTGCAATTTGTGCATGTAGCATGGGTAGTTGTTGTCATTAACTTCTTCAGTTTGAAGGTTATTGAAGTTGTATTTGGTATACATCATAACCATGAATAGCAAATGTGCAAAAAGAAACAGTTTTTATGTGTTTATTGCCAAGCATTGCAGAGTTATCTCCCCTTGAACTTTAAGTAATGTTTGACCATTTGTGCCTGTAGCATGGGTAGTTGGTGTCGCGAACTTCTCCTTCAGTTGGACAGTTAATGAAGTTGTATTTGGTATACATAATAACCATGAATGGTAAATGTGCAAGACGTAACTTTCATCTGCTAAGCCCTGGGCATTGCAGAATTATCTACCCTTGAACTTTGAGTATGTTTGTCATTTTGGCATGAAACATGGGGAATTGATGTTGCAAACTGCTCCTTTAATTTAAAAGGTTTTGAACTAGGGATACGTGCCATACTTAATAACCACGAATAGCAGATATGCAAGATGCAGTTTTCATATGGTTAGTTACAGGCATTACAGAATTATCTCTCCTTGAACTTTGAGTATTTTGTGTTTGTGTCACAAATTTGGTTTTGCAATCAAAGCTGCCATGTGTGTGTGTGTGTGTGTGTGGGGGGGGGGGGGGGTTATTCATCACCTTTAGTGATAGTTCTAGTTATGATTACTTGTTAGTTATCTTTATTATCACTAGTTAGTTATTAATATTTCATTTATTTCGAATATTTAATCTCTATCTCAGCGAGTTTCATAAAAACGAGCCTGTTAAAATGATAAGATGTGAGTCTTGGCGAGCGTTGTATCATTTTAGTCAATACATATCCTGTGGGTTACTCGTTTAAAAATCTATTTTTAGAGACTTACAGCTTAGTGAAGTGTTATGCTACTTTATTTGTTTTCAAAATATAATGTTTAACATTTGCTTTCATTGCACATAATATGTTATGTCTTAAAATACCTTTATTCAGAGAAAATGTGTATGTCATAATATTTCATTTTGCTTTATGTAACTAGATCTAATTGTATTTCGAGTTGCTTGCCCTTAACCCTTTCCTCCATAAATACGCCTTTCTACGCTTCTGTAAGAGTCACTTTTGGAAACCATTGTGATTGTAATCAGGGTACTAATAAAGAACAAAGCCCTAGTGGAGTTCATGTTGTGTATATTCTCCAAAAATGTATGCAGATAGAACAAAACCCTAGTGGAGTTCATGTTGTGTATATTCATCAACAATGTATGCAGATAGAACAGTGGAGTAGTGTAATAGTGGATTAGGGTCAGCTGGTCGGAATGTGAAGCCTGCTTAATAAAGTAACGAAGTAAAGATTTAAGAAAGTGTGCGATATCTTCACTAGAAGTTTTAGAGCCAGAATGAGAGCAGGAGCTTAGAGAGGTGTTGCACGTTGACTCGTGTCACGTGACTAATGTAGCCACATTACCCTTGCACGCATATTTCAGACACTCCCATACCGGTTCACTCTCTCTTTCCAACCATGGACATATACAGGTAAATAAGTATAAAAACTGACACAGGCTATAGCAAGCGGAAATCGACAATGCTATAGTCTGTGGCAAGATAAAACACTGGCAACAGTGCAGGGTCACATGATAACCTGGGTTACATGACAAATAGAGCATTTGCTCCGTAGGAGCAACCGCTCTATTTATCAAAATGATTCCAAACTAAACAATTCTAACATTTTCCTTTTCTCTAGTAAATGCTCCTTTTCGGTATATTTATTCAAAGAGGCTGGGTCTAAAATAGCCTGTGAGGGAATGGGTTAATCATTCAAGCAATGTAATATTGTTTCCCTTTCTTCATAGTTGCATATTAATCATTTACTCCACAATTACGTCTTTCTACCCCTTTGCAAACGGAGTACACCCAGATAAGACGGCTCCTGTAGGAGCTGATTGGCCAGGATGTACTGTGTTTCCTCATCATATGATATAGATATGATTCTAGTGTTTGTACAATGGCTAAAAAATAATCTTAATAAAATTCATGGTGTCATTATTTTTACGTGAATATTCATGGAGTAAAGGATAAATATTATATTTCTACTGAGAGAATAAAACAGCTTGGATCTTAATGAGATGCTGAGTTACTAGATGTTTCATCAACATGTAATGTATTTGCAAATGACAGGCTGCCTATGACAAACCCTGACCCAGGCTGCCATTGACAAACCCTGAGCAGACAACTCCTACAGAAGCTGTCTGATCTGGGTCTACTCTGTTGGCAAAGACATTAAAAGACGTCTATATCAGGGACAAGGTTAGGCCATATACACTATGATGGTCATCTTGTTTATTTTAAAAGAAATGTATTGGATTATTTGAGAAGGAATTGTTATACTTTATATTGACAGAATGTGTGCAAGTGATGGCAAATGATGCATATCAGACAACCGTAACTAATGACTATGGTGATGCGTATAGTGCTGCCTCAGAAATTCCGACCAATAAATCAGTGGCGCTGTTCTTCTCAGATTCCCAAAGAACAGTGCTCATTCAGGCTGACATAGACAATGCTGACGGAAATGTAACTGTTATTTATTATGAAAAAATAGATGACGCTTATCCACTGGTAAGAATTACTAAATCATGCTGGAAAAAAGTACATAGTTATAGTCTACTTTCAGTCCGAATGACCGCTCAGCCGACTGTACATTTACTCCCCTGGTCATTGAGTCATTGGCCTACAATATTGAGCACTGCTGACATATGGCGCAGTCATGCAGCCGCAGTACCGGCGAGTGACCCTCACAGGTACCCATTTTAACCCCTGTGTGGAGAGGATGTGCGGGTGGGAGACACGGAAAAGCGTCTCTGAAATTTCCGGGAGAGGCCGGGATTTGAACCCCGGACCTCCGGACTTATAGTCAAGCGCGTTACCACTAGACCACCGCCAAAATCAGGGTATTTATCTCTTTACTCCATGAATATACCCTGTAGGCAGTAATGATATCATGACAATAAATTAGTCCATGTTTGATAATGACACACGAAGACAGGTTGTGTTCGTCATGGCAGAGATTGTAGAATCATATGTATATTATTTGGTTAGCAAAAAGAGCAGACAGTTATAGGATGGCTCCTATAGGTCTTGTGTGATATGGATCTACTCTGTTTGCAAAGGCATAGAAAGCCGTACATATGGAGTAAATGATAAACTGCTAGTATCATACAGTGGGTTTGGTTATAATCAAATGTATGAACTCTTTCGCTGCCAAATTTGGTCATCTACAAACTTTCTCATTTGCTACAATTTCCTTTTTATTTTTATTTCTCTTCATTGTTGTTTAAATAAATAGTCACAGTAACAGACAGTTTAGATTCTGGTGAGACGTTGAGTTACTCGGCATCTCATCTGCATCTACACTGCTTGCATGTGTACTGACATGTGCGACATTGACAGTGAAAGAGTTAACCCTTTACCTGATAGAAACAGAGAGGACACCGATCAGACAGTTTCTGTAGTACCCATCTGACTAGGGTTAGTCCTTTATACCCATCTGACCAGGGTCAGTCCTTTATACCCATCTGACCAGGGTCAGTCCTTTATACCCATCTGACCAGGGTCAGTCCTTTATACCCATCTGACCAGGGTCAGTCCTTTATACCCATCTGACCAGGGTCAGTCCTTTATACCCATCTGACCAGGGTCAGTCCTTTATACCCATCTGACCAGGGTCAGTCCTTTATACCCATCTGACCAGGGTCAGTCCTTTATACCCATCTGACCAGGGTCAGTCCTTTATACCCATCTGACCAGGGTCAGTCCTTTATACCCATCTGACCAGGGTCAGTCCTTTATACCCATCTGACCAGGGTCAGTCCTTTATACCCATCTGACCAGGGTCAGTCCTTTATACTTAACATTAATATAGATGTGATTGTACAGTTTCTGCCATGGCAAAACTTTCCTTTGTTCAGCGGCCGTTATGGCAAATCAGTGATACAAGTTATGTGTATAATTTGCTCAGCATTGTATGTTTCGTAGAGTAACCAGTCAACCGTGGGGATCAAGTCAAAACTGTCGAAATGAATTTATTTCGTGCTGAAGATTATCTATGCTGATATCAATATCAATATCAGTTTCTGAAATATTTAAATAACAATAATAAGTAATGTGTAATCAAAAACAATGGCACGGTGTAGTCGTAGCTAAAAATAACACAGGCACTTACTAACGCCTAAGTTGTACATTTAACAAACATGAGAAAATTTTAATGAAACTTACAATAACTTACTTAAGTATATCTGTAATTAAAATATTAAAAAGACTAATTACCTGGATAAATATTCAATTTATTCAGTAGATATATTACAATACCAAAGATACGACAGCCATATTGAATTCTTGAAATTGAGAGATGACCCATGCAACACATGATGCTAGTGTTAGCATAGTAACAAGGTTATTTCCCTTTAATAAGAATATCACCCTATGATATATGCACCGACCTCTCATATGAATTAAAGTATTATATTGACCACATCAAATGGATGTAAACTCGAATGTGTTATCCCCTACGTCTAAAAGTCGGACGTTTATATTACAAAGTTAATCATGTATTCACCAGTATTATGCTCAATATAAGCACGTAAGGTATGTACTCTAAATACGACTAATATGATTTTATATCAATAGTGCACAAAGACGTACTATGCTTCCAAAAATGTATTGATTATGTTTTGTTTAATTTCAGTATGTTACCACTGTTCCAATAATCAATGGTGTACTCCGTATTGAAACAGAAGGTGGAGTGCCTTCAGAACAAGTGAAATTGGAATTCCAACCAATGGACGAAAGCCGTAACGTTACAATTGCTGCATTGGAAATATATAGTTGTGAAGAAGAAGAAGAAGGTAAGAAAGTCCGTGAAACGATATTTTATGATGCATCCAAATTATATTCCTCCTGCCAAAATGTTTTTAAAGCGAGTTGCATCTGTTGCCAAGGTGGTGACTTCTTTTTTTCCTGGGTCAACCCATTAACCCTTTCGCTGCCAATGCCGGATATGTGATTACCTATGCAAACAGTTTGGATCCAGATGAGACGCCGAGTAACTCGGCGTCTCATCAGGATCAAAACTGTTTGTTACTGTTACTATGGTTTTGAAACAAAATGAAGAAAATAAAAAAAATGAAAATTTGTAGCAGACGACAAAGTTAGCAGACGACAGAGTATGGCAGCGAAAGGGTTAATGGGATGTATTATGCATCAGCATTGCAAAAGGTGAAATAAGCAATCAACAATAAAATAGCTTCGATCCCGCATTCTGTTGCTGCAGGACAATGCTTCACCGTTTGACTTCTGCTTTTTCCCCAAAATCAAATCCAACATGTGTGATTGCCACATTCAAATAATGATCAAATCATTTATGCTATTTAGAGTATAGTGAATCTTCTTCCAAGAAGGGATTGCAAAGCTTGAACATGGGTGCACTAAGTGCACCTCAAAATCTACCAACCTCACTAGGATTAAACCAAAGAGAGGGCATGCTTCATGCCTAAATGTTTTATACGCCCGGAGGTTACTTTGGTCGTATTATGGTATGGCGCTTGTCCAGCTGCCTTTCCATCTTTATGGCCGTCAGTCTGACTGTCCATTAACCACATCTTTGTCCGATCAGTAACTTGACAACTATTGGGTGTGCTGTCTTTATACTTAGTAGGTAGCTTGGTCATGGCTAGTAGATGACCCCTATAAATTTTGAGCTCAGTTGGGTCAAAGGTCAAGGTCACGGTGACTTTCAACTCAAATTAATATGGTGCATGTTACGACATCGCAGACTTCGGGCGTATACTACGCCGACACACGGGGCTCTTGTCAACGAAGTCACCATGAACTTAAAGTTCCATGAAGATAGCCACCATGAACTTCAAATTCCATGAACATAGTCAGCATGAACATCAAGTTCCATGAACATAGTCTTCAAATTCCATGAACATAGTCTTCAAATTCCATGAACATAGCCACATAACAACTTCAAGTTCATAAACCAACTTTTAAAGCCATTGCAAAACACAGTGGAACTAGATCAGATGGCTCCTTTAGAAGCCATCGACCAGGATCTGCTTTTGAAATTTGTATAAACAATTCATTCATTGAACACAGGAGTCTTAAAAAGATTTTTGCATTACTTTTGACCTGCAAGTAAGCAACCACCTGCCTAACAGACCCAGAACTAGACCTATAACTGATGACCGTTTAAGAAGCATTCTACTGTATATAGCACGAGTTTTGCCTAGTACATCCATTTTAATACAGTCGTACGTTGATATATTGAACTCGGATAACTCGAACTGCGAGATAACTAAAACTTCAGTCCTTCCAAAATTTACAATATAGAATTGCTCTTAATGCCACTATGGATATCTATAAACACATTTGTCAGCTTAAGGTGGCGAGCTAGTTTAGCCCCAGATATCGAAAAATCATATTTAAAATTACCTAGAGCCATTTTTTCTGAGCCTAGTTGGTTAGTTATATTAATTTATTTGATTATTTATCAGAAACATCGATAATCCTATCAAAACCGACATTTGAAATCTATGCAAATGTGCCAGTTTGAATTTTTTCAAACAGCGATTACAAGGTTATCTTTTGGACTAAACTTATTGTAATTAGCCAAAATGTGAATCATTAGCATGTCTAGGGAAACGTGTCACAGAATTTTGATAAAACTCTCCGTTTGGGAGTTATGCAATATTTTAGTTTTAAGAACCCTAAAATGCTGCCTCCCGCTACGTTTCTTTTGAATTTAGACGATCGAAGCAAGATATCAAAAACTGTGACACGGATCCCTGGCTAAGACAGTCCCCTTTAACCCTTCGCTTGCTATTCACGTCAATATACATACCTGTAAATAGTGAAGACCCAGATGAGACAGCTCCTGCAGGAGCTGTCTCATCAGGGTCTGCACTATTTACAAATTGATTGTGCAACCAGAGCACTCCGCAGCAGTCATTGCACAGCGAAATACTTGTAGACAGTGAATATATATGTAAATGTACAACAAGACATGGGTAAAGAAGAAGAAATGTTTTTTAAAATTCAGCAAGCGAAGGGTTAATATGCCACGAACAGCGTATAATTCGGACACAAATTACAGAAGTAATGATTGTTTGAAATAGCCGACTCTTTTAAATTTGCATCTGTCAAAAACATGAAAAGGAATAGAAAGACCCCCATTGTGTTGCGTAATCTTATGATTATCTATAGCTTTCAATCAAATTTATATCCAATACAGAGCTTAAAGTATGTGTGATATTTTCCACTAAGCTCCTCCCTCTTTCTTCCATCCGATCAATTAAAAAAGCTGATTTAATTGCCGGTTTCCCATAAATCACCCATCAGAAAGCTTATCTAGTCATGTGGCCTAAATAGTTTGAGGCTACCGAGAGGGAAATGCGGATAAATAGCAACCTATTGCTTTATCACGTATCTGCCCTAATTATCAGTTCCCCCCTAGGTGCCCCTGATAAGCCTTCCTCGTAAATAGCTGACTGGCCAAGTCAGAGAAAAGCTCGATGGTAATAAAGTAAACGGGGTTTATACATACGGCTTTTGTGGTATATTTTATAGTATTTCGTTAATGCAATGGATAAAAGAGAATAGTGTCTATTCATTAATGCAAAAATATATATAAAAAAAATGATGTTTTTGTGTTTCTAACATACTGTGGCACCTTAATGCAGGTGTACAGGAGCGTTCAGCATCACTTTACACCTGCATTAAGCTGTCAACTTAAGACATTCTCCAGATTAGAAATTCAACAACTCGAACTTCGTTATCTCGAACTACTTCGAACTCCCCGGGAGTTTCAGATATCTAAGCTCAGTATTACTAGGTTAATAGTTTCGTTTAAATGCATGCATAAATGGAATATATACCTTAATTGAATGGTCCAATGGTTTCAGAGTAAGAGCTATGAAAAGAGTTTGGCCTCACAACAGAATCTCTGCAGTAGAAAGTACCTAGTTATAGTCTACTTTCAGTCCGAATGACCGCTCAGCCGACTGTACATTTACTCCCCTGGTCATTGAGTCATTCGCCTACAATATTGAGCACTGCTAACATATGGCGCAATCATGCAGCCGCAGTACCGGCGAGTGACCCTCACAGGTACCCATTTTAACCCCTGGGTGGAGAGGATGTGCGGGTGGGAGACACGGAAAAGCGTCTCTGAAATTTCCGGGTGGGACCGGGATTTGAACCCCGGACCTCCGGACTGATAGTCAAGCGCGTTACCACTAGACCACCGCCACCTAGAAGAAAGAAATAAAACTTAATACGGGGATAGGGTGGGTTCTTATATAAATTCATGCTCGCCATGTTTCGTGTAAACTGTAACAAACTTCCCTTTTGAATATGACCGTTTCCCCTTTTGAAATAATGACACTATGCATATTTACTAGCTGATTGTTTACAATGAATTATGTACACATGCATTTTAGCTCACCTGAGCAAAGGTCAGGGTGAGCTCTTGGGAGACTGGAATGTCCGGCGTCCGGCGTCAATCGTCCGTCGTGCGTCGTCCGTTGTCCGTCGTCAACAATTTGCTTGTGAACACTCCAGTGGTCACAATGTTAGTCCAATATTGGTCAGAATGATTGTCCTAATAAAGTCTCGGACAAGTTTGAAAGTGGGGCATGTGGGTTCGAAAACTATGTCACTAGGTCAAGTGCTGGAACAACCTTGTGAACCCCCTAGAGGTCACATGTGTAGCTGAATCGTCATGAAATTTTATTAGAATGATTGCCTTAATAAAATCTCAGATGAGCTTGAAAGTGGATCATGTGAGCTCAAAACCTAGGTCACTAGGTCAATAGTAGAAAACCCTTGTGGACACTCTAGAGGTCACATTTTTAGCCAAATCTTCATGCAAAGAATAGCTGTTTCGATAAAATCTCGGACAAGATAAAAACAATGGCATGCGGGGTTATAAACTAGGTCACTAGTTCAATTAATAGGGGGAAAACCTTGTGAACACTCTAGAGGTCACATTTCTAGCCAAATCTTCATGAAACTTTGTCAGAATGGTTGTTCTGATGAAATATTGGACGAGTTTTGAAAGTAGGTTATGTAGGATCAACAAGTAGGTCACTGGTTCATATCTGAGAAAAATATTGTTTACACTCAAACGGCCACATTTTTAGCCCAATCTTTATCAAACTTGCTCAGAATGTTTGTATTTGTGATATCAAAGTTGAGTTCGATCATGGGTGGGGTTGGATCAGAAAGTAGTTCACTAGGTCTTAGAAAAATCACTCTAGAGGGCACTTTTTTTAGCCCGATCTTCATTGTTCAGAATGATAAAATCAATATTCAAATTTTTTGAAAACCTTGTTATTCAGAACCACTGCTCATGATCAACATTGTTCAAATATTGTACCTTAGGTCAATATTGACCCCATCCTGGGGCTACCCAGCAATAATCTTAAATCTATGGTAATCAAGTGAGCGAATAAAGGCCATCTTGGCCCTCTTGTTGGTATTAGGGTCAGACCGCCTCTACGGGAGCTGGCGTATCTGGGTCTGCTCTGTATGAAAAGGTTTGAAAAGCTTTTACGTGAAATAAGTGAAGTAACAACTGCAAAATGTGATATGTACATGCGCTCATACTTAATACTGAGATTAATGTTTATTTTCATCTTGACCAGTTTGTATACTAAATTAAATGTTCGATGACATCATTGAGTCCCTTGTGTTTATTTGAAGAAGTAAATTGTTATACATGTATAATAATAAATAGGACAGAATATTCAAATTAATATTATATGTATTTTATGTAATTGGCTTAGGTTGTGTTACACAGCCTAAGGCCTCTAGTGTTTTACACAGCCTAAGACCTTTAGTGTTACACACTTACAGGTGCCTTCTCCGCAGTCTTAAGACTGTGTTACACTTAGAGATGCCTTCTCACTTATCTTAGACTGTGTTACAATTCAATAGGGACCAGTATGAATTTCCACATTTAACCTTTTCCCTCATATAAACGCATTTTACCAAGTTTGCAAACAGGGTAGACCTAGATAAGACGGCTCCTGAAGGAGCCATCTAATAAGGGTCTGGTCTGTTTGCATATGACATGATATAGATCTGATATAGATCTGAGTCTACAGTTTGTTTTCAAAGCAAAAGTATTCCTTGAAAATTTTCCATTATAACTATTTAGCTAACACATATTCATGATGTCATTATTTCTTACGTGAATATTGATCTGGGATAGGGGTATATACAATGTAAGTTCGATGCTGCTATTTGTGCTCAACGCATGGTCTGGATCCTAGTTTTTGAAAAAATACACGTTTTGCACTTGCATCTAGTTTCAGTTTGGATCAAGATGAGATCATGCATCAGCAGGTTAATGATTAACCTTTAGCCTGCTGAGCAAAATATTTTTACAGAATTTTTCACCGACTTCATTTTCAAAGTTCAAGTTATAATCAATGTGTCTACCAAAATCCAATCAGGGTGTCAATCAGTTTGGATCCTGATGAGGCGCCGTGTTACTCGGTGTGCCATCTGGATCCAAACTGTTTGATAGGTATTCACTCATCCGCCCATATCAGGCTAAAGGTTAAGACCTGAATTAATAGTTTTGTTTTCAATTACAAGTAAGAGAAATTGCCTACATTACTCAGAAGTATTGAATAAATGCCAGAATATAGAAATAAAAGTGATTCAACATACATCATTGTTTTAGTAATAGATCTTATATATTTTTGTATTGAAGCAACAACAACAACAGTATCCCCAACAACAACAACTGGCCAAACAAGTGAGTACTCAGTCTGTAAAATATTATATTTGGAGTACTTTTCATGCCAGTACCAAGGTATGAAAGGTCAATTCTTTCTATTCAAACAGTTTCCGATACAGTAAAAACGGAGTTCTAGAAGAGAACAATTTGGATACTCTGAGACAGGTGGCTGCTACATACACGGTGAAAGTCATGCAATAAAAGCAGTTCCTAAAGGAGCTTCTTGCATGACTTTCACCGTGCATAAAGCTGCCACCCTGTCTCCCAGACCGATATTTTTATACTAGATTTAACGTCCATTTAGTAGGGTTTTACTGGGGGTTTTGTCGAAAAGGTACGAGTGTACCAAGAGCTATGTGTATTTTACAGCGGGTTAAACATTGAATGAGTCTTCTAAGAGTTTATATGCCTACTGCATGAACACATTTTATTCTCAGACTGTACTAATCACAAGTTAGGTTGTCTTTCATTTTGGGTCACTGTCAGGGGTCTTATAATTACTAAACAATACAAACGGTATAGAAACATATCATAACCCACGCCTTATATAAATAATCTCATGAAGTTTTACAAATCATGAAAAGATAGAGAATTACTGTGGATTTTGGTTAGTGTCAAATTGTGCAGACCCTGACAAGTTGCCATGTCAGAGAAATGATGGTTGGTCTGGTTCTAGGTTGTATGCAATGCAATGCAATATGACCCATTTGTCCAAGAGAAAGACCCACCTCTTCAAACTCACATTAGGAATATCAAACAGAATTTTGAGAAGATGGTCAAAGAATCCACTAGATCCAAAATGTTTTAAAATGTATTAAAGCAACTTTTTTAAATGAATAAGTATTGCGCGCGCACACACACGCGCACACGCACACACACAGAACACAGAGAACACATAAAACACAGAAAACATTAACAAACACACAAGTAATAGAGATAAATATTCCAAACATGAGAGATAAACATTCAAACACAAGTAAAAAGACAAAAGACAAACAAAAGTAAGGGTGACAAAGAGAGTATCGCTTTGGAACGGTCAGTGGCAGAATCAACACTGGGGATTTTAACCGGTTATGGACATCCTTATCTCAAGGTCACCCTAGCTTCAAAACAAATCGTATAATTAAGGTATCCTCGCTGGATTTTTCTACAACATAGAAGACGGTAAACACATGACAATATGTGAAAAATCCGTTAAATATGTACTCAATGACTTTGCTGAAGTCAGAGCTACTGCAGGGAAGCTGTTAAGGGCACGAAAGGGAAAAAGTACTACATTAGTCTGGTAAGCTCATCCTGTTTCGAGAGTCTTACCATTATAGAGTACAACTCTCTGCCTGTCATCGTGCAAGCAAAGAGGGAAGCGTAGCTACCGACTGTAAAAGGGTCAATAACCAAACATGTAGTGTATTGCAATTTTAAAATTCTGGGTGAGATTATGTGTTGCAGTAACGTCCGTATTTTGCAATTATATCTACTTATGAGAGGTAAATTTCGATAATAAAATTTAGAATTTTTTTTCCTGAGTTTGTGATATCTGTAACCTTGCTTCAGAAGTTTATCCGTTATAACAAAATTACGACTGTTAAAATCTTCTAGCAAAGAACAGGCTCGGGCAAACCGAATAAGTTGAGAAATATAAACCCGATAGGATGTAGAACGGGTCATATCTCCATTTAGAAAATGATAACACTTTTAAAATTAAAATCTTCCCTGTTATAGTATATTTTGGACGAAACTTTATCATTTGTGGTGGAAAGATTCAAATGTATAAAGTTCATTGATATGTTGTCTTGTTTATATCAGCCACTAAGAGACTATGCGAGGATGAGGGTATGGCCATATCACCTATTTATCTACCTGATGAGAAATTTAAAGTCTACATCAATGGTTCAGAAATCGATGTTAATGTATCTGCGCTAAGACCAGACATCCCGGGCTACCTGCAACTTCCACCTGCATCATCTGTAAAAATAGAAATAGTATCAGCTGGCTTGGTAGATCAACTCGAAAGTGTAACACTCTTTTCGTCCGTCGGAGGTTTTAACTATAGCGTTATAGTCAATTATTTCATTTGGGATATAGACTTTTCAGGCGTAAGTATATTTCCCAGAGCTATATTTTCTGTTCTTTTTACTATTCAACGCCAAATGGTTATTAAAACCCCGAATGTCCAGTAACTGTGTTTATGAGACTTTTCTTCAGTATATAAGACTTTTCTCCAGTATATGAGACTTTTGTTGAGTATATAAGACCTTTGCAAATCAAAAGGCTCATGGGGGACTGCACTTTTGTCATAAAAATGATTTTCTTCAGTGATAGATGTTGATACATTTTCATGTTTAACCCTTTCCCTCATAATAAACGTGTTTCCCGCATCTGCAAACAGAGTACACCCAGATCAGACGGCTCCTATAGGATCAGGGTCTGCTGTGTTTATTGATGGAATTTGATAGATCTGTTTATATGCCTTATAATAAACATAAAACAGGGACAGAGTTAATTAATAACCTGAAATTGAGAAGCTGGTTTTACTTAGTAAACTAACCATTTCCTCCATAAATACGCATTTTTATGCCTCTGTAAAAGTCACCTGTTGAAACCATTGCGATAAATAGAGCAATGGTTTCAAGCTACAAAACCCTAAACTAATCCTTTTTTCTAGTTAATGCTCCTTTTCGGTAGATTTAAAAGTGGTATTATCTAAAAACAGCCTATGAGGGAAAGGGTGAAGGAATAAAGTCAGTTCATTAGCTCTCATTTTTGTTTACACAGTGTATGGTACTTGTTTAGACTTGTGTATGCATTTGTTTATTACTTGAGTTACTGGTATAATACTGTATGTGTATGCAGATGTGTGCATGCATGAGTGTGTTTTGTTTTTGTGTGTGCATTGTTTTGTGCGCATGTTTGTGTGTGAGTGTACGTGCGTGTTTTATTGTGTCTAACTTACACAAAGTAATATTTCTCCTTTAATTATTTTCTTCTTCTATAAATTTTATCAGTGTCCTTTCTAGTCAGTATAAGACCATACGCATATGCCTTTGTAAAAAGTAATCATTATCAGTTCACTCTACATGTCTCTCTTCCAGTGCAGATAGTTCTTGAAATTCGTTATTGCTGAATTTTATTGATAATTTTGGTAAAAACACTTCTATAACACTAACATTGTGAGAACAAGTCACCCTGTCCTCTGCAAACAGTGTATACACAGATGCGAGCGCTCCTAGATGAACCCTCTCATCAGAGTCTGCATTGTTTGTTATGTTAGACTTAGGTTAACGTTAGCCTACTTTGCATCGTTCCATTTACATCAATGTCAATATTGGATTTATCTTACATGTTTCTTTACGAAAATGACAATCGTACGTCAGCTATTTTGGATCCTTTAGAAAATCTTAAGTTAATCTGAGTTAATCTGGGTGTAAACAATTTACTAATGTAATTGATAATGACTCATTTGTTTATGTCGTAAACACTGATTTAGTCAATCATTTTAAAATAAATTTGATTTTATATTATGCAGCCGGTTAATACGGAAGTGTTCACCGACAGCACAAAGCGGCCTAACAAAATTACGTTTGAAATCAGCTTGGACACCATAATGGAACTTGAATTGCAGATATCAGTGATTGGTTGCTTCCAAAGTAAGTGTGAAAGACAAAAATGATCCCTACAAACAGTGTACATCAACTTACATCTGTTCATGTATCACTGCAAACAGTGTGCACCAACTTAAATCTTTAAATGCATCATTGCAAACAGTGTACATCAACTTACATCTATAAATTTATCGCTGCAAACAGTGTAGACATTTTACATATACAAATGTTTCACTGCCACCAGTGTACATCAACTTACATCTATAAATGTATCGCTGCAAACAGTGTAGACCAACTTACATCTATAAATGTATCACTGCAAACAGTGTTCAGCAATTTTTCCAAAAAATTTCATTGATATCCGATTCATTCATCAATCTGTTGAGAAACTATTGAATGGATGTCAACCAGCTTGCAACCCTGATGAAATACAACGTGACTTGGCAGGCTGCTTGCAAATGTCAGCCAATAGTTCCCTCAGTATGAGAGTGTTTAAACATTTTGAGCAGTGCAAATCCAACAGAATCCATTACAATATCACAAACACCACGATCTTACATCAATGGGTCAAAATTGCAAAGGAAACTATAAAATATTTTGCTAATGGCCAAAGCCTACATACAACCGGTAGAGGAGTGACCTTAATCGATATATCGGAGTGCTGATCGACTTAGCAGATGCACCTGTCCTGAACATATAAATGAGTGTCATTGTTCATACCGCCTTGTAACCGCCTATGTCGTAAAAATGCACCAGGCCAAATAGTGCAGTCCCAGATCAGACGCAGCCTTTGCAAGGCGGCATCTGATCAGATACTTCACTTTTTGTCTCAAACTTGATTTCTATATATTTGCTTTATTCTTTTGAAATTTGCATTTGTGTATCTCATTTTCCTTATTGTAATGATTTAACAATATTGGTTTGCAGACGGCAATTAGAAATTTGGCACCGAAAGGGTTAATTCTGTGTTGAAAAACAGTGTCAGAGTGACAAACAATGTGGATCCTGATGACTTATCTGGACCCAAACTGTTTGCAACAGTTATCACAAAGCCAGTAGAATGATGCTGGCTAACAACTCATCAACTCATCTATAGAATTTATGAAAATGTATGTGATTGTCATCCTCTTTCCAGATACCTCAAGTGCTACCACTCCGTCACCACCGACACCAAGCCCGCCAACAACAACAAGTAAGTGTGAATCAGCATCTGTATGAGAGAGAAAATGTTATGGGGGTTTGATAAACGATGAAGACTATTGCAGACACCTTTACGTGGTCGACATAGTAGCTACATTATTATCGCAACTAACCGGTATAAACCCCTTCAGACTGATCTGCACTGTTGTTCCATTTCTAATAAGGAGCCTCGTATAATACAACTGCTACCGTAAATTGGCTCATATCTAGATTAACTGAGAAGGAAGCGCAGGTATCAATCTGTATTCAGATTTAGCCATGATTAAACAGTATGCAAGATAATTATTGATGCGAAGTATCAAGGTCGCCTAATTTTGAATAGTGAATGTTAATCGAGATTGAACACATGGAAATGTATGAACAAGATATCTGTGTTACCTTAAGCATACTTTTCTAAGCATTGTGTCTGATTGCTTCAGTTGTTGACACTGCAAGTAAAACAAAGTAAAACAAACATTTCTTGATCTAATACTAACCGGGCCCTAATTACTTAGATGGCTTCAAAGTAACTAATCAGACTAGCCAATGACTCAGGTTTTGTCAAATTTGGTTTTGTTTCCAATTTGGAGGAAAGTCTATAGATTTGGAACAACAGCAGCATGACAATGATATTAATTAACTCTGAAGATGAATAAAATCAAAAGTGTCTATTTGAATTGAGATTCAGACGTTTTACCTTCATATTTTGTCCTAAACCATAGGAACCTATATTATCCCCAAAAGGACATTAGTAACTTGTGTATTGTACAGAAATGATCACTCTTTTGTTTGATATAGATGCATCATTGATTGCATTACAATCAGTTTGAACCCAGATAAACCCCCTTTTCTTTCTAAACTGTTGACTGTCTGTATAGACATATGCATTTCCCCCTTAGTTACTTTTCAGAAGCAGTTGTTTGTCCGGAGCATAAATTCTCAAGCATAACTGTGGATTTTTTTTTTATATGGATAGAGGGTGGTGAGAAGATGTGCATTCAATAAGGGCTGTAACTCTGAATTCATTTTAAGAGAGTTATTTTCCTTCGTTACTCTTCAGAAGCAACCTTTTGTCCGTAGCATAACTTCTCAAGTATTATAGACACAACTGTGAAACTTTATATATTGATAGAGGGTGGTGAGTGGATGTGCAGTCAACAAGGGTTGTAACTATTAAATTCATTTTGGAGGGAATTATTCCCCTTAGTTACTTTTCACAAGCATCTTTTGTTTGGAGCATTACTTCTCAAGTATTGTAGACACGACTGTGAATATTTATATATAGATAGAGGGTGATGGGAGGATGTGCAGTCATGATGACTGTGTAAATGTGTGTGACACAATTATCGTGCGAGTCATTCCCTGATTGGACTTTAAAAAGTGTGGATGAAATTATTATACCGCTATTGCCTCTTTTATTGAAGTCATTTGATCTTGTGACAAGGTGGTGGATGGGGTATGAATTACCGTTAGTGATAACTCTAGTTTAAATGTTATTTATTCCAATCATCTTTTTTTGCATCAGTATTCAATCTTTATACAATTTCTCGTTCACTATATGTTTTGCAATAGCTCCGTCTGATTCATGAAAAAGTAGTACAGTCCAAAAGGCAAAGCCACACACAAGACTCACCCACCGCCCAAAACATCGATAGATAGCATCACACACACACACAAGCACACACACACACACACACACACACACACACACATACACACACACACACACACACGCACGCACACACACACACACACACACAGAGAAAACATCAACAAACACACATGCACTAGAGATAAACATTCCATACATGAACAAAAGCACAGGTACAAAGACACAAGACAAACAAAAGTAAGGGTGACAAAGAGAGTACCGCCTTGGCACGGTCAGTACTAAAATCCCCACTGGGGGTTTAAACCGGTTTACGAACGTCCTAACCTCACACTTCTCTTAAAGTCACCCTAGCTTTACAAATAGTGTAAGTAAAGGTATCCCCGCCGGACTTACCCACAACATAGAAGACGGTAAACACATGACAATATATAAAACATAGCATAACAACTGTGAGAATCAGTCAAATATGTACTGATTGACTTCGCTGAAGTCAGAGTAACTACAGGGAAGCCGTTAAGGGCACGACTGGGAAAAAGTTATACATGTGTCTGGTAAGCTCATCCGTATATGAGTTTTAAGAGTGTACTACCATAATAGTGTACTACCCTCGGCCTGTCATCGCGCAAGCAAAGAGGGAAGCGTAGCTACCGACTTAAAAGGGTCAATAACCAAACATGCAGTGCGTTGCAATATAATAGGGTAATAACCTTTCTTTTTAATGTTTTAATGCGTTTTTATAAACAAATCATGAAAATGGATATGACCCCGATTTTTCATAAGTTTGTAGATAACATCCCCTTAAAATTCTGGTTGAGAAATGCCTAGTTGCAGGAACGTCCGTAGATTGCAATTATATTTACTAATGAGTGGTAAATTTCGATAATAAAATTTAGAAAATGTTTTCCGAAGTTTGTGATATCTGTAACCTTGCTTAAGAAGTTTATCAGTTATAACTAAATTACGACTGTTAAAATCTTCTAGCAAAGAACAGGCTCAAGTCTGCCGACGTTTTTTCCTTTAAGCTCCGCAGCTACTGATAACTATCTTTAATGATTTTTGTCCGCCTTATATTCCGTTCCTGTCTGCCTTATATTCAGTTCCTGTCTGCCTTATATTCAGCTCATGTCTGCCTTATATTCAGTTCCTGCCTGCCTTATATTCAGAAAGAATTTAAATAATTTATCCTTTATGCCATGACAATTCTTGTTAGAAATAATTACATCATAAATATTGATAAGATTAATTTTTATAATGATGCACAGGCAGGTTTTTTGGCGATGGCAGAAGCTGCAGAATCATAAGTAAACTACTCTACTCTGTTTGCTCGGGTGTAGAAAGGCGTATTTATGGAGTAAAGGCTGAAAGTACAGCTGTTTGTTTGTAAAAAGAAATGAACTATGAATGTCGGTTATTGGACTGCGAAAGCATACGGTTTTGAATTTTGACCATGCGTTTCTGCGTTCCTGTGTTTCTATAAAAGCCAATCTTTTTTTATGTGAGACACGTTTTTATTTATATATATTCATTTTGTTTTAATTTTGATTCATAAATATATTTTACTCAGCGGGGCACGCATTTTTGTCGGGGTTATTTCTTTCTTTTCTGCCATGACCCAGTTTCAGTGAAAATGCTAGTGAATTAGGTATAACTGATTAATATCACATTGTCAATTATAGCGGTCAGCGTGGTTTAAGGGTTATAACGATGGCTTAGGAAATGTGAGGTCGTGGGTTCGATCCTCGGTGGAAGCGTACTATTTATTTTTATACCCCCCTTTTGAAAAAATGTGGGTATATTGCTTTGCACATGTTGGTCGGTCGGTAGGTCGGTCGGTCTGTCAGTCGGTAAGTCGGACGGTAGATCGATGGTTTCCGAACGATAACTAATAAACGACTTGGCATAGAATCTTCAATCTTGCTGTGGTGGTTGGTCATGTCAAGTAGATGGCCCCTATTGTATTTGAAGTCACTAGGTCAAAGGTCAAGGTCACCATTACCTAAAATGTTGAAATAGTTTCCGATCAATAACTGCTGAAGGGTTTGGCTTAGGATCTTCAAAATTGCTTATGTGGTTGGTCATGACAACTAGATGAGCCCTGTTGTTTTTTAGGTCACTAGGTCAAAGGTCAAAGTCACCATGACCTTAACTGGTGAAATGGTTTGCGATCAATAACTGATCAAGGGTTTGGCTTAGGATTTTCAAACTTGCGTTGATGGTTGGTCATGACAACTAGATGACCCTTATTGTTTTTTAGGTCACTAGGTCAAAGGTCAAGGTCACCATGACCTTAACTGGTGAAATGGTTTCCAATCAATAACTGCTCAAGGGTTTGGCGTAGGATCTTCAAACTTGCTATGGTGGTTGGTCATGACAACTAGATGACCCCTATTGATTTTGAGGTCACTAGGTCAAAGGTCAATGTCATCATGACCTTAACTGATGAAATGGTTTCCAATTAATATCTGTTCAATGATTTGGTTCGGGACCTTCAAACTTGCTGTGGTCGTGACCACTAGATGACACCTATAGTTGTTGAGGTCACTAGGTCAAAGGTCAAGGTCACCATGACCTTAACTTGTGAAATGTTTAAGATCAATAAATTATCAGTGGTTTGACTTTGGATCTTCAAAGTTGCTATGGTGATTAGTAGATAACCTCTATAGTTGAGGTCACTAGATCAAAGGTCAGGGGATCTGGGGGTATACATGTTTTACAAACATCTCTTGTATCTCATTTTTATGCCCCCCAGATCTGATATGGGGAACATTTTGTTTTTGCCCTGTCTGTGTGTCTGTCTGTTTGTTTGTCAGCAACTTTAACATTGGTCATAACTTTTGAGCTAGTACAGATAGAGACTTGATATTGGGCATGCATATGTATCTCATAAAACTACACATTTTGAGGGTTGACATGTAAAGGTCAAGGTCATCCTTCAAGGTCAGGGTTCAAATATATGGGTCAAATCACTGACTTTAACATTGGCCATAACTTTTGGACCAGTAGCGATAAAGACTTGATATTTGGCTTTTGTATCTCATGAAGCTGCCTATTTTGAGGGGTGACATGTCAAGGTGAATGTCATCCTTCAGGGTCAAAGGTCACATTGTCTATTTCTTTGTCTGTAACTTTAACATTGGTCATAACTTTTGAGCCAGTACAGCTAGTGACTTGATATTTGGCATGCATATGTATCTCATAAAGCCGCACATTTTGAGGGGTGACATGTCAAGGTCAATGTCATCCTTAAAGGTCAGAGGTCAAACATATGGGTCAAATCACCGACTTTAACATTGGCCATTGAGGGGTGACATGTCAAGGTCAAGGCCATTCTTCTGGTCAAAGGTCAAATTGTATTTGTTTGTCTGTAACTTTAACATTGGTCATAACTTTTGAGCCAGTACAGAATAGAGACTTGATATTTGGCATGCATATGTATCTCATAAGGCCGCACATTTTGATGGTGACATGTCAAGGTCAATGTCATCCTTCAAGGTCAAATATATGGGTCAAATCACTGTCTTTAACATTCGCCATAACGTTTGGACCAGTGGAGATAGATACTTGATATTTAGCATGCTTGTGTATCTCATGAAGCTGCACATTTTGAGGGGTAACATGTCAGGGTCAAGGTCATTCTTCAGGGTCCAAGGTCAAATTGTCTGTTTGTTTGTCTGTAAGTTTAACATTGGTCATAAATTTTGAGCCAGTACAGATAGAGACTTGATATTTGGCATGCATATGTATCTCATAAAGCCGCACATTTTAAGGGGTGACATGTCGAGGTCGATGCCATCCTTAAAGGTCAGAGGTCAAACATATGGGTCAAATCATCGACTTTAACATTGGCCATACCTTTTGAACCAGTAGAGATAGAGACTTGATATGTGGCATGCGTGTGTATCTCATGAAGCTGCACAGTTTGAGGGGTGACATGTCAAGGTCGTCCTTCAGGGTCAAATGTCATTAACTTCAAATTGGCCATAACTTTTGTAGCAATAGAGATAGAGTCTTGATATTTGGTATGCATGTGTATCTCATAAAGCTGCACATATTGAGGGGCAACATGTCATTGTAAAGGTCATCTTTTAGGGTCAAAGGTCACCGAATTTAACATTGGCCATAACTGTTGAACCAGTAGAGATACAGACTTGACATTTGGTATACATGTGTATCTCATGAAGCTGCACAGTTTGGGGATGACATGTCATTGTCAAGGTCATCTTTCAGGGTCAAAGGTCAACGACTTTAACATTGGTCATAACTTTTGAACCAGTAGAGATACAGACTTGATAGTTGGTATACATGTGTTTCTCATTTGGCTGCACAGTTTGAGAGGTGACATGTCAATGTCAAGGTCAACTTTGAAGGTCAAGGTCACCAACATTAACAATGACCATAACCTTTGAACCAGTAGATACACAGCCTTGATACTGGTATGCATATGTATCTCATGAAGCCGCACAGTTTGGGGGGTGACATGTCAAGGTCATCCTTCATGGTCAAAGGTCACCAACTTTAACATTGGCCATAACTTTTGAACCAGTAGAGATACAGACTTGATATTTGGTATGCATGTGTACCCCATGAAGCTGCACAGTTTGAGGGTTGACATGTCAAGATCAAGGTCATCCTTCAGGGTCTAATATATCGAGAGGGCATAGTGTTTCACAAACACATCTTGTTTCTTAGCTAACTTAGTTTACGTGCTTTTGGTTTAAAACCATTTGTGCATAGAAATATGTCCTTTGTTTGCATTTTGGCTTTGGCTTAGACCGTTTACTCGTGGTTTTGTTGACCGTTTTACACAGTTCACCATTGTGCATGAATTTGCTTCAATTTAAACGTATAACTTCTACTAACCTGTTCTTAATTTGGGGACAATATAAGTGAAACAGTTAATTGGCATTGTCCTATTCGAATAATTTCATGTAGACTGTAAGTATGGGAGTTTGTATGCCTTATGAGCATGACTAAATGTGATAATGGTTTCTACGTCAGTGTGTTTCAGCAAATGAATAACATTGATCTGTGACGTAATGTGTATAATTGGTGTCATACACAGGTACTATGCATCATGGCTCATTAAAACATTCCCCCGTTTCTGCTATTAATTTATACATTACAGACCAGTTTTCCCAATGTATCTGTTAATTAAAGTACTAAAAATTATTGCTCGCTCTTTTTCTTCTATCCTGCTTGAAGACATGTTACGCAGCCATTTTACGCTTGCGTTAAACTTTGATTGTCATAATTGTAACCGGTTTAAATTGTAAACTGTCTTAGTGACACTATAAAATGTTCAGGAATATGTGTGCCTACTGTATATGGCTGAATACAAATTGCAAATATGTATATATGCCGCATAAAATGATGTGTTTTCAAATCAAGATTTTGAAAATACTTTGATACCGTGTCGAGCGTATCAAATTCACAACTCTGGGCAGCAACTGTAGACAAGCTGATAAGCTCAAGTCTAATAAAGCAGGAAAGATTTTCACCAGGCAAAATGATATGTTGCATGATTTTGATATTCGCAACCGTCACTGTACAGTACGACATGTTTAATAGCATCGTCATTGTCATTTCAATGTAGTTGGCAATACAGCTCGAGAAAGAGTTAGCCCTCAAATCACCTTGACCCTCATGCCAGTAAAAGCATGTCACTTCCTTACTATTCAGGTCTAAGAAGTACAGTTGAAGCGCGCTAATTTAGTCTTATAACATTTTGCACTAACATTCAGTTTTGGAGAGAGAAGTACAGCTTGAATGTGCATGGTTACCAGCCGGACTGAATTTATCATCCTGAGCAAGTGACTACAGCAAGAATGAACTTTCAAGCCGTGACACATAATAGAGTACTCGTATACATATCATTTGATATGTGTCTACATTTTTCAAGAAATGTAAAAGCGGTGTTCTCATATACTGTCGTATTTTTTTCCATACATTAACTACGAGGTACGGATTGCTGTAATATCATTTCAATGTAAAATAAACATTACCTAATACCTTTTGCAAACATAGTGACGATAACTTAAACCCCATACTAATAATTATCTTCTTTTCTTTTACAATTGGATGTGCCCAAATTATTGTACCTCATATTTTGGTTTCAAATATATTAGAAAAACATACAATGTCAAATTCTCCTAACTCGCAAAAAAGTACATTAGATTGTTCAGTATTGCAATGGTGCAGACAAAGACATTAAACTACTATCATTTATAGCCATTATATAGATTGTATGTATAATCAGCGTTCTTAACAACCATTTTTGAGAGAAAATGTCGCTGAAGTTTTCCTCTATTTCTCCAGTCCTTTTCGCTCCTGAGATACGATTTATTGCAGGCCTTTTCGCCCATGAGATACGATTTATTGGCAGGACAACTCCTTAACCAATCGGACGTACCCCTTTCTGTCACATGGCAATAGTAAGGCATTATAATTGGTGCCGAGTGACGGCATAATGTGAAAAGACTGGTCATTATGTTTTAAAAAGCATGGTATCAAAATGTCATTTTACCAAAAAAACGTACCTTTTGACTGCAAAGCGACGATATTCTAATATTTGGTGTAGGAAATCTTTTAAAATTTCAATATTCTCCAAATGCATAAGGCAAAGCAACATACCAAATATGGAAAGTATGGGTCTTATGGTTTTACGGACTAAGACTTTTTAACGTTTTTTCTTAATTAAGTCTATAAAAAATTAATATGCCCCAGTGCTGGGCCATTTTTTACCAAAGGGTCATAATTTGAAAAATCTTGCTTGCGGATTATATGGTTAAGCTGCATGTCAAATATTAACGGTATTGGCATTATGGTTTCAGAAAATAAGATCTTTAAATGTTTTCCTATATATATGTAAAACTGATAAACCCCGGGGTGGCACCATTTTGGCCTGGGGTCATAACTTGGTAGAAGACTATAGAATAATGATATATACAAAATATTAAAGGTATGGGCATTTTACTTTCAGAGAATAGCTCAATCATTGAGTACACTAGCGATAGGTGGATACAGTTTGTTCACTTAAATGTTTTCGTTATACATACATTTTACCACTGTATTTGCCGTCGCTGTTGTTGTAGTTTGTCGGAGAGGGGATACGTTTATTTACACTGTTTGTCTTTCAGGGTGGGGATGGAATAAGTGTGAGGTTTGGCGCCCATAAGCCGGTTTAACACCCCCCCCCCCAATTGTTTTTGTCATTGACCGTTCCAAGGCGGTACTTCCATCTTCCCCCTATTGTATGTTTGTATTGTCTTTGTGCGTCCCTTGATGTTTTTATAGTTATGTACATTTGCTATTTCCTTGTGTTGCTGTTCGGGCGACTGTTTGTTCTGTATGTAGTGTTTCCTGCGTGACTCATTTTGTTCTTTTAAATTTAGAGAAAACGAAAGTAGGTTTAAATACAAAGACTGTGACTATGTATTTCTATATTTTCTTTCCAATTTATTTAGAGACAGTGCTCATCCCACTTCGGCTAAATGCATTGTTTGATATCGAGAGGCGCATGCGCGAAGTGTTTGCTATATTTATAGCGAATATTTATAAAGAACTGTCATATTTTTTTGACCGCTGGAACAAAAAATACAGAGCGATATATTCTAGAGTTCTATTGTTGTTTCTCAACAGAAAATGATCACTGTTTAAATGGTATACTGAAGAGTACATTAAACATATTTTTAATGCAAAGGCGTTCAGGGACTTTAAAGATCTTCTTTTCTGAAACCATAAGGCTTATACCTTTAATATTTGAAATGCAGCTTAATAATAGCCCTCTATCAATATTGTACAAATTATGACCTTTTTGTAAAAATGGCACCGCTCTGGGGCATACTAATTTTTCACAGACTTACGAAAAACGTTAAGTCTTAGTCCCTGAAACCATAAGACCCATATCTTGAGGCATATCAGTTGTTCAATGGGAAACTATGAAATATTATTTTTCTCTGAAACAATAAAGCTTATATCTTTAATTAATGGCATGCAGCGTTGTCTTATGGTTGTCTAGCAAGGTTGTACAAATTATGACTTCTGTGTCAATAATGCCCTCATCCCGGGGTTATCTCAGGTGAGTACTTCAGGGCCTAATGGCCCTCTTAATTCATTATTTTTATCCTGTAGGAGCCGTCTGCTGTGTTTGCTAATAGAATTTGAAACATTTGTTTCTTTACTTTCTAAAATGGCTACATTGTTCCGCCTTCAATATTGCATTTTAACTTTTTGTTCATGAATATTCAGTGGCTATTGAAATTTGAAAAAATAAACATATAACAGGGTAAGGTGTGATTGCCAAAACAAGTGAACTTCCATGTTCTGACCAATACAGAAAGGACTGCTCCTCCCATGATCCACAAACATTTCGAAAATCCATATGCAGGGCGCCAATAACGATATCAACAGCCTCCCTTTACAGGTACACCAGATCAGTATGGACCGATATCAATGTTTAGTCTCCAATGACTGTCGTCAACAGCCAGTATAGATCGATATCAACAGCTTCTCTTTAAATGCATCACATGCGAGGATTTACGCAAGTGTAAAATGGCTGCATAACATAATTATCTTTTAAATAGAATTAAAAAAGAGAAAACAATATTGTTTAGTATTTTAAGTTAACGGATACATGGGGAAAACATGGTTGTATAAAATAATAGCAGAAAGTGAGGAATGCTTTAATAAGATATGATTATGTATAAAACCGATTTAAACCAAAATCCCATAAAGTGAATGTGTTAAGAAAAGGATGAGAAAATAAAGAACGAAGGGAAAATAATTGCCAAGGGTCGAATCCAGCCAATGGTAAAAAGGGCCATCATCTAATGGCCCTTTACAAAGATTGTTCAAATTATGAACCCCGGGCCAAAAATGGCCCTGCCCGGGGCTTATCAGTTTTTCATATGATTTTTTAAAAAAAAAATTCTCAGAAACCGTAAGGCCTAGACCTTTTATATTTGGTATGTAACATCATCTAATGGTCCTCTAAAAAGATTGTTCAAATTATGACCCGGACTAAAAATGGCCCCGCCCCGGGGCTTATCAGTTTTCCATAGGGAAATCTTTAAAATATTCTTCTCTGAAACTGTAAGGTATAGATCTTTGATATTTTATATTTAGCATTATCAAATGGTCCTTTAGAAAAAAAATGTTCAAAATATGACCACCGGAACAAAAATTGCCCCGCCCCTGGGCTTTATCAGTATTTCATAGGAAAATCTTCTCTGAAACCGTAAGGCCTAAACCTTTGATATTTGGTATGTAGCATCATCTAATGGTCATCTACAAATATTGTTCAAATTATGACCCTGGACCAAAAATTGCCCGCCCCGGGGCTTATCAGTTTTTCGCTCACCAGAGCACAAAGTGCTCAGGATGAGCTTTTGTGATCGCCTGATGTCCGCCGTCCGTCGGCGTGCGTCATGCGTAGTCAGTCGTCAACAATTTGAACAACAAATCTTCTCCTCTGAATCTACAGGGTTCTCAGCTTTCATCTTTGGCACATAGTATCATCTTTAGGTCCTCTTCAAAAGTTATATAAATTATGGCCCTGGGGTCAATATTGGCCCCGCCCCTGGGGTGCCTTGTTTTCAATAGAAACATATAGTAAAACTTTGAAATTTTTCTCCTCTGAAACCAGAAGGTCTTCAGCTTTCATATTTAGCACATAGCATCATGTTCAGGTCATCTACAAAAGTTATATAAATTATGGCCCCGGGGTCAAAATTGGCCCCGCCTCTGGGGTGGGCAGTGTTCAATAGAAACAAATAGTGAAAATTTGAAAATCTTCTTCACTGAAACTGGAAGGTTATCAGCTTTCATATTTGGCACATAGCATCACGTTCAGGTCCTCTACAAAAGTTATATAAATTATGGCCCTGGGGTCAAAATTGACCCTGTCCCAGGGGTGGGCAGTTTTCAATAGAAACAATTAGTGAAAACTTTGAAAACCTTCTCCTCTGAAACTGGAAAGTTGTCAGCTTTCATATTTTGCACATATCATCATGTTCAGGTTCTCTACAAAAGTTATATAAATTATGCCCCTGGGGTCAAAATTGGCCCCACTCCAGGGGTAGCCAGTTTTCAATAGTAACATATAGTGCAAACTTTAAAAATCTTCTTCACTGAAACTGGAAGGTTCTCAGCTTTCTTTTTTTGGCACATAGCATCATGTTCAGGTCCTCTACAAAAGTTATAATATATAAATTGTGCCGCTTGGGTCAAAATTAGCCACGCCCCAGCTCAGGCTAGTTTTCTATAGAAACATATAGTGAAAACTTTGAAAATCTTCTCCTCTGATTGTCTGGTGAGCGCTTCAGGGCCATTCTGGCCTTCTTGTTCATAGGAAAATCTTTGAAAATCTTCTTCTCTGAAATCGTAAGGCCTTGATCTTTGATATTTGGTATGTAGCATCATCTAATGGACTTCTACCAAGATTGTTCAAATTGTGACCCCCGGACTAAAAATGGTCCCGCCCCGGGGCTTATCAGTTTTTCATAGGAAAATCTTTAAAAATCCTCTTCTCTGAAACTGTAAGGCCCAGACCTTACTTGGTATGCAGCATCATCTTATGATTTTCTACAAAGATTGTTCAAATTGTGACCACAGGGCCAAAAGTGACCCCGCCCAAAGGATTATCATATTTTTATAGGTAATTCTTTAAAAATCTTCTCCGAAACTGTAAGGCCCAGACCTTTGAAATTTGACGTGTAATATGAACAATGAGGTTAGAATGGTTGCCTAGGAAATATATATATCACAATTAGCTGAATCAGCGCTATATAATTTGCCCTAAATTTATTTAGCTAACAATCTTGGTGATATTCAGTGATCATAACCATTTTGCATTTTTGTTTGCTTTATAAGAGAAAGACTGGTTTCTTTCGGAGATTTAAACATTTTACTGTTCTCATAAATATTCATACATATGCTAATTAGTTTATATCAGAAAAGTAATATTTACTATTAAAGCAATGTCTGATATCTATTTAACACTTTATTTCATTCATAAAAAAATAACAGAGATGTAGCGGAGTATTACAGGTAGATGTTAATTTTCCAAAATTTGTGAAAGGATCGGTTACCATGGAAAACAGTAACAATGTTACTTACAGTTCATTGTTTGGTTATCAATTTTGATACTTTACTTTCTGAGTATTTTGTCATCAATTTAAACTACATTTTAAGTTGTTTTCTGATATTGGTAGGATAAAATTGAGAGGTTTATGTTATTTCTGTATGTTTTTACTATTTTTAACTATTCTCATATATATTCATATGTATGCAAATAAGGTATTTCCTAAGTAAAGCCTTTAAACAAAAGTACAAGGTCTTAGCTTTAATTCGGTACCAGTTATATACAGTTAGCACAAAACTTTCTGTGTTATGGAAGATTTTTGCAGGTAGGGGTCGACTAACAAAATATGTGTGAACAAAGTGAAATGAATGGTTACTATGGAAACAGTTAAAATGTTACTTACAGTTAAATTTTGGTCCTCAAATTTCATATTTTGTTTTCTGAGGATTTTTTCATCATGTTAAACTGCATTTGAAGTTGTTTTCTGATATTTGTAGGATAAAAAGTGAATAGTTTACATTATTTACGTTATTTCTATATTGTTTTACTGTTTCATTGTTCTCATTAATATTCATGAGTATGCAAATAAGGTAATTTAAAACAACAAGCTGGAAATAAAAGCACAATGTCTTATCTCCAATTTGGTACCAGTTTTATAGGTTTAGGTCACAAACTTGCTGTGGTATGGACGATTTTGCAGGTACGGGTCATCATTACGAAATCTGGGGTGTTGCTATGGAGACGGTTAAATGGTACTTAAAATTAATGCTTTGGTCCTCAAATTGGATATTTTGTTTTCTTGGGGTTTTGTCATGATGTTAAACTGTATATGAAGTTGTTTTCTGATATTTGTAGGATAAACAAATTAAAGTTTAACGTTATTTCTATACCTTTTCTACTATTTTTAAGGTTCTCATTACTATTCATGAGTATGCAAATAAAGTAATTTAAAAAACAAGTTGGAAGTAAAAGCCCAATGTCTTTCATGTGGTACCAGTTTCATAGGTTTAGGACAAAAACTGGCTGTGATATGGGCGAATTTGAAAGTATGGGTCATCATAACGAAAACTGAGGGGTTGCCATGGACACGGTTAAAATACACATAGCCTAAAATAATATAAACTTGAGTACATTCACGATTCTGATTCAGGAGACTTTTCTGAACATTTTGGTACCCATGAAAACAGTCTAGGCGTGGGGGCATGGTAGGCACAATTGGTTCCCTGAGTATTTCATACTGGCCCAATCTGACTTTTTTTACATATAAATACATTGTATGCATAAGTCTATAGTAACCAGGTGAGCGATTTAGGGCCATCATGGCCCTCTTGTTTCCTGGAAGTTTTATTTATCTTGTTTGGGTGGGGGTGTGTGGTGGTATTTCGAAGAAAATACGAGCTATTGTAACTGTGTCGTTAGCGCTGTTGTTTTCGCCATTGCTAACTTTTAATGCTGTATTATTTAGCCAAAACTCTGATCTCTTGCATTTTACCTAGTCTTTGTTTTCCAAAGTCGTGACTCTAGTGTACACGTTGTCATCATTGCTATTCTTCTCATCCGAAAACTTTACCATTGACTATTTATCTACTATTTATACCGATCTTGTGAAGAAAACGTTTGAGAAACTATTGACCAAGTTTCAAAAAGCTTGGATCCAGGGGAGACAGCAAGTAACTGAGCGTCTCATCTGGATCCAAGCTGTTTTCAAATATGAGTCAGGCTGTGTTGTTATCTTATAGTAATAGGTGATTATCCATTCAAAGTCAGTTAATCTTGATTTAATTGTACTTAAGTCATGTTCCACTGAATCGATTTTTTTATTTCTGAAATCTTATTTGTGATTCTTTTTCTGTGATTAAATGGTATTCATTCTAAAACAATAATGTAGGGAAAAATAATACAATAACGGCTTATTTCGAAATATACAATATGACGTGACATTGAAAACGTTATGCTTCTAGTACTATTTCCTTCATAAGACGCCTTTTTCATGCCTTTGCAGAGTGACTAGACATAGATCAGATGATCCTGTCATCCGTCTGATCAGAGTGACTAGACATAGATCAGATGCTCCTGTCATCCGTCTGATCAGAGTGACTAGACATAGATCAGATGCTCCTGTCATCCGTCTGATCAGAGTTTTCTCTCTTTTTTTTTCATTCTCAGTGTAGTAATATTTTCTGGTCCATCAGTTCCAATGATTTTAGTTGTGAAAATTTAATACCACTTAAGCAGGTGTTAGGGGGCATGATCAATTTAATACCGCTTAAGCAGGTGTTAGGGGCATGAGCAATTGAATACCGCTTAAGCAGGTGTTAGGGGGCATGAGCAATTGAATACCGTTTAAGCAGGTGTTAGGGGGCATGAGCAATTTTGCACTTTTATTAACTGCTCATGAACTCTCGTTTCACATTGCTACTTTTGCTTCTGTAAGATCTCCTACTTTCAGAATTAATAAATAATATGGATATAAGTGTACAGTCTCTACTGATTTAAGCTATTGTTTTGTTCAAGGTGCTATTCATACTGCAATTATTGCTTACTAAATATTCAGGGTGTAGACGGTTAATAGACCATACTGTTTCCCTTTTGACTATGCAATGCAACTGTGCAATATAAGTCACATTATCATATGGGGGAGACATATTGGTTTCGTGAGATTTGTCTGTCTGTCCATCCGTCCGTCCGTCCGTCCATCTGTCCGTCCGTCCGTCTGTCCGTCACACTTTCTTGTCGGGACGATAACTTTAATACGCCTGATGCCAGTTGATTGAAGCTTCATCTATGGAAAGAGCATAATGAGAGGAAGTCTCATGCACAAGGTCCATAACTCGGGCTTCACTTATATTGGAGTTATTGCCTCTTATTAAAAAAATCACATTTTTTCGGACGATAACTCCTCTATGGCTCATGCCATTGGATTGAAACTTCATACATGGAAAGATCATGATAAGAGAAAGTGTCATGCACAAACGTCCATAACTCTGGCTTCACTAATATTTGAGTTTCTGACCCTTGTTATTTCTTTTCACACTTTTTTGTCCGGACTATAACTGCTATATGGCTCATGCCATTGGAGTTAAACTTCATACATGTAAAGATCATGACAAGAAGTGCCATGCACAATGTCCATAACTATGGCTTCACTACTATTCGAGTTATTGCCCCTTGATAGCTCACCAGAGCACAAAGTGCTCAGGATGAGCTTTTGTGATCACCTGATGTCCGTCGTCCGTCGACGTTTGTCGTGCATCGTCATATTATTTAAATCTACAAGGCTCTCAGCTTTCATCTTTGGCACATAACATCACCTATAGGTCATCTACAAGATTTATATAAATAATGCCCCTGGAGTCAAAATTGGCCCCACCCTGTGGGTGTTAAGTTTTCAATAGAAACATATATTGAAAACTTTGAAAATCCTCTCCTCTGAAACTGGAATTTTCTCAGGTTTATATTTGGCCCATAGCATCATGTTCACATCCTCTACGAAAATATATGAATTAATGCCCCTTAGGTCAAATTTGGCCACGTCCCGGGGGTGGTCAGTTTTTAAAACCGATTGTTGTTCAGTTTTCTTTAGCAGAGTTTGGATTCACTAGTTATATGCATAGGACAAACTTTAAAAATCTGCTTGTCATAAACTGCAAGTCCTAGAGCTTAGATATTTGGTGTATATATTTACTTAGTATATCTTTATAAATCTTGTTAATATAATAGTTCTGATATTAAATTTGGCCCTGCTCTACCCTGTGGGTTATAGTCTAAAAGTTTCCCCTTATCTTGTACTCCTGATAGCCAATTCGTGTTATGTAATTATCGGAGAGGTCAAGTTCCTATTCACTGTTATGTTGTCTGCTTCAGAATTATTGTCTTTTCACACTGTTTTTAACCCTTTTCCTCATAGGCTATTTTAGATCCTACCTCTTTGAATAATTCTACCTTAAAGGAGCATTAACCAGAGAAAAGGAAATTATCAGAATTGTGTAGATGATTTAAAACCATTGTGATAAATAGAGCATTTGCTCCATAGGAGCAAATGCTCTATTTATCACAATGGTTTCATAAAGGGACTATTATAGAGGCGTAGACATGCGTATTTATAGAAGAAAGGTTTAATGCATATCAATCGTGCAATTAACTTTCTTGTATTATCCACGTATGAAGTTCACATATGCATCAGATCAGAATCCAAACTGTGTGCTAATTTCAGTCAAGTCAAGCTCAGCATCGATAGGGTTGCCATCTTTCAGAAATGATGTCTTAAGCTGGAAGTTTCTCAGCTTTCATATTAGGCACATAACATCATCTTCAGGTACTCTAAAACATATATAAATTATGCCCCTGGGTGCAAATGAAGCCCTGTACCAGGGGTGACCAGTTTTCTATAGAAACATAGAAAACTTTGAAAATCTTCTCCTTTGATTTTCTGGTAAGCGATATCAGGACCATTATGGCCCTCTTGTATTTTTTCACACTATGATGTCCGGACGATAACTCCTGTGTGGCTCATGCAATTGGATTGAAACTTTATACATGGAATGATCATAATGAGAGGAAGTGTCATGCCTAAGGTCCAAGGTCCATAACTCTGGATTCGCTTATATTGGAGTTATTGCCCCTTGTAATTTGTTTTATACTTTTTGTCCGGACGAATCAATCTGGCATGATAGCTTCTTTTTAGATTTGAATTTTTCTATTACAAATGATAAAGTTTCGTCCAAACTCTACGATACAAGAGATGATTTTATTTTTTTTAAATTGTTAATTATTATTTTCTAGATGGAGATGTGCCCCGTTCTACATCTTATGGGGTTTGTATTTCTCAACTTATTCGGTTTGCCCGAACCTGTTCTTTACTTGAAGATTTTAACAGTCGTAATTTAGTTATAACTGATAAACTTCTCAAGCAAGGTTACAGATATCACAAACTTCGGAAAACGTTTTCTAAATTTTATAATAGAAATTTACCACTCATTAGTAAATATAATTGCAATCTACGGGCATTACTGCAACAAGGCATTTCTCAACCAGACTTTTATGAGCATGTTATCTACAAACTTAGGAAATTTCAGGGTCATATCCATTTTGATGATTTGTTTATAAAACGCATTAAAATATTTAAGAAGAAAGGTTATGATCCCATTATATTGCAACGCACTGCATGTTTGGTTATCGAGCCTTTTACAGCCTCCTTGCTTGCGCGATGAAAGTCTGAGGGTAGTACTCTATTATGGTATACTCTTAAAATCAAACACGGGATGAGCTTACCAGATTCATGTATTCCTTTTTTCCCTGTCGGGCCCTTAACGGCTTCCCTGCAGGTGCTCTGACTTCAGCAAAGTCATTAAGTACATATTTGACGGATTGTCACAGTTATTATGCTGTTTTTTACATGTTGTCATGTGTTTACCGTCTTCTATATTGTGGGTAAGTCCATCTGGGATGCCTTTATTGACACTATTTATAAACTAGGGTGACTTTGAGCGAAGTGTGAGGTTAGGGCGTCTGTAAACCGGTTTAAACCCCCCAGTGGTGTTTTTGCTACTGACCGTGCCAATGCGGTACTCTCTTTGTCACTCTTCGTTTTGTTTGCCTTGAGCCTTTGTGCTTGTGGTTTTGTTCATGTGTGAAGTGTTTGTCTCTAGTTATTGTGTGTTTGTTGGTGTTTTCTGTATTCAGCTCGTGTGTAAGTGTGCGTTTGGGTCTATGGTTGTGTGTGGCTGTGTGTGTGTCATGCTATCTATCGGTGTTTTGGTAGTGGTTGCGTCTTGTGTGTGGCTTTGCCTGCTTGACTTTACTACTTTTCCTATATGGATCATGCCATTGGAGAAAAACTGTATGCATGGAAAGAGCATGATGAGTGGGAGTGTCATGCGCGAATTGAATTATTGCCCCTTTTTGTTTCACACTTTCTTGTCTGAATGATAACTCCTACATGGCTGATTCCATTGTATTGAAACCTCATACATGGCAAGAGCATGGTGCGAGAAAATGTAATGAACAAGGGCCGTAACCCTGGCTTCAAAACCTTTGGTTATTGCCCGTTGTTAATGTTTTGTCCGATCAATAACTCTGCTAACGGAATGGCATTTCATTTATGGAAAGAGCATGATAAAAAGAAGTGTCATGGACAAGGGCCGTATCAGCTCCTTTGGAGATATAAGCTGGTATCATTTTTTTCCCCTGAAAAATGTTGTGTGGACCGCATATAATGAGAAGTATCATTTATCAAGACCATTACTATGGTAGGAACAGTTTTAGTTATTTCCCTTTACATGTTGTATTTGTTAGAGTTATTTTTTGTTGTCACACATTTTGTCCGGTCGAGTTATCATATACAGAAATGTGCCAATATGTCGCAGTGTATATGTGTGGGTACGAGGGGTAGAGGGGAGACATCCGTTTTTGTGACAAAAAGATCTAGTATTTGTTTATAAATAGGATAAACATATTTCTCAGTTTTTATGCCCCAAAAGGCGGGCATATAGTAATCGCATTGTTCGTCCATCCGTCTGTCCGTCTGTCTGTCCGTCCGTCTGTCTGTCTGTCTGTCTGTCCGTCCGTCCGTCCGTCCGTCCGTCCGTCTGTCCGTCCGTCCGTCTGTCCTTCCATCCGTCCCAAATTCGTGTCCGGTCTGTAACTTCTTCATCTATCAATGGATTTCAATATAACTTGTCACAAATGTTCACCAGACACAGACGATGTGTCGCGTTCAACTCCCTGGTCCATAGATCAAAGGTCAAGGTCACAGGGTACAATTACTTTGTCACAAATTTCGTGTCCGCACTGTAACTTCTTCATCTATCCATGGATTTCAATATAACTTGCCACAAATGTTCACCGCACAAAGACGATGTGTCGTGTACAACTCCCTGATCCATGGGTCAAAGGTCAAGGTCACAGGGTACAATTACTTTGTCACAAATTTCGTGTCCGGTCTGTAACTTCTTCATCTATCAATGGATTTCAATATAACTTGCCACAAATGTTCACCGCACAAAGACGATGTGTCGCGTTCAAATCCCTGGTCCATGGGTCAAAGGTCAAGGTCACAGGGTACAAGTACTTTGTAACAAATTTAGTGTCCGGTCTGTAACTTCTTTATCTATCAATGGATTTCAATATAACTTGGCACAAATGTTCACCACACAAAGACGATGTGTCGCTGTCATCTACCAGGTCCATAGGTCAAAGGTCAAGGTCACAGGGTACAATTACTTTGTCACAAATTTCGTGTCCGGTCTGTAACTTCTTTATATATCAATGGATTTCAAAATAACTTGGCACAGATGTTCACCAGACAAAGACGATTGTTGGGTTCAGCTCCCTGGTCCATATGTTAAAGGTCAAGGTCACAGGGTACAATTACTTGTTTATCTGTGAATGGATTTCAAAGGAACCTGGCACACAAATGTTCACCACACAAAGACGATGTGTCAACTCCCTGGCCCATGGGTCAAAGGTCAAGGTCACAGTGTACAATTTTGGGGGGCATTTGTCACCTGACTGTGACATCTCTTGTTGGTCATTAGTTTACTTCCTTCAAACAAAACTAGAAATGGAGAGAACAAGGGGACATTTCTTTTAATAAGAATGACACATATGTCGAGAATTGAAACTGAATATTTCTTCATTCAATGCAAACTATCATTTAAGGCAGATATGATACTAGCTGTTTCAATAACAACTCATTTGTACGAACATTCCTTGTGATCTTTCAAAAAACAAATCCTATACTTTAAGCACCAACCACAACAACTACCACTCCACCAACAACAACTACTACTTCACCAACAACAACTACCACTCCACCAACTACAACTACCACTCCACCAACTACAACTACAACTCCACCAACTACAACTACAACTCCACCAACAACAACCACAACTCCACCAACTACAACTACAACACCTCCAACAACAACCACCACTCCACCATCAACAACTACCACTCCACCAACAACAACCACAACTCCTCCAACGACAACCACCACTCCACCAACAACAACCACAACTCCACCAACTACAACTACAACTCCACCAACAACAACCACCACCCCACCAACAACAACCACAACTCCTCCAACGACAACCACCACTCCACCAACTACAACTACCACTCCTCCAACGACAACCACAACTCCACCAACTACAACCACAACTCCGCCAACAACAACCACCACTCCACCAACAACAACCACAACTCCTCCAACGACAACCACCACTCCACCAACAACAACCACCACCCCACCAACAACAACCACAACTCCACCTACAACAACAACAACTCCACCAACAACAACCACAACTCCACCAACAACAACTACGACTCCACCAACTACAACAACCACTCCACCAACAACAACCACAACTCCACCAACAACAACTACGACTCCACCAACTACAACAACCACTCCACCAACAACAACCACCACTCCACCAACCACAACTACAACTCCACCAACAACAACTACGACTCCACCAACTACAACAACCACTCCACCAACAACAACTACCACTCCACCAACCACAACTACAACTCCACCAACAACAACCACAACTCCACCAACTACAACTACAACTCCACCAACAACAACAACTACTCCACCAACAACAACCACAACTCCACCAACAACAACAACCACTCCACCAACAACAACTACCACTCCACCAACAACAACTACCACTCCACCAACAACAACAACCACTCCACCAACTACAACCACAACTCCACCAACAACAACTACGACTCCACCAACTACAACAACCACTCCACCAACAACAACTACCACTCCACCAACTACAACTACAACTCCACCAACAACAACCACAACTCCACCAACTACAACTACCACTCCACCAACAACAACAACCACTCCACCAACAACAACTACCACTCCACCAACTACAACTACAACTCCACCAACAACAACCACAACTCCACCAACTACAACTACCACTCTACCAACAACAACAACCACTCCACCAACAACAACCACAACTCCACCAACTACAACTACCACTCCACCAACAACAACAACCACTCCACCAACAACAACCACAACTCCACCAACTACAACTACCACTCCTCCTACAACGACTACAACTCCACCAACGACAACTACCACTCCACCAACAACAACTACCATTCCTCCAACAACAACCACAACTCCACCAACAACAACCACAACTCCACCAACTACAACTACCACTCCACCAACAACAACAACCACTCCACCAACAACAACCACAACTCCACCAACTACAACTACCACTCCACCAACAACAACAACCACTCCACCAACAACAACCACAACTCCACCAACTACAACTACCACTCCACCAACAACAACTACCACTCCACCAACAACAACCACCACTCCACCAACCACAACTACAACTCCACCAACAACAACTACGACTCCACCAACTACAACAACCACTCCACCAACAACAACTACCACTCCACCAACCACAACTACAACTCCACCAACAACAACCACAACTCCACCAACTACAACTACAACTCCACCAACTACAACTACCACTCCTCCTACAACGACTACAACTCCACCAACGACAACTACCACTCCACCAACAACGACTACCACTCCTCCTACAACGACTACAACTCCACCAACGACAACTACCACTCCTCCAACAACAACCACAACTCCACCAACTACAACTACCACTCCACCAACAACAACAACCACTCCACCAACAACAACCACAACTCCACCAACTACAACTACCACTCCACCAACAACAACAACCACTCCACCAACTACAACTACAACTCCACCAACAACAACCACAACTCCACCAACTACAACAACCACTCCACCAACAACAACCACAACTCCACCAACAACAACTACCACTCCACCAACTACAACTACAACTCCACCAACAACAACCACAACTCCACCAACTACAACTACCACTCCACCAACAACAACAACTACTCCACCAACAACAACCACAACTCCACCAACGACAACTACCACTCCACCAACAACGACTACCACTCCTCCTACAACGACTACAACTCCACCAACGACAACTACCACTCCTCCAACAACAACCACAACTCCACCAACTACAACTACCACTCCACCAACAACAACAACCACTCCACCAACAACAACCACAACTCCACCAACTACAACTACCACTCCACCAACAACAACAACCACTCCACCAACAACAACTACGACTCCACCAACTACAACTACAACTCCACCAACAACAACCACAACTCCACCAACTACAACTACCACTCTACCAACAACAACAACCACTCCACCAACAACAACCACAACTCCACCAACTACAACTACCACTCCACCAACAACAACAACCACTCCACCAACAACAACCACAACTCCACCAACTACAACTACCACTCCTCCTACAACGACTACAACTCCACCAACGACAACTACCACTCCACCAACAACAACTACCATTCCTCCAACAACAACCACAACTCCACCAACAACAACCACAACTCCACCAACTACAACTACCACTCCACCAACAACAACAACCACTCCACCAACAACAACCACAACTCCACCAACTACAACTACCACTCCACCAACAACAACAACCACTCCACCAACAACAACCACAACTCCACCAACTACAACTACCACTCCACCAACAACAACTACCACTCCACCAACAACAACCACCACTCCACCAACCACAACTACAACTCCACCAACAACAACTACGACTCCACCAACTACAACAACCACTCCACCACCAACAACTACCACTCCACCAACCACAACTACAACTCCACCAACAACAACCACAACTCCACCAACTACAACTACAACTCCACCAACTACAACTACCACTCCTCCTACAACGACTACAACTCCACCAACGACAACTACCACTCCACCAACAACGACTACCACTCCTCCTACAACGACTACAACTCCACCAACGACAACTACCACTCCTCCAACAACAACCACAACTCCACCAACTACAACTACCACTCCACCAACAACAACAACCACTCCACCAACAACAACCACAACTCCACCAACTACAACTACCACTCCACCAACAACAACAACCACTCCACCAACTACAACTACAACTCCACCAACAACAACCACAACTCCACCAACTACAACAACCACTCCACCAACAACAACCACAACTCCACCAACAACAACTACCACTCCACCAACTACAACTACAACTCCACCAACAACAACCACAACTCCACCAACTACAACTACCACTCCACCAACAACAACAACTACTCCACCAACAACAACCACAACTCCACCAACGACAACTACCACTCCACCAACAACGACTACCACTCCTCCTACAACGACTACAACTCCACCAACGACAACTACCACTCCTCCAACAACAACCACAACTCCACCAACTACAACTACCACTCCACCAACAACAACAACCACTCAACCAACAACAACCACAACTCCACCAACTACAACTACCACTCCACCAACAACAACAACCACTCCACCAACTACAACTACAACTCCACCAACAACAACCACAACTCCACCAACTACAACAACCACTCCACCAACAACAACCACAACTCCACCAACAACAACAACCACTCCACCAACTACAACTACAACTCCACCAACAACAACGGTCGGAATATGCCAAAACCAGAATGCGATGGACTTTCCTTTTTATTCTCCGTCCGAAGGTATATTCATTTTAACGGGAAATGGTACAGATATTACTAGTCCAGAAGGAATTGAAGGAATTAGGTATGTTGAGTAATTGTTCCAAAATTATAGTACAGCTTTCATAAAAAACACTGTTGGCGTTTAAAACATTTTATTTTTAAAATTAAATGGATAAAGATTGATAAATATAGATCCATTATAAGAGAGAATGGTACAGATCTTGCTACTACTGGTGCATTTCGGGGATATTCCCGTATGTTGAGTGGTATGTGACGAGATGAGTTCAATGAAATTTTGTTGCTGTGTCTAAGAACTTTTTACTAACATTATGTATGACATCTGTAAAATAAATTTACTGTTGTGGGTTTCGTGATTAAAATAGTTTGATCGTTATTGAATTAAATGGAATGTATTGTAATTAATGAGGGTAAATGTGGGATTAAATATGCCCAATTTATTTGCAGGGGCATAAATGGTACAAAGTTTACAGCGCCGGTAGATGTAAATGTACTTATAGTTCGTGTGATGTTTGACAATCCCTTATATGTTGGTGCTGTTCCAGTAAAACTTTCACCTAATGTAAAGTCATATACTGTTACACTTCAAGATGAGAATGGCAACGTTTTATCTACAAACGTAAGTCGTTCATTAAAGTGTTTTGAGTATGTCCCGTTGCATGTTGCTCGTTTTTCAATCCGCTATCTTTACAAAAATATGTAGTTGCAGACAGTGCATAAAGAATGTTATTTTTTGACGTAATGGAAGGTTTACGTAGAATTGTCCTGTATTAAATTGATATCATGTATTAATGTGTATATTTGAGAAATGGTGGAACAGTTTATATATTATAAAACTTTATATAAAATGGTTTATCAGTCGCATTACATACACATATAGTATATATAAATTGTAGACTTGACTTTACTTGCCTTTGAAATTAACTTTCATATGTAACATACATGACATGTATCGCTTACAATGTTCAACAAGGTAATGAAATTTCAAAGGCACACGTGTATTTCTGAACTATTGCTCTATAGGACTATGCTCTGGATGAAACGGCTACCTTTTCTGGCACTTTAGAAGTAAAGGCTGTTATAATAACAGCGAGAAGATCTAACGAATCTAGTTCTGCCATCGAGATTGCAACTCCTATCTTGGCGTGTTTGGGTAAGTATGCTTATATATTACTGTTATTGTCGTACATTAATTAACACTTATTCTTTTATCATTTTAGGTTCCTCACATATAGGAAGCATTGCAAGATTGATTCTATTTGCTGTAAATTAATATGATAAACTTAATAGTCTTAAAGTATATGCACGCCTAATTAATCATGTGGCATTTCTATCCATGAATTGCTCCATATACAAGGCAATACTATTTTGCAAATACGAACGTGCTGATGTGTAGCGCAACACATCAAATTATTTTTGAAAACGTTAAGCTTTACCCTTTTGTTTATCATTTACATCATAGGAATAACGTATTTTCATTCAGTAGTTGATTTTCATTTTGCCTCATACATCATTCAAAGACACGCATTGAGCTATGTTGTACGTCCGTCCGTCTGTCCGGCCGTCCGGCCGTCCGTGGACACAATTTTGTCCGGCCTGCTTCAATTTTTTTGAAACTTCATGTATATCCATATGACCATATAAACCTGTGCACCGCATAGTTTCATTATGATCGGACTACTACTTCAGGAGATATCTCCACTTTTAGTCCCCTACTAATGTTTTCCGGGTTTCTGGACTTTTCATGGAAGTGACTGGATATGTCAACTCAATATCTAGTACAAAGCTAAATCTATATAAGTTACGACTTATGTTCCAATCTCAGTCCAGTTGAATAATTATTTCCAGAGTTATTGCCCTTGAACATTTTTTTTTAAAAATTTTGAATTTTCCAGACTTTCTTTGGAAGTGGTTGGAGATGTTATATTTATGTTTAGCATAAAGCTAGATCAACATGATATACAGCTTAATTCCCAATCTCAGTCTGGTTGAATCATTTTTGCCAGAGTTACGGCCCTTGAACTTTATTTTTTTGTTAAATTCTCAATTTTTCTTTATGTCTTTATTTGGAATAAGTTTGAGATATTAACGTTATATTTGACATAAACCTAAATCTAGATGAGTTACAGCTTAAATTCGAACATCGGTCTGGTTGAATAGTTTTTGTCAGAGTTCTGGTCCTTGAACTTAATGTTTTTTCTGAAAAGGTACCTAGGTTTAGAACTTTGGAGTTGACGCTTCACAAAAATAAACAAAGTTGCTTGAACTTATGGGATGACATTGGCAGCATCCATAACACTTCTATGAATGTTAACTGACTTATCTCCCTTTTTGGACTCGACAATATTTGGTAAAAGTTGCTTTATTCATGTTTGTGAGTGATCTTGGGTTGAATATTACATGTTAGAAGTGATATTTTTGAACCAATAAGTATGATATACATGTTCTTGTATGAATGTGCAGCACATACGTGCCTTTTGTTAAAGAGTTCAACCGGTTAGGGACCGTGGCATTGCTTTCAATGCTCCTATAACTTATTACACATGTACTTAGAATGTGAGAAAAATATGCTGTGTGGATAAAACCTCATGAAAGGGTCTTATTTCTCTGAATTCTGAATTATTCTTCATTTTTGCTGAACATCTTGTTATTTTTTATACATAAATTGGGTTGGGCATGTATTGTTTTTTAAATTTCTTCATGTTTCTGTATGTAGCCAAGTAGCCAAGTGGGGTTTTTCGATTGCCTTTGGCTTACATTTCTAGTTTATTATCTGTATTGACCCTTTTGTTTATCATTTACATCACAGGAATAACGTATTTTCATTCAGTATTTGATTTTCATTTTGCCTCATACATCATTCAAAGACTCGTTCGTATATATATATATGAATATAATGAAAATCAACTACTGAATGAATATATATATTTATATATATATTATCTGTATTGACAGTATGTGAATATGAGATGGACGTTACTGATGAGGCGACAGTTATTAATAGCGAGGATGAATCGTTCACAACTGGAGATGAAATAGTCACATCTGATACACTGAAAGTCATATTCCCAGATATACAGAGAACCACGTCAATCGGTGGTACAACAGAAAATGCTGAAGGGAATGTTACATTAATTTTTTATGCGGATTTGGAAATGACCGAACAAGTGGTAAGAGTTCCTCGTCATTCGTATATCTAAGAATTTACATTACAGGTCAAAATGAAATGAATTTCTCCGATTTGTAAATGTTGTTTGGAACTCCCTAATAACATATCAGGAATGATCTTTTAGATGTATTTAAGGTTGTAATTTTATGTTTATTTCAAATTTTCATAAATGTGTTTTATTGTGAAAACTGTATAGATATGGACGATGATGACTTGGTAAAATGATATGTAATCTACCGACAGTTAAGTAATGGAATATAAGTTTATTTACTGATTTTTTTTACAAATATACTTCTATATTTCAACATACCATAAGGCGTTTTGAGCATTATTATAGATGAAATGCATAAAAACAACAAGCCAAAGAATTATAATTTTGATTATTTTCAGTTTGTTGCGTCTATTGAAGTAAACGCGGATGGGACATTTCAGTTCTACTTTAGTGGTGGGATACCTTCACGTGTAGTACAAATGATCTTTACACCAGTGAATGCTAGTCTTGACGTTATCATTCTTGACCTTAACTTTTACGCCTGTGCGGAAGAAGAAAGTAAGACATTTTTTCGATAAGCCCGCTACTTAATACATATGCCATTTTGTAGGACATTTCCGTATAGTGACCAGACACCAAACAAAAAATATTCAAGAAATGCAGAACAACATACGATTACGTATTTTCTTTGTTTTCAAACGTCGTGTGATTTGGTTTTTAATTTACATTGGTTAAATGCATAGAGCTACAAACTGTGACTTGTCTGTCTGGTGTCAGTTTAGACTGGGTTTGGAAGTATGTACTGTGTCTACGTCATGCTATTACAGTACGATAGTCCTATCGATCTTAATCAGACAAATCCTTCTCATTTACAACAGGTAATAATGGGATAATATACAATAATTAGTATTGTCTTTCTGTGTATATATGTCTAGAACAAGTTGTTTTTCTTATTCAGATACATGTTACTAGGGATTTATATTTATATGCCTATTTTAGACCTTATATTATTACGCCCTCTTCAAAGAGAATATGGAATATATTGTTTCGCAAAGGTCAGTTTATCAGTGTATCGATCAATTATGTCTGCATTTCTTCTACTAAACTACTGAATGGATTTCATAGTAATGATTCATACCAAGACTAGTGCATATCATCAGCTTATTGTGGTCGAATGAATTTTGACAGAGGTTTGGGTTTAAACTGTAGAAACTTATTATTGTTTTTTTGTCTGTGCTTCTTCCCATAAAGTATTTGATAGACTATAAACCAAACTTCATAGTAATGGTTCTAACCAAGGGTAGTGCTTATTTTCAGTGGTTGAGTTTTTGCTGACTTTTGGGCCTTTAATCATTGTAATTGTTTGGTTTTGCTACTATCTGTGGTTCTTCTCCTAAACTGATTACAACCAAACTGGCTATCAGCGGACGTGGTAGAGTGGTTAAAGTACTCGACTATAATACCGGGGGTCCATGTTCTGATCCCCCGCCATACCTGTTCATTTGGATGTGATTTTATTAACTGAGGTCTGATGTGGCCGTGCTTTACACCGGGCATCTTAAAGAATCAGTGAAACGAATGATGATAAGAGTATGGCATTGCGCCCAGGCTTCTCTGTATCTGTCCCTTATCTCTGGGGCGTCCAATCAGCCCATCGTTTGTGGAAACAGGTGTTAATTTTTGCAAACAGTTTGAATCCAGATTAGACACCGTGTAACTGTTTGACATTCGACCGTACTGTTGAAAACAAATGCAAGATTAATGAACAGTGACAACTGAAATCGATGACATTTTCTACAAACAAAATTTTGCTCAGCAGGCTAAAGGTTAATACAACCAGCCAACCAATCTCTACACAATGATTCATAATAAAAGTGAGTGTGTATAATATTAACTCGTTTTGCTTGAATTAAGTTTGTCGGAGTACTGGCAATTGTATAAAGGTCTTGTTTTATCTGTGGTCTGATTTTGATTACGATTTAATGACATTCTTTGTTAATCAATTGAGTCATTACTCTACTGTTAATCACACTCTTTGTTGAAAGAGGTGAGAATCATTGATTGAGATGGACAAAAGACTCCTTTGTTTCTTTGGAGAGTTTAAAAGCATGCAAACAAGTGGACTATTTAATTTTGTGTACATCATATGTCGTCTGTTTTGTGTTCATACAAGCAAGATACATTACCGTTCAACATCATGATTTTAATAAGTGTATTACTTTGTGTAGAAGAAATGCCATTGTTTTCTTTCTCTCCATATTATTAATGAATTATACGCGTTCATTCAATTAGGCCTTCAGGGGTGACTAAAAAGGGGGGTGCAAGACACTCTAAAACCCCTCTAGGTCTGACTGCTGAACGTAGGCGAGCTTTTCCATAAAACAACCGTATATGGGTAAAATGAATATTTAAAGCAGTTCAATGATGTGTGGATCTGACTGTATGATAGCGGATGCATATGACGTGTCATCCTCGTGGGCCTCGTTCGTTCTTTCGTTCTTTCGTTCGTCCGTCAACATTTTGTTTGTCCGCTGTTTTCTCGGAAAACTATTTGTTTGTCTGCTGTTTTCTCGGAAAACTATTTGACAGATATAAATGAAACTTCACACAAATGTTAAATGCATAAAGATCTGAAGCTGAGTTGATCATGAGGTTCATTTGATTTGTCGTTTCGGAGTTATAGTCCTTTTACTAAAAATAATGCAAATATTTGCATATAATTTGATTTTTCGTCTCAGAGTTATGGCCCTTGTCCTTAAAAAAAGCAAATACATGCAAATAGTTTGTCCGCTGTTTTCTGGGAAAACTATTTGAGAGATATTAATGAAACTTCACACAAATGTTTAATGCATCAAGATTTGAAGCTGAGTTGATTCTGAGCTTCATTTGATTTGTCGTTTCGGAGTATAATCCTTTTACTAAAAATAATACAAATGTATGCATATAGTTTGTCCGCTGTTTTTTAGGAAAACTGTTTGACAAATATTAATGAAACTTCACACGCATGTTTAATGCATCAAGACCTGAAGCTAAGCCGATTCTGAGGTTCATTTGATTCGTCGTTTCGGAGTTATGGCCCTTGGACTTAAAATAAATAATGCAAATCTATGAAAATTATTATGGAAGGCCATAACCTTTTTGTTTGAAAGTTTTTTATATGTTTAAACCTTAATATGAATTTTCACATATATTGCTGGTTTTTATTTGGATAATGTCATTTTATTCTAAATTTATGGTCCTAGTGTGTCCGTTGCTTTGTTTGTCGGTCAACTTTTAGTTTGTCTGTTGTTTTCTGGTAAAATTTTGAGGTTCATCCAGTTTATCACCTTAATATGGAAATCAAGATCTGAAGCACAGATTAGAAAATGTCAACACCTATAAGGCATGTTGAATCAGAGAAAGTTTACAGGTGGGCGTATTATGTACCGTATGCGGTGCTCTTGTTTAAATTTTGTTGAGATGTTTATTATTGCAAAGCACAAAAGTTCAATGGATACTTGTTGATAATTTATGTTATGAACTCAGCCTGTAGTTAGTATTAATTCCTTTAGACATAATGTAATGTAAATGTGTACATGTATATACAAAGTGAAATTCTGTTTGAAAAGTATAACTATTTTGTTTACTTCTTTGATTCATATTAATATCTCGATATTTTATATTCTCCCTCGCAGATGACTACAGAAAATCGCCTGGACTCTGTTTAAAATAAACGGTTTATAAATTTCTTAATATTTAGTTATTGTTATATTTCAGTTAAAAGGTATCTAAATTTTATAAGGTTGAAAAAAGAACGGAAAGTCAGATTCGAGAAAATGCCTTTCATTTAAAAGCTGATTTGTCTTTAACAATGCTTGCAACATTTACATGTAACTGTTTTTAAGTACAAACAACAACCACTACAACTCCACCAACAACTACGACTCCACCAACAACGACCACAACTCCACCAACTACAACTACCACTCCTCTAACAACAACTACCACTCCACCAACAACAACTACCACTCCACCAACAACCACTACCACTCCTCCAACAACAACAACCACTCCACCAACAACAACTACCACTCCACCTACAACAACAACCACTCCACCAACAACAACTACCACTCCACCTACAACAACAACCACTCCACCAACAACAACCACAACTCCACCAACAACAACTACGACTCCACCAACTACAACAACCACTCCACCAACAACAACCACAACTCCACCAACAACAACTACGACTCCACCAACTACAACAACCACTCCACCAACAACAACCACCACTCCACCAACCACAACTACAACTCCACCAACAACAACTACGACTCCACCAACTACAACAACCACTCCACCAACAACAACTACCACTCCACCAACCACAACTACAACTCCAACAACAACAACCACAACTCCACCAACAACAACTACAACTCCACCAACAACAACAACCACTCCACCAACAACAACCACAACTCCACCAACAACAACAACCACTCCACCAACAACAACTACGACTCCACCAACAACAACTACCACTCCACCAACAACAACAACCACTCCACCAACTACAACCACAACTCCACCAACAACAACTACGACTCCACCAACTACAACAACCACTCCACCAACTACAACTACAACTCCACCAACAACAACAACCACTCCACCAACAACAACTACGACTCCACCAACAACAACTACCACTCCACCAACAACAACAACCACTCCACCAACTACAACCACAACTCCACCAACAACAACTACGACTCCACCAACTACAACAACCACTCCACCAACTACAACTACAACTCCACCAACAACAACAACCACTCCACCAACAACAACCACAACTCCACCAACAACAACAACCACTCCACCAACAACAACTACGACTCCACCAACAACAACTACCACTCCACCAACAACAACAACCACTCCACCAACTACAACCACAACTCCGCCAACTACAACTACAACTCCACCAACAACAACCACAACTCCACCAACTACAACTACCACTCTACCAACAACAACAACCACTCCACCAACAACAACCACAACTCCACCAACTACAACTACCACTCCACCAACAACAACAACAACTCCACCAACAACAACCACAACTCCACCAACTACAACTACCACTCCACCAACAACAACCACTACTCCACCAACTACAACAACCACTCCACCAACTACAACTACCACTCCACCAACAACAACCACAACTCCACCAACAACAACCACAACTCCACCAACTACAACTACCACTCCACCAACAACAACAACCACTCCACCAACAACAACCACAACTCCACCAACTACAACTACCACTCCACCAACAACAACAACAACTCCACCAACAACAACCACAACTCCACCAACTACAACTACCACTCCACCAACAACAACCACTACTCCACCAACTACAACAACCACTCCACCAACTACAACTACCAATCCACCAACAACAACCACAACTCCACCAACAACAACCACAACTCCACCAACTACAACTACCACTCCACCAACAACAACAACCACTCCACCAACTACAACTACAACTCCACCAACAACAACTACCACTCCACCAACTACAACAACCACTCCACCAACAACAACTACCACTCCACCAACCACAACTACAACTCCACCAACAACAACCACAACTCCACCAACTACAACTACAACTCCACCAACTACAACTACCACTCCTCCTACAACGACTACAACTCCACCAACGACAACTACCACTCCACCAACAACGACTACCACTCCTCCTACAACGACTACAACTCCACCAACGACAACTACCACTCCTCCAACAACAACCACAACTCCACCAACAACAACCACAACTCCACCAACTACAACTACCACTCCACCATCAACAACAACCACTCCACCAACAACAACCACAACTCCACCAACTACAACTACCACTCCACCAACAACAACAACCACTCCACCAACAACAACCACAACTCCACCAACTACAACTACCACTCCTCCTACAACGACTACAACTCCACCAACGACAACTACCACTCCACCAACAACGACTACCACTCCTCCTACAACGACTACAACTCCACCAACGACAACAACCACTCCTCCAACAACAACCACAACTCCACCAACAACAACCACAACTCCACCAACTACAACTACCACTCCACCAACAACAACAACCACTCCACCAACAACAACCACAACTCCACCAACTACAACTACCACTCCACCAACAACAACAACCACTCCACCAACAACAACCACAACTCCACCAACTACAACTACAACTCCACCAACAACAACTACCACTCCACCAACTACAACAACCACTCCACCAACAACAACTACCACTCCACCAACCACAACTACAACTCCACCAACAACAACCACAACTCCACCAACTACAACTACAACTCCACCAACTACAACTACCACTCCTCCTACAACGACTACAACTCCACCAACGACAACTACCACTCCACCAACAACGACTACCACTCCTCCTACAACGACTACAACTCCACCAACGACAACTACCACTCCTCCAACAACAACCACAACTCCACCAACAACAACCACAACTCCACCAACTACAACTACCACTCCACCAACAACAACAACCACTCCACCAACAACAACCACAACTCCACCAACTACAACTACCACTCCACCAACAACAACAACCACTCCACCAACTACAACTACAACTCCGCCAACAACAACCACAACTCCACCAACTACAACAACCACTCCACCAACAACAACCACAACTCCACCAACAACAACTACCACTCCACCAACTACAACTACAACTCCACCAACAACAACCACAACTCCACCAACTACAACTACCACTCCACCAACAACAACAACCACTCCACCAACAACAACTACCACTCCACCCACTACAACTACCACTCCACCAACAACGACTACAACTCCACCAACGACAACTACCACTCCTCCAACTACAACAACCACTCCACCAACAACAACCACAACTCCACCAACTACAACTACCACTCCACCAACAACAACAACCACTCCACCAACAACAACCACAACTCCACCAACTACAACTACCACTCCACCAACAACAACAACCACTCCACCAACAACAACCACAACTCCACCAACAACAACTACCACTCCACCAACTACAACTACAACTCCACCAACAACAACCACAACTCCACCAACTACAACTACCACTCCACCAACAACAACAACCACTCCACCAACAACAACTACGACTCCACCCACTACAACTACAACTCCACCAACAACAACCACAACTCCACCAACAACAACTACCACTCCACCAACAACAACTACCACTCCACCAACTACAACTACAACTCCACCAACAACAACCACAACTCCACCAACTACAACTACCACTCCACCAACAACAACAACCACTCCACCAACAACAACTACGACTCCACCCACTACAACTACAACTCCACCAACAACAACCACAACTCCACCAACAACAACTACCACTCCACCAACAACGACTACAACTCCACCAACGACAACTACCACTCCTCCAACTACAACAACCACTCCACCAACAACAACCACCACTCCACCAACCACAACTACAACTCCACCAACAACAACTACGACTCCACCAACTACAACAACCACCCCACCAACAACAACTACTACTCCACCAACCACAACTACAACTCCACCAACAACAACTACAACTCCACCAACTACAACTACAACTCCGCCAACAACAACAACCACTCCACCAACAACAACCACAACTCCACCAACTACAACTACCACTCCACCAACAACAACCACCACTCCACCAACCACAACTACAACTCCACCAACAACAACTACCACTCCACCAACCACAACTACAACTCCACCAACAACAACCACAACTCCACCAACTACAACTACAACTCCACCAACTACAACTACCACTCCTCCTACAACGACTACAACTCCACCAACGACAACTACCACTCCACCAACAACGACTACCACTCCTCCTACAACGACTACAACTCCACCAACGACAACTACCACTCCACCAACAACAACTACGACTCCACCCACTACAACTACAACTCCACCAACAACAACCACAACTCCACCAACAACAACTACCACTCCACCAACAACGACTACAACTCCACCAACGACAACTACCACTCCTCCAACTACAACAACCACTCCACCAACAACAACTACGACTCCACCAACTACAACTACCACTCCACCAACAACAACAACCACTCCACCAACAACAACCACCACTCCACCAACCACAACTACAACTCCACCAACAACAACTACGACTCCACCAACTACAACAACCACTCCACCAACAACAACTACCACTCCACCAACCACAACTACAACTCCACCAACAACAACTACCACTCCTCCAACTACAACAACCACTCCACCAACAACAACCACCACTCCACCAACCACAACTACAACTCCACCAACAACAACTACGACTCCACCAACTACAACTACCACTCCACCAACAACAACAACCACTCCACCAACAACAACCACAACTCCGCCAACTACAACTACAACTCCACCAACAACAACCACAACTCCACCAACTACAACTACCACTCCTCCTACAACGACTACAACTCCACCAACGACAACTACCACTCCACCAACAACGACTACCACTCCTCCTACAACGACTACAACTCCACCAACGACAACTACCACTCCTCCAACAACAACCACAACTCCACCAACAACAACCACAACTCCACCAACTACAACTACCACTCCACCAACAACAACAACCACTCCACCAACAACAACCACAACTCCACCAACTACAACTACCACTCCACCAACAACAACAACCACTCCACCAACAACAACCACAACTCCACCAACTACAACTACCACTCCACCAACAACAACCACCACTCCACCAACCACAACTACAACTCCACCAACAACAACTACGACTCCACCAACTACAACAACCACTCCACCAACAACAACTACCACTCCACCAACCACAACTACAACTCCACCAACAACAACCACAACTCCACCAACTACAACTACAACTCCACCAACTACAACTACCACTCCTCCAACTACAACAACCACTCCACCAACAACAACCACCACTCCACCAACCACAACTACAACTCCACCAACAACAACTACGACTCCACCAACTACAACAACCACTCCACCAACAACAACTACCACTCCACCAACCACAACTACAACTCCACCAACAACAACCACAACTCCACCAACGACAACTACCACTCCTCCAACAACAACCACCACTCCACCAACCACAACTACAACTCCACCAACAACAACTACGACTCCACCAACTTCAACAACCACTCCACCAACAACAACTACCACTCCACCAACCACAACTACAACTCCACCAACAACAACCACAACTCCACCAACTACAACTACAACTCCACCAACTACAACTACCACTCCTCCTACAACGACTACAACTCCACCAACGACAACTACCACTCCACCAACAACGACTACCACTCCTCCTACAACGACTACAACTCCACCAACGACAACTACCACTCCTCCAACAACAACCACAACTCCACCAACAACAACCACAACTCCACCAACTACAACTACCACTCCACCAACAACAACAACCACTCCACCAACAACAACCACAACTCCACCAACTACAACTACCACTCCACCAACAACAACAACCACTCCACCAACAACAACCACAACTCCACCAACTACAACTACCACTCCACCAACAACAACCACCACTCCACCAACCACAACTACAACTCCACCAACAACAACTACGACTCCACCAACTACAACAACCACTCCACCAACAACAACTACCACTCCACCAACCACAACTACAACTCCACCAACAACAACCACAACTCCACCAACTACAACTACAACTCCACCAACTACAACTACCACTCCTCCTACAACGACTACAACTCCACCAACGACAACTACCACTCCACCAACAACGACTACCACTCCTCCTACAACGACTACAACTCCACCAACGACAACTACCACTCCACCAACAACAACTACGACTCCACCCACTACAACTACAACTCCACCAACAACAACCACAACTCCACCAACAACAACTACCACTCCACCAACAACGACTACAACTCCACCAACGACAACTACCACTCCTCCAACTACAACAACCACTCCACCAACAACAACCACCACTCCACCAACCACAACTACAACTCCACCAACAACAACTACCACTCCACCAACTACAACAACCACTCCACCAACAACAACTACCACTCCACCAACCACAACTACAACTCCACCAACAACAACCACAACTCCACCAACGACAACTACCACTCCTCCAACAACAACCACCACTCCACCAACCACAACTACAACTCCACCAACAACAACTACGACTCCACCAACTTCAACAACCACTCCACCAACAACAACTACCACTCCACCAACCACAACTACAACTCCACCAACAACAACCACAACTCCACCAACTACAACTACAACTCCACCAACTACAACTACCACTCCTCCTACAACGACTACAACTCCACCAACAACAACTACCACTCCACCAACAACGACTACCACTCCTCCTACAACGACTACAACTCCACCAACGACAACTACCACTCCTCCAACAACAACCACAACTCCACCAACAACAACCACAACTCCACCAACTACAACTACCACTCCACCAACAACAACAACCACTCCACCAACGACAACCACAACTCCACCAACTACAACAACCACTCCACCAACTACAACTACAACTCCACCAACAACAACCACAACTCCACCAACTACAACAACCACTCCACCAACAACAACCACAACTCCACCAACAACAACTACCACTCCACCAACAACAACTACAACTCCACCAACAACAACCACAACTCCACCAACTACAACTACCACTCCACCAACAACAACAACCACTCCACCAACAACAACTACGACTCCACCCACTACAACTACAACTCCACCAACAACAACCACAACTCCACCAACAACAACTACCACTCCACCAACAACGACTACAACTCCACCAACGACAACTACCACTCCTCCAACAACAACTACCACTCGTCCAACAACAACCACAACTCCGCCAACAACAACTACAACTCCACCAACAACAACAACCACTCCACCAACAACAACTACCACTCCACCAACTACAACTACAACTCCACCAACAACAACTACCACTCCTCCAACAACAACAACCACTCCACCAACAACAACAACCACTCCACCTACAACAACTACCACTCCACCAACTTCAACCACAACTCCACCAACTACAACTACCACTCAACCAACAACAACAACCACTCCACCAACTACAACCACAACTCCACCAACCACAACTACCACTCCACCAACAACAACAACCACTCCACCAACTACAACAACCACTCCCCCAACTACAACCACAACTCCACCAACAACAACTACCACTCCACCAACCACCACTACAACTCCTCCAACAACAACGGTCGGAATATGCCAAAACCAGAATGCGATGGACTTTCCTTTTTATTCTCCGTCCGAAGGTATATTCATTTTAACGGGAAATGGTACAGATATTACTAGTCCAGAAGGAATTGAAGGAATTAGGTATGTTGAGTAATTGTTCCAAAATTATAGTACAGCTTTCATAAAAAACACTGTTGGCGTTTAAAACATTTTATTTTTAAAATTAAATGGATAAAGATTGATAAATATAGATCCATTATAAGAGAGAATGGTACAGATCTTGCTACTACTGGTGCATTTCGGGGATATTCCCGTATGTTGAGTGGTATGTGACGAGATGAGTTCAATGAAATTTTGTTGCTGTGTCTAAGAACTTTTTACTAACATTATGTATGACATCTGTAAAATAAATTTACTGTTGTGGGTTTCGTGATTAAAATAGTTTGATCGTTATTGAATTAAATGGAATGTATTGTAATTAATGAGGGTAAATGTGGGATTAAATATGCCCAATTTATTTGCAGGGGCATAAATGGTACAAAGTTTACAGCGCCGGTAGATGTAAATGTACTTATAGTTCGTGTGATGTTTGACAATCCCTTATATGTTGGTGCTGTTCCAGTAAAACTTTCACCTAATGTAAAGTCATATACTGTTACACTTCAAGATGAGAATGGCAACGTTTTATCTACAAACGTAAGTCGTTCATTAAAGTGTTTTGAGTATGTCCCGTTGCATGTTGCTCGTTTTTCAATCCGCTATCTTTACAAAAATATGTAGTTGCAGACAGTGCATAAAGAATGTTATTTTTTGACGTAATGGAAGGTTTACGTAGAATTGTCCTGTATTAAATTGATATCATGTATTAATGTGTATATTTGAGAAATGGTGGAACAGTTTATATATTATAAAACTTTATATAAAATGGTTTATCAGTCGCATTACATACACATATAGTATATATAAATTGTAGACTTGACTTTACTTGCCTTTGAAATTAACTTTCATATGTAACATACATGACATGTATCGCTTACAATGTTCAACAAGGTAATGAAATTTCAAAGGCACACGTGTATTTCTGAACTATTGCTCTATAGGACTATGCTCTGGATGAAACGGCTACCTTTTCTGGCACTTTAGAAGTGAAGGCTGTTATAATAACAGCGAGAAGATCTAACGAATCTAGTTCAGCCATCGAGATTGCAACTCCTATCTTGGCGTGTTTGGGTAAGTATGCTTATATATTACTGTTATTGTCGTACATTAATTAACACTTATTCTTTTATCATTTTAGGTTCCTCACATATAGGAAGATTCTATTTGCTGTAAATTAATATGATAAACTTAATAGTCTTAAAGTATATGCACGCCTAATTAATCATGTGGCATTTCTATCCATGAATTGCTCCATATACAAGGCAATACTATTTTGCAAATACGAACGTGCTGATGTGTAGCGCAACACATCAAATTATTTTTGAAAACGTTAAGCTTTACCCTTTTGTTTATCATTTACATCATAGGAATAACGTATTTTCATTCAGTAGTTGATTTTCATTTTGCCTCATACATCATTCAAAGACACGCATTGAGCTATGTTGTACGTCCGTCCGTCTGTCCGGCCGTCCGGCCGTCCGTGGACACAATTTTGTCCGGCCTGCTTCAATTTTTTTGAAACTTCATGTATAGCCATATGACCGTATAAACCTGTGCACCGCATAGTTTCATTATGATCGGACTACTACTTCAGGAGATATCTCCACTTTTAGTCCCCTACTAATGTTTTCCGGGTTTCTGGACTTTTCATGGAAGTGACTGGATATGTCAACTCAATATCTAGTACAAAGCTAAGTCTATATAAGTTACGACTTATGTTCCAATCTCAGTCCAGTTGAATATTTATTTCCAGAGTTATTGCCCTTTAACATTTTTTTTTAAAATTTGAATTTTCCAGACTTTCTTTGGAAGTGGTTGGAGATGTTATATTTATGTTTAGCATAAAGCTAGATCAACATGATATACAGCTTAATTCCCAATCTCAGTCTGGTTGAATCAATTTTGCCTGAGTTACGGCCCTTGAACTTTATTTTTTTGTTAAATTCTCAATTTTTCTTTTATGTCTTTATTTGGAATAAGTTTGAGATATTAACGTTATATTTGACATAAACCTAAATCTAGATGAGTTACAGCTTAAATTCGAACATCGGTCTGGTTGAATAGTTTTTGTCAGAGTTCTGGTCCTTGAACTTAATGTTTTTTCTGAAAAAGTACCTAGGTTTAGAACTTTGGAGTTGACGCTTCACAAAAATAAACAAAGCTGCTTGAACTTATGGGATGACATTGGCAGCATCCATAACACTTCTATGAATGTTAACAGACTTATCTCCCTTTTTGGACTCGACAATATTTGGTAAAAGTTGCTTTATTCATGTTTGTGAGTGATCTTGGGTTGAATATTACATGTTAGAAGTGATATTTTTGAACCAATAAGTATGATATACATGTTCTGGTATGAATGTGCAGCACATACGTGCCTTTTGTTAAAGAGTTCAACCGGTTAGGGACCGTGGCATTGCTTTCAATGCTCCTATAACTTATTACACATGTACTTAGAATGTGAGAAAAATATGCTGTGTGGATAAAACCTCATGAAAGGGTCTTATTTCTCTGAATTCTGAATTATTCTTCATTTTTGCTGAACATCTTGTTATTTTTTATACATAAATTGGGTTGGGCATGTATTGTTTTTTAAATTTCTTCATGTTTCTGTATGTATCCAAGTAGCCAAGTGGGGTTTTTCGATTGCCTTTGGCTTACATTTCTAGTTTATTATCTGTATTGACCCTTTTGTTTATCATTTACATCACAGGAATAACGTATTTTCATTCAGTATTTGATTTTCATTTTGCCTCATACATCATTCAAAGACTCGTTCGTATATATATATGAATATAATGAAAATCAACTACTGAATGAATATATATATTTATATATATATTATCTGTATTGACAGTATGTGAATATGAGATGGACGTTACTGATGAGGCGACAGTTATTAATAGCGAGGATGAATCGTTCACAACTGGAGATGAAATAGTCACATCTGATACACTGAAAGTCATATTCCCAGATATACAGAGAACCACGTCAATCGGTGGTACAACAGAAAATGCTGAAGGGAATGTTACATTAGTTTTTTATGCGGATTTGGAAATGACCGAACAAGTGGTAAGAGTTCCTAGTCACTCGTATATCTAAGAGTTTACATTACAGGTCAAAATGAAATGAATTTCTCCGATTTGTAAATGTTGTTTGGAACTCCCTAATAACATATCAGGAATGATCTTTTAGATGTATTTAAGGTTGTAATTTTATGTTTATTTCAAATTTTCATAAATGTGTTTTATTGTGAAAACTGTATAGATATGGACGATGATGACTTGGTAAAATGATATGTAATCTACCGACAGTTAAGTAATGGAATATAAGTTTATTTACTGATTTTTTTTTACAAATATACTTCTATATTTCAACATACCATAAGGCGTTTTGAGCATTATTATAGATGAAATGCATAAAAACAACAAGCCAAAAGATTATAATTTTGATTATTTTCAGTTTGTTGCGTCTATTGAAGTAAACGCGGATGGGACATTTCAGTTCTACTTTAGTGGTGGGATACCTTCACGTGTAGTACAAATGATCTTTACACCAGTGAATGCTAGTCTTGACGTTATCATTCTTGACCTTAACTTTTACGCCTGTGCGGAAGAAGAAAGTAAGACATTTTTTCGATAAGCCCACTACTTAATACATATGCCATTTTGTAGGACATTTCCGTATAGTGACCAGACACCAAACAAAAAATATTCAAGAAATGCAGAACAACATACGATTACGTATTTTCTTTGTTTTCAAACGTCGTGTGATTTGGTTTTTAATTTACATTGGTTAAATGCATAGAGCTACAAACTGTGACTTGTCTGTCTGGTGTCAGTTTAGACTGGGTTTGGAAGTATGTACTGTGTCTACGTCATGCTATTACAGTACGATAGTCCTATCGATCTTAATCAGACAAATCCTTCTCATTTACAACAGGTAATAATGGGATAATATACAATAATTAGTATTGTCTTTCTGTGTATATATGTCTAGAACAAGTTGTTTTTCTTATTCAGATACATGTTACTAGGGATTTATATTTATATGCCTATTTTAGACCTTATCTTATTATGCCCTCTTCAAAGAGAATATGGAATATATTGTTTCGCAAAGGTCAGTTTATCAGTGTATCGATCAATTATGTCTGCATTTCTTCTACTAAACTACTGAATGGATTTCATAGTAATGATTCATACCAAGGCTAGTTGTGCATATCATCAGCTTATTGTGGTCGAATGAATTTTGACAGAGGTTTGGGTTTAAACTGTAGAAACTTATTATTGTTTTTTTTGTCTGTACTTCTTCCCATAAAGTATTTGATAGACTATAAACCAAACTTCATAGTAATGGTTCTAACCAAGGGTAGTGCTTATTTTCAGTGGTTGAGTTTTTGCTGACTTTTGGGCCTTTAATCATTGTAATTGTTTGGTTTTGCTACTATCTGTGGTTCTTCTCCTAAACTGCCTAACTGATTACAACCAAACTGGCTATCAGCGGACGTGGTAGAGTGGTTAAAGTACTCGACTATAATACCGGGGGTCCATGTTCTGATCCCCCGCCATACCTGTTCATTTGGATGTGATTTTATTAACTGAGGTCTGATGTGGCCGTGCTTTACACCGGGCATCTTAAAGAATCAGTGAAACGAATGATGATAAGAGTATGGCATTGCGCCCAGGCTTCTCTGTATCTGTCCCTTATCTCTGGGGCGTCCAATCAGCCCATCGTTTGTGGAAACAGGTGTTAATTTTTGCAAACAGTTTGAATCCAGATTAGACACCGTGTAACTGTTTGACATTCGACCGTACTGTTGAAAACAAATGCAAGATTAATGAACGGTGACAACTGAAATCGATGACATTTTCTACAAACAAAATTTGCTCAGCAGGCTAAAGGTTAATACAACCAGCCAACCAATCTCTACACAATGATTCATAATAAAAGTGAGTGTGTATAATATTAACTCGTTTTGCTTGAATGAAGTTTGTCGGAGTACTGGCAATTGTATAAAGGTCTTGTTTTATCTGTGGTCTGATTTTGATTACGATTTAATGACATTCTTTGTTAATCAATTGAGTCATTACTCTACTGTTAATCACACTCTTTGTTGAAAGAGGTGAGAATCATTGATTGAGATGGACAAAAGACTCCTTTGTTTCTTTGGAGAGTTTAAAAGCATGCAAACAAGTGGACTATTTAATTTTGTGTACATCATATGTCGTCTGTTTTGTGTTCATACAAGCAAGATACATTACCGTTCAACATCATGATTTTGATAAGTGTATTACTTTGTGTAGAAGAAATGCCATTTTTTTCTTTCTCTCCATATTATTAATGAATTATACGCGTTCATTCAATTAAGATGAAGACAGAGAGGCTGGGTAACAATATGCAGGCTGTATATATATCGTATATATATCGTATCGTTATCAGCTATCGTTTGCAATTTGTTTCCGTTATATATATTTCACAGTAGATATTGCGATTCAGGACATTCGGCGATTCTCCTAGGACAAATTGCGATCGCAATCTCTCCTAGGATAGACTCCGATCAAATTAAGTAGTTTGGATCAAGAAGGTTTAAGCTTTTATTTGCTTGAATGTTTTATATGTATCCTATGTCTTGCTGCATTTGTCTTCCGTCAGTGAATATCTATCTGTCTGTCTGTCTGTCTATCTATCTATCTATCTATCTATCTATCTATCTATCTATCTATCTATCTATCTATCTATCTATCTATCTATCTTTTTGAGACGGAGAAAGTGAGATAGTGTAAGGGCAGGAAATATTTAAAATCAGAAAAAACACCATTTCATGGCCTTCAGGTGTGACTAAAAAGGGGGGGGGGGTGCAAGACACTCTAAAACCCCTCTAGGTCTGACGGCTGAACGTAGGCGAGCTTTTCCACAAAACAACCGTATATGGGTGAAATGAATATTTAAAGCAGTTCAATGATGTGTGGATCTGACTGTATGATAGCGGATGCATATGACGTGTCATCCTCGTGGGCCTCGTTCGTTCTTTCGTTCGTTCGTTCGTCCGTCAACATTTTGTTTGTCCGCTGTTTTCTCGGAAAACTATTTGTTTGTCTGCTGTTTTCTCGGAAAACTATTTGACAGATATAAATGAAACTTCACACAAATGTTAAATGCATCAAGATCTGAAGCTGAGTTGATCATGAGGTTCATTTGATTTGTCGTTTCGGAGTTATAGTCCTTTTACTAAAAATAATGCAAATATTTGCATATAATTTGATTTTTCGTCTCAGAGTTATGGCCCTTGTCCTTAAAAAAAGCAAATACATGCAAATAGTTTGTCCGCTGTTTTCTGGGAAAACTATTTGAGAGATATTAATGAAACTTCACACAAATGTTTAATGCATCAAGATTTGAAGCTGAGTTGATTCTGAGCTTCATTTGATTTGTCGTTTCGGAGTATAATCCTTTTACTAAAAATAATACAAATGTATGCATATAGTTTGTCCGCTGTTTTTTAGGAAAACTGTTTGACAAATATTAATGAAACTTCACATGCATGTTTAATGCATCAAGACCTGAAGCTAAGTCGATTCTGAGGTTCATTTGATTCGTCGTTTCGGAGTTATGGCCCTTGGACTTAAAAAAAATAATGCAAATCTATGCAAATTATTATGGAAGGCCATAACTTTTTTGTTTGAAAACTTTTTTATATGTTTAAACCTTAATATGAATTTTCACATATATTGCTGGGTTTTTTTTGGATAATGTCATTCTATTCTAAATTTATGGTCCTAGTGTGTCCGTTGCTTTGATTGTCGGTCAACTTTTAGTTTGTCTGTTGTTTTCTGGTAAAATTTTGAGGTTCATCCAGTTTATCACCTTAATATGGAAATCAAGATCTGAAGCACAGATTAGAAAATGTCAACACCTATAAGGCATGTTGAATCAGAGAAAGTTTACAGGTGGGCGTATTATGTACCGTATGCGGTGCTCTTGTTTAAATTTTGTTGAGATGTTTATTATTGCAAAGCACAAAAGTTCAATGGATACTTGTTGATAATTTATGTTATGAACTCAGCCTGTAGTTAGTATTAATTCCTTTAGACATAATGTAATGTAAATGTGTACATGTATATACAAAGTGAAATTCTGTTTGAAACGTTTAACTATTTTGTTTACTTCTTTGATTCATATTAATATCTCGATATTTTATATTCTCCCTCGCAGATGACTACAGAAAATCGCCTGGACTCTGTTTAAAATAAACGGTTTATAAATTTCTTAATATTTAGTTATTGTTATATTTCAGTTAAAAGGTATCTAAATTTTATAAAGTTGAAAAAAGAACGGAAAGTCAGATTCGAGAAAATGCCTTTCATTTAAAAGCTGATTTGTATTTAACAATGCTTGTAACATTTATAACAAACTGTTTTTAAGTACAAACAACAACCACTACAACTCCACCAACAACTACGACTCCACCAACAACGACCACAACTCCACCAACTACAACTACCACTCCTCCAACGACAACTACCACTCCTCCAACTACAACTACAACTCCACCAACAACAACAACCACTCCACCAACAACAACCTCAACTCCACCAACAACAACCACCACACCACCAACAACAACAACCACTCCACCAACAACAACCACAACTCCACCAACAACAACCACAACTCCACCAACAACAACAACCACTACTCCACCAACAACGACCACAACTCCACCAACAACAACCACAACTCCACCAACAACAACCACTACTCCACCAACAACAACAACTACTCCACCAACTACAACTACCACACCACCAACAACAACAACCACTCCACCAACAACAACTACCACTCCACCAACTACAACTACAACTCCACCAACTACAACTACCACTCCACCAACAACAACAACCACTCCACCAACTACAACCACAACTCCACCAACAACAACTACGACTCCACCAACTACAACAACCACTCCACCAACAACAACTACCACTCAACCAACTACAACTACAACTCCACCAACTACAACTACCACTCCTCCTACAACAACCACAACTCCACCAACAACAACAACCACTCCACCAACAACAACCACCACTCCACCAACAACGACTACAACTCCACCAACGACAACTACCACTCCTCCAACAACAACTACCACTCCTCCAACAACAACTACCACTCCACCAACAACAACAACCACTCCACCGACAACAACTACCACTCCACCTACAACAACAACCACTCCACCAACAACAACCACAACTCCACCAACAACAACTACGACTCCACCAACTACAACAACCACTCCACCAACAACAACCACAACTCCACCAACAACAACCACCACTCCACCTACTACAACTACCACTCCTCCCACAACAACTACAACTCCACCAACAACAACAACAACTCCACCAACAACGACTACAACTCCACCAACAACTACTACCACTCAACCGACAACAACACCTACTACAAGTGAGTTTTCAACAGCAATTGTTTTAATGTGTTGTTGCCCTATATTAATTACCCTGTCCGTCCATCAGTCTGTCTGTCTATCAAACTTTTTCTTTTTTGCTTGTTCTCTGACTCAAATATAGTTTTTATCTGATCTTCCCTAACCTTTGAGAGAATGTTTATAATTGTAACAGCTTGACCAGAAGTAATGATCAGCTTAATTGCACAAGACGTCCTCGATTCATTCAAATGGAAAAGTAGTAAAGTCAAGCAGGCAAAGCCACATGCAAGACGCAACCACCACCAAAACACCGATAGACAGCATGACACACACACACACAACCACACACCCAAACGCACACACACACACACACACACACACACACACACACACACACACACACACACACACACACACACACACACACACACACACACACACATGAAATGAACACAGAAAACACCAAAAGACACACAAGAACCAGAGACAAACGTTCCACACATGAACAAATCACAAGCACAAAGACGCAAGGCAAACAAAAGGAAGGGTGACAAAGAGAGTACCGCCTTGGCACGGTCAGTAGCAAAAACACCACTGGGGGGTTTAAACTGGTTTACGGACGTCCTAACCTCACACTTCTCTCAAAGTCAAACTAGCTTTACAAATAGTGTAAATAAAGGTATCCCCGCTGGACTTACCCACAACATAGACGACGGTGAACACAGGACAACATGTAAAACATAGCATAATAACTGTGACAATCCGTCAAATATGTACTCAATGACCTTGCTGAAGTCAGAGCACCTGCAGGTAAGCCGTTAAGGGCACGACAGGGAAAAAGTAATACATGAGTCTGGTAAGCTCATCCTGTATCCAAGTTTAAGAGTATACCATCATAGAGTACTACCCTCGGCATGTCATCGCGCAAGCAAAGACGGAAGCGTAGCTACCGACTGTAAAAGGGTCGATAACCAAACATGCAGTGCGTTGCAATATAATAGGAGTATAACCTTTCTTTTTAAATGTTTTAATGCGTTTTATAAACAAATCATGAAAATGGATATGACCCTGAATTTTCCTAAGTTTGTAGATAACATCCCCATAAAATTCTGGTTGAGAAATGGCTTGTCGCAGTAACGTCCGTAGATTGCAATTATATTTACTAATGAGAGGTAAATTTAGATAATAAAATTTTGTTTGTGATATCTGTAACCTTGCTTAAGAAGTTTATCAGTTATAACTAAATTACGTCTGTTAAAATCTTCAAGCAAAGAACAGGCTCGGGCAAACCTAATAAGTTGAGAAATATAAACCCCATAAGATGTAGAACGTGGCACATCTCCATCTAGAAAAGGATAATTAACACTTTTAAAATTAAAATCTTCTCTTTTATCGTATACTTTGGACGAAACTTTATCATTTGTAATTGAAAGATTCAAATCTAAAAATGAAGCATTAATGTCAGATTGATTAGCTTTGTTTAAAGACAGTTCTGTTGGGTAAATTGAAGAAATCATAGTATCAAAATAAGGATGATCTAAATTCAAAATATCGTCTAAATACCTTGAAGTTTTATTAAAAGCATTGACAATATCGGTCTGTGTATCAGGTTTTAAGCTAGGCATAAAATCCCTCTCGTAGCAATACAAAAACAAATCTGCAACAAGAGGGGCACAATTTGTACCCATGGGTATACCAACAACTTGACGATATATGGTATCCCCATAACGCACAAATATATTATCTAAAAGAAAGGTAAGAGATCTACAAACATCAAGGCATTTAGCATTTTCTGCTCTCTAACTAAAATATTGTTCATCTGATATTCACCAACCTTTCAGATAATGTGAATAGGTACAACATCTTGACCAAGTTCGATTACCAGTCAAATCACATCTTACACATTAAAGTTCGATTACCAGTCAAATCACATCTTACACATTAAAGTTATGGCCCTCGGGCAAGTCAAAATTTGCTGTTTTAGACTTGTCAGTTACTAACTCAAATAGTTTTCATCTGATCTGAACCAAACTTGCAGAAAATATTTATAGATGCAAAATTATGACTAAGATCGATTACCAGTAAACTTGCTTTAGACATCTCTGAGCAATGACCCTTGATTCAGTAAAAAAATGCCGTCTTAACCTTTCTGGTCTCTAACTTACACAGATTTCATCTGATCTTCACCAAACATGCAGAGAATGTTTATGGTCGAATTCGATTACCAGCAACATTGCATCTGACACCTCTGAGTTAGTCAATGGTTGCCGTATTAGCCTTGTCTGCTCTTTAACTCAATCATTTCTCATCTGATATACACCAACATGCTGAGAATATTTATAGGTAAACAGCCTTAGCCAAGTTTGATTACCAGCTAAATCACTTGAGACATGTCTGAGTTGTGTCTCTTGATTTAGTCAAAAATGGACATTTTAGCCTTGTACACTGTCTTACACAAAGTCTTTTATGAGTTCTTTACCAAAGATGAGTAGATTGTTTGCAGGATTAATAATTTTGATCAATGACACTTCAGTATAATGGCCCTTAGTGCTTTTTCAGCCAATTTGGAATGGTACCGGTCCCTTCCATTTGGGGAAAATCACATTGGGAAGCCTTCTGGCACCATGTGGGCCCCTTCTGACTTGGTCAGTGTTCTGGTTTTATCAGTTGTACGCTGATCCATCTCTTTCTCTATATGTGTGTATGTTTGCGTGTGCGTATGTGTGTTTGCGTATGCGTGCGTGTCTGATTAATCATTTTAATACTGAATTTCAATCATTATACCACATTTATATAGCACTATTTTCACACAGGATACGTGCGGTCAAAAGCGCATCAAAATTTAAAGGTCCATCATTGTTTAATAGTAAAGTCCATTCTGTGTGAAAGGGTATTATTTACAGGCCCTCATCGTCGGACTTCTCTATGAATCGCCTCTAATTTTGATCTACCCTGTTTGCTGATGTCATTGTAATTGTTTCCCACATTGAATGTGGGATAGAAAATATAAGATTAGACAGGGCTGTTAATCTGCAGTGACATGTGTTACAACTATAATAAATACAGTTATGCTTGTTTGTATAATCTGCCAACTGTTTTTATTAGAAAGTGTTAAATTTAGCTTTTAATGAAGACATACGTGTCCAAAGAGGCACATTCAGTAACCAGTCCCGTAGTTTTACTAATAAACATATCTAAACTATATAATAAATACTCCACACCAATAAAAAACACCCATACTAATAACACCCCACAATTATAAACATCCCCACAATAATAAATACCCCACAATAAAACGCCCTTTTACTTCTGGGAAACTAACGCGCTTGACTGGAATTTATCAATGGTGAATAAAGTACATGTAACTGAACTCTATTTAATAATCATTGATTGAAAAAATATATGTATATTTTTTCTTCAAAATACATATGATAGCTTAATGTAGACTAAACTAAAAGCAGTGCAGAAAGCTCTCATAGGAGTTTTCTGCATTGCTTTCGTTCTGCATTCAGCAATCTTGAATTACAAAATGCAATAATCTCTTTTTTAAAAAACAATAAAAACGTGCACATAACGTCATTGGGAGCTTTTATTACATACAGCAACGACCAGCTGCTGATATACTTACAGAAACATTGTCACCCAATGTCAAGGGCAAACTGAGCATGACCTTAGTTGGTGAATATGATCCAGATTGGGATTAAATTATTTGACATCGTTGGACATTTTGATTTCGGAATATACTGGAGGAACCATGGCATTTAAAGCAAACTGACAATGTTTGCGTGACACAACAAACAACCACAAGAAAGTATATTGTATTAAAGTCCGCTGTTGTCGCAGTTATTGTTTTATGAAACAGTGCTATATCTGTGGTAACAACGACATTTAATGCTATTCAGCAACATGACCCAGATGGAACAGTATGGACAGCTAACAAAAACTTCTCCAGAATAATGAGTGTAAATCAGTGAATCAGTTGGTTTCATGTGGCATTTTAAGCCATTCCTTCATAGGCTATTTTAGATTCAATCTAATCTCTTTGAATAAATCTACCGAAAATAATCATTAACTAGAGAAAAGGAAACGTTTAGAATTTTGTAGTTTTGAAACCATTGTGATAAATAGAGCATTTGCTCCTTAGGAGCAAATGCCCTATTTATTACAATGGTTTCAAAACCCAACTGCTGATATATTTATATATATATTCATTGTCATCCAATGTCAAGGGCAAACTGAGCATGACTTTGGTTGGTGAATATGATCCAGATTATAATTAACTTGTAAGAGAATGTAGTTTTGCAAAATGTAGCAAAGAAGAAAAGTAGGATTAGATCAAGAAGAGTGCAAGCAGCACCAGGTTGTAAGAGGAGGCTCGTCAAAAAAGAAACATTATCAGTCCAGAAAAAGGCTTGTAGAACCACTTTATAAGAAGAGGTAACTGGAGAAAGATATTTATACATTTATAAGGAGAGGTATAAAGAACAGAGAATTAAATGTAGGTAGTATAAATGGAAATGATATGCTATTCCATGGGCAACAGAAGACAGATTGATGGCAGTAACTGTTGTGTAAACAAAACTGTTCACTTTGAACATTGAACATTTAAACTATTTGGACACCCATTTCCTTATTCCTCGTTTTCTAAAGCTGCATGAGTTAATTAGGCACAATTTTTAATTCGACCGACAAAAGAACAAGGAATGTAGCCCCTGACTTAGATCTTCACTATTTGCTTATGTTTGATCAAACTCTTACGGTAATTACGTTAGGCAGATATAGAGGTCATAATACTGTATTTTTGCTAATAGACGCCCCACTCTGAAATTCCCCCACTGTATAAATGCTTCCACTCTAATAAATTCCCCCACTGTATAAATGACTCCAGTCTAATAAACAGGCCCCACTGTATAAATGCTCCCACTCTGATAAATTCCCCCACTGTATAAATGCTCCCACTCTGATAAATTCCCCCACTGTATAAATGCTCCCACTCTAATAAATTCCCCCACTGTATAAATGACTCCACTCTGATAAATTCCCCCACTGTATAAATGACTCCACTCTAATAAACAGGCCCCACTGTATAAATGCCCCCACTCTGATAAATTCCCCCACTGTATAAATGCTCCCACTCTGATAAATTCCCCCACTGTATAAATGCCTCCACTCTAATAAACAGGCCCCAGTGTATAAATACCCCCACTCTAATAAATTCCCCCACTGTATAAATGCCTCCACTCTAATAAATGCCCCCACTGTATAAATTCCTCCACTCCGATAAATCCCCCACTGTATAAATTCCTTCACTCTGATAAATCCCCCACTGTATAAATGACTCCACTAATAAATTCCCCCACTGTATAAATGCCTCCACTAATAAATTCCCCCACTGTATAAATGCCTCCACTAATAAATTCCCCCACTGTATAAATGACTCCACTAATAAATTCCCCCACTGTATAAATGACTCCACTAATAAATTCCCCCACTGTATAAATGACTCCACTAATAAATTCCCCCACTGTATTAATGCCTCCACTAATAAATTCCCCCACTGTATAAATGACTCCACTCTGATAAACAGGTCCCACTGTATAAATGACTCCACTCTGATAAACAGGCCCCACTGTATAAATGACTCCACTCTAATATAAACAGGTTCCACTCTAAAAGTCTCTGTATAAAGAACACAACTAAAACTTTATTTAAAATATAGGTTTTCAAATGACTGGTGGCAACCTAATGCAGATAGAGCTAATACAGTACCAGCCATTACAGCTCACTAGACACATGCACACTATGAACTCTTTCCCTCATTTAGACACATTTTCATGCATTTACAAACAGAATAGACCCAGATCAGATAGGAGCCATCTAATCAGGGTCTGCTCTGTTTGCTTTTAACATGAAATAGATCTACCCTTTTAAAGTTTACATTATAAAAGGTCTACTTATAAATATGGTATTATTTCTTACATGAGTATTGAACAGGGAAACGGTCAATATTTTATCTGATGAATATTCATGTAAGAAATAATGACATCATTAATATTCATGCAAGAAATAATGATATCCTTAATATTCATGTAAGAGGTAATGGCATCATTAATATTCATGTAAGAGGTAATGGCATCATTAATATTCATGTAAGAAGTAATAACATCATAATATTCATTCAAGAAGTAATGACATCATTAATATTCATGTAAGAAGTAATGACATCATTAATATTCATTCAAGAAGTAATGACATCATTAATATTCATGTAAGAAGTAATGACATCATTAATATTCATGTAAGGAGTAATGACATCATTAGTATTCATGTAAGAAGTAATGACATCATTTATATTTTTATTTGGTATATGATAACAGGATGGTTTTAGTGATTGCAGGAACCGAGAATATCTGATCTCTATAATTCCACAAGCAATCAATCAGACCCTGATCAGCTAGGTACATAAGGAGTTGTCTGATATTACTCTACTCTGTTGTCTGAAATTGCTCTACTCTTTTGTCTGATATTGTGCTATTCTGTTGTCTGATATTACTCTGTTGTGTGATATTGCTCTACTCTTTTGTCTGATATTGTGCTATTATGTTGTCTGATATTACTCTGTGGTGTGATATTGCTCTACTCTGTTGTCTGATATTGTGCTATTCTGTTGTCTGATATCACTCTGTTGCGTGATATTGCTCTACTCTGTTGTCTGATATTGTGCTATTCTGTTGTCTGATATTACTCTGTTGTGTGATATTGATCTACTCTGTTGTCTGATATTGTGCTATTCTGTTGTCTGACATTGCTCTACTCTGTTGTCTGATATTACTCTGTTGTATGATATTGATTTACTCTGTTGTCTGATATTGCGCTATTCTATTATGTGATATTACTCTACTCTGTTGCCTGATATTACTCTACTCTGTTGTCTGATATTGCTCTCCCCTGTTGTCTGATATTACTCTCCCCTGTTGTCTGATATTACTCTGTAGTGTATTATTGATCTACTCTGTTGTCTGATATTGCGCTATTCTGTTATGTGATATTACTCTACTCTGTTATCTGATATTGCTCTACTCTGTTGTGTGATATTGCTCTACTCTGTTGTCTGATATTACTCTCCCCTGTTGTCTGATATTACTCTGTAGTGTATTATTGATCTACTCTGTTGTCTGATATTGTGCTATTCTGTTATGTGATATTACTCTACTCTGTTGTATGATATTGACTCTACTCTGTTGTATGATATTGCTCTACTCTGTTGTCTGATATTGTTCTACTCTGTTGTCTGATATTGTTCAACTCTGTTGTCTGATATTGATCTACTATGTTGTCTGATATTACTCTACTCTGTTATCTGATATTGATCTACTCTGTTGTTTGATATTACTCTAATCTGTTTTCTGATATTACTCTACTATGTTGTCTGATATTGATCTACTCTGTTGTCTGATATTACTCTACTCTGTTGTCGGATATTACTCTACTCTGTTGTCGGATATTTTTCTACTCTGTTGTCAGATATAAATCTACTCGGTTGTCTGATATTGTTCAACTCTGTTGTCTGATATTGATCTACTATGTTGTCTGATATTACTCTACTCTGTTATCTGATATTGATCTACTCTGTTGTTTGATATTACTCTAATCTGTTTTCTGATATTACTCTACTCTGTTGTCTGATTTTGATCTACTTTGTTGTCTGATATTGTTCTAGTCTGCTGTCTGATAGTACTATACTCTGTTGTCTGATATTGACTCTACTCTGTTGTCTGATATTGTTATACTCTGGTGTCTGATATTACTCTACTTTGTTGTCTGATATTGTTTTACTCTGTTGTCTGATTCTGTTCTACTTTGATGTCTGATATTTACTCTACTCTGTTGTCTGATATTGCGCCATTCTGTTGTGTGATATTGTTCTACTCTGTTGTCTGATATCGTTCTACTCTGCTGTCTGAAATTTACTCTACTCTGTTGTCTGATATCGCGCTATTCTGTTGTGTGATATTGCTCTACTCTGCTGTCTGATATTTACTCTACTCTGTTGTCTGATATTGCGCTATTCTGTTGTCTGATATTACTCTACTTTGTTGTCTGATATTGTTCTACTCTGTTGTCTGATATTGCTCTACTCTTTTGTCTGATATTGTGCTATTCTGTTGTCTGATATTACTCTGTTGTGTGATATTGCTCTACTCTTTTGTCTGATATTGTGCTATTATGTTGTCTGATATTACTCTGTTGTGTGATATTGCTCTACTCTGTTGTCTGATATTGTGCTATTCTGTTGTCTGATATCACTCTGTTGCGTGATATTGCTCTACTCTGTTGTCTGATATTGTGCTATTCTGTTGTCTGATATTACTCTGTTGTGTGATATTGATCTACTCTGTTGTCTGATATTGTGCTATTCTGTTGTCTGACATTGCTCTACTCTGTTGTCTGATATTACTCTGTTGTATGATATTGATTTACTCTGTTGTCTGATATTGCGCTATTCTGTTGTCTGATATTACTCTACTTTGTTGTCTGATATTGTTCTACTCTGTTGTCTGATATTGCTCTACTCTTTTGTCTGATATTGTGCTATTCTGTTGTCTGATATTACTCTGTTGTGTGATATTGCTCTACTCTTTTGTCTGATATTGTGCTATTATGTTGTCTGATATTACTCTGTGGTGTGATATTGCTCTACTCTTTTGTCTGATATTGTGCTATTCTGTTGTCTGATATTACTCTGTTGTGTGATATTGCTCTACTCTTTTGTCTGATATTGTGCTATTCTGTTGTCTGATATCACTCTGTTGTGTGATATTGCTCTACTCTGTTGTCTGATATTGTGCTATTCTGTTGTCTGATATTACTCTGTTGTGTGATATTGCTCTACTCTGTTGTGTGATATTGCTCTACTCTGTTGTCTGATATTACTCTCCCCTGTTGTCTGATATTACTCTGTAGTGTATTATTGATCTACTCTGTTGTCTGATATTGTGCTATTCTGTTATGTGATATTACTCTACTCTGTTGTATGATATTGACTCTACTCTGTTGTATGATATTGCTCTACTTTGTTGTCTGATATTTACTCTACTTTGTTGTCTGATATTGTTCTACTCTGTTGTCTGATATTGTTCTACTCTGTTGTCTGATATTGTTCTACTTTGTTGTCTGATATTTACTCTACTCTGTTGTCTGATATTTACTCTACTCTGTTGTCTGATATTGCGCTATTCTGTAGTGTGATACTGCTCTACTCTGTTTGCAGTAGTGTCAAATGATATGATGTTTTCAAATAAGTTGTGCAGCAGCTATATAGTATTTTACTCCCAAGATGGTGTAAGAATCACTACTGAAACCTTACTCACAAACCTGAAGTTGATAATACTATTTGCAAATATCTTTTGATCCAGATCGGATGCAAGTTAACACAAATTTCACTAGGATTCCTGCATCAATTTGGAATAATGTTTGAAATTTTTAAAAATTCATTCTGATTTTGAAAATAATGAAAGATAGTCGATGAGCCAGTAGGGTCGGTACCATTTCAGGGGAATAATTCTCATTGTGATTTTTTACAACATATACATCTATAGAGTTAGAAAATGTGTGATAGCATTGCATCGATGGTAGCTTTCTATGTGTTATTGCGTTTTATATTATGCTATACAATATCCGCATTTAGAGACAAAATTAGCATTGAAAAGTAAAGCTAACGATTTCAGATTTACAAGATTTGGTATCATACCCCCAACAACGAAATTATGATGATATACCCGAATCATGTTGTCAGTCTGACTGTCCTTCCATCTGTCCACCCCATATGTCCCTCCATATATATGTCCGTCCATTCATCCGTCTGTCTGTCTGTCCATTTATAGACGCAAGTTTCCCAATCTGCAAGTTTGCTTAAAATTTGATATTCTTATTATTTTAGTAACCAAAGTACCTGCTAGTTATGTCTCCCACCAGTATACTTGGGGAAGGATATTGTTTTTGTGTGCGGCGTCCATCTGTCTGTCCGTCCGTACGTCTGCTCCCCCTCCGTTCGTCCGTCCGATTTCAATTTATCCGTGCGGTTTCTCCAAGACCTTTTATCGGATTTTCATGAAATTTCATAGGATTGATCCGCACTATGCCTAGTTGTGTTTATCTTATTTCTGTTCCGGTTCGATGATTATAGGACTTTGTATGCCCCCAACGACGCGCATATAGTAATCGCATTGTCCGTCCTTCCGTCTGTCCGTCCGTCCTTCCATCCGTCCGTCCCAAATTTCGTGTCCCTTGAATAACTTTTTTAAATGTGAATGGATTTCAAAATAACCAGGCAAAAATGTTTACCACACAAAGACAATGTGTCGCGTTCAACCCCCTGGTCAATGAGTCAAAGGTCAAGGTCATCCTTCAGGGTCAAAGGTCGAGGGTATAGTGTTTCACAAACGGTTTCCCCAAGACACGTTGTCGGAATTTCATGAAACTTAATAGGACTATGCCTAGTTGTGCTTATATTATTTCTATTCCGGTGGTTCGACGATTTTCCACAGAGTTCTAGGACTTGAAATTTGTATATGGGAGTCTTTGTTATCGCGGGGTGGGTGGGGGTCGTCAGTTTTTGTATAAAAACAATTCTAGTTTCATTTCGACCTGGTCAACCTAACATACATGCTTTTAGTGATTTCATTGTCGCACGGAGGTATCAAGTACGGTTACAAAACAATAAAGATCAATTACATTTTTGCATTTATAATCTGGATTTTAATATGTAGGCTGGTGAATGGCACATCTGAATGACAGGGTTTTTTTTAAACAAAAACCCTCTGTGTCCTTTCTCTGAAAACGTTTGTTTTCTCTAACCGTGGTCACTGACACATAAGCTACAGAAAACATGTCATGTCATTGTTCTGCAAGATCTTCTTCAACATGATTCCCATTAGACTGAGGTTGAAGGGATTGTCCCAAAGGTTATTAATGTCGCGAAATTAGCGAATTATATGCTTAAATACTGCTTTTCACATCAATAATTTCTTAATGCAACAGTCTGACAATGGGTTTAGATATTCTGCTGAGATCGTTATGTTACAAGGGAGATAACTCTTACAAACACCATAGATTTACTGTTTGTTCTCACAATCATATCCAAAAATAGCTTCTGCTTGATAAGTAGATTTAGATTTAATTAAAGAGTTTTAAGGAAAACTAAGTCTAACTTTGATAATTTCATGACGTATAAACTTGTATTGTTAAAAACATTAATAATAATAATGCATAATTACAAAGCCATGCGGTGTTAATATGATGTCATTTGATCTTTGACATCTTACGGGATTAGGGCTTGTTATTGGTCCCTATTATTGGTGTATTTATACAGTCTAGACAAAACCATTAGAGGGGACAGTCATGTTAATGTAGCTCTCACAACAAGTGCGGGGTTTTATTTACCAGAACAGAATTGAACAAGTGGAAAAGAGCTACAGACAGACTGTGAAAACAAAAACCAGTGCAATTTTATATTTAGGACATTTTCGGATATTACAGTCTAAAGTCTATTGTAAACTATCATTTGTATCTACATGTATTTGACTTATTCTATTATTAAACATCAAAACTAAACCATCTGTGTTGAGTTAGAAATGGTACGTCAGCACAATTAAAAAGGTTTTAACACGATTCATGTTTCGCATTTGCTTTACACTTGGCATATGAGGGTAGCTCTAAGATATGTTAACCTGGTGATAGGATAATGTATCGACCTGCTAATAGTAATTCTGAGCGGGAATGTTGAAGATCCAGAGAACAAAAGCGTTATTCTGATCTCCTCCAATCTCTCCTGTTGGGTCATTGTTTGCCCTATATGGCAAACGAATGATAAAACTAACGTAAAGCAAATATACACAACAAACAATCGCCCTACTCACAAATACATGTATTCTCACCGGCTACTGACATAAGTGTAGAAATAGTCATTATAGGCATTCACAAGTTTAAAGCACAGACATCCCAATAATTCAATAATGTTGATTGCCTGACCACCATCCAATGCACAAATAACATTGCCTAAACTATAATAGTTTATAGTTTAGTTTATAACATGTACTTGGACATTGTTTACACTAGTCAAATTCTTCTGCAAAACTTACTGTGTTAGTGTTGCTTATGTCTAGCATATCATGAATTATTTTATATACATTATGTTTCAAATGGATAACATATTGTTAAACTTTGATTTGAAGGTTCCCTCTCATGTTTTTGTCATTGCTTTTTGCTTTTGAAAAATCCATACTAAATATCACATTTTATGAAACCAAACGAATGTCGTGCAATACATCATTCTGAAGCTTCTTTTAACCAGAACACACCTGACTAAATTCTGCATTACTTGCTGATAACTCAATGTTTTAATATATTATCACTACTCTGTCTTTGCTGTCTAACTTTATCACCAGTACCCAATGAAAGATTATTAAGTCCTTGACCTTTGTCATCATGTGCTAATAGATGCATTAGAGACAGGGTGGGATACAGCAGCTCTGGTTTAATTGATTCTTTAACGTGTATAGTGTATGGAATTGAAAACTGCAACACATACCTACAACACATACCCTGTAACATTTACCTGACATCGGGCCAACCAGTCCACCTTAGTACCATTTTGAAAGTCTTTTGTATGATCCGATCAGCGATCAAATTCACAACGTCCTGTCCGAAAGCGAAAGCTGAACCGACTGAGCTAACTGAAATGCTGGCCTTAACATGTACAAATGTACAAACTAACAGATAGTCAGACAAAATACGTTTTACTTCAAATTACCTTGAAGTGAAAACAGAATGTCTGTATAAGCATGATTGATATGGTGATCACCATTTTATGCTCTTATATACCCAGTATGTCTCGCAACGTTTATGTTTCCAACTAATCATACACCAATGGGGGCTTTGCTTCAAACTTTCACAAATTGGCAACATTGGTGTGAAAATGACCGTTACGAAGGAAATGTTTGTTCGGACCATTTTATCCAGAGTTACAGGTCTTAGCAAATTTCTTCACTATAAAGCATATACATGAGTTTGCATGAAACTTTCACAGATAAACAACTTGATATGAAGATGGGGAATAGTGTAGCAAGCAAAATTACGGGACTTTGTGGGTTTTTTCACTAAAGTGCATACTTGATTAGAGACATCATCATAAGGAAGAGGGGATCAATTTCCTATTGTTCAAGTTTTAAAACCGAGACTGCAATTTTCTCTTTTTGTGTTGCAAGTTTTGCTTTCGGGGGATCACAACCCTTCAGAATTTATAATCTTCACAACAGCAGGTGTTAAGTGCTTGTGTGGCGGCCGTAAAACGTCGCCCCGTACTTCACTCTCAGTGTTGTTATACCTTCTGATCCTTCGAGATCATGAATTTCAGTACTTCTTGTTCTGAAAATTGAATACCGCTTAAGCCGGTGCTAGGGGGTGTGAGCAGTGTTGCACTTTCAATTACTGCTCATGAGCAGACTCAATAAAACCGAGACTGCAATTTTCTCTTTTTGTGTTGCAATTTTTGCTTTCGGGGGATCACAACCCTTCAGAATTAATGCTTATGATGAATAATAAATATATAAGAGTGTATCGTGAAAAAGCTAGCTCTGCAGTGGTTGATCGGATATTTATAGTTTACCTGCTACAAACAAGTTTCATAAAGGGACATAATTTGCCCTAAACAATGACTGGGTTCTGGCTCAAAGGGTTCTCATCGTTAATTTGGTCGTTGATATAATAATAGTGAAATGCTGGTGAACTTTCATGGGGCTAACTCTGAAGATATTTCAGTTTTGTCACAATTTGAGTGTATGAAAGTTTAAAAAAGGGACATAACTCTTACAATTTGCATTAAGAGATACTAGATGTAAGGGTTCTAGTCTGAAGTCAATTCATTGCCATCATTACTGTGAATATACATATGAAGTTTTATGAGCCTATTTATAAAGATGATGAAGGTATGCAAAACTCCGGAGAATTTTTACTTCTGCAAAACACATATGAGTGTAAACATAATTCCATGTACGTATGAGCAATAATTTACATTATATAAACCACTTTTTTGTGAAAAAATAACAACATAAATGAAAGATGTGTAACTAAAGCTACAAGCCTTTCAATTTTCAGGTAGATACAGGCAGTAACAAGAGAGAGACATCCGTTTGAAATTTAATGTCTTTCCTTTAATGCTAGATTTAGAAAACACTATTTTTACCATGGGGTTAAAATTGGTGAATTTTTTTTACAAAAACTACCACCGATTTACTGCTATCACATATTTTCTGATTCTAGACACTTATATCTTATCAAAAAGCATCGATAGCATTATTCCCCAAAGATGGTACCGATGACCAAATTCCTGGCCTCTGGCTCATGGCCTATCTGGTCAGGGACTTCACGTTTTACTTCAAACTCTATTTCTATACCCTGTGCTTTAGTTTGTAATTTGCATTTATTTATCTCATTTCCGTAATTTACGGAATGATTTAACAAAATTTGACATTTAGAGATTTAGCGCTGAAAGGACTAAACCCTTTGTTAGCTCACCTTTTGAGGTCAACCTGTGTCAGTCGTCTGCCGTCATCTTTAGTCAGTACTGCATCATGCGTCGTGCATGTCGAACTTTTTTTTAACAACACCTCCTCCTGTATTACTGACTGGATTTTACCAAAATTTACCGGAATTATCTGCAGGTGACCTTTCATAAAAGGTATATAAATCATTCATTGCATATGTGGGTCATTGGAGCTAAAAGTAGACTTTAATTAACAATTTCTTTAACCCGTTCCCTTATGTAAGCGCATTTTGACGCATCTGCAAACAGAGTAGACCCAGATCGGACGGCTCCTATAGGAGTAGTCTGATCTGGGTTTTCTCTGTTTTGCTTATGGTGTAATATAGATCTGATTATACAGCTTCTGCCTGAGGCAGAATGTCCTTTGTTCATTTGCCATTACAAAAAATAATCTTATTAATATTCATGACGTCATATATTTCCTACATGATTATTCATAAGGGAAAGGGTTAAATGACATCTCCGAAATCACTGAATGGATATCAACGTAAGATATTAACTGAATGAGTAATGCAGAGCCATCGTGTTCTCTTGTTTTATGTTCATGTATTTTCACACACAGTAGATCCAGATCAGATACTTTCTGTCAAAACTGTGCGATCAGGGTCTGTTCTGTATAGTTACAGAATAGTGTAAATCTTAATCTACGTTTCTGCGATGGCTTAAGAATCCATTGTTCATATACCATTATAAAACTCGGCTATTAAATTCATCGTGCTAAAGTCATTATTTCTCGCACGAATATTCATTAGGTAAACCCGATAAAGAATTCCAAAAGTGTTGCGCTAAGCTCTACAAGTGTTGCGCTAAGCTCTCCAAGTGTTGCTTACTTTGCTTATTTTCAGCTACTACTACGATTGTGTGCCTCGTCAATATCTCAAACTCAAATCATGGACATAATTATGTTGGGGTCCTTACTGAACCGCCGGAGAATTCTGGAGAATTTGTATACAATGGAGATACAATTGAGGCTGGGGTGGTGTTTCAGACACCTGACTGCCGTGAATGGTAAGATCTGTCAAGTCATACTTATAGAATGGGTAATTTAATTTAACCCTTAACTTCATTAATATGTATTTATCACATAACTTTACTTGTCTCCCAGTTATTATAACCACATTTTTTTTATATTTAACGATACATGATGTAGACTGATACTCAACCTATTTTTCCTGCGTCTGCGCGTACAGTAGTAAACATTCGATAACCATGTCGCGTTGGTATGAAATTCTATTTATCATATAAACATTTTATAAAAGGCTAGTTTAATTAACCGAACACGTTGTTTTGTAGTCCATCAGTCATTTATATATAACGCCCAACGCAACGTGTATACCGGTAACAAATGACGTCATTTAATGTCACCTGTAGTTTGTTGCTATTAGATACGGAAGTCAAATTACGCAATGGAAAGTAGTACCTCACAAAATCCATTAATTTACTTGTTTTTAGGATATATTTAAGCGAGACAAATACTCAAGCATGGGTTTTGTTAAAGCCGGGGGTTTATACCCTCGGTTGGTCTGTTCCTGTCTGAAACTCGCTAAAGTTCGTTTCCGACTGGAACAGACCAACCTCGGGTATAGAAACCCCCGTCTTTAACAAAACCCATGCTTGATTATATTATGCTTGCTTCTCAGACGTGCTAGATAAGCTTAGTTACTAAAAATAGCCGCACTAGAAATCCTTATCTGGAACACCCTTGGCTGGTGTATTCATACGCGCGATTAGGTAAAATTAATGAAAGGGAAGTAACCCTTACAGAATTAAATCAACATTTCTTTAGAAAACAACCTTATAAATGAAACTTAATATAAATAATTAGAACGAATATGAAATTCTATTTATCATATAAACATTTTAAAAGCTTACTTAATTAACCAAAGACGTTTTGTAGTCACTCAGTCAATTACATTTTACTCCAAATCTTATAAACGTTTGTGGTTGTCATAACAAATGACGTAATATGGTGTCACGCTTGTATGCTGCAGTTTCCGGAAGTCGTATTACGCAATGTAAAGCAGTACTTCACAAAACCCGTTTATTTACTTGGTTTTAAGACGTATTTCAGCGAGAAAAATAATCAAGCATGGGTTTTGTTAAAGCCGGGGGGGAGGGGGGGTTCTATACCCTCGGTTGGTCTCTTCCTGTCGGAAACTCGCTAAACTTAAAAAAAAACCATGCTTGATTCTATTAATCAGTAAAAAGTAAAGCTACTGCCCCAATATTTCCTTCTCTATATATGTCCATTCCTTCGTCCGCCTGATTGCCCATCTGTTGACGCATGTTTCCTAATCTACTATTTGCTGAAAACTTGATATAATTGTTTGTTGTGGGAACTAATGCACCTGCTAGTTAAATTTTGGATGAGATCATTATTACCGGATTTATATTTACACTTTATCACAATATAAAAGTAATAGCCTGTAAGATGGGGTAGGGGCGGGCAGGGGTATTCGCTATCATTAGCATTTGTTGCTTGCAGTTCTATTTAACCAATCGTTAACTCTGAATTATTTTCTTAAAATCATGTCTCCCCCATTTATGATGGGGAGACATATTGTTTTTGGTCGAGTTGTCCGTCTGTCCATCTGTCTGTCCGCCTGTCTGTCTGTCTGTCACACTCGTGTCAGCTCCATATCTCCCACAACTATTAAAGGATTTCAGAATGCTTTGGCACAAATGTTCCAGGCATGTGGGTCAAAGGTCAAGGTCACAGTTCAAGGTCAAATGTTTTAGCCACACGCTTCGTGTCCGCTACCTAGTTCCTAAACCCTGGAAGGATTTCAAAATGCTGTGGTACAAATGTTCTCCATATCAAGCCGATGTGTAGACAGTAGGATTCTGGCACATTTTTTAAAGGTCAAGATTACAATTTAAGGTTAACTGTTTTAGCTTCAAAGATAGAGACTTGATATTTGGCATGCTGGTGTATCTCATGAAGCTGTACATGTTGAGGGGTGACATGTCAAGGTCAAGGTCATCATTCAGGGTCAAATGTCAAATTGTCTGTTTCTTTGTCTGTAACTTTAACATTGGTCATAACTTTTGAGCCAGTACAGCTAGTGACTTGATATTTGGCATGCATATGTATCTCATAAAGCCGCACATTTTGACGGGTGGCACGTCAAGATCAAGGTCAACCTTCAAGGCCAGAGGTAAAATATATGGGTCAAATCACTGACTTTAACATTGCCCATAACTTTTGAACCAGTAGAGATAGAGACTTGATATTTGGCATACTTGTGTATCTCATGAAGCTGCACATTTTCAGGGTCAAAGGTCAAATTATCTGTTTCTTTGTCTATAACTTTAACATTGGTCATAACTTTTGAGCCAGTACAGATAGAGACTTGATATTTGGCATGCATATGTATCTCATAAAGCCGCACATTTTGAGGTGTGACCTGTCAAGGTCAAGGTCACCCTTAAAGGTCAGAGGTCAAACATATGGGTCAAATCACCGACTTTAACATTGGCCATAACTTTTGAACCAGTACAGATAGAGACTTGATATTTGGCATGCTTGTGTATCTCATGAAGCTGCACTGTTTGAGGGGTGACATGTCAAGGTCATCATTCAGGGTCAAAGGTCACCAACTTCAAATTGGCCATAACTTTTGAACCAATAGATAGACTCTTGATGTTTGGTATGCATGCGTATCTCATGAAGCTGCACATTTTCAGGGGCAACATGTCAAGGTAAAGGTCATCTTTTAGGGTCAAAGGTCACCTGCTTTAACATTGGCCATAACTTTTTAACCAGTAGAGATACAGACTTGACATTTGGTATGCATGTGTATCTCATGTAGCTGCACAGTTTGGGGGTGAGGACATGTCAAGGTCAAGGTCATCTTTCACAAGGTCAAGAGGTCTCAACATGAAACTTCATAGTTATATAGATCTCGTTGAGTAAAATGCCCCTACATAAGAACTATAACTCTTGATTTCCAAACTTCGGAGTTATGGCCCTTTATTCTTTAGCTCACCAGAGCACAAAGTGCTCAGGGTGAGCTTTTGTGATCGCCTGATGTCCGTCGTCCGTCGGCATGCGATGTGCCTTGTGTATCGTGCGTCTATAGTCTATAGTAAAACTTTGAAAATCTCCATTGAAACTGGAAGGTTCCCAACTTTCATATTTGGCAGATAGCATCATGTTTAGGACCACTACAAAAGTTACATTTTTCTAAAGAAACATATAGTGAAAACTTTGAAAATGTTCTCCTCTGATTGTCTGGTTAGCGATAGCAGGGCTATTCTGGCCCTCTTGTTTTAAAAAGTTTTAATTGAGCTGGATCAGCACCAAATCAGACGAGCAATGACGCGGCAATCGGCTCTTGTTTTTATTATAAAGAAATGCAGAGTTTGTATTCGTTACCTTTTGGACCTTGTAAACAGTCAAAAGACAGTGGTCATTTTCTTTTTCAGTGAATGTTTACACGATACCCTTACATGCCATGACGTTTATGATGACGAATGTGGTAAGTATAAGGTTAACCGTTTACCCGATGTAAGAAATAATGAGTGCATGAAAAATATTTTATCAATCGCATGAATATGATTTAGCTGTTTGTTTAATAATGGCATTATGAACTTGGGAATGATAGACCACACCAGAAACTGTACAATCACATGCAGACTATTTTATAAGCAAACGGCAGTACTGAGCAAAGATGTAGTACAGTTTTAAATAGACTTCCTACAGATAACTCCTACAGATTGCACATGTATTCTATTAAGATGAATGGTTAATATGAATTCAGAATATCTACAGAAGAAACAGTGTATTTTCCCGATCAATATATACATACATATATTTATATACATGTATATAGAAAATAGACTGCCTCTTCTGTCAATATTCTAATTTCATATTAACCACTTACGTAATAGAGATTCATTTGTATGTTTATATACATGTATATTCATGCTTCTCTGTTTGCTTATGAAGTTCTAATAGATCTGATCCTACAGTTTCTACACATACCATATGTATGTATATATACCATTATAGAATTTCAGCTACATTACTCTGTAAAGTATTCATGGTGTCATTATTTCTTACATGAATATTCAACACAGAAATGGCTTAAATAAAAGTTTGTTTACAAAGAGTAAGGACAATGTTACTGAATATGGTTCAACCCATATCTCCATAAATATGTCACTCCATAGATATGTCAGGACAATGTGACTGCCTGTGGTATAACCTTTATCTCCATAGATATGTCAGGACAATGTGACTGCCTGTGGTATAACCTTTATCTCCATAGATATGTCAGGACAATGTGACTGAATGTAGTTTAACCTTTATCTCCTAGATATGTCAGGACAATGTGACTGCCTGTGGTATAACCTTTATCTCCATAGATATGTCAGGACAATGTGACTGAATGTAGTTTAACCTTTATCTCCTAGATATGTCAGGACAATGTGACTGACTGTAGTTTAACCTTTATCTCCTAGATATGTCAGGACAATGTGACTGAATGCAGTTTAACCTTTATCTCCATAGATACGTCAGGACAATGTGACTGATTGTAGTTTAACCTTTATCTCCATAGATACGTCAGGACAATGTGACTGACTGTCGTTTAACCTTTATCTCCATAGATACGTCAGGACAATGTGACTGAATGTAGTTTAACCTTTATCTCCATAGATACGTCAGGACAATGTGACTGAATGTAGTTTAACCTTTATCTCCATAGATACGTCAGGACAATGTGACTGAATGTAGTTTAATATTTATCTCCATAGATATGTCAGATTTATCTCCATAGATATACCAGGTTTATCTCCATAGATATGTCAGGACATTGTTAATGAATGCGGTTTAACCTTTATCTCTATAGATATGTCAGGACACTGTGACTGAGTGTGGTTTAACCTTTCATGTCAGGACAATGTTGCTTAGTGTGGTTTCACCTTTCATGTCAGGACAATGTTACTGAATGTGATTTAACCTTTATCTCCATAAATATGCCTTTGAATCCTTTCCATATTAATGTACAAAATAACATCGTGAAGAAAGACATATATACACAGGAGGTTTTGGTTGAAAATGTCGGATCTGTTGTCATTTCATGAGCAAACAGAGCAGATCCTGATCTGACTGCTCTAACAAAATCAATCTGCTCTAGGTCTACTCTATTAGCAAAGGTATGGAAAAGAGTTATATGAAGGAAAGGACTTATGCTTTTACAGAGTACACCAATATCTGATGACCCCTGTAAGAGCCATCTGATCAGGGTCTGCTCTGCTTGCTTATGAAATAAAATTGATCTTATTCTAAAGTTTGTGTTATGGTCCAAACTTTGTGAGTTCAAATGCCTTTATAAAAATCATTTAACTCTTTGCTAAGTAATTATTTGTCTGCAACAATTGTTGCGTGCTTCAGTTCTGAACCCTCACTGTGCGGGACACGAGTCACTAATGGCCTTTGCAGACAGTGTAGACCCAGGTAAGAGGACTCCTTCCTAGAGGAGGCCTCTCATCACGGTCTGTACTGTTCGTCATGTTACACTTTTCTTTAGAAAAAAACCCTAAATATCCATCGTAAGCTTGAAATAGTCCATTTGGAAAGTCAGGATTGTAATGAATAATATAAAGTGTCAAACCTTTTTCATCCTGATACAATACTGCATTGTGTGGCATCCTGTATGGACCCTGACTGTTTGCATAGGTATATATATTCATGATATCAATATTTCTTACATGGATTTTCTTGGAGTAAAGGGTTGAAATCCAATTTTGTGTCAGTAATTTACAATTAATGATCATAAAGAACCATTTTATCCAAACTGGGATTTTCTGCGCCTGAATTGTTTTCTAGGGTATCTACTTGCTCTATATGGCAATACATAGATATTAGTCATTCCCTCCTAGAGTATTTTAGATCCAACCACTTTGAATTAATCAACCGAAAGGAGCATTAACTATAGAAAATGAGAATTTTAGAATTGTTTGATTTTGAAACCATTGTGATCAATAGAGCATTTGCTCCTTTGGAGCAAATGCTCTATTAATCACAATGGTTTCAAAAGTGAGTGTTACAGAGATGCAAATAGGAGAGAAAGGAATTAACCTTTACCCTATTCTATATTTATTCCAAATTCTAATACGTACTTAATATTCATGATCAAAATGTTAAAATGAGGTGTCAAAAGGTATTAATATGAGGGAATTGGTTAATTCACATTTCTATATTCAAAGCCAGAAGTTATAAGAATAAAACATTTCAGATATCTCTTATCTTCATGAACATTTTGCACTAGTGACATGTCAGTGTTGAAGGTGCATTTTTATTTGTTTGTTTTGTTGTGAAATAGAGTGCACATATGAGGAATGGGGTGAGTGGGGCTCATGCTCAACCTCCTGTGGTCCTGGCTGGCGACACAGAACTAGACACTTAAGCAGTGGGAACCCACTATGTGATGAATCCGAAACTAATTGCAAACAATGCATGGGTGATCCATGTGAAGGTAAGTTGGGATAACTGTTTCATCAATGCAGTCATAGTTTTATATGTAAGTAAACTCGCCTGAATCGGGTTTGAGTAATATTTTTTATTTAGAGGTTTGTACTGCATTTGCAAGAACACATATTATCATTGACATCAGGCTATCAGAACCCAAGGTTGCCCCATTCAATTAATGATTGTGCAATCGAGGGTTGGTACAGCTTGATAGCAGCTGATGACTTATGATTGGGTAGTTTCTTTACAGTGGAACCTGTCTTAAGTGGATATTCGCTTATTGAACATAGGAGTCTTAAAAAGCAAGCGGTTACCTAATGCTGGGCAAAAGTAATGCATGATGCTCATACAATAGCTTTCTGCATTACTTTTGACCTGCATTAATCTACCATCTGCCTTACAGACCAATAATTATATCTCTTTGTGCTGGCCACTTAAGACAGGTGTAACTGTACTTACCATCCTGAAATAAAGAAAGATAGATCAATATTTTTTTCATTATGGACTGATGACATATTCAAGCAGTCAACACCATGATGTCATTTACCCATACTTCACGCGTACAAAAAATGTATGTACATGTATGCTGCTTGATATTATCATATGAGATCATATTTTCAAGCATTGCTAATTTTAGTAACCTGTTCAGCAGATATTCAGAACTACAGATAACAGTGCATACACAAATACTAATTGTCATTTCTCCACCAAACCCTATGTAGTGACCACTCTTTAGAAACGCCTCGAAGAGAAGATTCAATAGAGTGGTCACAACATAGGGTTTTGTGGAGAAATAAGGAAGTTACACTTCAAACTACATGTATTTATTTTTACACATCTTACCTGGAGCTCTGCTACTCAGATATTGGCAGATCTGGTAAATGGGAAATTAGTTTTTGAAAGTCAATGAACCCATCCAAAGGCACTTCCAGTACTTTATAATCCCTATCCTATAGGAGCCGTCTGATCTGGGTCTACTCTGTTACTCGGTTTGCAAATGCATGAAAAGGTGTTTACCGGTATATGAAAGAAAGGGTTGAAATATGGTTTTGTGTGTTTGATCAGCATTCAAGCAGTGTTCTTCCCCTCAGCTAAAAGTTTCTAGAAAGTACTAGGTGTGTTATGCTTAAACCTTTCCTTCATATAAAAGGCTCAACTCATGCATTTGCCAACAGCGAATAAGATGAGATGACTCCTATAGAAGCTGTCTGATCAATGGCTGCTTTGATTACTTATGCATTACAATAGATCGGAGTTTACAGCTTCTATGAATACCTAATATCGTGTTTACAAAATCAGAAAATAAATATTCATGATGTCATTATTTTTTAAAGAAATCCCCATGACATGTTAAATTGTTTGATGTCTCATCTTGGATCCAAACTGTTTGACATTTTGACTACTTTTATGGAACAAAATGGTGTAACAAAATCATAAAAACCTTTCATGGTGTAACAAAATCTTAATCCCTTAATGGTGTAACAAAAATCCACAAACCCTTTAATGGTGTAACAAACTCCACAAAATCCGTTAATGGTGTAACAAAATCATAATCCTTTAATGGCGTTACAAAATCTTAATCCTTTCCAAGTTGATTATCCATTTAAGAAATAATATCTTCATGAATATTGATTAGCCATTTGCTTTATAACGGCATGTGCACACATGATTTTATTGTATGGATAGGAAGTGTAGAGGCAGATCTGTTATAATTTATAGTTGCTGTCAAAGCAGGGTCCATTCTCTTTGCAAAACTGTGAAAAAGCTTTTATTTGAGGAAAAGGGTTAATATTATCATTGAATTTGGTGGCAATTTCTTCTGCTATACATGAACAGTAAAACCCCTTTAAACCAGAATTCTAGTAGAGAATAATTTAGATACTTTTAGGCAAGTGATTGATTGATGCAGGGTGAAAGTCATGCAGAAAGCTACTAGAGGACCTTTCTGCATGAATTTCATCATGCATTAAGCTGCCACCTGTCTCCAAGACCGATACTTATACTAAATCTAACATCTGGTATAGAGGGGTTTTACTGTACACTAATTGCACATCAAGGTTTAATTATACTAGTGCATATGTAGTCATTTGTATGCTAAACATGTGTTGTCAGAAAGAACATGTTGTCTGCTACAATTCTCAAAAAAATTATACTCAACATCTCACCTGGATGCCACCAGCACATCACAATTTCACCACTATCATGCAAAGTGTAAAATATTCTTATCTCTGCAGAGAATTGTGAAACTTGGGGATCTTGGTCTCAGTGTGAATGTCACATGGCAAACCCGGAGAGAGTAAGAACAAGGAGCAGTTCCAATCATACCAGATGTCCACCAATAGAGGTTGATTACTGCTCTGCTGACTATTGCAACTTTACAACAACTCATGGTAGGTTTAGTCCATCTACACTGTTTGTCCATTACACCTCTTGGTAGGTTTAGTCCATCTACACTGTTTGTCCATTACACCTCATGGTAGGTTTAGTCCATCTACACTGTTTGTCCATTACACCTCATGGTAGGTTTAGTCCATCTACACTATTTATCCATTACACCTAATGGTAGGTTTAGTCCTTCTACACTGTTAGTCCATCTACACTGTTTGTCCATTACACCTCATGGTAGGTTTAGTCCATCTACACTGTTTGTCCATTACACCTCATGGTAGGTTTAGTCCATATACACTGTTTGCCCATTACACCTCATGGTAGGTTTAGTCCATCTACACTGTTTGTCCATTACACCTCATGGTAGGTTTAGTCCATCTACACTGTTTGTCCATTACACCTCATGGTAGGTTTAGTCCATCTACACTGTTTGTCCATTACACCTCATGGTAGGTTTAGTCCATCTACACTGTTTGTCCATTACACCTCATGGTAGGTTTAGTCCATCTACACTGTTTGTCCATTACACCTCATGGTAGGTTTAGTCCATCTACACTGTTTGTCCGTTAACAAGTTTTGCAGTATCGATCTCCCTTGAAAAAGTTTAGAACCTGCATAGGCGATAATGATAAACCATAAACCGAATTAGAAATTGCCATGTATTAAGACATAATTATATTTGTAATGACTAATGATTAGCTTTCTGCATGACTTCCATCCTGCATTAATCAGCCACCTGTCTGAATTCTTCTCCACTAGAATTCCAGTCTAGTGAGGTTTTACAGTATATAAATATACCCTCTATTCTGCAAGTGATCATGATGCTAGATATGTTAACAGAGCTCCAGATAAGATGCGTAAATTAAAACATTTTCAAGAATAGCTCCTTTATTTCTCCACCAAATCCGGCTCTTCGAGACGATTCTAAAGAGTGGTCACAGTATAGGGTTTGGTGAGGAAATGATGAGTTTAGCATTTGGGTATGCACCATTTTCTGTAGCTCTGTGTAAAACTTTACTTCGCCTCACTTTGATACTAAGTAAGACGTTTATTTGTAAACCTTGTCTTCTGCTTCATTTCAAACAGCATTTTTATTCCCCCCCCCCCCCCCCCCCCCGAACAGATCTGAGGGGCATAATGTTTTTGTCCTGCCTGTTTGTTTGTCTGTTGTTTGTTTGTTTGTCACCAACTTTAACATTGAGTGTAACTTTTTAGCCAGTACAGATAGATACCCGATATTTGGCATGCATATGTATCTCATAAAGCCGCACATTTGGAGGGGTGACATGTCAAGGCCATCTTTCAAGGTCAGAGGTCAAATATATAGGTCAAATCACCGACTTTAACATTGCCCATAACTTATGAACCAGTAAAGATAGAGACTTGATATCTGGCATGCCTGTATATCTCATTAAGCTGCACATTTTGAAGGTGTCATGGCCATCATTCAGGGTCAAAGGTCATATCGGGGGCATAGTGGTTCACAAACATACCTTGTTACCATTTCTTTTTAAAAACAGTGTCAGAGTGTCGATCTGGTTTGATCCTGATGTGATGTGAGGTTGCTTGGTATCTCATGTGGATCCAAACTATGTGCACTATTTGACTCACATTCATTTTTGCGTCACCTGCTTAGAAGCAGTGTGTCACTTAGGGATCACTTTTCCGTCGTCTGTCTGTCCGACCATCTGTCTGTCTGTCTGTATGTCCGTCCGTCTGTCCGTCACACTTTCTTTATTTGACTGTCATTTCTAAACTAATCATTATATAGCTTTTAAATTTCACATATGTCTTCCCTCATTTAGGAACATTGATATAACGAAGGTGCATCGCTCTGCATGCAATACTTTTTGAGTTATTTCCCTTTGTTCTAATTTTCGTCACACTTTCTTATTTTGGCTGTCATTTCTAAACTAATCATTATAGAGCTTTCAAGTTCCATATGTGTCTTCCTCTTATTGAGCATCATTGATATAACTAAGGTCCTACACTCTGCATGAAATACGTATTGAGTTATTCTCTTTTGTTCTGATGTTCTGATTTCTGTGTCAGTTGCGAGCAGGTGACACGTGTTCCTCCGAACACTCTTGTGTTAATATATAGTTTTGAAAGAGTTATGAAATCTTCTTGTTTCTGTTTTTTTGAAGAATGTGACGATTTCATGATACCAACAGACTGCATGACAATTTGTAATACCTGCAAAGTCTTACGCTTTGAACAATATGGGATAGACAGCTGCTACGATGATGAGACTTGTCATCCTGGATGTGACTGCCCACCAGGTCTCTATCAGAACGACGATGGTGACTGTGTCAACGAAACCGACTGTCCGTGTTATGACGACAATGGTCTGCCAGTCCTGCCAGGCTTTCCAAAGCCGACCGAAAATCCATGTGAAACTTGGTACATATAAAGCCTATATCTTTTAAAAAACATCTTTTTCTTCTGTAAGCCATGTCTTAAAAATATTATCTTCTTACAGAGGAACACTGTTATCCAGTTCCCGTATATTGGTGCCTTTTGATGCCTCTGTAAAAGTCGCTTTGTGAAACCATTGTGGTAAATAGAGCATTTGCTCCATAGAACAAATGCTCTATTTATCACATTGGATTAAAAACTACATAATTCTATTATTTTCCTTTTCTCCAGTAAATGCTCCTTTTAAGTAGATTTATTCAAAGAGGTTGGGTCTAAAAATAGCCCATGAGGGAATGGGTTAACAAACCAACCCTTTGCATGCCTTCTTGCAACAAACTTGTGATATGATTTGCTAACAGTTACAACCTTGTTCCTCATCAGCATCCAAACTCATTGACCATCGGACTCAGTTAAACATTATGCTGAACATATTTATAATCATTTCATTTGTAATTGCTGCAGAACTGGACATGCAGTTTATATTCTTACTGATCTTGTCTAGATTGTATCGGCCTGTTCTCTGTAAAAGTTGCTGTCCTCAAAGAGCGTCCAGTTTGGATCCTGATTGTAGAGTTACTCAGCATCTCATCTGAATCCATACTAATTGCTTGGATTATCACAAATTTGTTACATGCAGGCAAAGCGTTAGTACAGTAAAATCTTTCTAAACTGGACATTAAATTTAGTATAAATATCTGCCTTGAAGACAGGTTGCAGCTTAATGCAGGGCAAAGGTCATGCAGAAAGTTAGTAGAGTAGCTCTCTGCATGACTTTCATCCCACTTTAAGTAGACACCTGCCTAAATTATCTAATTTCTCCTCTACTAGAATTCTGGTTTGGAGTCGTTTTACTGTGTTGGGTATTGATAATGTACAAATGATCTGAGCGTATTGTTTATTCAGTAGTGTGAACTTATTTGTTGTTACAGTATACATGTATATTCGATATACAATACTCTGAGGCACTATATACTTTCGATTTACAATTAATAATATACTAGGTACCGTTATTATTCTCCCTAACACCCTACTGCAATAAATGTTCCCTAATTTCTAAGGGGAAACTAATAATATAATGATCAATTAAACTAATACACTAGACGCCGTTTATAAGTACTCAGGTTATGAATTTGCAAACTATAGCCGTTTTCAGTTGAAACACCATAGTAATATGTAAATATAATAAAAATGGGCATATTATCGACTGACTTAGGATTTTCCCTCGTGCTTTTAGTAGCAGTTATTTGGAGTGCCGAAATCAGGTAAGATGCTCGCGTGGCACGTGCGGGTTGGTTGGAATCTATCTTTTAATCGGTGTTAGCAGAGTCTTATTTTAAACAGCTGGAAAACCTAAACATATGCGATCCGGATGCAGGGTTGTGATTGAAGCAAATGGTGAACATATGGCATACTAAATTTAATGAACTTAGTATTGAATGTTTGTTTTGTCTTTGTGCGTCTCTTGTTGTTTTTTCTGCCCGTGTACATTTGCTGTTTCCTTGTGTTGCTGTTCGGGCGGGTGTTTGTTCTGTGTGTGGTGTTTCCTGCGTGACTCATTTTTGTACTTTTATTATCACAACAGTGTTGCTTTTGCCGTGTGGTGGCCGTAAAAAGTCTCCCCGTACACGTAATCGATGTTGTTATCATTCTCTTGCAGGATATGCAAGTAACATACACAACTCTCATTCGCCTCTTACATCATCATAAGTATGTCATGCACCTCGTGGTAGGTGTTGTGTTCACCAACAATTTGATGCACTTGGTAGCTACACTTATGTAATTGACGTGTTGTTGAACACAATACAGGTGCCCCTCTATCACTTTCCAATATGAATAAAGTTAAAATACCTCGAATAGAACTAAAAGCTTTAAATATGCAATCTGTGTCGTCTGTACAAGTACCCAGAAATATTTCTAATTTCTCTTCCCTTCAACCTTTTGTTCGTTTAAAACAACTTAATCTTCAGTCGGCTTCATCTTTTCACATACCATCTCTTTCTATTAATAAATGTTTTTTCAATGGACCAAGAGTTGTACTTTCACCTTTAAAATCTGTTATCCAAAATGTTTCTTCTATTCGTAAACGGTCCTTATGCAGACGACACAGAGTGTATCCAATTATCCAAAAGTGCTTTGCTAAGAGGTGCATATGTTGTAGTAACATTTCTTGTAATTCCACTATAGAATCTACAGTTAATGGTAGAACATTTAATGTCAAGATAAACTCAGACGTTGATTGTACTACTACTAACGTTATTTATGTTTTAACTTGAAACGCGCCTAGTTGCGGTATACAGTACGTAGGACAAACAGGACGTGCTTTGAAAACTCGATTTCGTGAGCATGCATATCAGTGTCGAAATCGTAAACTAAACAATTTTTTATACCAACACTTTCGGAAATCTGGCCATTCTTTTAAAGATGTTTTAGTACAAATTGTTGAGCATATAACATACGATAAGGAGGCGACTAGTAGCTTTAAATCGAAAGCTAGATTTATATCTGAATTAAATTGGATAAAAAAATTGCAAACACCTTTTCCTTTAGGACTGAATGATAATATTTACCAGACTGGAAATATTTCAAAAGAACCAGATATAGATATTTTTTCAATTTTTTCTATTAGAAAACGCAAATCTCGATCGCATGGCATTCGCAAGAATGGTAATATTAAACGAAAATCTCGTTTGAAATTGACTCTTCTTGATCTACATACTCTACGCCTAATTTCGGGTAAACATGCCATGCTTTCTAGACTTTCCTCCTTATCTATATGTTCATTAAAAGAAATTGACGAGCAAGCCGATAAAATTATTTTTCGATCAGATCCTCTCATAGGAACTGCTAGTTTGATACAAAGCTTTACTCTACATGTTCTCAGACCGCACATCGACAAATTATCTGAACACCAAAGATTCTTCTTGAAAATTCCTTTTATTAATAAAGGTATTGATTTTATTGACCTACAAAGTATTTTTAGAGACAAAAATGTAATTGACACTATTCCTAAATACTTTAAAAATACAGAACCACCTATCATCTGCTACAAATATAACAAACCCATCAGAAATACAATTTTCAACTACAATAAAATTGTGGCCGACCTTAATATTAATGATAATATTCCTGATAATTGAGATTGCGCCACCTCAAAATTTTGCTATTCTCCGGCTGGTCATGTGATTACTGGTAATTTTGAGATAATTAAAGATAAACGTCTACGATCTCTTTTGAATAAAGGTCCCAAATATAGAATACCATCCTTGATAGATTTTAACTCTTGTCGAGTTCAGATTGCGGAGGCTTTACAAAATTTAGTATTAAATGGTGTCGAAGAGAACATGTTGAGTCTACTGCCCTTTCTTGTTGGAAAAAACTAATTTTTGATATAATTGATAAACGCATTTCCTTTTACAGCTCTAATAAACACCTTCTTCCACCTAAACCTAGAACTTCATTTAGACATCTTAAAAAGGGTTTACAGGATCTCCATTCAAAATACGTGTTTGTTCCTGCTGATAAGGCATCAAATAATGTGATTATTATTTGACGATTACATTATATCGATGTCTTGAAGCAGGAAATTACTAATACCAAGTCATACATTTTAGTTACCACTGACGAAAAGACCATCATTTCAGACCATGTCAAAAAGTGTGAACAATTTGGAACCGATATTAAAATTACACAACATAAACTTCCTACTATGTATTGGTTACCAAAACTACATAAAAAACCATATAAAGCGCGTTTCATTGCAAATTCTAGTTCATGTACAACTACTAAATTGTCTATACTTTTGACTTCTTGCTTAACGAAGGTAAAGGAACATTTAAAATTTTACTGTGATAAGACTTATGAAAATTCTGGAATAAATCTCTTCTGGTTTATTAAGAACTCTTCAGAAGTCTTAAACAAACTTAAGAACAAAAGGTATCTTGCATCCACTGTAAGCACGTACGATTTTTCTACTCTGTACACAACTCTTCCTCATGTTTTAATTAAGGATAAGCTTACTAACTTGATCCAGAAAGTATTTGCCCGAGAAAAAACATCATTCTTGGCATGTAATGCTGAAAAAGCTTTCTTTACTGACGAGCAAATGAAGTATTACACCAATTGGACTTGCTCAGAAGTTTGCGAAGCACTAACCTTTCTTTTGGACAACATATTTGTACGTTATGGGAATGCTATATACCGTCAGGTAATTGGTATTCCCATGGGTACGAATTGTGCACCACTTGTCGCAGATTTGTTTTTGTACTGCTATGAGAGAGATTTCATGTTGAGTTTGAATCCTCAATCACAAGAAGATGTTATAAAAGCCTTCAATGATACTTGTCGATATTTGGATGATATTTTTAACTTAGATAACCCTTTCTTTAATGCTCCGATTCCTACAATTTATCCTAAAGAACTCAAGTTGAATAAAGCTAAGCCGTCCGACAATTATGCAGCGTTTCTTGACCTAGACCTTAAAATTAATAATGGAATGATTTCTTCTAAAATATATGACAAAAGAGATGATTTTGATTTTAATATTGTAAATTTTCCTCATCTTGACGGGGATGTTCCCCGTGCTCCATCTTACGGGTTTTATATATCTCAACTTATTCGTTTTGCTAGAGCTTGTTCATCTATTGACGATTTTAACAGTCGAAATCTCATTTTAACTGAAAAACTGCTTAAACAAGGATATAGATACCATAAACTAAGAAAAACTTTCTCTAAATTTTACTATCGAAATCGCTCGCTTATTGGCAAGTACAAATGTAATCTCAAGGTACTTTTGCGACACGGTATTTCACATCCTGAATTTTATGGTGATGTGATTTACAAACTTCGTAGAATTATTGGACATACCCATTTTCTCACTTTGTTCATCAAATATATAAAACAATTCATTAAAAAGGGATATGATCCTGTATTATTACAACATACTGCATGTTTGGTTGTGAACCCTTTTACAGTTGGCAATCACGCTGGCCTCTTTGCATGTACGCCGACAAGAAAGGTTTAGTACTCTATGAAGGCGACCTCTTAAATCCAGAAATGGAAGGAGAACGTCGGATATCTGTACTATTTCATTTTCGTCGTACCCTTTATTACTTTTCTACAGTTACTCTGTTTGCAGCTCAATCATTGAGTACACTAGCGATAGGTGGATACAGTATGTTCAATTAAATGTTTTTTTGTTATACATGCACTTTACCACTGTATTTGCTGTCGCGGTTGTTGTAGATTAGTCGGAGAGGGGATACGTTTATTTACACTGTTTGTCTTTTAGGATGGGGATGGAATAAGGGTGAGGTTGGGCGCCCATAAACCGGTTTAAACCCCCGGTGACTTTTGTCACTGACCGTTCCAAGGCGGTACTTCCATCTTCCTCCTATTGAATGTTTGTTTTGTCTTTGTGCGTCTCTTGTTGTTTTTTCTGCCCGTGTACATTTGCTGTTTCCTTGTGTTGCTGTTCGGGCGGGTGTTTGTTCTGTGTGTGGTGTTTCCTGCGTGACTCATTTTTGTACTTTTTTTTGTATCCATCATTTAAAACACTGATCCGTCCCTATGGCAGTACAGGCCGGACTCAAATTTAGAACTCAAATGGTGGATTTAGCAAACCATAATTTAATATTCTTTGTTTTCATTACTTTAAGTAAGCTGTGATTTGCTGTATTTGTTCATACCTCAACGAAAACAAAAATAGTCTATATATATTCTATGTTAGACATATTTTATTGCCAATATTTGTTATCATAGTCATCATACACAACATAACGAAAATACAAACTATTCTATATATTCCTTAAGTGTAGACCCAAGTCAGAGGGCTCCTGTAGGAAATCTCTGATGTTGGTCTACACTGTTTGTAATAAATTCATGTTTAATAAATTCAAGATTCTATACAATTTGGTTTACTAAACAGCAGTTTGTACCTGAGTCTGGACTCAAAAACGTTTTATAACCCTGTGATCAGGAGTTTTATTTTTTTCGCCAAATACTTTATTTCTCCTAAAACAATATGGTTAAGGCTTATCCGTGATTCTTCGTTTGTTTATTTATTTTGTTTTCGTTGTTTCTTTTATTGAATTCGAATAAACATTCATTATATTTAAATGCAAAGTAGTCATTTTCTCTAAACCCCTGATCCTCACTGAATATGGATAAAGGGTGAGTACTTATTAATGCCGTTTAGTGTATATGATAACCAATAAATAAAGAAAGATATGTTTTTCCACAAACAGGTGGTAGCCTAATGCAGACTGTAAGCAATGCATAACGCTCATCGAGTATAATAAGTAACATCCTCTATACAAAATGCAAGAAGGCACTCCTTTAAAAACATAATGCCCCAGGTGTGTTTAATTATTAGATACAATACATATTCTTGTATAATACGATATATTATTGTAACAGCGAGGCTGTTAGGTATATATAAGAACTGTAAAATGTCCTTACCGAGGAGCCAGCTCTTTGACGACGTGGTTTATGTGCTTGGAAATGTTGCAAAAATTAAGCAACAGTCTGTGCGGCTATTGGCTGGATGGGTGGCCGCCATGTATTGCAGATAGTGCACGTTACTATTGGTGGCAGCGGTGGGATGAAGACAATTGGCGGACTGGAATTGCCTTACCCACGGTTATTTTCCAGGCCAAATTTCCGGTCGAGATTTCTTGGTGGGGAAAGTAATGTAACAGCGAGGCTGTTAGGTATATAAGCACTATAAACACTCCTTGCTGGGAAGCTAGCTCTTTGGTGACGTTGTTTATGTGCGTGGAAAGGTTGCAAAGTTAAGCAACAGTGTCTGTGCGGCTATTGGCTGGTTGGGTGACCGCCAGGTATTGCCGATGATGCATATTACATTATTAAGAGTTTCCATTGAATGTTATACAGTTATGATTGTGATGTCAATATGTTTACATAAGAAATCTGGTATAAGCTGGGGATTCCTTAATGCCAGATATGGCAGTGCTTGCTAATCTTGAACTGATATTCATGTCCAATAGTTTTGTTCTTCAAATCCCAACTTTAGAAACATGTATCTTGCTTGTACATGTATAACAATGGGTTGCAAGCTGTAAAATTGCTAGCACATTGTTGGTAGAGAAAGGGGATAAGTAACTCCAGGAAGAGGTGTGAATGCCCCCATGTATCTTTAGTGCAAGGAATGGAGAAATGATGGATGGACTTTTGTACTGCCCAGTTTCGTTTACTATATAAATTTCATATTGAAGATGAAAAATTCCCATTTCGTTTAAAGGTATCTTCACATTTCAAGACAGATTCTTATTACGTCTTCGTTTGATTTGCTCAAAGATTTGACGCTGTTTGAATTGAGGAAAATATATGTGGGGTGTTGGTGGTCAGAATAAAGCCCTTCTCTGAAGAGTTCACAACGGAACTTAGCCTCCTTCTATATTTGCATACGCTGAACTTTGCCCCTTCCTGGTTTCGCAAACACAGAATTTTAAACCCTCTATAGTGGAATTTTGCCTCGTTCATAACCGAACTTTGCCACTTCCTGTTTTTGTTCAACAAAGTATTATCGACCTATTTCGCTGATATGTGTCAAAAATCAATACATGTACTAGTACCCTGGCGAATCACTTGCGCATCTTCTATATCAAACACCTACACGTTTTGTCATCCTACGCATTTATTTGATCAGTATTCTTTTAACCCTTTCCCTCATATATAAAAGTGTGTTTTAATAAATATAGAACAGGGAAAGGCACAAAAGCAAATTATTTATGTAATGCTTATAATTTTTATAAAAACTATAATCACATATCTTCAAAAACAAAGTACATGTATGAGTCACACAGGAAACACTGCATACAAAACACACAGCTTCCCAAACAGCACGCTTAACAAAAGAGCACAGCAAATGTACATATGTATCAAAACACAAATATATAAGAAATGCACAAAGACAAAACAAGCAATAGGGGGACGACGGAAGTACCGCCTTGGAACGGTCAAGTGACGGGGCCGTTCACGTCACTGGGGGTTTACACTTATCCCATCCCTAACCAAAAAGATAAACATTGTAAATAAACTTATCCCTCTCCCACTAATTTAAAACAGCGAAACTTAATATTTACATTTAAATTCAGCTATATTTTATTACAAACACTCAATCGCACTCAAATGCTTTTCCTGTTCTATGTTTATTATACTCCCCTTTTGCAAAAATGGGGGTATATTGCTATGCACATGTCGGTCGGTCGGTAGATCGATGGTTTCCGAACGATAACTAATAAACCACTTGGCATAGAATCTTCAAACTTGCTGTGGTGGTTGGTCATGAAAAGTAGATGACCCCTATCGTTTTTGAGGTCACTAGGTCAAAGTCAAGGTCACCATAACCTTAACTGGTTAAATGGTTTCCGATCAATAACTGCTCAAGGGTTTAGCTTATAATCTTCAAACCTGCTGTGGTAGTTGGTCACGGCCACTGGATGACCCCTATTGTTTTTGAGGTCACTAGGTCAAAGGTCAAGGTCGCCATTACCTTAACTGGTTAAATGGTTTCCGATCAATAACTGCTCAAGGGCTTAGCTTAGAATCTTCAAACTTGCTGTGAGTGTTGGTCATGTCCACTGGATGACCCCTATTGTTTTTGAGGTCACTTGGTCAAAGTCAAGGTCACCATAACCTTAACTGGTTAAATGGATTCCGATCAATAACTGCTCAAGGGTTTAGCTTATAATCTTCAAACTTGCTGTGGTAGTTGGTCACGACTACTGGATGACCCCTATTGTTTTTGAGGTCACTAGGTCAAAGGTCAAGATCACCATGACTTTAACCGGTAAAATGGTTTCCGATCAATAACTGCTCAAGGGTTTGGCTTAGGATCTTCAAATTTGCTTAGGGGTTGGTCATGAGATCTAGATGAGTCCTCTTTTATTTTAGGTCACTAGGTCAACGGTCAAGGTCACCATGACCTTAACTGGTGAAATGGTTTGCGAACAATAACTGCTCAAGGGTTTGGCTTAGGATCTTAAAATTTGCTGTGGTGGTTGGTCATGACAAGTGGATGACCTCTATTGTTTTTGGGGTCACTATGTCAAAGGTCAAGGTCATCATGACCTAAACTGATGAAATAGTTTCCAATTAATAACTGCTCAATGGTTTGGTTTGGGATCTTCAAACTTGCTGTGGTAGTTGACACTAGATGACCCCTATAGTTGTTGAGGTCACTAGGTCAAAGGTCAAGGTCACCATGACTTTAATAGTGAATTTTTTTTCAGATCAATAAATGATCAGTGGTTTGGCTTAGGATCTTTAAAGTTGCTGTGATGATTGAGTTCACTATAGTTGAGGTCACTAGATCAATGGTCAGAGGGTCTGGGGGGTATACATGTTTTACAAACATTTCTTGTTCCAACGTTCAATACCTTCTAAAGATTAAGAAACTAAAGAAACATGTCTATTAACTTTCATTAGCAAACAGAGCAGACCCTGATCAAACGGCTTCTACAGGTCTACTCTGTTTGCAAATGTTTGAAAATGCATTTGTATAAGGGCAAGGGTTAAATACTCTATTTAAGTCTTCAGAAATAGGTTTGTGTTAGGTTTTGGATCAAATAGTGCAGACACAAATCAGAAGGGGGGGGGGGGTCCACCAATGAGTTAGGTCGAAACAAATCGCTGAATCAAACAATCAATTGTTATAAATGTAATTATATTTGAACGCTATAATTGATATCACATTCTGCTTACACTGATTTTGGAAATTGGTAATAATTATTATTTCTTATTTTATAGCATTTTAAGGTTTATAGACGATATGGAATTTTGACTTTTAGAAGAAATGGGACCATATCAATTTGATAACTTAAGACGAAATGGGAATTTGATATTGAAAGGAAATTGGTTTAGACAAAAAGGGACGTTCCAATTCGTATAAACTGTTTCAAATCAAAATTTGCAATACAAATGTATTTTGATGGTGCATAATACCAAAAACTAAGAAAAAATGTTGTATCAATCGTGAATAATATCATTTATGGCTTTCTGCAAACAGTGTTACAATGGGTGATGAGATCCAAGCCAATCCACACCTTGAAAAATCAGCACTAATGATTTATTTACATCATTAATCTACATTCCTAAATTATTTTAGCTAAAAGTATAAACTCTGATTGGCCATTTCACAATTTCTGTAGCACTTGTCCAGATCTATAATGCTTGCAGGCACTTTTTCGGGTCTATAATGATTGTAGGCACTAGCCCGGGTCTATAATGCTTACAGGCACTAGCCCGGGTCTATAATGCTTGCAGGCATGTTTTCTTACAAAGCAGCTCACTTTATTTACATTGCATTTCAGTACTTGTTTACCAAATGGCCAGTTCGACTGTGATATCAATCAATTCTGTAAGTAACCAATACTGCTCTACATGTTTACTGCTCTATGTGTTTACTGCTCTATATATTTACTGCTCTATGTTTTTACTGCTCTATATGTTTACTGTATTGACCTAAATATTTGGTCAGACAAACTTGACATACTGTGCGAATCAAGACCTATGAATATGCTATTTTAAACCTTTCCTCCATGTATATTCATGTCAGAACCATATTTTTTAAATATGTCATTTTTATGTATTAATGTATTGTAAATTGTATGCAAATTTAGATGCTGAATAAATCTATCTATCTAGAACTGATGACGTCATGCATATTAAGAAGGTTAATTTGTTATAACATGAAGTTGTGACCATGGCAAAAACTGTAGAATTAGACCTATATTATATCATAAGCAATCAGAGCAGACCGTGTTCAGACGGCTCCTAAAGGAGCTGTCTGATGTGGTCTACTGTGTTAGCCGAGGCGTAGAAAGGCGTATTTATGGAGTAAACGATTAACTCCATTAGTTACATAAAAACCATTCCCTAATAACGATGCCATTTGACACCTCTGTAAAAGTAACTTTTGAACACTATTGTCATAATCAGAGTACTACCGTATTTGCTCCATAATAGGAAATGGTCTATTTTTCAAAAGCAAACAGAGCAGACTCTGATTAGAGGGATCCTACGGGAATTGTCTGATCTGGGTCTACTCTGTAAAGATGTAGAAAAGTAGGCATATTTATTGAGTAAAAGGCTATTAAACATCAGTTAAACATCTGTTAAAGATCAGTTAAGATATGAAAGAGAAGTTACCAGTCAGCTAAGATATGAAAGAGAAGTTACCAGTCAGTAAAGATATGAAAGAGAAGTTACCAATCAGTTATGTTTTGTCTGCATCAACATTCTTTCCTCAATGATAAGAAACAATGGCATCATGAATATTAATTACTGATTGTTATACTAGTAATAGCAAATGGACAAAGCAATTTTTGGCCATGACAGAAACTGTAGAATCATATCTATATTATATCATATGCAAACAGAGCAGACCCTGATCAACGGCCCCTGTAGGAGCCACCTGATCTTGGTCTACTATGTTTGCTAAGGCGTAGAAAGGCGTATTTGTGGAGTAAAGAGTTAATAATCTGACACATCTTATGTGTTTTAAAGAAGTATGAAGAGAATATATTTCTTTTGTTATTGCAGTAGACATCAGTAATTTGTTGATGAATTTTACTTACAGTGCTGAATGGTTTTTTACAATGTTGAAACGTTATTTATCACATAACCTGATGTATGGGAGTGCGGAAACAGAGTGCTGATACCATATATATGCATTAGTGTGTATTTCAATGAAATTAACAGTTTGAATCTGCTCCGATAACGAATCTTAAAGAGATACAATGCATGAAGTAATTAATCGTTAGCAAATCGTAGCGCTGCATGACTGATTCACTCCAAGAGTGTTGTATGTTGTATTACTACTCTGTAAACAGTAGCCGAAACAGCCATCTGCTTTTGCATGTTACTCATTCTATGGCACGTTTAACCATTTCACAACCGATGTCGCAAAAATGCACCATGACAAATAGTGCAGTCTTAGATTATTCCGATTAATATTATTATTGTACCACACACTGTACGCACTCAGATCACCAAACCTCAAATGTAACAGTCTATGAACAGTGTCAGTACATCACACAGTTATGATCCAGAACCAACTGACATAGGTGTACATGTATGCTTGTCATACAACACTACGCACAAATATTGCCTTAAGTATGTAGGACAATGGGGTTACAGAATAAGTCAATTTGCAGTTCATGCATATAAACTACACAATGCAATACAAAAAATACAAATAAACAACCGTTCTATATGTCTAGTATACAACCCTCTCCAGACAAACACTAGGCGACCCACTGTGGCAACGAGTCGGTACACAAAGGATAACCCTTTTTGCCTCATTCCTCCTTAATTATTTAACGGAGTTGTAATAGGGTATATTGTACAAAAAGGATTGTACAAAAAGGATGACCCATTTGCTACATTCCTCCATAATTAAGGCGGCGTCTGACCAGTGACTTCACTTTTTGTCTCAATCTATAGTTGAATTATGTATACTTTTATCTCATTTTCTTATTTTACCGTATGATTTAACAAAATTGAGTTGCAGACGGCAATTAGAAGTTTTGCGCCAAAAGAGTTAAATGGTTAAGTGATAAAAAAAAGTGTGATACGATTTATAAGTTATGAGCACTTATTTTATTTTGGCTGTTAGTACTCCAGTGTTACTATATATAGAATGCATCAGAGAAGATTTAGCTGCAGGAGCAATGCCAAGCATCTTGTACAGCTACATGTATAGAAACATTGCAATAGGTAGTAACAGAATGTACATCATTATTGGATGTGCAATATCCCCTCTGGCAAATTGAAACCACTGTGATAAATAGAGCATTTGCTCCCATGGAGCAAATGCTCTATTTATCACTGGTTTCAAAAAGTGATAGCCCCGTTGACAGTATTGTATAGCACCCTTTCTGATTGTGTCCATGTTCTACAGAGGTCCAGATAAGATGCGTAAATGAAAATATTTTCAGGAATAACTTCTTTATTACTCCACCAAATCCTATGTTGTGACAATTCTTTATAATTGTCTCTTCCAGACGATTTGAAGAGTGATCACAACATAAGGTTTGGTGGAGAAACAGTGATTTTAGTATTTGCGTATGCACATTAATGTGTTTGCCTGGTTCTATTACCTCCGCAACTCCGGTACGCACTAGAATAATAGAATCAAGGATGGGGTTTGTTAAAGACGGGGATTTCTATACCCGAGGTTGGTCTGTTCCAGTCGGAAACGAGCTTTAGCGAGTTTCCGATAGGAATAGACCAACCGAGGGTATAGAGCCCCCGGCTTTAACAAAACCCATGCTTGATTATTTTTCTCGCTGAAATACGCCCTAAAACCAAGTAAGTTAACGAATTTTGTGAAGTACTTCTTTACATTGCGTAATACGACTTCCATATCTAATAGCAACAGACTGCAGCATAACTTTAGGCGTGACAAAATGACAACCACAAACGTTACGTTTTGGCGTAAAATATAAATAACTGAGTGACTACAAAACAACGTCTTCGGTTAATTAAATAGGCTTTTGAAGTGTTTATATGATAAATAGAATTTCATATTCGTGCTAATTACTTATATTAATTTCAATTAAGGTTGCCTATAGAAATGTTGGTATAATTCTGTAAGAATTCCTTCCCTTGTATTTATTTTACCCAATCGCGCGTATGAATACACTAGTCACGGGGTGTTCCAGATAAGGATTTCTAGTACGGCTATTTTTAGTAACTCAGCTTATCTAGCACGGCTGAGAAGCGAGAAATGTATTTAAAGAGGATTTTAATTAAAAGTCACAAATAATGGTTTAGCAGAAAAATAAAGATTTAACTATGAATAACTACCCTGATCTTGATCTACACTGGTTGCAAGTACTGTTTACTGTTACAGGCTGCTATGCACAACCCTGGAGTGTATGGTCCGATTGCTCAAAGACGTGTGGGGAAGGCATACGTTGGCGTGAAAGGTAAACATATGTTGTTAAAAACTGACAAATAAGTAATTATTGTCAGAATTTGAATCAAAAGATATCAAAAGATTTTCAGTGAACTTATTTAATGCAAATGTATAGAAACAGGTCTTTCAAATTCCATTAGCAAACAGACCAGACCCTGATCAGATGGTCCCTATAGGAGCGGTCTGATCTGGACCCACTCAGTCTGCATATGCGTTTAAACGCGTTTATATAAAGGATAACGTTAAGCCATTACCTGTTGAATATTAATGTAAGAAATAAAAATATTGTAAAATGTTCATGGGATTAGAATCGGATCTTGTCATAAGCAAAAAATTCTTATAGGAGCCATCTGCTCTTGGTGTATTGTTTGCAAATAGTTTCTATAGGAGCCATATGCTTCTATAGGAGCCATCTACTCTTGGTGTATTGTTTGCAAATAGTTCCTATAGAAGCCATCTGCACGTGGTGTCTTGTTTGCAAATAGTTCCTATATGAGCCATCTGCTCTTGGTGCATTGTTTGCAAATAGTTCCTATAGGAGCCATCTGCTCTTGGTGTATTGTTTGCAAATAGTTCCTATAGGAGCCATCTGCTCTTGGTGTATTGTTTGCAAATAGTTCCTATAGGAGCCATCTGCTCTTGGTGTATTGTTTGCAAATAGTTCCTATAGGAGCCATCTGCTCTTGGTGTATTGTTTGCAAATAGTTCCTATAGGAGCCATCTGCTCTTGGTGCATTGTTTACAAATAGTTCCTATAGGAGCCATCTGCTCTTGGTGTATTGTTTGCAAATAGTTCCTATAGGAGTCATCTGCTCTTGGTGTATTGTTTGCAAAGGCATTATGCAACTATGCCTGTGTACGAAATACAAGAGTGTCGATCCTTTTACAAATGCTCTGCCCCTGTCCCTAATAGATCTGACTACAGGTTCAACCAATTCAAAAAGTCCATGTGTACATATATAATTAATATGCAATTATAAAAATGCAGCTAATAAATATTCGTCATGTTATTATTTCTTACAAGAATATTCAGCAGTGAAAAAATTCTCGTATGATAAGCAGACCCAGATCAGACGGTTCATGTAGAAGTGCCAACCATTTAACTATGTTTGAATAATTATTTTAGAGAAGTTCAACTGTATTCATGCAGATTGTTTTCAATTTGAAGGGCATTCCTTGGTGACGATTGTGAAAGTGACAGTGAGGCGGAGGAAGTATGCTGTAATGAAGAAGATTGTCCCGCACCTTGCACAGTTAATGGAACAGACTACAATATTGGTGATATCATATCCAACTGCACATGCGAAATATGGTAAGAACAATTATTTTTCTATGCAGCACAGCAGATAGAGGGGCCTTTCATAATCTGTAAATGTTGCAGATTTATACTGTCACCTAGGATCTCACAAACGAGTAACATATCGGGCCATTTCTTCACTTGCTATGCCATACACAAAGGGACGTCTATCCCCCATATTCAATTCTTTCCTCACTCAGCCCTTTACTCCATTAATACGCCTTTCTACGCCTTTTCAAACAGAGTACACCCATATCAGACAGCTCTTGCAGGAGCTGTCTGATCAGGGTTTGCTCTGTTTGCTTTTGATATAATACAGATAGGATTCTACCGTTTCTGTCGTGGCCAAATAATCCTGCATCCATGTGCCCTAATAAAACTTAATTTAATGTATTATCATGATGTCAAAATTTCATACATGAATATCCATGCAGTCAAGAAATACAGTATGAATGACAAAAAGAGAAGTAGTGTTACTTTGGTACTTGACGTCTCATCAAGATCTAGACTGTTTACCTAGTACATGTAATTAATGCTTCTGCCACTGGCATGCAGTTTTGGTCAAGGTCAAATGTTAAGACAAACTGCTGACAGTGTATATTTTACGTATCTGACTCTTAACCCCTTCCCTGTTCTATGTTCCCTGCTCATGAATACTCAGTAGGTATTGAAATTTGGAATAAACATAGAACTTGAAACGGGTTAACAGAAACATGATCAAATTGTACAACAATGTTGATATGGTACTCCATAGCATGACACTTTCAATCCTGAATCAGAGTGAAATAGCCCGCCTGTATAGCCCCTCCATACAGAGTCCATCCAGTGAACTAGCCCGCCTGTATAGCCCCTCCTTACAGAGTCCATCAAGTGAACTAGCCCGCCTGTATAGCCTCTCTCTACAGAGTCCATCCAGTGAACTAGCCCGCCTGTATAGCCCCTCTCTACAGAGTCCATCCAGTGAACTAGCCCGCCTGTATAGCCCCTCTCTACAGAGTCCATCCAGTGAACTAGCCCGTCTGCATAGCCCCTCTCTACGGAGTCCATCCAGTGAAACAGCCCGCCTGTATAGCCCCTCTCTACAAAGTCCATCCAGTGAACTAGCCCGCCTGTATAGCCCCTCTCTACGGAGTCCATCCGGTATAACAGGCTTAAACATGTTAGACAATTTTGAATGACAACAGTGCAGACCCTTATCAGAGGGCTCCTCTATGCCCACTCTTATCTTTGTATACACTGATTGCAAATAACAGTGTATGTATGCCCCAAGTTGAATGAAAGTGATAATCTAATTGAGCCCTGATAAATAAAAAGAAACCTTGTACCTTTTTTGACAACAATGTATATAATGCCATGTATTTTAAAACAGAGCAGGCCAATATTAAACAGTTGACAGACAGCCAAGTGTAATTAGATCTTCATTCTACTTTTTATTATAGAATACGAGAATACGTATATATAGATCTGCATGATTCTAAAGTGTCTGCAGTGGTCAAACTTGCATCTGTTGATCTGCATGATTCTAAGGATGCATTTGTTATAGATCTGCATGATTGTAAAGTTGCATTTGTTATAGATCTGCATGATTGTAAAGTTGCATTTGTTATAGATCTGCATGATTGTAAAGTTGCATTTGGTATAGATCTGCATGATTCTAAAGTTGCATTTGTTATAGATTGCATGATTCTAAAGTTGCATTTGTTATAGATCTGCATGTTTCTAAAGTTGCATTTGTTATAGTTCTGCATGATTCTAAAGTTGCATTTGTTATAGATCTGCATGATTCTAAAGTTGCATTTGTTATAGTTCTGCATGATTCTAAAGTTGGATTTGTTATAGATTTGCATTCTAAAGTTGCATTTGTTATAGATCTGCATGATTCTAAAGTTGCATTTACCATATTGTTAACCCTTTTCTTCATATTAAGGCCTTTTCACGCCTTTGCAAACAGAGTAGACTAGGATCAGAAGGCTTTTATATAGGGGCCATTTGTTCTGGATCGCCTGTTTAAAAAAATATCTTGTGTGCATACGCCATTGTTAAAATTCAGCAAATAAATAGACGTGATGTCATTATCATCTTACATAAATATTCAATAGGGAAATGGTTAATCACACGAGACAACAAATCAGTAGAGTCAAACAGTGTATAACCTGGTCAAATACTGTATAATAAACATGGCAGCTCGTCTGTTTCTACTTTGTTTGCAAAGTCTAAAGGAATGTTGTTATATAGCAGCCTGTATTTTATTTTCAGCTACTGTAGTGCTCAAGGACTGAAATGTGATCCGAAACCACATGCTAAGAGTAAGTACATGTATCATGGGAAACAAAACTTTAAAACAATTAGCACACCACATATTTTTATCACTCTGTCCTTTTTAATATTAATTAAGCAAATCTTTACAAAATTATACATGATATCGTGAAATGATTGTCCTAGGCAAACGAATAGAGCATGCAGGCATGGATATTTCATGGTAAACAGTGCAGACCCAGATGAGAGAACTCCTATAGGAGCTCTCTCATCTTGGTATACACTCTTTGCAAATACAACTATAGTTTTGACTGGCGGGCTGTTGGTTGATTCGCAAACTACTCTTAGTATTTAGACACACGGATTGTAAAGCTGAATAATGCAATTGCGCACCATGTGGACAACTTAAACTAGACTGACACAATAGAAAATAGTGTAGACCATGTAGAGTAGTATGTCTCATTTTTGCTTAATTTGGACTCTTAAACTACTGAGATACAGAGTCACTATTAGATGTTTAGCCTATTTGTAACCATCTGAACTCATTACACAGTACTCAATTGTTTTTTTAAATGGAAATCAGGCATGCATAAATGTTACAGATTCTGTGAAAAGATTTTGGCTAGATTGGGACCACCGAGTAATCAGGTCACATGATACTGGACTTACAGTTTGCCACCACATACCTATATCTGACTAAATTCAACCCCAATACATGTACACTAAGGTCAAACAGTTCTTAATCTTTTTTGAAATGTCAGCATTTCAAAAGAGTTTAAGCTTGAACTATTAAAGCCATACACTTGTTGTTTGTTCTTTCAGAAGATGGAGACGTTTCAGAGTGGTCGGAATGGGGACAATGTACTAGGGACTGTAGAGGTGGAAAGCGATTTCGATATCGAGTTTGTAACAATCCCACACCCAAATGCAATGGGATGGAATGTATCAAACCCTTGGTAGAGGAAGAAGGCTGTAACAACAACCAATCATGTAACATATAGCAACTCTTATTCCATGAATATTCATGAAAGAAATAATGATTCCATGAATATTAATTAGGTTATTTTTTAGAATGACACATGAACACATGCTGTTTTGCATTATCAAAACTGTAGAATCCAATCTATATCATGTCATAAGCAAACAGAGCAGAATGCGGCATAATGTGTCATAATGTGGCATAATGTGACATAATGTGTCATACTGAAAATGCCCGACCAAATATGTATTGTAATTGGATATAATGTTCATTTTGAAGCATATGTTTGCATGAAATGTTGAATTTTTTGTTCATCTTGGAAGAGTGTTTAATTAACCTTTTTCAGCTGCAAAATATTAAGTTAGCTTAAGAAATTGTTTGCAAAGGCATGTCAAGGCACCTGTTTAAGGTAACAGCATTGGCTGTTTGCACTCCATCTGCAAACATTTTTATTACTTACGCTTACAGTATGAATGTGTATGAGACCCCAGGTGACACTGACATTCTTCAGGATCCAATCTATTTGACAATTGTCATGGCATGTAAAAGAAAATTAACTTTCAAACATGTAGCAGACAACATATTTTGTGGAAGTTTATTACTTAGCATACAGACAATTAACCCATACCCTCATATTGACGCCTTTTGAAGCTTCTGTAAAAGTCACTTTCTGAAACCATTGTGATAAATAGGAGCACATGCTCGGTTTATCACAATGGTTTCAAAACTACACAAGGGTTTCAAAACTACATACTTCTATAATGATGTTTTTCTTTCGTAACTGCTTCTTTGGGGTAGATTTATTCAAAGAGGATGTATCTAAAAATAGCTTATAAGAGAATGGGTTAAATTTGTTTGAAATAGAGCATATATATCAGATATACCTTGTACAGTAAAACCCCTCTAATGCGACCACCAAAAAGGGGCATAATTATTGGTGGCAGAGGCAGGTGGTAGCTTAATGCAGAACAAACGTAATGCAGAATGCTCCAATAGGAGCTTTATGCATTACGTTTATCCTGCATTAAGCAACCACCTGCTTATAAAGACAGTTATGGTTAGTCTTTAAGTGGTCGCATTAGAGGGGTTCTACTGTATTGTACCATTTCGGAATTCTGCAGAGACCTTCTATTTTACTTATTAGGTTGTGCAATGGCCCCATGGGGTAAGTGGGGTGACTGCAGTTACTCCTGTGGTGGCGGCATGAAAACCAGAACACGTGTACATTTGTCTGACGATTTGAATTTAGAATGCCAAGACAAGAACCTGACTGAAAATGCAATCTGTAATGATTTTCCATGTAACCCAAGTAAGTTAGTTGTACATTCAGTGTTAAAGTTGGTTATACAATATCTGATATGTTTGTTGCACATTCGCTGGTAAAATTGTTGCACATTCACTCGTAAGTTCACTGGTAAAGTTGGTTGTACATTTACTGGTAAAGTTGGTTGTAAAATAACTGGTAAAGTTGGCTGTGCATTTACTGGTCAGTCGGTAACACATCCACTGGTATGTTGGTTGCACATTCACAGGTAAGTTCACTGGTAAGTTGGTTGTACATTCACTTGTAAAGTTGGTTGTAAATTTACTGGTAAGTCGGTTGCACATCCACTGGTATGTTGGTTTCACATTCATTGGTCAATTGGTTGCACATTCGCTGGTAAGTTGGTTGCACATTCACAGGTGTGTTGGTTGCACAGTTGAGGGGATGTACTAATGATGAATAAAACAACTTAACCCTGTATAATAACCATAAGATAAAACAATATTGGTTTTTCAAAATACAAGTGGTAGTCTAATGGAGGCAATGCAGAAAGCTTCCTTATGGGTTTTCTGAACTGCTTTCATTCTGCATGAAGCAACCACCTGTGTATAAACTGCAAAAAGCTCCTTGTAAAACTGTTGCGCCGCATTAGGTTTTTAATAAAAAAAATAATACTATACAGAGGTCTAGATTAGATATGTAAAATTAAACATTCTCAAAAATACCTCCTCAATTCATCTTCGAGACCGTGCTAAAGAGAGGTCAATGTATAGTGGTTGGTGGAGAAGTGACGATTTTAGTATGTGGTTACGCACCCTTATCTGTAGCACTGAATACGGTATTTCAGGTTGTAATATCGGAGAATGGGATGCATGGGGTAGTTGCTCTGTTACCTGTGGTAATGGTATACAAAACAGATCAAGGACAGTAGAAGGCGATAGTAATGATTGCTCACAAGTACAGGTGAACGAAGAAAAAGATTGTGCTAGTACTGATTGCGGTAAGTTAAAGTCTGTGTTTTATAATTAAACTGTCACTAGGTTGACAACTAAATAATTATAGATGCACACAATGTCTTTTTGTTTTTAAGTACTTTCTCTAATGTAATTGGATAACAATGTTTTATTTCAATATCTGCTGTTTTTTAATATTGTTTTGCAGTGATTGTATAAATTAGGATGTTAGAAATTATAAGAATGCCACATATCTTGCAATATGCGATAATGCCGTGTATTTTGCTGTATAAAATAATGTTATTTATCTTGCTGTATTGATAAGTCCACATAGTTTGCTGTATGTGATAAATGGAATTTCACTATTATATTTTTCACTCATTTTTATCGAACTCTTTTATCAAACTCTTTGTATAAAATGATTATTTGGCGTTAGTATTGTTAGGTTACTCAACGTGTTTAATAGTCAAACAGAAACACTCCTCTTAGATGTGTACTACCAGAACCGTTTGGGATTGGCTAGCAGTATACATTTACCCCATTGAGATCCTGCAATCACATCGGGCTCTTCACACTAACCATAGCTGCACTTGCAAAAATGATCAAGCCTAGCAACTTTTTATATACATGTATATCCATAGCGGCCTGTACCGCTTCATGGGAGTTCATATGTACTATATAATAACTCTCAAGAAGTCCAGTTCTTGATTTTAATCATTGTTTTATAATAACAACACTAAATAAGTCTTATTTTTTGTTTTAACACTCATTTGTTAAGGACAACTTTTAAGAAGTTCAATTCTCCATTTATTGGATTGGAGTCTTAAAAATCATGTGATAGCTTAATGCAGTGACAACGTAATGTAGAAAGCTCCTATAAGACCTTTCTGCATTACTTTTTATCGGCATTAAGCTAACTATTTGCCCTATAGACTCATAATTAGACCTCTTTATGATGGCTGCATAAGACGGATCCTACTACATTAAGCCATTCCCTCATATTGACGCCTTTTAACACCTCTGTAAAAGTCATTTTTTGAAACCACTTTGATGAATAGACAATTTGCTCCATAGGAGCAAATGCTCTATTTATCACAATGTTTCTATACTACACAATTCTATTTTTTTCCTTTTCTCTAGTAAATGCTCATTTTCAGTAGATTTATATAAAGAGGTTGAGTCTAAAAATAGCCTTTGAGGGAATGGGTTAACTGATGCCTTTTGACGTCTCTATAAAAGTCAGTTTTTATAACCATTGTGATAAACAGAGTATTTGCTCTTTTTGAGCATATACTCTATTAATCACATTGGTTTCAAAACTACACAATTCTAAATGTTCCCTGTCTGTTAGTTAATCCTCCTATTCAGTAGATTTGTTCAAGGGGATTGGATCTAAAATAGCCTATTACCTATATGTGGTAATAGGTTAACATGAGAAGATTAATTTTGGTCATGGCAGAAACTCTAGAATCAGGGTCAATGCTTATAAAACGTTTAGTTGAGTCTGAGTTCGTTCTCAAAATTTTGATTGGTCAGATTTGAGCCTTTGGCTCAAAAGCTTGAGAACTCAAATCTGACCAACCAAAAGCTTGAGAACGAAACTCAGACTCAACTAAAAGCTTTATTTAAGCATGGAGCCAGATGTATATAATTCCATAAATAAACCCAACTCAAATGGCCTTAATGAGCCCATTGATCTGTTTGCACTGTTTGCAAAGGTGTGAAAATGTTACGTTGGTAACTTAACTCTATGAATATTCATGTAATGATTAATACATGTAGCATTGATTGTTATACATGTAGCATTGATTGTTATAATGGCACATGAACGCAGTAGTTTCGCCTTTGCAAACTGTTGAATCAGATCTATATTATATTTTGAAGCAAACAGAACAGACCCACCTATGGAAGCCATCTGATCTGGGTCAACTCTGTTTGCAAAGGTGTAGAAAGGGGTATATATGTAAACGGAGTTAAATCTCTCTTTAGTACTTTTGTTTTGACTTTAACCGGTTGGTCATGAACTCATGTTTATTCATAATGTCATAATTTTAGAGCCTTCCATATATACATACATTCACTACCAGATACTGGTGTTTGAAAACTAATAGGATGCAGACTGGACACTTTAACCGTTTACTCCATGCCTGGTAAAGCATGTTAAACAGAGTATATACATGTACACCAGGTGACTTCTCTCTGCTCTGTTTGCATACGGAATAAATTAGATCTCAACCTACATGTTCTGCCTTGGCCAAACATTCTGTGTTCATATGTCATGGGTCAATCAGTATTGATGATGTCATTATTTCTTACATTAGTATTGATGATGTCATTATTTCTTACATTAGTATTGATAATGTCATTATTTATTACACTAGTTTTGATGATGTCATTATTCATTAGTATTGATTATGTCATTATTTCTTACATAAGTATTGATGATGTCATTATTTCTTACACTAGTATTGATGATGTCATTATTTCTTACACTAGTATTGATGATGTAATTATTTCTTACATAAGTATTGATGATGCCATTATTCTTTAGTACAGTGAAACCCCGCTAATGCGACCACTTAATAAACAGCCACTGATGTCGTCTAAAGCAGGTGGTTGCTTAATGCAGGACGAAAGTTATACAGAAAGCTTTCTGCATAACTTTCGTCCTGAATTAAGCTACCACCTGCCTCTGCCACCCAGAATTATGCCCCTTTTTGGTGGTCGCATTAGCGGGGTTTTACTTTATTGATGATGTCATTATTTCTTATATAAGTATTGATGATGCCACTGTTCATTAGTATTGATGATGTCATTAATTCTTATATAAATGTACATGGAGTAAGGGGCTATACAAGAGTTCTCATAATGTCAAGACTGATATTACAGTGCCATCTTGCTGGTGCTTGAAAGTGTTGGAAGAACCTATTCTTAACTCATTCCCTCATAGGCTATTTTTAGAACCAACCTCTTTCAATAAATCTACCGAAACGGAACATTTTAGAATTGATGAATAGAGCATTTGCTCCTATGGCATAAATATGAGGGAATGGGTTAACTGAAGACTTTACTTTATGTGTTCACATATTTACATTTTCAAACTTTGCAAGCAGAATAGGCCCAGATCAGATCTCCTATAGTAGTTGTGCGAATTGTACTGTTAGAATAATATTTGACCTCACAGTTTCTACACATACCAAGTGTCCTTTGTTATTTACCACTATACAAAATCGGGCAGATCCTTTACTCCATGAATTTTATGTAAGACATAATATAGTGTCATGAATATTAACTGAAGTCATTTTTAATTTTATAATGGCACATAAACACAAGAAATCTTCACCATTGAAGAACCTGAAGATGCATATAGTGCTCCAAGAGCCATACTCTGTTTGCAAAGGCATTTAAACACATATCTACGGAGTAAAGGGTTAATTAATACTGTTTAGTCATTATTTCTTACACGAATACGCACAAAATAAAGGGTCAATACATTTCTTTTTTCAAGAAAAGGTCTATGTATAGCAATTTTGTAAGCGTTGTTGTCATGATCCTAAGGTCTATGTATAGCAATGGTGTAAGTGGTCTTGTCATGATCCTAAGGTCTATGTATAGCAATGGTGTAAGTGGTCTTGTCATGATCCTAAGGTCTATGTATAGCAATGGTGTAAGTGGTCTTGTCATGATCCTAAGGTCTATGTATAGCAATGGTGTAAGCGTTCTTGTCATGATCCTAAGGTCTATGTACAGCAATGGTGTAAGCGTTCTTGTCATGATCCTAAGGTCTATGTATAGCAATGGTGTAAGCGTTGTTGTCACGATCCTGGTTGTCCTTGTTTTCTTGGTGACATTTTGTCATAGTTTCAGTATTAATACAGCTATTCCTATAGGATTTCACAAAGTTGTTAACAATCATAACGCCAGCAGATTGACAAGGAATCAGTACTCTCTAGTGTATACAGATTGGCAAGGAGTCAGTACTCTCTAGTATATACAGATTGGCAAGGAGTCAGTACTCTCTAGTGTATACAGATTGACAAGGAATCAGTACTCTCTAGTGTATACAGATTGGCAAGGTGTCAGTACTCTCTAGTGTATACAGATTGGCAAGGAGTTAGTACTCTCTAGTATATACAGATTGGCAAGGAGTCAGTACTCTCTAGTATATACAGATTGGCAAGGAGTCAGTACTCTCTAGTATATACAGATTGGCAAGGAGTCAGTACTCTCTAGTGTATACATATTTAACCCTTTCTTGTTGAATATTCATGTCAGAAATAATGACACCATGAACTTTTTAATGACATATACATATACATGTGAAGTTTTGGGTATTGGTAGAATCTATAGAGTCAGATCAGTTAGAATTATCTCTCCCCCGGTTTACTGGGCATACATAGAATTATCTCTCCCCCGGTTTACTGGGCAGACATAGAATTATCTCTCCCCCGGTTTACTGGGCAGACATAGAATTATCTCTCCCCAGGTTTACTGGGCAGACATAGAATTATCTCTCCCCCGGTTTACTGGGCAGACATATTAGTTTTGTGCGTGGCATCTGTCTGATCGTCCGTCCGTCCGATTTTAAATTGTCTGCACAGTTTCTCCAAAACCTTTAATTAGATTTTGATGAAATTTCGTCGGATTAATCAGCACCATGCCTACCCGGAAGTTATGCATGTCTTACTTTTGTTCCAGTTTAATGATTTTCTGCAGAGTTGTGGGACTTTTTGTCCATAATGTCACTTAATACCAGTTGATCGGATTTTGATGAACTTTCATAGGATTGTTTATTCCTGTTTCGGTTTGATGATTTTCTGCAGAGTTTTGTTACTTTGAATTATTTACATGGAACATTTTGTCCACACCGGGACGTGGGGGATGTGTTTTGTATAAACAAAATCTAGTTTCACATGCGTATTAAGCAAATAACGAAATAGTAAATAAATAGATGTGAAAAGGCAAATCTGTGCAATATTGGGTAAACTGTGATTTTTCACAAACAGGTTAGCATTTGCAGAGGGTGCCCTGGCTTAACCGTTTTAAGAATCTAAAATGTAATGCTTATCCTGAAAATGTAATTTTATGTAATATATCTATTGAACAAATCAATCAGAATGTTATATAGTTTGGATCATTGCAAAAATTAATCTGCATCTCGTCTATATACAGTTTTTGTCATTTTACCCTTGATTATTTTGCGCTTAGCCCTGTATATTTTTATTTTTAGAATGTGGTGATCTTGTTAGAACCAGCTACAGGAGATGCCAAGAGCAGACATGCGAAAATATGACAATACCTGCTGACTGTGCTGATCATCTGGAACCTGCCTGCGTCTGTCCACCGAACACATACCGCAAAGGCAACGCATGTGTTGCTATAGCTGACTGCTATCAATGTGAGATAGATGGAAATATAATTAAGGTATTTCAGCTTTCCTTCGACCTGAAGTATTAGTACATTGAATGCTGAATGTGCAAAATGCAATGGTACATTAGTGATCAACTTGTTTCCTTTATATTTATTCATGTATGAAATAATTACTTTATGAATATTTATAAACAGATTGTTTTGAAATGCCAATGTACACAATACCTTTCTGGAACTGTGCAATTAGACCTATATTATTCCATAAGCAAACAGAGCATGCAGACATTGGTCAGATTGCTTCGTCTGGAGCTCTCTGATCTGGGTGTACACCGTTTGCTGTATCAAAAGCTTTTCCCTCATGATATGCTTCATACAGTAACAATGGTCACAGTGCTGCAAGCAGTGTTGACCTAGATTTGACTCTTGTTGTGTTTAATTTTCCTTGTCAGATTTAGCCCTTTAACCCAATACCTTATATGTTTTAAGACCTAACCTCTTTGAATAAATCTACAGAAAAGGAGCATTTACTAGAGAAAAGAAAAATGTTAGACTTTTGTAGCCTTGAAACCATTGTGATATAAAGAGCATTTGCTCCTATGGAGCAAATACTCTATTTATCACATTGATTTCATAAAGTGACTTTACACAGGCGTAGAAAGATGTATTTATGGAGGAAAGAGTTAAACCTCTTCCTGTTGCATATTAATTTTCAAAATAATGACTTAATAAATATTTATTAGCTTAATTTTCATAATGACATTTATAAATAGAAGTTGATGGTATTGGTAGAAACTACAATGTCTGTGTTGGGTCTACTCTGTTTGCAAGTACATGTAATTGTTTATATGAGTGAAAGAGTTAATGCTTTTCCCCATGGATATTGATATAACCCTTAACCCTTCTACGCCTCTGTAAAAGTTGATTTATTAACCATTGTGACAAATAGAGCATAATACAATTGCTCCTATATAAGCAAATGCTTTTTTATCACAATGGTTTCAAACTACACAATTCTAAACTTTTCTTTTTTCTCTTGTAAATGCTCCTTTTCGGTGGTATCTAAAAATTGACTATGGGGTAATGGGTTAATTATTTAGTACTGTATGAATATTCTTGGACAGATTTTGTATAAGAACACATCAACAATGGATTGTTCGGTTGGGACAGAAACGTCCGAATCAGATGTATTTATTTTATAAGCGATTTGGTCCACTCTGTTTCAAAAGATGTCAGAAGTGGTTTCTTTTAGGGAAAAGGGTTAAATTATCTATTAATTATTGAATGACGGTGTGCCGTGCTAAAGGCGAAATGCTAAATGATTAATACCTGTGATTTAGGAACACCCTAAAATCTAATAAAAACACATCTTTAAGATGCAGATAAAAGTTTACCTGTATTTATACCACTTTATGTAGGTCAAAGCACTATATCGTGTGAAACGTGATATTTTGGTGGTTTCAATAATTTGACATTAAGCAAATTGCATTCAGCAAATCGAATTAAGCCAAAAGCATTCAGCATTTTGCATTTAGCATTTTGCATTTTGCATGGCATGAGGTTCGCAGATATTTTTATATCAGTTTATGTTATTTGGACACACGAAGAAGAAAAATATATAATGCTATATGTATATTGGAAAAATATACAGATCTCGCCTTCCATATTATTGACTTATCCAGTTCAACAATTCAGTACAATGTGATTCGAAATTAGTTTTTTAGAAGTCCCCAAATAGCAATTGGCGTTTGTCATTTAGCATTTGTCATTAAGCATTTCGTATTTTGCATTTCGCAAATCGCTTTTAACATGGCGCACCGGCCTTCCATAATTAATGATGAGAAACAAGTTGTCAAAAAAAGGTCAAAAAGTAAATCTTTACAAGTTGAAGCTAACTGCCAAATCAAGTCTTAAGAGGTCAGATAGGAGTGTTAACAGCAGGTTTAGGCTAACTGTCAGATAAAGTCTTAATAGATCAGATAGGAGTCTTTACAGCAGGTTTAGGCTAACTGTCAGATAAAGTCTTCCAAGGTCAGATAGGAGTGTTTACAGCAGGTTTTAGCTAACTGTCAGATAAAGTCTTAAGGGGTCAAATAGGAGCTCTTCACAGCCAGTTGTTTTTTACTGCCAAAGAAAAAGGTCAAATAGCGATTGTTTACAACAGGTAACTAAGTCAGATAAAGTCTTGAGGGGTCAACATGTAGCATATAGCTGGCTACTGGACAAAGAGATCCAACTGAGACTTGTTACAACATGTAGCATATAGCTGGCTACTGGACAATGTGATCCAACTGAGACTCGTTACAACATGTAGCATATAGCTGGCTACTGGACAAAGAGATCCAACTGAGACTCGTTACAACATGTAGCATATAGCTGGCTACCGGACAAAGAGATCCAACTGAGACTCGTTACAACATGTAGCATATAGCTGGCTACTGGACAAAGAGATCCAACTGAGACTCGTTACAACATGTAGCATATAGCTGGCTACCGGACAAAGTGATCCAACTGAGACTTGTTTCAACATGTAGCGTATAGCTGGCTACTGGACAAAGAAATCCAACTCGGTACAACAGGCTGCTCATATCTTATAGCTGTATATGTATTGGAAAAAGACAAAGAGGTCCAACTGAAACTGTTTACAACAGCTTGTACCTTGCTACTGGACAAAGAGAGGTCCGACTTTAGACTCTTTCTTGTGGCTGTAGCTTACTGCTGGACAAAAGCTATGCAAAAGCTCCATTAGGAACTTTATGCATTTTTTCTGTACAGTATTAGGTAATGGCTCATCTAGACCTCAATGTTAAGTCATTTAGTTGTCAATAATTAACCCTTTCCTTCATATAAATACCTTTTCATGCATTTGCAAACAGAGTAGACTCAGATCGGACAGCTCCTGTTTGTTCAGTTTGCTTATGACATGAATTAAATCTGATTCCACAGTGTCGAAGGAAATATTCCATTAAAACTGTTACCTTATACACTTTCTGTGTAAATATTCATGATGTCGTGATTTCTAACGTGAATATTGAACAGGTAATCAAGTGGTGAATCACATGTATAAAGAGGGCTAATAGTTGCAGTGTTTTACCTCTATGGGAATCATGTATATATAGAGTGCTGATAGGTACAGTATTTTACCACTGTGTGAATCTCATGTACATTGTATATAGAGGGCTGATAGCTACATTATTTTACCTCTTTGTGAATCACGTGTATATAGAGGGCTGATACCTACAGTATTTTACCTCTTTGTGAAACACGTGTATAAAGAGGGCTGATAGGTACAGTATTTTACCTCTCTGTGAATCACGTGTATATAGAGGGCTTATAGCTACAGCATTTTACCTCTTTGTGAATCACGTGTATATAGAGGGCTGATAGCTACATTATTTTACCTCTTTGTGAATCACGTGTATATAGAGGGCTGATAGCTACAGTATTTTACCTCTTTGTGAATCACGTGTATATAGAGGGCTTATAGCTACAGCATTTTACCTCTTTGTGAATCACGTGTATATAGAGGGCTGATAGCTACAGTATTTTACCTCTTTGTGAATCACGTGTATATAGAGGGCTGATAGCTACAGTATTTTACCTCTTTGTGAATCACGTGTATATAGAGGGCTGATAGCTACAGTATTTTACCTCTTTGTGAATCACGTGTATAACGAGGGCTGATAGCTACTGTATTTTACCTCTCTGTGAATCACGTGTATAAAGAGGGCCGATAGCTACATTATACCTACAGCACTTTACCTCTCTGTGAATCACGTGTATAAAGAGGGCCGAACCATAGAGGGTTGATAGCTACAGCATAGAGAAGACCCAGACAAAATAGACCCAATTGAGATGACTCCTCTAGGAGGATCATGTGATTATTAACACTCAAACTATAGGGGCTCTGCAAACACTCTGATGTCTTAACCCTTTGCTTCATAAATATTCATGTCAGAAATCAAACAAATGTATTACTATTAATTAACTGCATTTCATAATGGCATCATGAGCAAACAAACTTTTTTCCATGGCAGAAGCTGTTGATTAAGATCTATAATACCATTAATTAGTAAAGAGAAGAACTTGATCAAACAGCTCCTACGGGAACCATATGTTTTTGATCTACTGAGTTTGCAAATGCGCCGAAAGTGATTTATATGAGGGAAAGTGTTAGATGGTTTCCTACCGTGAATTTTCTCATGCTTTGCGTCATAATAATTATTTTCCTAACCCTTTTCCTGTATTGCTATTGCTGGAGATAGCTTTGTTCCTGATCAGAGGTTTAGGTTTGCAGCGTGTCTGATCTGAGTCCAAGTTTTTCTCTCTAATGCTAGTCGTATCATTTATCATTATTATTAGGGCCCTGCATTGAAAATGCAGGAGCCCTTTAGGAATCACATTTACTGTACGTCTGTCCATCCGTCCATCTATCCGTCTGTCCGTCAACAATTTTGATGTGATACAATAACTTAAACAGTACTTCATGTATTGTATTCATATTAATGGTATATGCTTAGTATAATAAGAGGAAGACGCCTATATTTTTTGGGTTGAATCAAATAACTATGTCTAGAGTTATCTGCCCTTGATTAATCAAATATGCAATCAACTTTTATCAAAGTACAAAATTGAGTCATGCAGGAAACACCACATACAGAACAAACACTCGCCCGAACAGCAACACAAGGAAACAGCACACTTTTGATGTGACGTGATAACTCAAATAGTACTTCACATATTAGTTTCATATTAAGGGCATATGCTTAGTATAATTAGATGATAATTTATAATTAATTTGAATCGGATCACTTTGTCTAGAGTTATCTGCCCTTGATTCATCCAAAATGCCATAAACTTTTGTCGACATTTTATTTGATGTGATAACTCAAAGAGTATTACACATATTTGGTTCATGTTAGGAGAATGTACTAAGTAGTATTAGAGGAAGACACCTTTAGTTTTTCAGTTGAATGAGATCACTTTGTCAAGAGTTATCTGTCCTTGATTTATCAAAAATGCCATATTCAACAAAATATCATCTGCAGGGCCCTTTCTGACGGGGTCGGTTTTCTAGTTAACAGGTTGAAAATCTCATCTACTATAGTTTTCATATTTTTATGAAACTTGCATGTATTACGTCTCCCCCAGTATACTGGGAAGGCATTTTGTTTTTGTGCATGGTGTACGTCTATCTTTCCGTCTATCCATCAGTCTGTCCGATTTTAATTTGTCCGCGCGGTTTTTCCGAAATCTTTGGCTGGATTTTCATGAATCACTTACCTTTCTAACATATTTGTACGTTATGGGAATGTTATATACCGTCAGGTAATTTGTATTCCTATGGGTACAAATTGTGCTCCACTTGCCGCAGATTTGTTTTTGTACTGCTATGAGAGAGATTCCATGTTACGTTTGAATCCACAATCACAAAATGTTATAAAAGCCTTCAATGAAACTTCTCCGATAACTGGATGATATTTTTAACTTAGCAAATATGCAGCGTTTCTTGATCTAGACCTTAAAATCGATAATGGAATGATTTCTTCTAAAATATATGACATAAGAGATGATTTTGATTTTAATATTGTAAATTTCCTTCATCTTGACGAAGATGTTCCCCGTGCCCCATCTTACGGGGTTTATATATCTCAACTTATTCGTTTTGCTAGAGTTTTTTATCTATTGACGATTTTAACAGTCGAAATCGTATTCTAACTGAAAAGCTGCTTAAACAAGGATATAGATACCATATGAACTAAGAAAAACTTTCTCAAAATTTTACTATCGAAATCTCTCACTTATTGGTAAGTACCAATGTAATCTCAAGGCACTTCTGCGACACGGTATTTCACATCCGGAATTTTATGGTGATGTAATCTACAAACTTCGTAAAATTATTGGACATACCCATTTTCTCACTTTGTTCATCAAATATGTTAAAAAATTCATTAAAAAGGGATATGATCCTATAGCACTAACCCTTTTACAGTTGGCAATCACACTGGCCTCTTTGCATGTACGCCGACAAGAAAGGTTTAGTTCTCTATGAAGGCGACCTCTTAAATCTAGAAACGGAAGGAGAACGTCGGATATCTGTACTATTTCGTTTTTGTCGTACCCTGTATTACTTTTCTACAGTTACTCTGTTTGCAGCTCAATCATTGAGTACACTAGCGATAGGTTGATACAGTTTGTTAACTTAAATGTTTTCGTTATACATGCACTTTACCACTGTATTTTCCATCGCGGTTGTTGTATATTAGTCGGAGAGGAGATACGTTTATTTACACTGTTTATCTTTTAGAGTGGGGATGGAATAAGTGTGAGGTTGGGCGCCCATAAACCGGTTTATCCCCCCCCCCACCCCAATGACTTTTGTCACTGACCGTTCCAAGGCGGTACTTCCATATTCCCCCTATTGTATGTTTGTTTTGTCTTTGTGCGCCTTTTGATGTTTTTATAGTTTTGTACATTTGCTGTTTCCTTGTGTTGCTGTTCGGGCGGCTGTTTGTTCTGTATGTGGTGTTTCCTGCATGATTCATTTTTTGTACTTTCATAGGATCGATCAGCATCATGCCTAGTTGTGCATATCTAATTCCTGTTCCGGTTCAATGATTTTCTGCAGAGTTATGGGACTTTAAATGTTTGCATGATTTTTTTTGTCTGCACGGTTTCTGCAAAACCTTTCTTCAGATTTTCAGGTTCATCAGCACTATCCCTAGTTGTGCATACCATATTTCTGTTTGTGTTTGATGTTATTCTGCAGAGTGGCGGGACTTTGAATTTTTTACATGAAATTTTGTCCGCACAGTTGCAAAACCTGTTGTCGCATTTTCATTAAACTTCATAGGATTGATCCGCACCATGGCTAGTTTTGCATATCGTACATGTATTCCAGTTCCGGTTTAATGATTTTCTGCGGAGTTATGGGACTTTGAAATTTTTACATGGCAAAATTGTCTGGGTAGTATGTATTGGGGTGAGTTCTTTTTACCCTTTACTCCATGAATATTCATGTAAGAAATAATGACTTCGTGAATATTAATTAGATTAATTGTTATAATAATGCAACAATGTTTGGCCATGGTAGAAACTCTAGAATCATATCTACATTTGCATATTATATCATAAGCAAACAGAGCAGACCCTGATCAAATGGCTCCTGTGTCTGCAAAGGCGGTTAAAGGTGTATTTATGGAGTTAAGTCAAACTGTTTAGATCCTGATTAGATGATATTTCCTTGGCATCTCAACTGGTTACAACTTGTTTTCTTTAAACTTTAAGCAGATTAACTCATGATTTCATTATTTCTTACATGAATAATCATGAGGTATTAGAGGGTTAACTATGAATAGTCATGAGGTAATAGAGGGTTAACTATGAATAGTCATGAGGTAATAGAGGGTTAACTATGGATAGTCATGATGTAATCGAGGGTTAACTATGAATATTCATGAGGTAATAGAGGGTTAACTATGGATAGTCATGAGGTAATATGAGGTAATAGAGGGTTAACTATGGATAGTCATGAGGTAATAGAGGGTTAACTATGGATAGTAATGAGGTAATAGAGGGTTAGCCCTTTTCCTGTTCTATATTTTAGTAGTCCATATTTCAATAACAACTGATTTTTATGGACAATAATTATATCTATAATGAAATATTAAAGGTGAAACATTATAGCCATTTTAGAAACTAAAGACATAGATCTATCAAATTCCATTACTTTTAGCTGAACAGACCCTGATCATACGGCTCCTATAGAAGTAATCTGATCTGGAACTAATATGGATTGATGCTGGTATCATTTTGACATAGGGTATGTTGTAATTACGGCCCTGCATTGAACATTGTCTGTCAACACTTTTGATGTGTCAAACAGTATCATCAGAGGAAGACGCTTATAGTTTTTGGGTTGAATCAGATCACTGTGTCTAGAGTTATCTGCCCTTGCTTACAGGGCCCTTTTTGAGTGAGTCAGTTCTCTAGTTATAGTTTGATTCTGTAGAACTGATTTTGAATTTAGATTTATTTCTGTTAATGCTGTTATTCTGCTTGAATTAGAATGGAAGAAGCTGGAAAAATGAAACGAACTGTGAAATGTGCCAATGTGTGATGGGAAAGCTGATGTGCTATCCAATGATGGAAGATCCTGTTTGTGAGGTAAGCATCCTTTGAGTATAGGAATGTATGTGTATCACTCTAGTAGTTTACATTATTGTTGAATACAAACAGTCTTGATTCTGATGAGGTACAGTATAGATCAACATCCAGGCTAGTTTTTTAATAAGGTAAGAACTTACGTAGAGAGTTATAACAGATAGAATTTTAACATGGTCAAGAATAACTTCTTTATTTTTCACTAAACCATATGTTGTGTCCACTCTTTAGAATACTCTCGAAGAGGCAGTTTTAAAGAGTGGTCACAACATACGGTTCGGTGGGGAAATGACAATTCTAGTACTTGAGTATGCATGTTTATCTGTTGCTATGACAATTCTAGTACTTGAGTATGCATGTTTATCTGTTGCTATGACAATTCTAGTACTTGAGTATGCATGTTTATCTGTTGCTATGACAATTCTAGTACTTGAGTATGCATGTTTATCTGTTGCTATGACAATTCTAGTACTTGAGTATGCATGTTTATCTGTTGCTATGACCTCTGAAGGGCTACATTCCAACAGACAAGTGTTTGCACGTGCATGCCGTGCACTTATACCGTCTGAAGGGCTACATTCCAACAGACAAGTGTTTGCGCGTGCATGCCGTGCACTTGTACCGTCTGAAGGGCTACATTCCAACAGACAAGTGTTTGCGCGTGCATGTCGTGCTCTGGAACTGGATAAGAACACTAGCTTTTAAGATAGACGTTTCAGTTTTGCAGTTATTTGCTCTGCCACTTTGATTATTCAACACTTATGTGTGAGTTAGTCACATCATGGATATTAATTAATTTAATTTTTATAATGTAAAAGTTTCAAAAGGATTTTTTCTCTTATACAGGAGCTATAGCATAATATTCTATCAGCATAATAATTCCATAATCAAACAGAGCAATTCCTGATCAGACAGGGCCTATATGAGCTGTCTGATTTCAGTCATTTTTGTTTGCAAACGTGTGAACAGGCATTCATATGAAGTAAAAGATGAAAGGGTCAAGTAAAACTTTGGTAAAGCAACCAATGACGGTACATTTGTACTAGTGTTGAATAAACGTCTACTTTTCATGTCTACTTGATAAGGAATCCCTGCTAAGAATACTGTACCTCCTGATTGAACACTGCACTTGACTTGATCATATGCTAAAGATATTTTCTCACTGATGTAGGATGGAGAGGAGATTACATATGAAGATGGTCCTTGTTGTCCAAAATGTACCCGCATCCCAGTCTCCTGTAGAAGGCATAAGGTATCAGGAAAGTTAAAGGATGCTGACAATTGTGTATCAGAAAAAATTGAATACTACAAGTGCGCAGGACGTTGTCATGCAAGTGAAGTAATACCTGTATTTGTCCCCGATGGTGGAAATGGTATCCATGCGGTAAGGACAGAATCATGTGATTCGTAGATCTGTTAAAATGACAAATTTGTGATTAATCACTGTAACTTTGAAGAATGCTTGGGGATGGGAGCATTACATTTCTTAAAAAGAGCTTCTTGCATTTTGTATGCAGGTAGTTGCTTAATGAGGAATGAAAGCAATGCACAAAGCTCCTAGAGAAGCTTTATGCATTGCTTTCAGTTAGCATTAAGCTACTGTCTGTAACTTGAAATACAATCATTTCTTTTTTACACGGTACATAACCCTTTAACCCGTTGCAGTACTATACATTTACCCCTTCAATATAACGATAACAATATATGCTACAATATATACTTCACTGTAAGATTATAGTAGCATTAACCCTTTCCCCAATAGGCTTTTTGTTTTACAAAATTATACATGTAAAACACACTTTTAGATATACAATATTCCAACAGTGGAAATACCATATATTTATATATAATGCCATATATATAAGATCATGTTACTGGAGCAATCTTAGGCCAATCTAACCTTTCCCTGTTTAATATTCCTGTTAAAATTGATGACACCGTGAATATTAATTGGGTTTACATGTGCCCTTCGCATGTTTTGTTTCAACTACAACAATTCCATTACAAATATATTATTTTAATCACATGTTATAAGTATTTTCGCGAACACCCCTGCTCTATATAATAAATAAAATGTATTCAACTTTGGCGGAAATCTGCTAAAACATCGATGGGTTCATTCTCTGCGATCGTCCTTGAAAGCTTATTTGACATCCGATTTCCATAAACTGTGTCTCATTTATCAAAGAAATCATCACTCTTGATGAGCAGTTATCTATGTTTTCTCAGAATATTAACATACTGTTACAACGAGTCGCCAAAGTAACAATCAACCCCACTAGGACACATATTGACTCTGAGGTTCGAAATAAAAATGCGCTATAATTTAAGTCGAAACACTATATATCTGGTATAAAAGGCATTGCCCCGGTCTGATTGCATGAATCGATAACGTGTATTCACAATTTCTTCAAATACAGTAAAACCCCGCTAATACGACCATCAAAAAGGGGCATAATTCTGGGTGACAGAGGCAGGTGGTAGCTTAATGCAGGACGAAAGTTATGCAGAAAGCTCCTATAGGAGCTTTCTGCATAACTTTCGTCCTGCATTAAGCAACCACCTGCTTTAAACGACATCAGTGGCTGTTTATTAAGTGGTCGCATTAGCGGGGTTTCACTGTAATATTTTTCTAAAAATCCCTTCAAGCTTGATATTAATATCGGCGAAAGTCCGTACTTCGGTTTATAACCGGAAGTAAAGTAATGACTTTCTGTGTGTACTCTGGTGTTCATGTTTCCAAATGCATGAAAATGCGTTTATATGATGGAAAGGGTTAATTTAGTGACATGATAAATTATTTCAGAACTCGACTTGTGAGTGTTGTGATGCAGTAATGGCAGACACTTATCAATCCGTAACACTAAACTGCCAAAATGGTTCGAAAAAACAGGGCAAGTTGTACGATGTTCTTAGGTGTAAGTGCAACTCGTGTGGCGGGAGAGCCTAATACTAAGGTAGGTTTTTGACAACAGTATCACTTTGGTGCAGCATCTCACTTGTTTAACACTTCGTTGCATGAATATTAATGACAGAATTAATGACGTCATAAATGATAATTAGATTGTTATAATTGTTGATGGACACAGGACTTTTCTGCCACAAGAGAAACTGTAAAATCATAGCTGTATTATTATCATAAGCAAACAGGGCATACTCTGATCAGATGACTCCTACGGGAGCCATCTGATCTTGTCTACTCTGTTTGCAAATGTGTAGAATGCATATTTATGGAGTAAAAGGGTTAACAAATTTTCATGCTTTTACAAATAGAGTAGACCCAGAGTAGACTCGTGTAGGAGTCCTCTATTCAGGCTGTGCTCTGTTTGCTTATGGAATTATAAAGGTCTACTGATTCCACAGTGTCTGCCATGACCAAAAAGTTCCTCTATCTATACACTATTTTATAGATTCAGCTAACAAATATTCATAATGCCATTATTTCATACATAGATATCCAGGGTTAATCATTGACTTCAGCCCAGGTTTGTTTTGAGCTGATCATTGTGTTATACTCCATGAATATTTATATCAGAAATAATGATATCATAAATATTAATTACAATAACTGTTATAATAGCACACAGGCACTGGACGATATTGGCGAAGATAGAAACTATAAAGTCAAAAGCAAACAGACTAGACCTACACATTTTCATTCTTTTATTTTCTTTATTTTTGTTTCAAAAACATAGTAACAGTAACAAACAGTCTGGATCCAGATGAGACGCAGAGTTACTCGTCATCTCATCTGGATCCAAACTATTTGCATTGATAATCACAGATCCGGCATTAGCAGCGAAAGGGTTAATCCTTTCTTTCATATTAATGCCTTTTCGCGCATTAGCAAACAAAGAGCCCCTACAGGAGCTGTCTGATCTGGGTCTACTCTGTTTGCTGATGGAATTTGATAGATCTGTTTCTTTACTTTTCAAAATGGCTACAATATTATACCTTTCACATTCCATTAATAACTAATAATTGTGTCCATGAATGTTCAGTAGGTATTGAAATTTTAGATAAATATAGAACAGGGAAAGGGTTAAGTACTGAACAAATTTCAAATGCACTTAAATCAAAATTTTGAAGAAGAAATTCCTTTGCTTCACTAGTTCCACTTTTTGAAAAAGTGGAGGTATTTTCATGACTCTCTCGTCGGCATCGGCGTCGGTGTCGGCGTCGGCGTTGGTGTTGGCTGACCTTTTTGTTAAGGTCCATTTCTTAGAAACCGTCAAAGTTATAGTATGCATATTTACTATTACAAGGGGAACCTATTTCACAAGGGCAGGCTACTCTAAAATTAAGTTTGCCATAGTTATGCCTCTTTTTCGACTTAGAATTTGCATTGTTGATTAAGTTTTTGTTAAGGTCCATGTCTCAGAAGCAGTCCAAGATATTTGGCTCAAATTCTGTATGCGTATTAACTATTACAAAGAGGACCCATTTCACAAGGGCAGATACCCCTGAAATGTTTGCTATAGTTTCCCTTTCACTACACTATCCAGCACTAAAGAAAGTGGACCGCGCTGTCCGCGAACAGCTATTCTTTTGAAGATATAATCAGAGTGCAAAGTTTTCTGATTGTCCTTTTAATTTAACCCATTCCCTCACATTGACGCCTTTCGACACTTATTCAAAAGTCATCTGTTTAAACCATTGTGATAAATAGAGCATTACTCCTATAGGAGCAAATGCTCTATTTATCACAATAGTTTCTAAAAGTTTCCTTTTCTCTAGGTAATGCTCCTTTTCGGTAGATTTATTCAGAGTGGTTGGATCTAAAACAGCCTTTGAGGTGATGGGTTAAATGTTTGATTTGGCAAAACGTCTTCAGTCTGTACAAAAGCATGAATACTGAATACCATTACTCACATGATTCTTAACCCTTTCCTGCATATAAACGCCTTTCACGCATTTGCAAACAGAGTAGACCCAGATCAGATGTCTCCTATAGGAACTATCTGATTTGTGTCTGATTTGTTTTCAAATGGAATTGGAAAGATATGTTTCTTTAGTTTCTATAATGGCTACAGTGTTCCACCTTCCATATTAAATTTGGAATAAACATTTAACAGGGAAAGCGATTACACGTAGTCCATAGATATGCCCGTTTATGCCTTTGTACACGGACACAGAACAGATTACTCCTGTAGGAGCTTTCTGATCAGGATCTGCTTTGTTTGTTTATGGAGTTCTATATATACATCTTATTCTTCAATTTCTCCCATGATCAAAATTTCCTATGTTCACATACCATTATGAAAGTAACCCTTTCCTTCATTGAATGCATTTTCATGCATTTGCAAATAGAGTAAACACAATTCAGATGGCTCCTAGAGCATCCATCTAATCATGGTCTGTTCTGTTTACTTAAGGCATGATATAGATCTGATCCTTGTTATGGCAAAAACTTCCCTTGCAAAAACAATAACAAAAAAACAATACACTAAACATTAAGCTTGTACAGAGTCATGATGTCAGTATTTCTCACAAGAAATTAGTCTTTCAATATATAAACTTTGGCTAATTTACTTTAAATACAATCAAACTTCGTTAGTTATTATTAAGTGTGAATATCATCCCTGGCTACAAATCTCAAACTTGTGTTTTCTTCTGTTGCTCTTTTTTTGAGGAGAAATAAACGAACTGTTAGAAAACCTTTGATAATTTTAGCAGATGACAATAGTAACATCTCATCATGCAAGTGTTAACCCATTACCTCATATGCTAATTTTAGACCCAATTAGTAGCATTTATAAGAGAAAAGGGAAATAGTTGTGAAGCTATTGTGATATATAGAGCATTTGCTCATATGGAACAATTGTTTTATTCATAACAATGGTTTCAATATGAGGGAATGGGTCAAGAATTTGTAGTAAAAACTTACTGAGTATTTCAAAGTGTTGTCTAGCATATTATACCTACTCAAAGCTTTCTCTTGCATATATGTTTGGAGGAACCCTTCGCATGATAAATGGATGTGTTCCGAAATTCAATCTAGATGAGTTTACAATCTACATTTACTTACATAATATAATTATTTTATTATTTTGCAGATGTATCAAGGAGATATGGAATTGTCCTGATGGACACTAAGGATTACGACTTTAAGCTTTGCCCATGGACTTGTAATATGTAGTTTAGATGCATTAAAAATTACAAAAAAAATTAAAAACAAACTAAATGCACTTGTTTGTGTTGAATGATCAGCTGTGTTGTGATCAGTGTTGAACAATTGTTAAAGGGACTGTGATAGTGTTTTACAAATGCTTAAGCTTCTTGCGATAGTTTGGACCCAGTGTACGGGAAAAGTTAATTTAAGTTAATTGTTTTTATTCCAAAAAGTTCTATCCATTTAAAAGATGAACCAGATAGAACAATCGGACGAACAAGAACACACACCTTAAATTGCTGATATTGTTCATAATGCATTTTCACAAGAAGACTTTTGAATATAGTTCGTCAAGAAACATTAAGTATTTTGTATTGCCTCCAAGAATTGTTACGAACCTTTAGACTGCTGCTGGCATATACATGATTACCTTTGAAAACAGTTTGGATCCAGATAAGATACGGAAAAACTCATCAGGATCTAAAATGTTTCACATCCAGATTGCATTTTAGACAAACTGATAATTACATGACGTTTGAAAATGTTATGGGGTGAAATAGTGTAAACATAGTTTGCTCAGCCGGCTAAAGTTTTATTGGAAACAAATTATGCATGAGTAGGTTTACATAGATTTTGTTATCATGTGTGTGTTCATTGAATTTGTGACTTTGTCCGTAATGCATTGTCTCAAGAACCCTTTTGAATATAGTTCGTCAAGAAACATTAAGTATTTTGTATTGCATGCAAGGATTGTTATGAACCTTTAGACTGCTGCTGGCATATACATGATTACCTTTGAAAACAGTTTGGATCCAGATAAGATACGGAATAACTCATCATGATCTAAAATGTTTCACATCCAGATTGCATTTTAGACAAACTGATAATGACATGACGTTTGAAAATGTAATGGGGTGAAAATAGTGTAAACATAGTTTGCTCAGCCGGCTAAAGCTTTGTTGGAAACAAATTATGCATGAGTGGTTTTACATAGATTCTGTTATCATGTGTGTGCCATTAACCCTTCCAACCCTGACTTATCAGGATGAAATGAATGAATAGCCCATCAGTCTTTAACTAAACAGTCCAATCAGCTGGATACAGGATGACAAACAGTGCAGACCCTGACCAGAGGGCTCCTCTAGGGCCCCCCTGATCTGGGTCAATATTGTTTGCAAATGACAGTACATGTCCCAGATTTAAAGGATTAAGTTTGGTATATAGTAAATATATTTCTGCTTATCACTACAATTATTATTGTTTCAATTAGTTGAGATCTAGATGAGATGCCTCATCACATGACAGCTCATTAAGGTCCATGCAATTAGGCCACCCAGTTTAAAGCTTCTATTGGGGGAAATTATTATATACTAGTCAAGAGCTTATATACTATACAATAAAACATGTTTATTTCATCTGAAAATTAACAAATAATACATATTATGACACTGTATCACCTTGACAAAAATATACCAACATTATTCTTATTCAATGATACATTACTTCAATTGAAATGAACTATTATATTATGTGAAACTATTCATTGTATTACAATTTATTTCCATCTTATCATGTTGAAGTTTGAAAATAAAGTTTGAAGTGCAACATGTGTTTATTCTGTTTTTATATACAGTAAATTCTGTATACAGCAACCATTTGAATTAATCTAATTATGGAATTTTTTAACAAATGGTGAACATACACCCATCTGGTCCGTATTTATCCATTATATGGTTGATATAGGCAGTTTCTTCTGAACACTGACCAAAAAACAAAATTAATCTGAAACAAATACCTTCAGTCCGTTTTCTATATATGTATAATAACAATAAAACCTGTCTACAAGGACCATAAGATTAATTGAGGCACATTCTTGGCTTTATACACCTTTATGTGCCTTTGCAAACAGAGTATACCTAGACCAGACTTGTTGGACTCGCTTTGCTTTTGTTACAGTTGAACGTCGATATCTCGAACTTCAAAGGACCATACAAATTAGTTCCAGATAACAGAACTTATCCGATTTCTGATCAGTATAATTGCTTAAGATCAAAGCTTTATTGCAGGTCTAAAGTAATGCTGATAGCTCCTGAAGGAACTTTTAGCATTACTTTAGACATGCATTAAGAAATTGCACGTGTTGCTAGATATGCATAGTAATCCATTTTAGAGCAGGTATGTATTGTAAGTTTTGAAAGTTCGAGTTATCTCGAAGTATAGTAAAATATACATCCAATATTCAAGTTCCAGGTATCGAAGTTTAACTGTATAACAGATGTAATTCTACAGTTCTGTCTGAGTCAAAATATGCTGTGTTCATACGCCATTATAAAAATGATTCCATTGATATTCATGATTTCATAACTTTTTAATGCACATTATTCACAAAGGTCCTCTTGGAGCTTTCTGAATTACTTCCATCCTGCTGTAACATATTACTCCTAGTGACGCCTCTATAAAATTCACATTTTGAAACCATTATAATAAATAGGAGCAAATGCTATATTTATCACAATGGTTTCAAGACTACTCTCCTTATCTAAAGTTGATGCTCCTTTTTGGTAGATTTAATCAAAGAGGTTGGGTTTGAAAATAGCCTATGAGGGAATGAGTTAAGCGATATACTTGCTCTTAGTGACCTCCATGTGTTTTCATTATATGGTCATTATAAGCAGGTTCTAGTGCATACCCATCAAATGCATACTGTTAAACCCCTTCACCGCAACTAACGTAAACATGGACGGCGACAAAGTGTGCAGTCCAAGACGGCGTCTGATCAGGAACTTCATTTTTTGTCACTGTGCTTTATTCCTTTGAAATTTGCATTTATCTAAATTAATCGTGCAACGTCACCAAATACAGTCACTTCCTACTAGAATAATATTTTCCACGTCGACGCTGTATTTTGTGAGGTATAGTGCATGTGTATTGACCCGACTGGAATGCAAGTTTGGGTCAGCCAATAGGAGGAAAACAGAAGGACGAAAAAGGCATTTATAAACATAAACATCAAATTAACACATTTTCGCTCCTTTGTCTCACCTATCTGTCCATATAAAAGGATTAAATCAAGTTTGTTTAAGATAACTCGATGACGTCACTGCATGCCAATATGGCGTCACGTAATTCGTATTTGCATGTATTTTCATTCAGGGGACGAAACCGCTTTAGGAATCTTTCATTTTCTCCATTTTCCTTCGAGTTGCATGATAAAAGAATTACTATGCTAGTAGTTTGGAAGTTCAGCTGTATTTTGGCTCGTCAGAAAAGTAGTTAAATGCTCGCCAAGGCTCGCATTTAACAACTTTTCTAACTCGACAAAATACAGTTGAACTTCCAAACTACTACCATAGTAATTCTTATGTATCTCATTTCCTTATTTTACCTAATGATTTAACACAAATTTGGTTTACAGATGACAGATAGAAATTAGACACCGAAAGGGTTAAACTATAGAATGCGGGAAATACATGTACTGGTATTGCAGGAAGCAAAACATTACTGAGGTACATGTTGTCCCATCCAATGGACTTTATCCTTTTACTCGACATATGCGCTTTTATACGCATTTGCAAACGGGACAGACCCAGATTAGGTTATATCGGATCTTTCTGATCAGATGCTCTGTTTGCTTATGATATAATATAGATCTGATTCTAGTTTCTATAATGATAAACGTATCTTGTTTGAAGAGTCATTCTAAAAGTTGAATTTATTGATATTCATGACGTCATTATTTCTTGTCTGAATACAGTAAACGTTAAGGGTTTTCGTTTTACTGTGAAGGACCATTTAGCTATGAAAAGTCAGTATTCCAAATGATAAAACCTTACTGCAACGGTCTTGCACTGGGTTTTAATCCTTCCCTTGCTGAAGTTTAAAATACATTTCTCCTTCTTTACCCATGCCCTGTTGTATAATTACATATATCTTCACTGTGTACAAGTACTTCGCTGTGCAATCACTGCTGTGGACTGCACTGGTTGCACAACCAAGTTGTAAATAGTGCAGACCCTGATGAGACAGCTCCTGCAGTAGCTGTCTCATCTGGGTCTTCACTATTTACAGGTAGGTATATTGACGTGAATAGCAGGGGTTAATTGTACAGCAGTATACCTTGGTCCGCTATACCTAAAAGAGCTAATATTCGTCGTCTTTACTCCTTACCTCATTGATATTTATGTAAGAAATAACGACATCTTGAACCTGATTAGATGACTTTAATAATGGCCAGATACATATATGTATGTATATGTCTCTGTAATGGCATAGGAACACCGGACGTTTTAGCCTTGGTAGACCCATGTCTGTATTATTTCATAAGCAAACAAAGCAGACCTTTTTATCCTGGAAATGTGCCAAAAAGGTGTTACATCTTAGATCAGATGGCAGATAACTGCACCACGAAATTTATTTTAGGCATAAATAGGAGTTTTCTGCATTGCGCAGCCATCAAGTTTAATCGTTTGAATCCTGATTTTTCAAAATGGAGTGAACCATCGACAGAATCCATTTAGTATGGACGGGTATACCTCGCGAGATGATGATAATCCATTTAGTATGGACGGGTATACCTCGCGAGATGATGATAATCCATTTAGTATGGACGGGTATACCTCGCGAGATGATGATAACAAAGCAGACACTCCTCTTGTAGCAGTCTGACCCAGATCTACACTGTTTGCAAATGCCAGTACCCTCCCCCCCCCGCATTTTAAGGGTTAAATATATCTGGAGTAGCAGGGTGAAATTAACTCATTCCCTCCTAGACTATTTCTTAGATCCAACCTCTTTGAATTAATCATAATTATGTAGTTTTGAAACCATTGTGATAAATAGAGCATGTGCTCATTTGGAGTAAATGCTGTATTTATCACAATGATTCTAAGTGTGACTTTTACAGAGGCGCCAAAATGCGTCACTAGGAGGGAATGTGTTAAGGGAACCATTCTCTAGCTGCTGTCTTTCTGTCTGTATTATATCTGTCTAACTCTGTCTGTCCATGTGATATTGGTTTTGTTACACTTCTGGCGGAAAGGGGCAGGCAAACATGTTTCTTCGAATAATATTGTTACTTACTTTTGAACATTCTTTTTACTTACAATTAGTTTTTTAACTTTGACTGGCACCAAGGCGCAAAGAAGATTTATTTGAATAATGTTGTATCCTTTATTAAAACTTTTACTGAACTCTTGTCGATACTGTACATAATAACAAGGTCCATAGGTGTCATCTTTGACAAGTAGGAGTCCCTTCCCTTCTGACGACTGTCCAATAGTCTGTAGCACCGTTTCGTGCTTTCACTTTACCCTTCACGCCATATACGTATATGCTACCTTTCAATGCCCCTTTAAACATATAAGATCCAGATCAGACGACTCCTCCAGGGGTTGTCTGTTAAGAGTTCCCTCTGTAAACTTATGACTCTGGTTGTACAGTTTCTACCATGCCCAATCAAGAGTTCATACGATAAAATGTTAAACTAGCAGCTAATTATCATTGATTATGTCATTATGTCTTACATGAATGTTCAAAGGTTAATGGTATTATTACAATGCTCCCTCTCTACAACGACACCCTTTGGGAAATGAAGATTATATGTGCTGTTCAGAGGGAGTTGTTATAGGGAGTGAAAATCAAACATATTTAGCTTGTTTGCAGATCCCCAGATAAGGTGTATTTCGAGAACTAAAACCGTTATGCCTCTATCAAACCCTATGTTGTGACCACTATTTAGAAAGTGACGATTCTAAAGAGTGGTCACAACATAGGGTTTAATGGAGGCATAAAGAAAATACGATGGAAAAAGTTGTTTCTGGAGCCTTGTTGTTTCGGAAACAGTGACATGCGTTGTTGTACGGAGGGAATCGTTATTGAGAGGGCCGTTGTAGGGAGGGAGCACTGTACCATTAAACTGCAATCTTCCAATTACTTAGAAACTGGAACACATCTAGGACCCAAGGTTATAAAACTTCTGAGTCTGAGATCATTCTCGCGTATCGGATTGGTCCGTCAGATGCTTTCTCAAGCAGAAAGTTTTATAACTTCGGGCCAGAGAGAGAAAAAAGAACAAGACACAGTGCACAAGATCAGGAATATCGCTTTGGCATTACTACTTTGCGAAATGCTTCAGACGTAATCCTCCACTAGAAATGTATAGCCCCTTTCGGCGCCAAATTTCTAATTGCATTTATAAGATATTGGTGGTAAAAGGGTTAAAATATGACAACAAGCTTCGGAAATAGTTTTCCATACGAGACTTTAGTAAAGTAAAACACATAGATTATCATCAATACTTCCAATAGACTTTTAATTTTCGATGGTCTGCTGACCCCGGTCGGTGGTTTACGGCTATGATAACCTCTTGTTTATTGAAATGGAAGGTACACCATAGAAACGAAAATATTGATTTAGTTGTTTTAACCCTTTTACCGCCGCAGTCGCATAAATGCACCAGGACAAATTGTGCAGTCCCAGATCAGACGACACCTTTTCAAGGCGGCGTCTGATCAGGGACTTCACTATTTGTCCCAATCTCTATTTCTATATATTATATGCTTTATTCCTTTGAAATTTGCATTTGCATACCTTTTATTATTTCCTTATTATACTGAATGGTTTAACAAACTTGGATTGCAGACGACAATTAGAAAGTTGGTACCGAAAGGGTTAAACAAAAAACATCAAACACACTAAGAGCATTTCGACAAGAACAAAAAAGGAGACAAACGATGATAAATGCCATAAAGGTAAACTTGATAAATTGACAGCTGCCATCTGAACACAAGAAAAGTGTCATCTGAACGTAAAACATGTCATCTGAACATAAAACGTGCCATATGAACATAAAACGTGCCATATGAACATATAAACGTGTCATCTGACCGTAACCCCCCCCCCCCGTGTAATCTTAACATAAAATGTGTCATCTGAACGTAAAACGTGCCATATCAACAGCAGAGTAACAAGGTAAAGCCTTATTTCATGAACAAATATTCATTCGATTTGGATATTGACAATATGGAATAAAGTTTTGATTTGTCTTGACAGTGGACACCTGTAACATATAAGCAAACAGAACAGGAACCGGGTTTACTAAAGATCTACTGATTTAATCCTTTAGGCGCCAAATTTAAAATTGTCATCTGTAATCCAATTTTGTAAAATCATTTGGTAAAATAAGGAAAATAAGATAAATAAATGCAAATTTCAAAGGAATAAAGCGCAGATATGGAAACCGAGTTTGAGACAAAGACTGAAGTCCCTGATCAGACGCCGCCTTTTTAAGGCGGCGTCTGATCTGGGACTGCACTAATTGCCGTGGTGCATTTTTGCGGCCTTGGCGGTGGAGGGTTAAATTATCGTAAGTTCCAACAGTCGTCGGTTTTGCTTATCGTATGTTAGAAGTAACGATGATTCATGCCGTACGTTGTATGCCGTTATTGCTGTGCGAAAAGTTGGGCTATCTCAATAGTAGCGATTGTCGTAATAGTAAGACTTACGAAAACCTTGGTCGTTCAATCTTTTGTAAAACCATAGACGTGTTATGTGTTTACAAATGTGTGAAGTTGGGATTATGGAGTACAGTAACATCCCTCTAAACCGAAATTCTAGTAGAGAAGAATTTAGATACTTTTAGACAGATGCCTGCTTAATGCAGTGTGAAAGTCATGCAGAAAGCTCTTAGAGGAGCTTTCTGCATGACTTCCATCCTGCATTAAGCTGCCACCTGTCTAAAAGATCGAAATTTATACTAAATTTAACATCCGGTTTAGAGGAGTTCTACTGTAAATGATTAAAACGGTAGGATTGTAAATGGATGAAATCATATACTGTCAGAATCGGAGAAGATATGCTGTATCAGACACGTTTGGCAGTGTTAAACCCTTTTCCCCAAACGAACACATTTTTAATTTTTTTTTCAGTGGGAGCCGCATGACCACGGTTCCGGCTGTTGCATTGTATAACTATAAACAATCTGACTATAGTTTCTACTAATACCAAAGCGTCATGTGTAATATGCCAGTATAATAATTCAGCCAATAAATATTTGCGATGTCATTATTTTTCTACATGAATATGCAATAGGGAAAGGAATTAACAATGGTATATTAATGATCCACACATGGCCTTTCACGTTGTTGTTCTGTTTCACGTTTTGGCTCTGATCAACATTGGCTCTCAGTAGGATTTTATCAAGGTCGAAATTTCATTTGCACGAAGAGAATTTATTATGTTTAGGTATATATATTTATTCTTAGTAGGCATTGTGTCGCGCTCTCTGACATGCATTTTTATCATGGATAGCTTCAATACAGTTGAACTTCGATATCTCGAACTTCAAAGGACCATACAAATGAATTCGAGATAACAGGGGTTCGAGTTATCTCATTTCTAATCTGGACAATTTCTCGATCATGCCTAATGGACAATTTCTCAATGCATGTATTAACGCTTTTGTTAATGCATGTATGTAGGAGCTTTCAGTATTACTTTAGACATACATTAAGCTGTTACATTTGTTTCTAGATATGTATAGTGATACATGTTAGAACAATTCCCTATTGTAAATGTTGGAAGGACCGAAATGTTAGTTCGAGTTATCACGAAGTTCAAGTTATCCGAGGTTTGTTTTGCAGTATCCCTTGTATCACCTTTGCTAACAGAGTGGACCCAGATGAGAGGTCCCTGTAGGAACCGTCACATCAAGGTCTAATCTGTTTGCTTATGAAAACAACATACATGTGTATCTATTTATAGAATACGCTCATAGTAAAACTTCCCTTGCTCACATTTGCAATTAATCAATATCCGTAGTCAGTATTTTTACATTGAACAGAATTTTAGTAGAGATCAAAGTACTGAAAGTACTGAGGATGGGTTCAACGTAGATCAAATTTAATATTTGGTTGGGTGTTACATGCAGCTTTGAACAACTGGACAGAAACTGCAGAATCATTTCTATATTATACCATAAGCAAACAGAGCAGACTATGATCAGACGCCAGACGGCTCCTGCAGGAGCTCTCAGGTCTGAGTCTACACTGTTTGCAATATGCATAGAAAGGCGTATTAATTAATGGTCGAAGAAAGAGTTAAAGATGCAGCTTCATGGGATGCAGAAGCACACAAACAACCAAGTCTTCATCTCTACTAGTTCAAGTTTTATTGGCAAATTTAGATTTATGGAGAAAATACCTTTGCCCTTGACTATACTACTGGATATTTATGGCCAAAATAGTTATAATGAAATATAGGAGGTGAAACTTAGCCATTTTAGAAACTAAATAAACGTCTGATCTGGATCTACTAGGCTTGTCAGTGCATGAAATGTCTTTTATATGAGGGCATGGGTTAATCCACCCAGCTTTATGAGATGCATGAGCACGTAAAATATGAAATATTTGGTCTCTACTGGTTCAAAACGAATAGCCAATGTTACGGCTGCAGTTAAAGTTACAGGGAAATGACACTCGACCTTTGACCAGGACCAGGTACCACTTAAAAGATGCAGTGTTATCAGATGCATATGCATGCCGAATGCCAAATATAAAGTCTCTATCTGTACCAAAGTCAAAAGTAATTGCCAACATTAAATTTATGAGAAAATTACCTTTGACACATAACTGACCTTAACCAAATCCATTTGATCAGGGAGGGTCTGCTATGTTTGCATATGGAATTACAATGGGTCAGACTCTACTGGTTTACCAATACCAAACAATCCTGTGTATATGTGCCATTATAACCAAATCAGCTAATAAATATTCATGTCATTATTTCAAACATGACTTTTAAACAGGGATATTATTAATATTAATTTCATGGTTAGCTGTAAACCTAAGTGACTATGGCTGATACAGGTGGTATATTAAACTACTTAAATGTGACATTTAGTTTTGAAAAAAAATAAGGTTAAGCGGATTGGTTTTAATGTTCCCATACTAGCAAAGTTAAAAGAAATCATTTGACATAATTCTACCAAACTATTTTAATTTTGTAGCATTGATTACAAATTTCATGAATATACTTTTAACAATAAAAAGTTATTATATTTTAGTTCACCAAGGTCAAAATATTTAAAAACCAAAGAGTTGTATGACAGCCATTTTAACCAAACTTTAAATGTCATAACTTTTTTTAATTTTCAGAACGTTTTGAAAAGGAAATCTGTTCTGAACGCCCTTGTTTAGATTTTTCATCCTGGAATAAAATAATAAAACCTGGAGGGCACTAAGTACTTGTGAATAAACAAAAACATATGGGTGTAGAGAAGAGTTTAAGTGTACAAATAACAAAACTACATGCATGTTCTTTGAATAATAAGAGTTGCCCAGTATATCCCTTTCATATAAAATTAAATACTTTTCACATCTCCATAAGAGCCGTCTGATCAGGGTCTGCTCTGAAAATACTTATGACAAACTATATATATTTATACAGTAGAAACGGCGATTCAGGACATCCCTCAATTCTCCTAGGACAAATTGCGATCGCAATCTCTCCTAGGACAAACTCTGATCCCAATTCATCTTAAGGAAAATCGACGATTCTATTCTACTAGTACATGTTCTGATCACAGTCTGTCAAAGGACAAACTGTAATTCTATCATGGAAAATCAGAATTCTACTGGAAAGTATTATTATAACTTTTAGATATGACACTTTAATTCTTCTAGGAAAATATACAATTCTGCTAGAAGTATTTATAATTAGTGTTTTATATGACACTTAAACTCTACAAAGAAAATCTACAATTCTACTTGAAGAATATATTATTTTAAGATAAAAAGTCTATAATCAAAATATGACAAACAAAAACATGATTATGAAATATTTAAAAAGAGAGGATTGGAGTTTGTCCTAGGAGAGACTGCTATCGCAATGTGTCCAAGGAGAATCAGTGATTGTCCTGAATGGCAATTTTCACTGTAACATATATATGATACTACAGTTTCTGCCATGGCCAAAACTTGCTGTAATAATTATTCTAATTAACCCTTTCCCTCCTGTAAAGTGTTTTTGGAAACAGAGTAGACTCAGATCAGACGGCTCCTGAAGGAGCTGTCGGATCAGGATCGGCTCTGTTTGCTCATGGAAAAGTGTTAACCCTTTCCCTTATGTAAGCACATTTTGGCACATCTGCAAACAAAATAGATCCAGATCAGATGACTCCTATTGGAGCCGTTTGCTTTATGTCTTACATCAATAATCATGGAGTAAAGTGTTATATTCACCAGGAAAAGGGTGAATAACTACCAGCGATACCAGAGTTGATTTTCAACTTGTTAAAATTCAATCATGTACACGTTCATCATTCACATGTACATATTTTATCGATGAATCAAGCATATTACACAACGCAGGGATTACATAAATCATTTGATTTGACTTTGATGATGCTCTTATGGACATTTTCATGTTAACAAGTCTATGATTTCATGTGCATGATGGCCCTCTCAACATGTATGCAATTTGCTGATATTCTCCTATATTCTATCACGTCTTCCTCAAACTCATGGGTATGTCCTTTCATGAATGCTGGTATGTTTAATTTCACTCTTCTGATACAAAGCTCTTCACTGATAGTAAATCAGCAAACTGTCATTATCTTGTCACCTAGCAAGAGTTTATCCAAAACATTACATACAATGTGTTGTGGTGTAATTGCCATTGGCTCGTCCACCAAATAGTGGTGAAATGTTCGAAATAAAACCATTTGAAGTAATTGCTATGAGAAATGTGTTTGTGTTATGGTCATAGATGCATGTGCTCCATGTTTGTGCACATACTTTCACTCATTATTTTAAAACATAAATCAAGAAATTCTACTCTTAATCTAACAAGTACAGCAAATACCTGAATCTCGACACTCAGTTTATAGGGCCATTTTTCTCGATATTTAGACAGAGTTGTGAGCATTGCGAGAAACACAGTCAAACTATAGGCAAGTACAAAATCTTGATTCGGTGTCACTTGCCACATTTCAGCACCAAACTCTGATGAACATTTACATTTCTAGTCCTTCTACTGTAGTAATAACTGTGGTCCAAGGCAAACAGCATCTACCGTGAAAGAGTGCTTCCATCAACTAAAGTGGGCTTGTTACCAGCACCTGCTATATCAGGTTATTCCATAGGCTGAATAGTAAGAGGGTTGCTGAAAGCAAGGAAATAAATTTTAATAATTCTTTTAGAGAAAAAACAATATTGATGTTTGTACAATTACATTTTTTATGAGTATGAGGAGTTTCTATGTATATGACGATAAAAACATTTTTAACCCATTCACTCATTTTGACTCCTTTTGATGCCTCTGTAAAAGTTAATGGGCGCAAACGCTCTATTTATCACAATGCTTTCAAAACAACACAATTCAAAAATGTTACTTTTCTCTAGTAAAATGCTCCTTTTGGGTAGATATTTTAAATTTGAGGCTGGGTCTGAAAATAGTCTATGAGGGAATGGTTAATAAGGGGAAATAAATAATTAAATACAAACATGTTTATCTAACAAACCACATTTAGAGATATTTGGTTAGATACATGTTTAGAAGATTATAATAGTTTGACCATGTTAATCAAAACTGTTCAACATAATTACTCATTGTAGCTATGTATTCCAGAGCTTTATATTTAGCTATTATTTTGTTTTTAATGATAATTTTTATATTATTGAGAGTTTTCCTTTTCTTTTTGGGTCACGTTGCATCGTGCTTTGTCTCAACTCTCTAGTAAAATAGTCATGTCAGCCACTGCATAGGAATTATTGAAATCGAACAGGTATATCTTCCTATTCATAGAAATATTATATTTTCCTAATTTCCAACACTGCTGAACGTTTGTCAGCCACTAGTTGTGTTTCTGGACATGACCAAAGCATATCTTGTATCTTGAATTGTTCCTACTTCACCAAAGTCTCTGCAATTAGGAAAATTTGAGATATTGATGTTAAAAAAATACTTTTGGGTTGAAAGAATTCTATGGTGTGCTCGATACTGAAATCATCTTATTTCTGTACTGGTGTTGTACTTATACAGCATTATAATTTTCCAGTCTTCATTTTAAATCTCAAAAGTAGATTCCAACTTGTCACTGCAGTACCGGTAGGGTTTTCGTTATTGTTTTAATAGTATGTTACATAGAAAATGACCAGTGCTGAACCTTTTGAAGTTACTTAGATTCTCGTCTGATTCAATACTGTTTGCAAAATTATAAATACCAGTTCGGTTTCTTAGCAGACAAAGGGTTAACAAAATAATTATTCTAAATCTATTTGAGTTGTACCACTGGAAATTTGATTATATAGTGTGTTGTACTTTCTAATTGGTGGAGGCTATGCTTTTTGTATACACTAGTAGGTTTCCATGTCCAAACATTCGGAGATGTAATGGTCCTAAGGGGCAAATCTGTCTCGGAGTTGGGTTCAGAGAATATGTAGATACTTTTTCATAGTATTACTTCTCTTCTACTATAGAAGTTGAATAAAACCGGATACAAATGCTATATGTCTCTTAATAAGACATACATGATGTTAATCCTTTAAGGTTTACCTGTTCAACATTGATTAAAGAGTTATTAAGCGCAATTTTCATATTAATCAACACCAGAAGTTGTATACACATATACATACAATGCACATAATGCTTACAACCCATTTCCCTACATAATATATTTGTTCAGCTAAATAGTATCGCTATCCAAATTCTGCTAAATTCTTTAAAAGGAGCCTCCTTTTTAGAAACGGGGATTTTGTACGGAAATCAGCGGACATCCTTGGCTAAGTTTCGAATGACTCTGGTTCTATTTCTGAACAACGATTTGAATATTAAATAGGTTGGTACCATATGTACAATGGCTGACACTGGTTGTTAGCCTATATAATACATATATGTCGAATGATTGCATCCGGTATGTAAAACAAGTCCTTTTCAAATACAAAGTGATGAATAAATCAATTCGGTATTCATACATATAGTTTGAATTATCCGAATTTCCTGAATGTCCGGATGCATGCAGCTGTAATTAAAACTCAAAATTTTCAGACCTAGAATTTCACTTACCACAGCTGGAGAAACCGACTTGTGGTCTTTGCCGTCGATATATGATTGATCCACAGCAATCAAATTTCTTCATTGTGAGGACTGACGTACATTTCATAAGGACAGTCTTTATACAGAAGTTATTTACTGCTTTACCATTGATAACGTTTCTTCTGAATGTAGCTACTACATTACAGGACCGGTTACGGCAAAAATGCACCAGGACGGAGTGCACCGGGAATGCAGTTAATGCAGTGAAAGGCAGCACATTGTTTCCCAGAACTAGACTTTCGTATGGCATGATGACTTAATACTACTTTTTCATTTATTAGTCTTTACAAAATCCTGAAATAGTGTAAATCCACGCAATCCAAAATCATCTACTCGGCAAAACTTAGCAATCGACAGTGATCTCCCCTAATCGCTACTGAAGAGTAAAACACGCATGCGCATTATCCGTCAAAACTGAAAGAAGTTCATGCTGAGCCGCGGTGTAGCGATATAAATATAGTTTTGTGTTTACTGTTTTATCAAGATTCTATTCATACACAATCAGTCACGATTTACATGATCAGTCGCGCTACCGACTTGAGATTTCTGCAAGGCAGGACCGACATATTCAATTATGTGATATAAAAATGCACTATTTTGAGGCGCGGTTAATTACTACTGTGCGATTAAATATGTGGGAAATCCACAGGTGTTCCGCTCATAAAATGTGTCTGGAATGATTTAAAATATATCCTAATTGACGTTTTGTAACGTTTGGACCCGATAAATAAAGTTTGGGGCGTTTTGAGACAAAGCTGAAATTTCGTATATTCTTTGTTAGAGAATATACAGAGAATATACGAAATTTCAGCTTTGTTTCATGAGACAAATCCTGTGTGGAAATCCAAGAATAGCTATAGATAGGCCCAACTACGCTGACCCCATCAAAAATTAAGGAACGGCAGCTGGCAGGGTGAAAGTAATGCAGAATGATCCCAGGGGAGCTTTTTGCATAAATTTCATCATGCATTCAGCTGCAACCTGTCTCTAAGACCGATATTTATACTATAGTTACGTCCGCTTCAGATGGGATTTTCTGTACTGGCCACACATAACAACACTTATTACTGGTCTTTCAGATAGGTTTTAGCTAATTGTAGGACACACATATTATTTAGAGTGATCCGTGAGGATCTTTCTGAATCGCTTAAGCGACCACCTGCTATTATAGCCTGCCATGTTTATTCGTCGAATGGTCGCCGTAGACCTGCGCCACTGTGCCGACAAAGACCAGTTAACTACTCTTGTGCATATCGGCCCACAGCATGTCACACGTTACGGACTACTTTCCTCAATGCGTGGCGCCATTTTATGTTATTTGCAGTTGGCCAATTTGTCGTAGGAATAAACAGGTATGCTTGCACTACTGGCATTGAACAGTGCCATTTTTAAAGTGACTGTACATTTGCTAAATGCATGTTTATTTACATTAAAGCTTATTGTTCATTGCACTATAAGCATTTTGCATTTCGCATTTGTCCTTTACATCTTTTATTTGGAATATTCCGGTTCTTTCCCTAGGATTTCCACAATTGGCAAAAGGCATTTCGCTTTTTGCATTTAGCATTTAGCAAATAGCATGGCAGAATGGCGTTCCGTAATTACGACATCACAAGCATGGCTAATCCGGTGAAACAACTCCGCGAAAAAGAATGTCTACTATGTAAGAGCTCTCCTATATGTACTGAAATAATTCGCCCGGTACTCACGCATACATGTAATCGGGGTTTACGGAAGATTTCCAGTGATTAACATACGCGTTTTTGCTGGTTTTCGTAATAATACACTTTATAACGATTGTGTGTCGGTCGTAATACGTTCCCCTGTGCTTCGTGTTTCGTATTTATGTTCTAGTCTTTCGGGATAATACATTGCAATGCTTTTATCTATGAAAAAATACCGCTTAACCCTTCCTGTAAGAAATAATAACATTATGAATATTTCTTATGAAAATTCAACTGTGTGGTATTGGTCATTATGATTGATTTAAACTGTTCAATTTCACACACCAAAATTTTGAAAGCGTACCTTGTTTGGGAGCTTTCGTCCGTGTACTACTTACTTTGTCAACCAACTGACTTTATTGGGACTGGACACCGCTCGAGGCTTTAATGTCGTGCCTCAGATGTGTGGTAAGTTGTATCGGCCCCCGTCTCTGTTGAGCGCCGGGTTGTGTGCTCTGATATAGATTGACTCCTTGATCCCCTTTCAAAGTCTGTAGCGCGCGCGTGTGTGTGTGTGTGTGACATGCTGTCGATGTTTTGGTGGTGGATGCGTCTTGTGTGTGGCTTTGTCCGCTTGACCTTTTCGTTTAGAGGGATTTTACTGTAGAGCTAATTATTGGTTTGGTTTTTATCGGGTTTAACGTCGTTTTAACTGTATTTCAGTCATACCACGAATCAAGCTAATTGCAGGTGGAGGAAGATCCCTATGGCGTACGAAACGGTTCATAACTTTCCAAAAGCGCATCATGCGGTTTAGAAAGCGCATGATGCGGTTTGTAAAGCGCATCATGCGGTTTAGAAAGCGCATCATGCGGTTTAATAGTTTTGGACCTTTCGTACGCGATAGTCACAGCATTTCAAAGCGCATCTTGCGGTTCAGCTCATAGATAATACAAACCTTTACCACGTTGGCTAGGTATGGCTACCTGGACTACATAGATAATACAAAGCTTTACCAAACTGGCTTGGTATGGCTACCTTGACTACATAGATAATACAAAGCTTTACCATGTTGGCTAGGTATGGCTACCTGGACTACATAGATAATACAAAGCTTTACCAAGCTGGCTAGGTATGCCTACCTGGCCTACATAGATAATACAAAGCTTTACCAAGCTGGCTTGGTATGGCTACCTGGACTACATAGATAATACAAACCTTTACCACGTTGGCTAGGTATGGCTACCTGGACTACATAGATAATACAAAGCTTTACCAAACTGGCTTGGTATGGCTACCTTGACTACATAGATAATACAAAACTTTACCACGTTGGCTAGGTATGGCTACCTGGACTACATATATAATACAAAGCTTTACCAAGCTGGCTAGGTAGGCCTACCTGGACTACATAGACAATTCAAACCTTTACCACGGACTACATAGATAATACAAACCTTAACTAAACTGGCTTGGTATGGCTACCTGGACTACATAGATAATACCAACCTTTCTCTGAAAGGCATGAGTAATAGAACTGATATGTATCACATGACAAACATGTCAAAGAAAGAGATACAGTTGTTACTCTATCATTTTAGTATGTGTGACCATACGTTCTGAGAGCCTTACGAAAACATGAGGTAACTACAATTATACATATACATGAATAACCAATTGAAAAGAAACTTTTATATTCTGGAAGCTTTTTGTCTTTTTTTTTAAGAAAATCAATAGTATGATCTTCAATAGTATAATCAAAGGATGTAACAGTTTAGATCGTAATTAGCAGCTCTGTGTCTCATCAAGATAGAAATACTTGAAATATTCGTCACACATTCGAACCGTATATCGTGGTTACCCATTTTCTCCACAATGCGTTTTTAAATGCCTTGGCAAATATAATAAATTACTACTGTAACAGCCGTCGGATCAGGGTTTGCTCTATTTGCTAATGAATTTACAGTAAAACCCCTCTAAACCGCAATTCTGATAAAGAAGAATTTAGATACTTGTATGCAGTTGGCTGCAGAGTGAAAGTATTGCAGAAAACTCTTCTGTACGGCTTTCACCCTGCATTAAAGTTGTAAGCTGTCTCCTAGACCGATATTTATACTAACTTTAATGTCCGGTTTAGAGAAGTTTACTGTATATAGATCAGAATATATTTTTTCTCCCATGGCAACACTTCTCTGTGTTAGATCTAATACCATTTTAGAAAAGCGTCTTATCTAAAGTTACATGTACGAAGTCATTATGTCTTATCTTAACCTTTAGCCTGCTCGGGAAATTGTTTTTACAGAATGTTTCACCTACTACATTTTCAGAATTCAATCTATAATCAATTTGTCTACCAAAATGCAATCAAAGTGTCAAACAATCTTTATCCTGATGAGACGCCGAGTTACGTCTCATCAGGATCCAAACTGTCTGCAATCGTATTCACTCATTCGCCCATAGCAGGCTAAAGCGTTAACCCTTTCAGCGCTAAATTTCTAATTGTCGTCTGCAATCCAAGTTTGTTAAATCATTCAGTAAAATAAGGAAATGAGATAAATAAATGCAAATTTTAATGGAATAAAGCACATATATAGAAATAGAAATTGAGACAAATAGTGAAGTCCTTGGTCAAGACGCCACCTTGAAAAGGCGGCGTCTGATATGGGACTGCACTTTTTGTCGTGGTGCATTTATGCGACTGCGACGGTGAAAGGGTTAAAACGAAATTTGTTTTAAGTAACCAATCATTGTTACACAGTAGATCACATCACTGCCGTCAATAAAAAAAACCCTCCACAACGACCGTTCAGAAATAATCTAATTTGATCCGATAGAAGTCACGTGTAGCTTAATGCAGGACGAAATGTATGCATAAAGTTTCTGTAAAAGTTGTCTGCATTACTTGTGTTTTGTATTAAGTAACCATCGCCCGTTTTTTACTCTTTCAAACTATTTCGCCCGTTTATCGATCCAGAGTCACTCCGCATCGGGACCAATACTGATAGTGATTAAAAGTTGGAAAAGAAAACGTCATTTTGAAACCGGTTGCAGACGATATTCATAGCAAATGGAATTTATTTGACTCCGAAAAGGTTAAAGACAAATATATACAGTGAACCCTCGATACAACGGAGGTGTTTGTTTCAGAAATTTTGATGTTATAACGAAGTTGCCGTTACAACGAGTTTGAATATGAAAGTAACAATATGGCAAGTTTTAAAGTAGTACTAACAGGAGAACGCTTAATGCAGAACACTTCTTGTGATCCGCATTAAGCGATCACTCTTGTTCTATTTATTCAGTGGTTGTTTCAAAGACTTAACGGTAACTGTGTTCAATGCATGCTGCCGGTATAACGACGGTGTTATTGTAACGAATGCCGGTATAATGAGGGTTTACTGTATATTCGTGTAACGGTTGCTATAGCGATATTCTTCTGTACACAAACATTTGTAAACAAGTGTAGATTCAAATCAGTCCTATGACAACCAGCACAGCGTCTGATGTGATCTATCAGATATGAATTAACATAGATATAAAATGCGCCTTTCTATGCTTCCCAAACAGAATAGACCCATATCAGATGGCTCTTATAGGGTTTGCTCTGTTGCTTATGGAATAATATAGATATGTTCATGTGCTCTTATAAAACATTCGTGATGTCATACTTTCTTTCATAAATATTCATAAAGTAAAGGTTTAAACGAACAGTTGAATTGGTCAATATCAGGGTCCATGCTTATGAAACTTTTAGTTGAGTCTGAGATCGTTCTCAAGTTTTTGATTGGTCAGATTTGAGCCTTGGCTCAAATCTGACCAATCAAAAGCTTGAGAACTCAAATCTGACCAATGAAAAGCTTGAGAACAAAACTCAGACTCAACTAAAAGCTTTATAAGCATGGACCCAGGCGTCTTATCGGGCACACTGCTTGGTCGAATATGACACTAGTTCTACAGTAAAACCTCTCCTAACCGGATGTTAAATTTAGTACAAATATCGGTTTTGGATACAGACGACAGCTTAGCGCAGGGTGGACGTCATGCAGCGGAGCTTTCTGTAGGCCATCCGCCCTGCAATAAGCAATCACCTGCCGATAATATCTAAATTCGAAAATGGCACGCGCTTCTAACGAATATGGTACATGAAATGCGATATATTCGTGTCGCTTAAGTTTTTATATGCCTACAAACACGAAAATGTTACACCCACAAAGTGGACACAAAAAGCAAAAAATGCAACGAATTCATCACATTTGTTAATTGTTATGTTATTTTTTTTTTAAATAGACCACGTATATTTCTTAACAATCACGTTAAATTGAAATCTCTTTTATGCCGCAATGTTTGTTTTGCTAATCATCATCATCATCTTCATAATAATAATAATAATCATCATGATGATAATGATGATCATCATCATCATTATCGTCATCACGATCATCATCACGATCATTATCATCACTATTGTATTAATTCAAAACCAGTTATGCAGTTTGTAATTGCCAAGGTCGGTAAAAACTTCAGAGAAATAATTCGATTAACGGATGTCCAAAGGCCAAGGGTCTATATAAGTCCAGCTATTCAACTGAATTATCGAAATCCCACCAGAGTTCGTTTCCTGCGTATGAAGGCATGTAGAAACAGCCATCTCACATTAACCATTAAAAAGATAATAAAAAGACCAAAAATGGGCAAATGCCTGGCTTCATTTGCGTATGAGTGGCACTAAATGGTATGATGTTACGTATTCGCAACAGTGAAATTAAAATGGCAAATAAATGTAGTTAAATGAAACTGTTCAAAATATGTTTAAATCAATTATGACATCGTTATTATATTGAAATAACATGTATGACAATATTGTTAAATTCTTTGAAATTAGTGTTCAGAGTTATATCAGTTTCCTGTTTATTTGCTAGCAAGTGGCGATATGGTATCGGCATTATATATTTGCGGCAGTGATGTTAAAATGGCAAATAAATGTTGTCATATGTAACTGTGCAACTAAGTATAAATAATATCATCGTTATTATATAGAAATTCGTACATGTATAATAATGCTGTTTAATTCGTTGTAATCACTGTTCAGAATATATCAGTTTCTTGTTTATTACAGTTATGAGACATTCGTTTGTTTTCGGAATTAGATACCCCTTTACCCATGAACTGAACGTCACTTTTAGTTATGTAGAAACCACAAGAACGCTAAATAAAATGGTGATGGGTTGAATGTGACGATGTTGAAGTTGTTGATGATGATGGTCGTAATAAGGATGATGTTTTTGGTATTGATGGTGGTCGTGGTGCTGGTTACGACGACGATGAGTACGATGATGATGAAGGTGATGGTTAATGCTAATGGTGAATGATGATGCTGATGCTGAATGATGATAATGATTATGACAAAGATGATAATAATGACAAAGGCGATGATGACGATGATGATGATGGTGGTTGGCATCATGATATGATTCTGGTCGAAATGATGATGATGACGACAACCATGATCTGATTATACTAATTATGATCGTGGTGACGGTGGTGGTTGTTATGGCGATGATGGTGGTGGTTAATGATGGTTTTATATCACAACGTATTTGACATATACGTTATGTTTTACTGTCATATTGAGCAGACGAATATGACACATTTGAGAGGTGTGATTTTTACGGTCGAATATATCACACACATGTTACATATTCGATCGTTGACATATACGGTTCAACAGCCGTCGGATCAGGCTCTTTCTCTGTTTGCTTATGGTATAATATAGATCTGATTCTACAGATGCTGCCTGAACAAAAATGTCATATGTTCGTATGTCATTATAAAAATAATCTTATTAATATTCATTACGTCATTATTTTTTACATGAAAGTGTTAAGGAAACCATGTCCAGATCTTGTTCTGGAGCCCAGCCATATTTCATATTCAGGAGGCACTGCAAATAAAATACTTGCTGGTATAAGACATTGTCTTGGCATAGATGTGACAATCAAACTGTGCAGACCCTGACCAAAGGGTTCCTTCAGATCTGACTCTACAGTTTCTACAATTATAAACAAAAGTATGCGTTCATTACCGCTATACACGTGATGATGCCATACTTTTTAAAGGGGTTCTTCACGAAGAAAGACAGGAAAGCCAACTAAGGTTCATGGCCATACAAGAGGGCCATAAAGGACATATATCACTCATCTGCTTTACTAGGGCAAGTGCTCTATTTGGTATATTTACAAAACTTGAGTGGGCCGTTGAGTTTCACTGAAACCATGGGCTAAATGATTTAGGTTTTGCAAATTTATAACATATATAAAAATCATAATTATAAGGATCCTTACTGCAACGTTTTATTGAATTCCAATTAGTCACAAACATTTATATGCCAAACGAGGACTTCGTGGCGATGACTTGAAAACAAGTTTGTATCTACATATGGCGTAAAAGGAAGGCAGGTCGCTGGTTTTGATCCCATGCACTGCTTTGAAGCGAATGAGATTAGCCGAATTCATCTTCCTGATATCACTCCGCATTATCATGTCATCTCATCATTCATCGGCGTTATATGACCTATTCAGTGTCGCAGTGCCGTAAAACCCAACTGACTCACTCACTCCCTCACATATGGCGTCCGGTAATGGAAGACTGAAACATGTTTCACTCTCTGAACGAGCTGTGAAATTTCTACTTGCAGGAACGAAGTATAACGCCGCCATTTTCAAGCCCCTACCATATGAATATGCATAAAGAATTAACAATAAATAGATGAATTTGCGTGTGTGTATCCGGTTAGCGCCGCATTAACCCTTTTGGCGCGAACTTTCTAATTGTCATCTGCAAACCACTTTTGTTAAATCAGTTGGCTCAATCGGGAAACGAGATAAATAAATGCAAATTTCAAAGGAATAAAGCACATATATAGAAACAGAAGTACAAAAATGAGTCATGCAGGAAACACCACATACAGAACAAAGCCACCCGAACAGCAAATGTACATAACTATTAAAACATCAAGAGACGCACAAAGACAAAACAAACATACAATAGGGGAAGATCGAAGTACCGCCGTGGAACGGTCAGTGACAAAGTCACTGGGTTGTGTGTGTGTGTGTGTGTGTGGGGGGGGGTTAAACCGGGTTTTTTTGGCGCCAAACTCACACTTATTCCATCACCACCCTAAAAGACAAACAGTGTAAATAAACGTATCCCCTCTCCGACTAATCTACAAAAACCGCGCAAGCAAAAACAGTGGTAAAGTACATATTTTTTTTATCTAACGAAAACATTTAAGTTAACAAACTGTATCCACCTATCGCTAGTGTACTCAATGATTGAGCTGCAAACAGAGTAACTGTAGAAACGTAATAAAGGGTACGGCAAAAACGAAATAGTACAGATATCCGACGTTCTCCTTCCGTTTCTTGATTTAAGAGGTCGCCTTCATAGAGTACTAATATTCTGAAAATGGGTGATCGCTCGAAAGCAAAAGTAGAAATGCAAAAAGAGAAAATTGCAGACTCGGTTTTATTGAGTCTGTATATGAGTAGTAATTAAAAGTGCAACACTACTCACGCCCCCTAGCACCGGCTTAAGCAGTATTCAATTTTCAAAACTAATAACATGAAAACTAATGATCCCGAAGGACCAGAAAATATAACAACACTGATAATGACTAAACCTTTTTTGTCGGCGTACATGCAAAGAGGCCAGCCTGATTGCCAACTGTAAAAGTGTTGACAACCAAACATGCAGTATGTTGAATGAATTTTTTAACATATTTGATGAACAAAGTGAAAAAATGGGTATGTCCAATAATTTTACGAAGTTTGTAAATCACATCACCATAAAGTTCAGGATGTGAAAAACCGTGTCACAGAAGCGCCTTGAGATTACATTGGTACTTGCCAATAGGTGAGATATTTCGAAAGTAAAAATTAGAGAAAGTCTTTCTTAGTTTATGGTATCTATACCCTTGCTTGAGCAGCTTTTCAGTTAAAATGAGATTTCGACTGTTAAACTCGTCAATAGATGAACAAGCTCTAGCAAAACGAATAAGCTGAGATATTTAAACCCCGTAGGATTGGGCACGGGGAACATCTCCGTAAAGATGAGGGAAATTTACAATATTAAAATAAAAATAATCTCTTTTGTCATATATTTTAGAAGAAATTATTCTATTATCAATGTTAAGGTCTAGATCAAGAAACGCTGCATAATTGTCGGACGGGTTAGCTTTATTCAATTTGAGTTCTTTAGGATAAATTGTAGGAATCAGATCATCAAAGAAAGGGTTATCTAAGTTAACAATATCATCCAAATAGCGAGAAGTTTCATTGAAGGCTTTTATAACATCTTCCTGTGATTCTGGATTCAAACGTAACATGAAATCTCTCTCATAGCAGTACAAAAACAAATCTGCGACAAGTGGTGCACAATTCGCACCCATAGGAATACCAATTACCTGACGGTATACAGCATTCCCATAACGTACACATATGTTATCCTAAAGAAAGGTTAGCGATTCGCAAACTTTTGAGAAAGTCCAATTAGTGTAATATTTCATTTGCTCGTCAGTATAGAAAGCATAAATACTTGAATTGCTCTAATCTAATATTTCGACCACTAAGGGCCTTTGTCAAAGATTATCATGTCAAAATACACGTCACATTTTTGTTACATGCATTCAGCCATACAATCAAAGAGAATAATGTTGATCCAGCGTCGTCATGGTGACATTGTTTTTTCGTATATGCGTAAGAGAATCGGACTATATTAGAGAAAGAAATAAACTCAAGGGTCAGTTAAGGAAGAGAGGATATAGTGGCAGGATGATAGAAAATCAGTTGGTAAGGGTGGATAAACTTGACAGATCTGCCACATTAGTAAAGAAACAAACAGTTAGATCTAATAGGAAAATGAATAGGGTCCCTTTAGTTTTGACGTATTCAAATCTGCTACCGAATAAACATTACATTGTTAAAAAAACGTTCAAAAGTTTTGCATCAATCAGACCGGCTTAAAGAAGTATTCCAACAACTGCCAATCGTAGCATTCAGGCGTGATAAAAATCTATGTGACACACTGGTGCATTCAAAAACTAACAGGATTGTTAGACCAAGCAATACAGTCTGTTCAAAGGGTTCTCTGTTCTACTTTTGCTTTCGAGGGATCACCCATTTTCAGAATACTTGTGCTACTTGCAGTATTCTTAAAATGTCAAGTATAAGTGACACAAATAGCCAATCAGTTTACAATGTGTCTACCAATATTAACTGTAGAGAAAGAAATGTAGTATATGCAATTAAATGCAATAAATGCGATATAATGGTGTATGTCAGTGAAACTGAGAGAGAAATTCGGGAGAGAATGAAAGAACATTTGAGTGATGTGAGGCATGAGAGAGAGAAGCCAATAAACAGACATTTTGGAATCGGTGGTCATAGCAGTGATGATGTGAGATTTGTAGTTTTGAAACGGATGTTCCATGCATGTAGAACTGAAAGACAGATCCATGAAACTGATTGGATATGGAGGCTGAGAATGTACAGACTATTTGGCTGTAACATCAGAGGATAATGCGATAATGCATGCATGACGTCGTTGCACCCATGACGTCATTTTATGACGTCATTTTGATGACGTCATGACAATTTAAAAAACAACCCAATGTCACCATGACGACGCTGGATCAACATTATTCTCTTTGATTTTATGGCTGAATGCATGTAACAAAAATGTGACGTGTATTTTGACATGATAATCTTTGACAAAGGCCCTTAGTGGTCGAAATATTAGATCAGAGCAATTTAAGTATTTATGTATTATATTAATTCCCTATTTTGGAATATTTTCTTCATCTAGTATAGAAAGCTTTTTCAGAATTACATGCCAGTAATGATGTTTTCCCGGGCAAATATTTTCTGGATTAAGTTAGAAAGTTATCTTTTATTAAGATATGAAGAAGAATTGTTTACAAAGTAGTCAAATCGCACGTGCTTACAGTGGATGCAAGATACCTTTTGTTTGTTTAAGACTTCTCGAGAGTTCTTAATAGACCAGGATATATTTATTCCAGAATTTTCATAAGTCTTATCACAGTAGAATTTTACATGTTCTTTTACCTTCGTTAAACAAGAAGTCAAAAGTATAGACAATTTAGTAGTTGTACATGATCTAGAATTTGCAATGAAACGCGCTTTATATGGTTGTTATGTAGTTTTGGTAACCAATACATTGTACGAAGTTTATGTTGTGTAATTTTAATACCGGTTCCAAGTTGGGATCTTTATTCAAAAGAGATCGTAGACGTTTATCTTTAATTATCTCAAAATTACCAGTAATCACATGACCAGCCGGAGAATAGCAAACTTTTGAGGTGGCGCAATCTCAATTATCAGAAATATTATCATTAATATTAAGGTCGGCCACAATTTTATTATAGTTGAAAATTGTATTTCTGATGGGTTTGTTATACTTGTAGCAGATGATAGGTAGTTCTGAATTTTTAAAGTATTTAGGAATAGTGTCAATTAGTTTTTGTCTCTAAAAACACTCTGGAGGTCAATAAAATCAATACCTTTATTACTAAAAGGAATTTTCAAGAAGAATCGTTGGTGTTCAGATAATTTGTCAATGTACGGTCTGAGAACATGTAGAGTAAAGCTTTGTATCAAACTAGCCATTCATATGAGAGGATCTGTTCTAAAAATAGAGTTTGAGACTATAAGTGAAGTCTCTGATCAGACGCCGCCTTGAAAAGGCGGCATCTGATCTGGGACTCCACTATTTGTCGTGGTGCATTTTTGCGACATTGGCGGTTAAAGGGTCAAGTGTTTCAGTGACGTCCAACTAATAACAGGAATACCCTAGATGTTTCTCTGAGCATGGAGCAAATCGCACTCTCTCGTGTAGCGTAGTTCCGCCGACATATAGCAGGCAAACTAGAAGGCTTCCTCACAGCAAACCTCCAAATGCCAAGACCAGGATACGAATAATGCGGTGAAGGGCCAAGTGATTGTCTAATGGCGTATGAATATGGCAATTTTGGCCGTGACACCATCTATATAATTTCAAAAGCTAACAGAAAAAAGAGCAGACTCAGGTCATGCGGCTTCTACAAGAATCGCCATACCTGGATCTACTTTGTTTTCAAATGCGTGAAAAGGCGTGTGTATCAGGTAAAGGATTAATTTTATTGATAGCTGAACACGCATTGTGCATTAATGATTAGTTAAGTGGTGGCTACAACAAAAACATATCTCATGTTACCCAAAATATAGTATGACACTTTACACATGTACACATTGACACCGCATTCGTTTTGTTTGTACGTTTACAGGCGATGTTTTACGGGTCTAACGCTTTAGTTGCTGCATTTTGACCTCTGTAAACTTTGTTGTCTGCTATAATTTTTATTTTTCTTTATCAGTTTTAACTCGGATGAGACGACAAGCTTCTCAACGTCTCATCTCGATCCATAATGTTGGCATGGATACTCACAGACTGGCAGCGAAACAGTTTTACTCTCACGTATTGTCTTCTGAAAAAGTTGTCGTCTGCTTCAATTTTCAGCTTTACATTTTCAGAAAAAACGTCAGGCTGACAAACGCAGAATCAGTAGTAACTGGATGCGGGTTCCTCTAAGACCCTTTCAGTGTAAATCGGAGCTTCCGACAAAGCGGACATTTTTAGTGTTGCGTTTTGATTATTATGCGCCAAACACGCCACTGCAAAATTCTCTTTGTGAAACCATGTGATAAATAGAGCATTTTCGTGGAGCAAATGTCCTATTTATCACAATGGTTTCAAAACTGCACAATTCTGAAAAAATCCTTTTCTCTAATAACTGCTCATTGTTTTGGTAGATTTGTACAAAGACGTTTGATCTAACGTAGCATATGGGGTAATGGGTTAGAGGTATACATATCAATCAAACACAGAACAAACTGTTCCAATCTTCTGATGATACAAGGTTTATTCAAAGATGGACGAGGCGAGTTTTTAATTGAAACATTTGGTTATTTTAAACTTTTACAAATTGTCAGGACTAAATATAAATGGTAACAAAACAAAAATAATAGGGATTTGCAGGAAACAAATTAGTTCCGATACAAGTCAAAAATAGAAATAAATACATTGTACCTCGATTGACCAAATACGTCGGAAGAATGATTGATATGTGAACTTCAGTACGGATACTTATGAGATTAAAAAACCCAAAACAACAAAGAACAATATTCACTTATTTGGACAATTGTTACGATCAAAAGCATTCTAACAACAAAACTACATCATTTGTTTCTAGCCTTAAACAAACCCTACTGAATAAATGTTAAAAAGATTTGACAAGTTATTTTAAAACTAGAATTGGAACTGAACAGAACAGACAAAAATAAATTATCAACTTTAGTAAAATCATGTGTAAATGGCTTATCGAGAATGTCGGAGCTATATTCTTTTTTGTATGATTTAAAAAAGGATCAACACTTTACCTGGTAGAAGCGCCTTTTACGCCTTTGCAAGCAGTGTAGACCCAGATCAGATGACCCCTACACAATATGCTCTGTTTGCCTATTGGATGATCTGATTCTACAGTTTTTACCATGACCCTGTATGCACTATTCATGATAAAATTAAGCTAATTGATATATATGATGTAATCATTTCTTGCACAAATATTCAAGATGTTTAAACCATGATTGAAATAATAAACACCTATCTCGAACATACAGCAACACGTTCTAGTAGGATACCTATCTCGAACATATAGCAACACGTTCTAGTAGGATACCTATCTCGAACATGTACATTGTACCAACACGTTTTAGTAGGACACCTATCTCGAATATACAGCAACGCGTTTTAGTAGGACACCTATCTCGAACATATAGCAACACGTTCTAGTAGGATACCTATCTCGAACATATAGCAACACGTTCTAGTAGGATACCTATCTCGAACATATAGCAACACGTTCTAGTAGGATACCTATCTCGAACATATAGCAACACGTTCTAGTAAGATACCTATCTCGAACATATAGCAACACATTCTAGTAGGATACCTATCTCGAACATATAGCAACATGTTCTAGTAGGATGCCTATCTCGAACATACAGCAACACGTTTTAGTAGGATACGTTGAAACTATTTTACATGTAACCCGCTCCTCTATCAATACGTTCAACGCCTCTGTAAACGTCACATTTCGAAACCATTGTGATAAATAGAGCATTTGCTCCTAAGGAACAAATGCTCTATTTATCACAATAGTTTAAGTAGGATACCTATCTCGAACATATAGCAACACGTTCTAGTAGGATACCTATCTCGAACATGTACATTGTACCAACACGTTTTAGTAGGACACCTATCTCGAATATACAGCAACGCGTTTTAGTAGGACACCTATCTCGAACATATAGCAACACGTTCTAGTAGGATACCTATCTCGAACATATAGCAACACGTTCTAGTAGGATACCTATCTCGAACATATAGCAACACGTTCTAGTAGGATATCTATCTCGAACATATAGCAACACGTTCTAGTAGGATACCTATCTCGAACATATAGCAACACGTTCTAGTAAGATACCTATCTCGAACATATAGCAACACATTCTAGTAGGATACCTATCTCGAACATATAGCAACATGTTCTAGTAGGATGCCTATCTCGAACATACAGCAACACGTTTTAGTAGGATACGTTGAAACTATTTTACATGTAACCCGCTCCTCTATCAATACGTTCAACGCCTCTGTAAACGTCACATTTCGAAACCATTGTGATAAATAGAGCATTTGCTCCTAAGGAACAAATGCTCTATTTATCACAATAGTTTAAGTACTGCAACATTCTAAATTTTGTTTTTTCTCTGGTTAATGCTCCTTTTCGGTAGATATTTTCAAAGAGGTTGGATCTAAACATAGCCTAGGTGGGAATGGGTTGAGAACGTATCAAGCGTCATGAAACTGAGAAAGACATTATCAAGGAGTCATGGCAACATTGTTTTCCTTAATGTGTTATTTGTAGCAGGAATAAGTTGTATAGGAGATATTTTGAATTATCAATATTAATTTTACAGTTCAAATAAAGTACATGCATGCCGTTAAAAACCAATTACTTAACACTTTACCTGTTCAATATCCTTGTAAAATTAACAACACCGTGAATAATTATTAGATGCATTGTGTTTAATACAGCAATTTAAAGTGAAGGTTTTTAATTCGACAAAAACTTAACAGCAGATCTATATCGTGACATAAAGCAAACAGAGCATAATCTGCTCATACGACGGGTCCAGTCAAGGCGCGTAAAATAGTTTTTTTGGGGGGAATGGGGTTTGATATATGGTAGCATTATTTACCGGTAGAACCGCAACCTATAATAAATGTATTACAAAACCTTGTATTCCACTATATGTAGAATTATATTTAAAAGTAGAAATGCTGTGACAAAAAAAGAAAAGTCAACAACTATCATGAAAGAAACCTTTTTGTAACAAAATAACTTCATTTTAGAATTGTACTTTTACTAATTCGAAACAGACTGTCAGTTTGCCGTATTTGTTTGTAATAGACTCATATGAGCTCTTATACTGCTCACTGAACGACTCACTGGCGACCTGTCAACGACTGCTGAACGGTCCCCTAGCGCACGCAGCGTGTGACGAACGTCAAAACGCTGTTCTATTCTTATTCACGCGTTAGTCACACGCTCAACATGCTCGTCTAACGTTGAAAAATTGTTCGTCGCACGCCAGTGGCACGTTGGCATACGCTAATGGTTTTCGGGGGTATCTTACTTGGTCGTTGTTACACGCTTCTCGTGCGTTAGACACACGCTAGTCATGCGTTAGACACACGTTAATCACACGCCAGATGTGTCATCCATATTCTAGATGCTCAAAAATTGAACGATTGGAAAGCTCAGAAAACGTTGACCAGAACGTCATGGTGTGAACAAGCTACACAAGGAACACAATAAAGTATGTCGATAAATTCCGAACGTAGGCCTGCACAATGTACCCTAAACATTTCTAGCAATCCCAAACAGTATTTTAATTCTGCTTGATATTAGATAATGCTGTTTGTGTATAAAGTAATAATAGAATGTAAATGATGTAAATGTAATAGTAAATGAGTGCTCATTACAAACTGTTGTTATGAAACGAGTTTATTATAATAATGTGACAAGATCTGTAGCGAGTGTCATATTTATTATAGTAGACGAGTTTCATAGAAATAATTTGTTACGATCATGAATGTAAGATTCTTTTTATCACATATCTCTCAAAAAGTGCCACAGAAAGTGAAACAGGTTACAGCTGACTGATGTTTGGGCCATTGTTTACAAACAGCGTAGTAATACAACAGACGAGGTACATAGAGTGAATCTGCCATCCATTAGTTACGATTGACTAATGATTAAATATGTCATGAATTGGTTCCGCATATTATTTTCAAGATTCATTATCGGCCTAATTTGACTAAAAATGCAATAGTGCATTTTCACGGTTTACGGCATTATGTTTCGACACTCATACGCCACATGTTATGTGATAAATACTGTTGATTACCGTTAGCTATTCGCGATGTATTCTTTCATGTAAATGCATCTTTATCAGTGCAAATGGAATATTGCAGGTCTACATTACTTGACCTTAAAAGCTATACTTCTATTAACTCATATCCCTCTTTCATCGACCTCACTGGTCTACATTACTTGGCATTTAAAGCTATACTTCTATTAACTCATATACCTCTATCATCGACCTCACTGGTCTACATTACTTGGCATTAAAAGCTATACTTCTATTAATCCATATCCCGCTATCATCGACCTCACTGGTCTACATTACTTGGCATTAAAAGCTATACTTCTATTAACCCATATCCCGCTATCATCGACCTCACTGGTCTACATTACTTGGCATTAAAAGCTATAATTCTATTAACCCATATCCCGCTATCATCGACCTCACTGGTCTACATTACTTGGCATTAAAAGCTATACTTCTATTAACCCATATCCCGCTATCGCCGACCTCACTTGCATTTGCCAAAACTTTAGACCGAGGTGAAATGCCGTTGCCTCATCAGGATCAATTTAACTGTTTGACATTCGGTCTATAGCTTGATCGAGAAAACGACTCTAATAAAATGGGGACATACATGTAATATTATAATCAATTTGAATTAAAATGTTATAGCACTAGTACTTTTTTTTAAAACAAATTGCTATTATGATATCGAAATTACGGTAAACACCTATCGTGTTTGTGACTTTCTGTTTTATTCCATTGTCATTTGAGTAGTAAACAAACTATACAGGAAATGTTTTGTTGGCCACAGAATTTCTCTTTCGTTAGATTGTTTTGGTTTCAAATAGGCTGTGTTCGTCTTTATTATGATATACATGTATAATTATTTTACATTTTTCACGTCTTCACTTCCCCCCGTAACCTTGTCGGTCGTAGAGGCAATCTCTTTCCCTTTTGCCATGTCTTAGATTGTGTTTCATATATTTACAATTTAAATAATAAAGGTGTCGTGTATGGAGAGAGATATTTCTCCGACCTTTACACTCTAAGGACAGGCCTTATTTACGGAATACCGTCCATTTCAAAGCACATATTTAAAACATAAAACACTTTGGATCGTGATGTGAAGTCCAGTTAATGTAGGCAGAGGTGTTGTTACATATTGGACACTGGCATTCAAAGACTTTACGTGATTTATTAACCCTTTCACCGCCAATGTCACATACATGCACTACGACAAATAGTGCAGTCCCAGCTCTGACGCCGTCTTTTGTTCATCCATTGTTACTCCATTTGTTAAATAAATATAGTAATATATCAAGGCTTATGTCAAATGTGTTTAGACAACAGGTTAATTAGATGATGGTTGTGTTATGTTTTTCACTTAGTTAACTTTTTCACCGCCATAGGCGAATCGTGATAACTTTTGCAAACAGTATAGATCCAAATAACTTTTGCAAACAGTATAGATCCAGATAACTTTTGCAAACAGTATAGATCCAGATAACTTTTGCAAATAGTATAGATCCAGATAACTTTTTCAAACAGTATAGATCCAGATAACGTTTGCAAACAGTATAGATCCAGATAAAATAATAATAGATCCAAATAACTTTTGCAAACAGTATAGATCAAGATAACTTTTGCAAATAGTATAGATCCAGATAACTTTTGCAAACAGTATAGATACAGATAACTTTTGCAAACAGTATAGAACAAGATAACTTTTGCAAATAATAATAGATCCAAATAACTTTTGCAAACAGAATAAACCAAGGCAACTTTTGCAAATAGTATAGATCCAGAAAACTTTTGCAAATAGTTTAGATCCAGATAATTTTTGCAAACAGTGTAGATCAAGATAACTTTTGCAAACAGTATAGATCCACATAATGTTTGCAAATAATAATAGATCCAAATAACTTTTGCAAACAGTATAGATCGAGATAACTTTTGCAAATAGTATAGATCCAGATAACTTTTGCAAACAGTATATATCCATATAACTTTTGCAAATAGTATAGATCCAGATAACTTTTGCAAAAAGTATAGATCCAGATAACTTTTGCAAATCGTATAGATCCAGATAACGTTTGCAAATAGTATAGATCAGGATAGAGGAGTAACTCGACATATCACCAGGATGCGAACAGTTGGACACTCTGATTACGTTTTTAAATTGAGGAATACTCCATCTTTAAACTCGTAACAGACGACACTCGTAGCAGACGACTCTCGTAGCAGACGACTCTCGTAGCAGACGAGAGTGCTACGACTCTCGTAGCAGACGACTTTCGTAGCAGACGAATTTTATTCGGCGGCGAAAGTGTTAATACATTTTACAGTGTTGTCTTGAAACACTCTTCATATATCAAATGGAATAATTTTATGTCTACGACAAAAACAAAATAGATCTGAAATGAGACATAAATTACTCCCATAGAAAAACAAATATAACTAGAAAGTTGTCCTGTTACGGATGCCCCCGTTCACGTATGACTGTGTAATTATGGCATGATCTACAAGGGTCATAACTCTAGTGCAGCTGAGTGTTGCATATAATAACAGTTATACAAGCTACAGGTGATACATTTCATATAATGACAAACCGTCCCATAATGTTTCTTGACTAGGTCCGATACTTTGGAACTATGCATGGAACAAGAACAATGTTTCGAACTAATCAATGAAAAGATTGATGGACAAATAGACGGACAAGGGATACATTTGAATTTCCCAATTCTTAAAGAAGTGGGGTATACACACCAGGGTCCAAGATATAAAACTTAAAAGACTGAGTCTTGCACCCTTCTCAAACATCTGATTGGTAGGATTCTGAGATTCTGAGCAAGCTCAGAATCTGACCAATCAAATGCTTGAGAATAATGCAAGACTCAAACAAATAGGTTTATAACATTGGGACATATCTTACCAATACTCACGCAGCACTAATTTCTCGTTGCTATATTGACCATCGTTTATTAATAAATTCTCCTAGCAATTAATTGTGAGACCTTTACAACCAATCCTTTCAAATATTTGATTGGTCCAGAATCCTACCAATCAGATGTTTGAGAATAATGCAAGACTCAAACAAATAGGTTTATAACATTGGGACATATCTTACCAATACTCACGCAACACTAATTTCTCGTTGCTATATTGACCATCGTTTATTAATAAATTCTCGTAGCGATTAATTGTGAGACCTTTACAACCAATCCTTTCAAATATTTACAGAATCAAATTTCCTCACTTTCAAACATTTTTTTCAGGTTTTTGCAAAACTAACTGTCCCTCTTTCCAACCAATTCCTTCAAATATTTGTAGAAGTAATCCCCGCAAACCACCAAAAACGTTTTCTAATGCAAGCTATTACTATATTTGATAGAGGCGCTTTAGTAACAGATAGTGGTCCAATATAGGACAGCGTCTGTAGGAGCCGTCTGATCAGGGTCTAGTCTGTTCGCTTACGAAATTATGTAAATCTGGGTTCATGCTTATAAAGCTTTTAGTTGAGTCTGAGTTTCGTTCTCATGCTTTTGATTGGTCAGATTTGAGTTCTCAAGCTTTTGATTGGTCAGATTTGAGCCAAAGGCTCAAATCTGACCAATCAAAAGCTTGAGAACGTACTCAGACTCAACTAAAAGTTTTATAAGCATGCACCCAGTTTTTACAATTCAGGCATTTGTCATTTTAAAACGTCAGCAGCTAATCAATATCCATACAGGCATCATGTTTATATGAATATGTATTAGGTAAGGGGTTATATTTATATGAATATGTATTAGGTAAAGGGTTATATTTATATGAATATGTATTAGGTAAGGGGTTATATTTGATTATTCTTCAAAAGTACAATTGATAAGCAGTTTTTATCCTAATGAGACGTCGAGTTCTTCAGTATCTTATCTATTCCTATCATTTCGATTCGCCTAGAGCATACTAAATAGTGTTGTCGTTACAGATGACCATGCATTACACATGTACAGTAAACCTCTATATACCGGACGTTAAATTTGGTACAAATATCGGTCTTGAAAACAGGCTGCACTTTAATGCAGGGAAAACGCCATGTAGAAAGCTCATCTAGGAGCTTTTTACATGACTTTCACCCTGCATTACACAGCCATCTACCTTCATCTAACTTCTTCTCTACTAAAATTCCGGTTTAGAAGGGTTTTACTGTGTATGAACATATTAGCATCCGTGTCTGCCTTGATATACACGAACCACGAATAAACCACTGTAAATTAACAAACTATACCACTGGCAAAATCACAATACTCAAACAAAAATACAGCAAAATCTCTATTATTCGAACACTAAAATATGTACTATTATTTATCTTTAAGACAGGTGGCAGCTCCTCTAGGAGCTGTCAGCATGACTTTCACAATGCAATATGCAGCCACCTGCCTAAAAGGGTCTAAATTCGTCTATACAGAAAATTGGAATAATCGAGATTTTACTTAATATGTTAACGTTACATTTTAATTCCTTTGGACCAGTCATACCGTATTGTCTATAATAAATACCCCCGGGGCGTAATGTCATTTAAAAAGAGCGTCTTGCATGCTGTATGCATGTCATTGCTTAATGCAGAATTAAAGCAATGCAGAAAGCTCAAAGTGAAGCTTTCTATATTGGTTTAGTCTGCTATAAGATACCGTATGTATTTTTAACTACATTTATGGTTATTGTGTAGAGTTTAGTTGTTTTATTCATCGTAAGTTTCTCTTAGGGGAACGGGGCGTTTTTTATTATGGAGAACACCATACGAGAGATAATGGGTTCAACTACCCGTAGAGCCTCTAAAGCGTACACTTTATCAGCTGTTGTAATGATCACATACACCCAAAATCAATGAATGACCTATACATAATGTTGTGTATGCCAGTCTATATTTTTACTATTTTTAGATGGTGACCCCCAGTGACCCTGCATCATGTGACTTGGCGGTAACTTCGCCGGTGGTGGAGGAGGGGGGATCTTGTGTAACAAACAATCGTGTTCAGGAATCACGTGCATTGTCGTAGGAGTCACGTGGTGTATATGAGTGTCTTCAGGCACTGGGTGGATATGCGCAACAGGCTTCGTACAAAACTGGCCTTTGTTTACATGTTTAGACTTGGTGTCCCTATTTTCCATGTTTTTAAACGGCACTGCCTCGCGCGAAGAACTACCTTCTTCGCTTGATATCGAGGTCTTAGCCTCTTTATGATCACCTGGTAATACCTGAGCCTTGTTTCGATATTCAGGTGACCTAGTTACGACCGCGTAATCGTCGTTGTTGACCTTGAACTGTTGTACTGAGTCTCGTGCACTGCTGCACGTGTCATTTGAATTTTGTCTCATTAACTGGGCGTCTTGGCACCTGTCTGTCGCTTTTGAGCTATCACTATTTAAATCAGTGTAATCCGTCAATCCTTGTATCTCTTCCATTGCGTCCAGGCTAGAATACGCTGATTCCGTGTTATTGTTTTTATTATTCTCTCTACGCAGAGGAGGCTGAGGCAGGAAGGAGGAGACACCAGAACCAGTCTCATAGAATATAGTCTCTTCGTCGTTGTCAGTATTAGGTCCGTTAAAATGGAAAATGGTCGTTTCGTATGATGAGGTAATCGGACATTGTGTTGCATTCTGTAATGGTTCTCGTTCTTGCAGTTCCGTTTCTGCATTTGATGCATTCTGTGATGTACAGGATTGCGGACTTTTGTCTCCGTCGCCGGGTAAAAGCTGCATTTCTGTACTCTGTTTGTCGTCTAGTGTTGTAGCTGTTTCACTCTTTGATGCTGGTCTGTTTTGTTGGCGACCGTAGGTTCGATATCTGAAACGAAGAACATTATAACATGAATTATACTTTTGAAATGAAATTTTGAAACACCATCGTAAGACATGTTGTTTCAATAGTTTCACAATTAGCCTATTACAGGTCGGATCCCTGATTAGATATTTACTCCATGAATATTCATGTAAGAAAAAATGACATCATGAATATTTATAAGATTAAGTATTGCGATATATTATATAATAAGAAAACAGAAAAGAACAGAACAGAACGTGATCAGATGTGTGGCTGCTCTGTTTAAAATGCGTAGAAATGCGTTTTAATGGAGAAAGAGTTCAAAACAAGACGTTGATTAGCTTGGCCACTCGTCTGGGTCGATACTGGTTGGCACGCCATTAGCAGTTTTGTGAAACAATGACTATACGGTAAAGCCTATATAAACCGGACGTTCAAATCAATATATAACTCCCAGTCTTAAGGACAGGTGACAGCTTAATGCACGGTTACCAAAGGAACGTTCTTTGTGAATTTCACCATGCATTAAGCAGTCACATGTCTAAAATTATTTATAAAAACTCCTGTTTAGAATGGTTTGGTTCTGCTGACAAGACTGAAGGTGAAAGTTTCCACACATGAGTGGAGTCAATGCTATGAAGCACACTGTTGTGCTGAAAACATTTGAACATTGTCATTAACCTTTATCTTGCTGAACAGACAATGTCTGTTTAACCGATCACTCCATGAATACGCCTTTCTACGCCTTTGCAAACAGAGTAGACCCAGACCTGACGCTCTTATAGGAGACGTCTGATGAGGGTCTTCTCTGTTTGTTTATGGTATAATATAGAAATTAGGAGTCTATGTACAGCTTCTGCCTTGGCCAACAATTCACGTGTCCATGTGCTATTATAACAAATCAATCTAATTAATATATATGACGTCATTAATTATGACATGAATATTCATAAAGTAAAGGGTGTTTGCTAAAATTTCAATTGACTTTGGATTCGTTCAGTCCTTTGAGAAACTATTGACAGAGAAGCAAACAGCTTGTAATTTGACGATTCACATTAAGCCAAGCTGTTTGTTAATGCCAACCAAGACTACACGCTTGTAGAGAGCTACATAAGAGCACTAATAAGCAAATAGGGAATGCCCTGACCAGAGAGCTCTTACCGAAACTGTTTGATATGTGTCTACTCTGTTTGCAGATGCGTTAAAATGCGTTTCAATTAGGTTAGGGGTTAACTGTAAAAAGAACGAACCTCTGTAACTAGGCCATTAACCCTTTCACCGCCCATGACGCAAAAATGCACCACGACAAAAAGTGCAGTCCCATACCAGATGCCGCCTTTTCAAGGCGACATCTGATCAGGGACTTCACTTTTGTGTCTCAAACTATCTATACAGTGCTTTATTCCTTTGAAGTTTCCATTCATTTATATTATTTCCTTATTTAACCGAATGATTCAACAAAATTGGATTGCAGACGATAATTAGAAATTTGACCCCAAAAGGGTAAGTAAAATGACGAAGGATACATTAACTCTTTGCACGGAAACTAATGTTTCGTCTGCAGCGGGGTCTCATCTGAATCCAAATTGTTTGCATTGGCAAACACGGTTAGCGTAAAAAGAGTTAAAAACACGTGCCTTTTTAATACAAAATAATATTAACACTTTGGATGCGGCTGTTTAATATAAAACAATATTAACCCTTTGATTGTGGATATTTGATATAAAACAATATTACTCCTTTGGATGTGGATGTTTAGTTTAAAATAATATTAATCTTCCGGATGTGGATGTTTAATATAAAATCATATTAACCCTTTGCATGCGGGAATCGAGCGCACTAGCATTTTCAAACCACAGGCAAATATCAAAGGGCTCTTAGATGAGCACTGTTTGTTATTCTTAATTAGCTCTCAAATTATAGTTTATCATACTAAGTTGGCTCTATTGTTAAACAATAGCCAGTGACATATAATATATATTCATATGCATGATGAAGACATAACAGGAAACAGAGTGTCCTTTCCCCAATGGATACCAAGTAAAGAATGTAGTACTGCATGAATATTCATGGCATTCATTTTAATAATTGCAGATTTAACCAGAAATTGTTGGTTGCGATAGAAACTTGAAAATCAGATCTATAGTATTCCATAAGCAAACAGGGCAGACACTGATCAGACAGCTCCTGTATGTGGGTCTGCGCTGTTTGCAAATGTGCCAAAAGTCGTCTTTATGAGGGAAATTGTTAAATGAGACATACAATCGCCTATATGAGGGAAATGGTTTAATGAGACATAGCAACCAGCTAAATGACGGAAATGATTAAGTGCGATATAAAGTCGTCTATATGAGGGAAATGGTTATATCGTCTAAATGGTTAAAGGCAGACATTGGTTCATTAGACGGGGTTACATTTTATGGAAAAAAAATCATGATGAATGCCTCATGTATAATTTGCTCTGGACCCTGCTTTATAGAGTGTGGGAAATGTTTCTCCTAGTTTGCTTAACACAACCAAACATATCCCACACTCTATAAAGCAGGGTCCAGAACAAATTGTACATGAGGAATTCATGATGACGGATGACTTAAATCTTAAGTCCGGTTTTCTTGTTTGTTCTTGCGATAAGCTCAATGGGTCGAATCCAATCAGAATGTATCAATGATGTTTACATAAATATGAGCGCACTGTAGACGTATTTAAAAGTTAGATTGAAACATCAAAGTTGTCATTCCATATTTGGAAAACGTGAAGCGAAGGTGGAGATATTTTTGCCATTTGAGATTGGTAATTAAGAAGATTTTATTAGAGTATAGATACCACTTCCGGATGTCATCTTGACCTGAGGTACACGCCATCTAAACGAAATGTGTTATGGCCGTTTTAAATTTTAGAGTAAAATCGTTCATATTCATATGCTAACTGATGACGTCAGAGAAAGGCTATAACTCGGTAACGGTAAGCGATAGAACCCTATATGTATACATTTCATTGATCTGCGCAACGAGACCATTACAATAGTATATAGTTTTATATAGTTTGGGAAAATTGAATTTTGAAGTTAAAAAAACAATAAAATGTGATAATTACCGAACCGTAAATTTTTTTTTCCAGAACCCTATACTTACGTGAAAGGGTTTGATGACGTTTAGGAGAATATGGTCTTATCTTGAAAGATATTAATTCTGAAGGGTGGTGATCCCCCGAAAGCAAAAATTGCAACACAAAAAGAAAAAATTGCAGACTCGGTTTTATTGAGTCTGCTCAAGAGCAGTAATTGAAAGTACAACACTGCTCACGTCCCCTAGCACCGGCTTAAGCGGTATTCAATTTTCAGAACAAGAAGTATTGAAATTCATGATCTCGAAGGATCAGAAGGTATAACAACACTGAGAATGAAGTACGGGCGACGTTTTACGGCCGCCACACAAGCACTTAACACCTGCCGTTATGAAAATTATAAATTCTGAAGGGTGGTGATACCCCGAAAGCAAAAATTGCAACACAAAAAGGGAAGCCAAACCTATTGATCTAAAATGGGGAAAATGGATTCAATGGTTCAAAATTACATCTCTTGTAAACCTTTGCTTTTTTAAGTTAATGAATATATTTGTTCTCAAACTCCTTATCTATTATGTATTTATCTATCTTTTAGATCACCAAAATTGTAATGCAATCACATTCAGTCAAGCTCTCGCTATGTTTTGTAAACTTGAGTCAATTTCAATCCGTAACCATGGCTATTACAGCCGTTATGTCACTACTGACATGGGCTTAATCCCAATCCATGTCAATCAATATTGACGTATAAAGTGTAGTGGTCCCTAAACCGAGCCCTAAGTATTAATGTTGAATTCCTTAACTACATGTACCCATGCCTAAATCATTATTGATAACGAAAGGAACAATTAAAACTCAAGTCAATGGGACCACATCTCAAAGTATCTGATCTAGATCTTAACTGTGTTCGCTTTATATGGGTCTATAAACATGTCTATATAGATCTGGTTAGTACCGTACTGATTAGTATTTCATTTTTTTCATGTAACCAACCTCTAATGAGGAAATCACAAACTGATCTATATTTGAGAAAACATCTATAAGAGACCATGACATCAGAAGACAATTTACTGTGCATGTAAAGGTTTTACTGTCCATCGTCAAGGTATAATTGAGTCGTTAAAGGGGTTGCATTTTATTGGCACTTCTACCCACGCATGCACTTGAAGCAAAAACAAACATTGGTCATCTCTATTCTGAGGACGTGGACGAGTATACATGGTAGAAAGAGGTAGCTTTTTTATTTATTCATTTGTGTTTACTGTCTAATAGACGGTCTAATAAGGAAAGGGTCCGACCTACAATGTTTGCGAGTACTTATCAGATCGAGGTACACACGCCAGCTCTGTATACCTTGTAGTTCCTGATTCCTAATATGCAAATAAGGTTACTATAAATAGAAACAAAACGCAATATTACGTCATCTTTGTTTGGAGCCTAAGATACCTATTTACTACAGTAATACATTTTCGTGTCAGTTAGATTGCGGTAAGAGGAGTTACTGCATTTCGTATTGGGTCGAGTGTAAGATTAATATAATCTATTGATAATGAGAGCATGTACGTATATATCAAACAGTATGGTCGTATATAGAGACTGTTACAACAGTATGGTCGTATATAGAGACTGTTACAAAAGTATGGTCGTATATAGAGACTGTTACAAAAGTATGGTCGTATATAGAGACTGTTACAAGAGTATGGTCGTATATAGAGACTGTTACAAAAGTATGGTCGTATATAGAGACTGTTACAAAGGTTCTACCTGATATTGCCACCTCAAACGTTAAAGTATACTTTGCAGACAAATATAGATTGCCAGTCATATTTCAATAAATTCATCCTAAGCGCCATATTAACAAACACGTTATGCAAGTTATGGAGATACATGTTACTATCCAAGTTTGAAACCTTAGTCTATAAGCATGGCAAAAGATTGGTAGTTTGATTATTGAATAAGCGACATAGTAAACGCCTTTAAAGCGACCACCAAAAAAAGAGATGCAATTTGGGCCTTAAACCTGTACTACACGAATTGTCATGAAATAGATAACCTGATTGTTTTAACCTTAATTAGATTATGTTTTAAAGTGACAAATAAACACTGGAAATGTCGGCCATCGCGGAATTTGTACAACCATATCGACAATTTATATTATAAGCACACCAATAAGACTGATCAGACGGTTTCAACCGTCTGATCTGGGTCTACTCTGTTTGCAAAGGCATAGAAAGATGAAGAAGGGTTAAATGCAGGTGTTAACTTAATGCAGTGCAAACGCCATACAGAATGCTGCTGCGGGAAGTTTCTACAGGTTGCCACCATCTGCTTTTAAAGACACGCTTGTTTATTACACTTGTTTATTACACTTGTTTATTCGCTTTAAAGGGGTTATTTTACTCTGTATAAAAGTCAACCATGCAGACAACCCGCTTATTTAGTCATGACATAAATAACAGGTGATTTGTTTTCTAAAGCTTATCTTTTACATGATAGGGCCCAGCTTCAGCGCCTTTGCAAACAGAGTAGGCCAAGGCCCAGATCATACGACTCCTGCAAAGGTCGTCTGATCTGGGTGTTGTCTGTTTGATTATAGCTCTGACGCTACCGTTTCAGTCATGGTGCATCATTACGTGTTTATATACCATTATAAATTGAAACCAATAAATACAGTTTAACCTCTCTAAACCGAAATTTTAGATACGAAGAATGTATGATTATAAAAACAGGTGACTGCTCAATGCAGGATGAAAATCATACAGAAAGCTCCCAATTCAGAGCTTTAGCATTACTTTCGCCCTGCATTAAGCTGTTATATATCTTAAAAACCGGTATTGATACTAAAATGAACGTTAAGTGGGACTTTAATGTATTCAATATGTCATTATTCCTGATATGACTAATCATGAGATTTAGGGTTACTCAATGCTGCCACAGATAAATCAGAAAAGATTGGGGCATTACATTAAAGATTGGGACATTTCTAATGTAATCTAAAGACAGTGTTGGGAATTGTCTTTGCTTCATTTATGTTTGTAATACATGCTTAGTGATATAAAACTTATTCATTAAACCAAATTCAAGGAACAACAGAAAGAGAGGGATACAAAAGGATATGTAAATACATGTATATTTAGAAGCACCAATGCAATCGAACAAACAAGCCAATAGACGAAGTGCTAGAAGAACGAACAAGTCAATAGAGAAAGTGGTAAGAGGAACGAACAAGCCAATAGACGAAGTGATAGGCACGAACAAGCCAATAGACAAAGTGATAAGAGGAACGAACAAGCCAATAGACGAAGTATTAGGTACGAACAAGCCAATAGACGAAGTGATAGGTACGAACAAGCCAATAGACGAAGTGATAGGTAGACAGTTGAATCACATGAACATTTATTGTGGTTATTCGCGCCATATTAAATATCAAATTTGACACTTGAAAATATTATCACACATGTTGAATTGGTTTTCATCTTCTACTCCTCTAGTAAAAGTGTGTGGGCAAACAAATATGCTTGACATTGTTTGTTCATGTGTACAGTATCACCTATTTAATCCTCTTTGCGCCAAAGTTCTTATTGTCGTCAGCAAACTCATACGGCAAAATAAATGCTAATTTCAAAGGAATAAAGCACAGCGATGTAAATAGAGTTGAGACAAAAAATGAAGTTCCTGATCAAACGAAGCCTTGAAAAGGCGATGTCTGATCTGCGACTGCACTATTTGTCGTGGTGCATTTTTGCGACATTGGCGGTGAAAGGGTTAAACCCTCTATCTGATAGTTACGCATTTCTAATGTAATCTAAAGACTAGATTACTAAAGACCCTCATTTTGTAGCCTCTATAAATACGCTTTTTGAAACCACTGTTTATTAGATATGTTTCAGAACTACACAATTCTTACTTTCCTTTTCTTCTATTAAATGCTCATTTTAATGGGTCTAAAATTAGCCTATGGGTAATGGGTCTAAAATCAGCCTATGAGGGGAATTGGTCTATAAAAAACCTATGGGTAGTGGATCTAAAACAGCCTATGAGGGGAATGCAAAAAGCCGGCGGTTATCTTTTAACCATTTCTCTGTTGAATATTCATGTAAGAAATAATGACATCATAAAACCTATTAGCTGATTGTTGTTACAATGGTATATACACAAAAGATATATATGTATCGGTACAAACTGTAGAGTCAGGTCTATTGTAATTTCATAAGCAAACAAGACATACCCTGGTCAGACAAATCCAACAGGTACATTCTGGTCTGGATCTACACTGTTTGGAAACGCGTGAAAAAGCGTTTGTATAAGGGGAATGCAACACTAGTTAAACTGTTTGAAGTACGCTTTCTCGGTAGTGGTACGAAGGGAATGTAAAAGCCCCTGTTAGCTCTTGTTAGTGGTACGAAGTGAATAATAAAGCTCCTGTTAGTGGTACGAAGTGAATGTAAAAGCCCCTGTTAGTGGTACGAAGTAAATGTAAAAGCCCCTGTTAGTGGTACGAAGTGAATGTAAAAGTCCCTGTTAGTGGTACGAAGTAAATGTAAAAGTCCCTGTTAGTGGTACGAAGTGAATGTTAAAGCTCTTGTTAGCTCTTGTTAGTGGTACGAAGTGAATAATAAAGCTCCTGTTAGTGGTACGAAGTGAATTTAAAAGCCCCTGTTGGTGGTACGAAGTGAATGTAAAAGCTCTTGTTAGTGGTACGAAGGGAATGTAAAAGTCCCTGTTAGTGGTACGAAGTGAATGTTAAAGCCCCTGTTAGCTCTTGTTAGTGGTACGAAGTGAATGTAAAAGTCCCTGTTAGTGGTACGAAGGGAATGTTAAAGTCCCTGTTAGTGGTACGGAGTGAATGTTGAAGCCCCTTTTAGCTCTTGTTAGTGGTACGAAGTGAATGTAAAAAGCTCTTGTTAGTGGTACGAAGTGAATGTAAAAGCCCCTGTTAGTGGTACGAAGTGAATGTTAAAGCCCATGTTAGCTCTTGTTAGTGGTACGAAGTGAATGTAAAAGCTCTTGTTAGTGGTACGAAGTGAATGTAAAAGTCCCTGTTAGTGGTACGAAGTGAATGTTAAAGCTCCTGTTAGCTCTTGTTAGTGGTACGAAGTGAATGTAAAAGTCCCTGTTAGTGGTACGAAGGGAATGTTAAAGTCCCTGTTAGTGGTATGAAGTGAATTTAAAAGCTCCTGTTAGTGGTACGAAGTGAATGTAAAAGCCCCTGTTAGTGGTACGAAGGGAATGTAAAAGTCCCTGTTAGTGGTACGAAGTGAATATTAAAGCCCCTGTTAGCTCTTGTTAGTGGTACGAAGTGAATGTAAAAGTCCCTGTTAGTGGTACGATGGGAATGTTAAAGTCCCTGTTAGTGGTACGAAGTGAATGTTAAAGCCCCTGTTAGCTCTTGTTAGTGGTACGAAGTGAATGTAAAAGTCCCTGTTAGTGGTACGAAGGAATGTTAAAGTCCCTGTTAGTGGTACGAAGTGAATGTTAAAGCCCCTGTTAGCTCTGGTTAGTGGTACGAAGTGAATGTAAAAGCCCCTGTTAGTGGTACGAAGTGAATGTTAAATCTCTTGTTAGTGGTACGAAGTGAATGTTAAAGCCCCTGTTAGTGGTACGAAGTGAATGTAAAAGCCCCTGTTAGCTCTTGTTAGTGGTACGAAGTGAATGTAAAAGTCCCTGTTAGTGGTACGAAGTGAATGTAAAAGCTCTTGTTAGTGGTACGAAGTGAATGTTAAAGCTCTTGTTAGTGGTACGAAGTGAATGTTAAAGCTCTTGTTAGTGGTACGAAGTGAATGTTAAAGCTCTTTTTAGTGGTACGAAGTGAATACTAAAACCCCTGTTAATGACTAAAAACTAATGCTAAAGGCACTTTTAGTGGCACGAAATGAATGTTAAAGTCACTGTTAGTGACACAATGTGTTTGTTAATGTTCCCGTTAGTGACACAAAATGAATGTTAAAGTCCCCGTTAGTGACACAAAATGAATGTTAAAGTCCCCGTTAGTGACACAAAATAAATGTTAAAGCTCCTGTTAGTGGGACGCAAAGGAATCATAGTGATAAGTATAGTTAACACTGTCCCTCATGAATATTCATGTAAGAAAAACTCACATCATGAATAATAATAAGATAATTTTATAAAATGAATGACATAAGACATTTTGACCATAAGCAAACATATCAGACACTAGCCAAAAAGCTTCTACATGAGCCTCTGTTCTGGGTCTACCCTGTTTGCAAGGTGCCGAAAGTCGTCTATATGAGGGAAAGAGTTAATAGAAAAAAGCCGAAGCGACAATGTGGTGTACAGAGTACTTTAGTGAAGGAGATGATTATGGGATATTTGTAAATAGGTTCTTACTTAGTCAGTCTACGGACAACCCTGAAAACAAGCAATACATATAATATATTACAAGTTTCAGGACAGGTAGTAATATACGAGTACAGTGACACCTGTCTTAAACGGCCATTCATTTAATGAGCATAAGTCATAGAAAGTATGTTGTTGCTTAATGCAGGGCAAAACTAATGCAGAAAGCTCATATAGGAACTTTCTGCATTACTTTTGACATGCATTAAGCAACCACCTGCCTTACAGACTCATAAGACAGGTTCTTCCTTAGTCATAAGTCCTCAACTGAGGTAAAAGCTACGCACTTCTATCTAATGTCTAAACTAATTGATATAGAACCTATTGGTGGGTCACATGTTGACTAATAAATCCGATCAATTAGTTGATAACTCAACCCGTCACTTGATAAATATTCATGAAAATATAACAATGACCTTTTTCATGAATGTCAATTAGTCTGATATGTATAATGGTATGGTCATGGTTCATTGTGATAGATACTGGATACTTAGATCTATATCAGAGTACTTTAGTAAACAGAGAAGACCCTGGTCACAGAGATCCTAAATGAGATGTCTGATCCGTGAGTACTCTGTTTGCAAAATGAGTTCAAGTAAAGGGTTAAGCCAACGCCTTACATTTAGACCCATGGAAACTGCATTTCTGCTTATTTTAGAACTGTTGCGAACAAAATCAATATATATATATATAGAATATTATATAGAATAGAACCTCGGACAACTCCAACTACAACAAATTCGATCCTACCTAAAATTAGAAATACAGAACTGTTGTAAACTTCACCACAGAAATATCTATAAAGACATGATGCAGGTCAAAGGTAATGCTGAAAGTACCAACAGGAGTCCTACAGGAGTGTTCGGCATTACTATCAACTAGAATTAAGCTATCACATCCAGAAAAAATCCAAGTTAGAAAAAGGCTGACTTGAACTCCCGTTATTTCGAAGTTATTTGTACGGTCCCTTAAAGTTCCATATATCGATGTTTCAGTGTATTTAAATTTAACATACAGCAAAATCTCGATTATTCGAAATTTTAGTATAGAATAAATTAGACCCTTTTAGGCAGGTGACTGCTTAATGCGTGGTGAAAGGCATGTTTTAGGCTCCTAGAGGAGCTTTCTGCATGACTTTCACCATGCATTAAGCAGTCACCAGTCTTAAAGATCGATAATAATACGTATTTTAGTGTTCGAATAATTGAGATTTAACATATCTGTTAACTCTAAGTAATGTTTAATATGCAGTGGAATTCTTCTGCATTACTTTTAAAACTGTAAAAAATTTGATCTTTCTTTCTTTACAAGAAAATGATCAAGGTGTCAAAGGTATTCTGATACATGTAAGAAAACCGAATTATTCGACGTCTGATACATGTAAGACACCGAGTTATACAACGTTTGATACACATAAGACACCGAGTTATACGACGTCTAATACATATAAGACACCGAGTTATACGACGTCTAATACATATAAGACACCGCGTTATACGACGTCTAATACATGTAAGACGCCGAGTTATTCGACTGCTGATACACGTAAGACACCGAGTTATTCGACTGCTGATACATATAAGACACCGGCTTATACAACGTCTTATCTGGATACAAACTGACTTCAAAGCTGATATTAACTTCGCCTAAAGGGTTAAAAACAAAATGCCTTTTTTGTATTTCTGCTGGCATGTTCCTTGACCGTTTAAGCTGATAACGTACCTATAGCATACGAAGGCCAACGCCATCACCAGAGCGATAATCAACAATCCCAGGAAAATGTTGACAACCACAACTCCTGGAAAAGAAAGGGAGATAACGTAGTCAATAATAGTCACGATTTTCAACGAAGAATTATCATTCTTGGCAAAGCATTTTCATACAATATTTACAGAGAAGTATTTTGAAAACATCGACGGGACGATCAGACGACAATTAGTGAGCAAAGCGATAGGGAGCTAAAGGAGCTATGTTTTAAGTTTTTTCATTATTTTATCAACCGAAAAGTTCACGTGATAAATACAAAGTTATAAATTAAAACTAACAAGTTATAAATGATAAATCATAAGTAATACATTATAAATTAAACATAATAAATTGTCAATACTAAATGTCCCCCAGGGGCTACCGTAGCACACACTACCGATCAAGTGGCTGCTGTTTGCAAAGGCGTAGAAATGGTTAGCCATTTACTCCATAAATAAGAAATACTGATGCCAAGGATACCAATTAATTGGAATTTATAATGACATATGAATACAGGACTTACAGGCCACGGTGGAAACTGCAAGAGCAGATATATGATCACGTGGCCTATAGGTCATGTCGAAAACTGTAAGAAATAGCCACAGTTTCACGAACATTCTTAAATAATTACTTAGCTAGATCTGTTGACAAAAACAAAACAAAACAGCAATATATTTAAACAGTTATTATCAAGAAAACACATATTGTATTTGATAATACCTGGAGGTGGTATAAAATAACAGGAAATATTTAAGAATTTATGTGAATACGTGGCTTTTAAGCCACGCTGGAAACTGTAAGAGCAGATCTATGTGAACACGTGGCTTATAGGCCACGATGGAAATTGTAAGAACAGATCTATGTGAACACGTGGCTTATAGGCCACGATGGAAACTCTGTAAGAACAGATCTATGTAAACACGTGGCTTTTAGGCACGGTGGAAACTGTAAGAACAGATATATGTTTAACATGTGGCCTATAGGCCACGGTGGAAACTGTTAGTGCAGATCTATGTGAACACGTGGCCTTTAGGCCTAGGCCTAGGCCTATGTCATGATGGAAACTGTTAGTGCAGATCTATGTGAACACATAGCTTAGAGGCCACGATGGAAACTATAAGAACATATCTGCATTATTTCATAGGCAAACAAAGCAGATTTTGGACACATTCTCATGCAGCTGTCTGATCTGGGTCTACTATGTTTGCAAAATGCATTAAAATGCGTATCTAAGTAGTGAAGGGTTATTATGATCCCATGGTTATTAAGGTTTAAATAAAAATGACATTGTCCCCTTTATGATTTATCCCAGACAAAGTAAATGAAATTAAAGAGTCGTTTTCTTTATCGAAATAAACACAATTCTGATAAGAGAAACCCCTCAAGGGCGTCTGGGAGTTTATACAGCTTCATTTTCTTGTCAAACATTTCAAAACCAAATATGCAAGAGTGTTATCTAATTTAAAACTTACAGTCACAACTATGTCTTTTCATTTTTTGTTTGTTGTCTTCAATTCCCTGGTGACAGAATTTGAACTGACAGATGCCTCTTCACCAAAAACCAACTAAATTAACAATTAATAGGTTTTATATACAATTCAGTCTGGGATAGAACGCAGGAAAATTAGTTTACCGAAAGGAACATCTTTGGTTTAACATTTGTCGTGTGCAAAGTGAAAACTCGTTTGGAGATTTAAGGGTTTCCCCCGACAATCAACTAAGACTATCGGATGAACATTATGGAGGGACGAGGTGGAGATGGGGGAGATGGTGGGTGGGGGAGAGGGTGGGTGGGGTGGGAGAGAGGGGTGGCTGGTCGAGTTTATCTGACGTGCGCAACGAGCAAGAATTAACTTGATGCGGGATCGTTACATCTCCTATAGGAGATGTCTGATCTGAGTCTACTCTGGAATACTATAAATTCTCGTTACATCTCCTACAGGAGATGCCTGCTCCTACAGGAGATGCCTGATCTGAGTCTACTCTGGGTCTACTATAAATTCTCCTTACATCTCCTACAGGAGATGTCTGATCTGAGTCTACTCTGGAATACTACAAATTCTCCTTACATCTCCTACAGGAGATGTCTGATCTGAGTCTACTCTGGAATACTATAAATTCTCCTTACATCTCCTACAGGAGATGCCTGATCTGAGTCTACTCTGGAATACTATAAATTCTCCTTACATCTCCTACAGGAGATGTCTGATCTGAGTCTACTCTGGAATACTATACATTCTCCTTACATCTCCTACAGGAGATGCCTGATCTGAGTCTACTCTGGAATACTATAAATTCTCCTTACATCTCCTACAGGAGATGTCTGATCTGAGTCTACTCTGGAATACTATACATTCTAGAGTTTCTGCCATGTTTGGTTGGTTGTGTTGATTAACGTTTTTGCCGCCTAGTATTGGACCCCTAGTATTGTAGTCGGGAAATAGCCAGAATCTTTTGTTTTCTTAGTCATTATAAAATTTATCTATTTAATGTTCAAGATGCACTTCTTACATGAATATTTATGGAGTAAAGGTTTAATTACACTGTGGTACATACCCCCATAAGAATGCTTATCATAGAGTTGAGTTATAGCGACTTTTGCTGTAATATTATCACGTAACTTACCTTGTCCACATGTTAAGACAACAATGACATTATGAATTTATTTGTCAAACACATGCGTCTTACACAAGAAAGACCAAGTGTGACGTCTTTAAGTTGAACTTGCGTGATCGTTTTATCAAATCCCAAGTATTTGCAAAAGTTTGGTCGATGTATCCATGTGTTTGGTAAGTATGCGAACTGTTAAATGTAATCATCATTGTTATTAAGGTGATACATTCAATGATTCAAAATGGCAATTTCAAAATATGGAACGCTAAGCATTGCCCCACCAAACGATGCCATTTTATTCAAATGATTACAAAGGTGACCTAGATAGTTTGTTTACTTACTTTTTGTTTATTTCATTCAATCGAAAAACACAAATTTTGTGAAAAAACAAACAGTCCTCGAAGCACTGTTTTGATCTCAATGGCTCCGCTATGCAAATCCTTGTCACAGAACATTGCAAACAGTGTATATCCAAATGATCTGTTACATTGAACATGCCCCACCATCTGACCAGAGTCTGCAATGTACGGTCTATATCCAAATGAGCTGTTACATTGAACATGCCCCATCTGACCAGAGTCTGTAATGTTTGCAACTCATCAGTGCCCTCTCTGCTTTGCTCAGTTACCTGGTAAACAGTGTAGTTCCAGTTTCAATGTGAAACCAAACACTCGTTTTCAAACATAGACCTCATTATATTTAAAACTAATACTTATTATGTTTAAAACTAACAGTCATTTTTAAAACTAACACTTATTAGTTTTTAAAACTAACACTCTTTTCTTTGAGATCTACGTTTCGTAAAAAAAACTTCTAGAAATCGGGCATTAAACTCGCCAAAGTCTCGGTAATACCTGTTTTAACTACTCGTCTAAGAAATGTTGACCAGAAAGACAAAGATAAATGTCCTTTATTTCCTTCATAGCAGACATCGCCTGATCAGAAAAAACCCAGTATCATTATCATTATCGTAGTAAAGGGAAATCGTAAACTAAAATTGCAGGGACACAGTATCTCACACAATGTCGTGGTATTCAATTACAGTTATGATATGACATTTCCATAAGTAAATATTAACATTAAAGTGAGATTGAATATATTTGTTTTGGCACGTAGATTTGTTTAGTTTAAATATTGGGTCCCGATGACTTTTTGCATTTCTGAACACGCTTGGACATCTTTTGGCAATTTTGCAAACTGAGTAGACTCAGATCAGGAAATTCCAGTAAGACATATCTGATCAGCGTCTTATATGTTAGCTTATGGAATGACATGAACCAAAATCCACAGCTTTATTCTGAGCCCAACCTGATAAAATAAAGAGGATGTTAATATCTACTAACATGTACGAGTACATGCATTATTTCTTACATGAATAGTCATGAGGTGAAGGGTTAACCATAATAAGATAATTATATCAATATTTTCTAATTGTTTAACTAGTGTGTCAAGAAAGCAAAACAAAGACAATATAAATTATATTTCACAAATAAAAAACACGGACTGTTTAGCTCAATATTACCTATTGAGCGTCATCTTCGGGGACAGGAGGTAACCGATTCGATTCCTGACCGCCACATATAAAAGACGTTTTTAAAAATGAAACCAGCAACTGCCTTGCTAACGTTTGGTATTATATTTTTAATCTGTTCTTGCTCAATACTGTTTATTTTGTTTGACACTTTAACGCATTAACTTTAGCAAGTTATCGGTGACTGCACGACTTTTTTCAGTTTGGACTTAGAAGAGACGTCGAATAGATAAGAATTTCGTCGGGTTCAAATCTACACTGCACGATGGCAGACACATCGGCTTCAAATCTACTCTGCACTATGGCAGAAACCGGAGTTTGATTATGCAAACTAAATTAATTAATTACATTCAACAAACACACTAAACATGCGCAAACATTACTATAACCACAAAAGATTTTATCGTAAAATACGTTAGATACTTTTAATACGCCTTTCTATAACATTGCAAACAGAGTAGACTCAGATCAGACGGCTACTGTAGGACCCCAGGAGATTTTCCGTACAACAAAACTCTGACAGAGAAAAATAAAATAAAACCTCAACTACATACGCAGCAATGTAACAAATCTCCAGGGGTCAGACGTGGAGTCGTTCCGCTTCTTCTTCTCTTGGGTCTTTTCGACTGTAATAATAATAGTAATGATAATAATGATGATGATGATGATGATGATAATAATAGTAATAATAACAATAATGATGAAAATAGTAATAATAACAACAGCTGTATAATAATGTATAGCTTCGATTTACTGTGAGGGCAATATCTTCGGTGATTTGATTAGCGTGCGAATCTTATGAGATTGTTAGTTTCATGATTCACACAAATTCAATACGATAAACGCTCCCCTTGTCTTTTTATATACACCATGACACGGGAATTCAGGCTTGTATAAAAACTGAATTTTTGGACAATCTATCGTAAGATTTGGACAAAGCAAAGTGTTTTTTATTCATTTATATCGATTTCATCGATTTAATTCGTTCCTGTCATCGAGTGCCTATGATTAAGCCATTCTCAGTTCTTTCTAAGTTATTATTTTTATTATTTATTCTTGAATTTTGATGGAATGTCAATTTGTTGTCTGCAACCGCGTGTTTCAATCGACAGTGAAACCGGTGTCATGGCTAAAAAGTACCCTTCAATGAAATTCATTAATCTAGCTGTAGTGTAGGTAAATGGTTGCTGCGACACAATTCTGTTCATAATTTCCAACTTGCATGTGACTTTAAAGCTTTCAATATGTACAATGTCTTCGTGTAAATATAATAATAAATTAATAATACACAACCAGAGAACGAAAGGTGACGTCACTTAGTCGATGACGTCAAAGACATGTACACATGTGTTATCTCGTGACTACTAGTCTGTGTCAGTTTGCTAAGTACTGTAGATTATGTATTTATACACAGCTGGGCAAGTCAAAATAAATAACATTTATTTATAAAGTCGGGTTTACAAAATTTTAATGAATACACCAGAGTGCATAACAAAACACGTGCTCTGGATGACTTTTTAAAACTGACTTTATTGTAACGACTTACATAATATTATGCATGAGGAATAATTTTACATAATTTTATAAAATATACAAAAGTACATTAGGTTAAATTACATTAATATAGTATCTACTATCTTATCTCATGTTGGTCCCATGTGTTGCTATTTTAATTGTAAACAGTGTAGATCACCCTATACCAGGTAGTTTTAGAGAAGCTGTCTGGTTTGGGTCAGCACAGTTTGCCAATATCACATGGGTGAGCATGTCGGGAAAGCGTTACAGCCTTGATTATTGTTCATGAGGTGATGAGGTTAGATTAAATATTCACTATATTCAGCATGAGCAGGGTTGGCAGAGTAACACAATTAAGTTTAAGAATTAGAATGGAAATAGATCTGCGGTATCATTTGGTAATATTTCTTTCTGAATTCTAATATAAATTATATATCTCTAGTTATTTGTCCTAGAGTATGCATCGGTTATTTGGTATTGCATTAAAAAGTAAAAGGCGACCACTGCCAGGGAACAGCCTGGCTCAACGGGGAAAAAGACCAGACGTGCAGCTTCCAACCGGGTAATGTTATGAGTTTTTTTATTAACGCTAATGACACTGAATTATTACTGCAACATGGTGGCTTCGGATGGTGTGAATGTGATGAATAATTTCGCCTTCGCATGGCTCTTGACCCATCAATATCCTGGGCAGTGATCGATAGCGAGTTTATGCATTACCCGTTGCAAATATCGAGACCTTTGACTGGTGATTTACGTGGTTTCTGCTATGATTTCAACTACAAAGGTTCATGTTCAATCTGATCTGGGTCTGCTCTGTTTGCAGATGCGTGAAAAGGCGTTTACATGAGGGAAAGGGTTAACCTTTCCCTGTTCAATCTTCAATAATTTTTTAATAAATAAGGACATTTTCCTTAATAGTTATTGTTACCATATTAGCTGAATTAGTAAATAACTTAAACAATGCCCACTCAAAGGAAGCATTCGTCTTAGTCTTTGTGTAGATGGTAGCTTAATGCAGGATGATCATGGATTTCAGTACTTTTTTTTTCTGAAAATTGAATACCGCTTAAGCCGGTGCTAGGGGGCGTGAGCAGTGTTGCAATTTCAATTACTGCTCATGAACAGACTCAATAAAACCGAGTCTGCAATTTTCTCCTTTTGTTTTGCAATGTTTGCTTTCGAGGGATCACCTCTCTTCAGAATTTTAAATACAGAATGCTTTTATGGGAGATTTGTGTTAAGGAGATAATCTTGATAGTCTTGAAAATGTTTTAATTTACGTATCTTATCTGTACATATACAACAGATGATCTAATACAAGTAGATCTACTTCTAGATTAATATAATATGTTTGTTTTAAATTTAAGATGAATGATTTGCCTGTACTCAACTGTATGTGCAATCTGATTTTTGTCTATATACACCAAGGTGAATTTCATTTGCTGGGTATGTCTGGATGGGCAATATTACATAGACCAATGCTTGCCAATTAATTGTGAAATTTCTTGCCGGCTTTTTGAGATGTTTTCCTTTTTTCTTCATTGGTTAATTTCCTATAAAACCCCAAAACAGACACTTGATCATTAAGTAGGTGATATTTTCCTTGCTGGAACTGCTAGTACCCTGCATTGTCAGGAGCTAGCTTCATGCTTTAATGTTACCTATGAGGAGCTGAAGGTTCTCATTGCAGCCAATAAATCAGTGGTGCATACAACAGCTACTGCCATGGTGTTTCTTGGTCTTGAGCTTGACTCCATACCATATACCAGAGGGAGTTTGGTCTAGCAATAAAACTTTGCAGTTGCTCTCTGACAGTGCTGGTAGAGCGTGGCAGTGTTTGCTTTTTCAATGGAAATTTTCAGAATATATGTACTTCACAACAACAGGTGTTAAGTGCTTGTGTGGCGGTTGTAAAAAGTCGCCCCGTACTTCGTTCTCAGTGTTGTTATATTTGCTGGTCCTTCGGGATCATTAGTTTTGATGTTATTTGTTTTGAAAATTTAATATTGCTTAAGCCGGTGCTAGGGGCCGTGCGTGAGTAGTGTGGCAGTTTTAATTACTACTCATGAACAGACTCAATAAAACCGAGTCTTCAATTTTCTCGTTTTGCATTTCTACTTTTGCTTTCGAGGGACCACCCATTTTCAGAATATATGTACTCCTCAACAGCAGGTGTTAAGTGATTGTGTGGCGGTTGTAAAAAGTCGCCCCGTACTTCATTCTCAGTGTTGTTATATTTTCAGGTCCTTCGGGATCATTAGTTTTGATGTCATTTGTTTTGAAAATTGAATACTGCTTAAGCCGGTGCTAGGGGCGTGAGTAGTGTTGTAGTTATAATTACCACTCATGAACAAACTCAATAAATATGGAAAAATAGTCAAACAGGGAGAGCCACATACGAAATGACCCCGCACCAAACACCACCAAACAAGAAACGGTACAGCCACAAGATAAAACATTACAGGACGAATATCAAAACGAAAACCATTAAACATTAAGCATATTAAACAACAAAGCAGACCATAAGCTGAAAGCAGGAGTACCGCCTTAAAATGGTCAGTAGCCAAAAACGGCCACGGGGGGGGGGGGGGGGGGCTTAAACCTGGTTTACGGGTACCCAACCTCGCTCTTATCCTACTTTCACCAAAGTCAAAATGTAAATAAAATTCCCCCTCCAGACAACCTAACAACATGAATAACGCTGTCTGCCAAGACCAATGATTTTTAAAATAAACGGAAGAAGTATACAAGCGAAGCCATCATTTAAATGACGTCATAATTTAAAAGTACGGGAAAAATATATGAAACATTTCTACACCGATATTTTTAAAAAGATAAATCGCAAGAAAATATAAATACAAGTGGATACTAAATATGTACAACTGTATTATTTGAAAAATAATAAACCTGACATCGTAGACATGTACTCGATGACTATTCAAAAGCCAGAGTAAATGTGGAGAAGTCATTTGGGGTACGACAGAACTAGCAAATATCCAATTTTCTCCCTCCGTAAACGGGTTTAAGAGGAAATCTTCATAGAGTATTGTAGACTTTACTGTCGTCGCACAAGCAAAGAGGAAAGCATATTGGACAACTGTAAAGGGGTCGACCACTAAGCATGTAGTGCGCTGCAATATAGAGGGATCATATCCCTTTTTAATGATTTGTTTTATACGTTTGACTAAGTCTCAAAATATGTGTGTCCAACAATTTTTCGAAGTTTGTAAATTACATCACCGTAAAACTCCGGATGTGAAATACCTAACTTTAGAAAAGTGCGTAAATTACAATTGTATTTGCTGATTAGTAGAACACTACGGTGGTAAAATTTTGAAAATGTTTTACGAAGTTTGTCATATCTATAACCCTGATTTAGTAGTTTTTCAGTGATAACCGAGTCTGCAATTTTCTATTGATGAAAATCTTGATGAAACAGTCAAGTAGGGTTACCCGTTTAGTATATCTAGTTAGACAGTTTGTGTTGCTGACAAAGAAATTTAACATACTCTTTCGATGTGTTCATATTGCGTCTTCTTTAAATGATATAGCTGATTTTATTTCTCACAAGCAGTGGTTTCCGATTTCAACATTTGTCGCCAGAGGCAAATGCAAATCATGATGTACATGTATCTTTAGCTCCAAATACGCAATGTGTATATAAATCAGGCATGTCAATGTGTTTTTTTCACAGGTTTAAAGATTAGCAAGCCGTTTGGCCTCTTCAACTACATAAAATGGTGCAGTTTGGAGACGTTGCAGCCTATGTATCGTTGCAAGGCCTCTCATTCAAAACCATGTGTACCAATATAGCAGCCGTGAGCTCTTTCATAAAATCAAATAGGTCCAAGATGTAATTAAACATTTCTTAGTTACCAAAGTGTTAGAAGGTTATCGTAGATCACATGTAAGTGGTATTGCCACTAGTCTGCCTATCAGGCCTGGCATTCTTGTCCGAGTTATAACCAAAGTTCAAGTAATATGTACAAACAATTATGAAACAAGGTTGTTTATGCTGTATATGCACTGACATGTGTTGGACTATTTAGAATGGGCGAGTTAACAATGTCAGGACAGAGCCTCGAGCGTACAGTTCCTTGTAATTCAGAAATACATGTTATAGCTGGGGGTACACAGTTTAAGGGCAATATTCGCTTCTCCAAAACTGATCAGACAGTCAAAGGAAAGGCTGTTGTATATACGTGCTTGTTCTGTAAATCTAATGTCAATTTCTCTCTCTCTGTTCAGCCAAAGGTGCCTGGCTTGTTATGCATTTATTTTGACGGCAAACCCCTGACTTGTTATCGATTCTCAGCAATATTGAAATAGACAAAGCATTGGGTATGTCAGCCAGTCATCTTAAGTCGCATTCTTTCAGAACTTGAACAGCTTCAGCGTTAGTTAAGTTAGGTTTTTCATCTGAAGACACAAACCCAACTAACCACTGGAGCTCCAATGTATACAAGGCATACATCAGACCAGCTGTTCATACATTACCTTGTATGATTTAAGATTTGTTTGGCGCACAATGCTTTGCCCTCTCTATTCCCCTTTTTCAAGATACTTTTAGGTCCAGCTGTATGATGTGCCGGATCCAATCTCATTAAACAGACCTTTATAATAGCACGGTTTCATCTAGATGGTGTTACAATGTAACTTGGGTTTAGCCTTTGCCAATATTAGCACTTGGTGGCAGGGACAGAGTGGTTTGGCTATGGCCGCTCTTTAAAGGGAGGCTAAGTTTACTGTTACTAAATACGTAGTTATTCTCAACAGACATAACTAGTGTGGTCACAGATACTACCTCGTATGTCATTGAGCTATTCAGTTAACTATGCCCCAAAACATAGAGCTAGGCCAAGTGTGAATAATCATGCAGCAAATAATAAAAATAATATGTAATCAGGGCCTGTGATAATATATATACAAATGTACATCAAATATATCCTGTATGTTGTAAGGCCACTGTTTGAAAACTCTTTTGATACTTCCGATTTTTGGAAAAGTTTGTAAAACCTCTAATTTACAGATGGAAATGCTTATTCACTAAACAAAATAATTCTGTTTCAAATCTTGAAATTATACTGTCAATATTCTTCAAATGTTCAGCATGTGAAATACGTGTTATGTTACATACTGATTAATTCTTACTTGTTAGATGTTTGTAGGGAAATAGCTATAAAGCTGATGTTATGTTTTACATAACCGACTCTAAATAAAGCTTTTGGTATTTTGCAAACCTTTCATTGCTAGAAATGGTTGTTATTTAAACCATACCAATCTTCAGGTAGTCAATTTTCAGCCGTATGGTGTGCATTTGACTGAACTAGGCAATTGTGTTTTTCTTAATCAGATATCGGCTGCACTATTAAGTTTACGCAATTCCCAGATTCGCGTATTCATCTAGTAGGCGAATTTAGGGTTGTGGCTTTCACGTTTTCCGCAGTGGTCAATGGGTTGGCGGTGTCCTTGTTGGTTGTTTGTCTGTGGGAGACAGCCCCCAGTCCATGTGGCGGTTGCGAAAAACATTATAGTCTGTTTGAAGGACAATTGAACCTGACTTCTGTATCCCAGGTTCAGGTAAATTTACAAATTGTGTGCAGTGAGCAGTGTAAAATTGTGCTTGTTTAATACAAACCATGTTACTAGTTGTGATGTTAAAGGTATACTTGTCTGAATGCAAAATTGAATCTTTAAGTTGTTTTGACACAGGGTTTGCAAGCGAAATTAAACTTGAATTTGACTGTGAATGTACCTCAGTTTGAGGTTTATTGCATTGTGAATTGATTGTGTTACTTGATTGTACCTCAGTTGGAGGTTGATTGAATTGTGAATTGATTGTGACTTGATTGTACCTCAGTTGGAGGTTTATTGAATTGTGAATTGATAGTGTGTGACTTAATTGTACCTCAGTTGGAAGTTTATTGAATTGTGCATTGATTTAGTGACTTGATTTTACCTCAGTTTGAGGTCGATTGAATTATAAATTAATTGTACCTCAGCTGGAAGTTTTAGGTCTGCCATCACCGTGTCTGTCGGCAGCCCAAATATTGTAATGATCAATAAGTGAAAGCCGCAGCCATATATTCGCCACAAATGTAAATAAATATAAATTACATTTTGTATTGTTTTATATATTGCATCCACAGTAATAATGACAATGATAATAATAATAACAACATCAACAGCAACTGCACCAACAACAATAACAACAACAACAACAACAATAATAACAGCAACAACAACAACAACAACAATAATAATAATGATAATCAACAACAACAACAGCAACAACAACAATAACAACAACAACAACAACAATAATAATAATAATAATAATGATAATGTCTAATATTATAATGATAATGATAATGATAATAATAATAATAATAAAATAATAATAATAATAATAATAATAATAATAATAATGATAATAATAATAATGATAATAAAAATAATAATAATAATAATAATAATAATGATAATGTCTAATATGATAATGATAATGATAATGATGATAATAATAATAATAAAATAATAATAATAATAATAATAATAATAATAATAATGATAATAATAATAATGATAATAAAAATAATAATAATAAAAATAATAATAATAATAATAATAATAATAATAATAATAATAATAATAATAATAATAATAATGATAATGTCTAATATGATAATGCTAATAATAATGATGATAATAATAATAATAAAATAATAATAATAATAATAATAATAATAATAATAATAATAATGATAATGTATAATATGATAATGATAATGATAATGATGATAATAATAATAATAAAATAATAATAATAATAATAATAATGATTATATATTATATAGGTAATAGCTGAGCGTTCAGTCGATATAAAATAGACAACTATAGATAATAGCTGAGCGTTCAGTCGATATAAAATAGACAACTATGGGTAATAGCTGAGCGTTCAGTCGTAATAAAATAGACAACTATGGGTAATAGCTGAGCGTTCAGTCGATATAAAATAGACAACTATAGATAATAGCTGAGCGTTCAGTCGATATAAAATAGACAACTATAGATAATAGCTGAGCGTTCAGTCGATATAAAATAGACAACTATAGGTAATAGCTGAGCGTTCAGTCGTAATAAAATAGACAACTATGGGTAATCGCTGAGCGTTCAGTCGTAATAAAATAGACAACTATGGGTAATAGCTGAGCGTTCAGTCGTAATAAAATAGACAACTATAGGTAATAGCTGAGCGTTCAGTCGTAATAAAATAGACAACTATGGGTAATAGCTGAGCGTTCAGTCGTAATAGTCGTGAGTTCAGTTAATATTAACGTCGAAGATTAGTGCTTATAATCGTGAGTTAATTGAAGGATAATATCGACACCAGGTAACAGTCATGAGTTCAATTAAGGATAGCGTTTTTTTGTGTTGAGTAACGTCCGTTTCTGCTCACTATGGGCTAATTGGACACCCCAGAGAGTAGAGAGGAGGATATAGAGAAACCCGGGCGCGTTGCCCTGCTCTTATCATCGACAGAGTTTCTCTGGTTCTTTTAGATGCCCAGTGTTTAACACTGATACATCAGACCTTGGTTTATAGTCTCGTCCGAAGGACTTGGTCTGGCTGGAGATCGTCAACATGATCCCTGATAACGTCAACAACTATATTATTAGTTGTGAGTTCAGTTAAGAATGCGTCGACAATTATGGGAAATATGTTTAAGTTCAGTTGGACAGCTATATGTAATAGCAGTGAGTCCAGTTAAGGAAAACGTGGCCAAATATAGGTAACAGCCGTGTATTCAATTACGGATGAGGTTGACAGTTATAGTTAATAATTCGTGAGTTCATTTAAGGAAAAGCTGGAGAACTATATGTTATAGCCGTGAGTTCATTTACAGATAACCTCACCAGCTATAGGCCAGCGTTGCGTGTATGTTATGTTTTTAAGGTAAATCAAGTTTGAGTTTATCCTGTTTGTTCATAGCCTGGTAGATGACCTAAACCCAAGCATACTTACTGATCGGATCCGATGGCCTCTCTTTCGAGCTTGAGCCAAGTAGTTAGGATTTAGCGAAAACGGTTTCCCTACTGGCATTCTTATAAAGGTCCTTACCTTCAGGTCCACTAACGCTGCTATCGTTGATTGGTTGATCTTCGGGTAGTACGGACCTTTGAGTGGTCAGACTCGTCTCTTCTGTGGTCGTGACCGGTCGATCGTAGGGCATCGTGTACTTGGCACTGTCAATAGAGGGGTTGGGCTTCTCGCATTGATAGGAGTAGTTGTCGTATGTGGGAACAACATCATCCGGCTTGTGTACTAGAAAGAGACAAACTGTTTTTGATAATGTAATCCCGATACAAATAAATGCGCTGAGACCTGGAAGAGTTTCAAACAGTTTGGTCGTATGATACACCGGGTAACTCGGCGTTTCATTGGCAAGCAAGCTATTTGAAACTCGGTCGATAGTTTTTAAATCGCTTGAATGAAAAGTAAGTATAAATTGCAGTAGAGCAGAGTCTAATCCATTTGTACATTGTTTACCTAATAGGGATCAAAGGCAAATAGTGTACAGGTGGACCACAGGGTCCCTGAAGAAGTATGTGTCTAATACTGTACATGATGACACAATCATCATTAGGTTTGTTCGAAATATGCAAATCGGACGAATTCACTATGAGATACCGGTTAAAATTAGTAGAGACGATCTCATTATTAGAAATACAGATTAAGATGACTATAGACGATTTCATTTTTAGAAATACAGGTTGAAATGAGTAAAGACGATCTCATTATTAGAAATACAGGCTAAAATAACTAAAGATGATCTCATTATTATGACTAAAGACGAAGTATCACGAACAAGCTTTATACGTGCCCAGTTTATTTTGAAATGAACTCCTTGTTAACAGTCCAACACTATATAATATAGTTGATATCTCGAACTCTGACAACTCGAACTTCGAGATAACTCGATTTAAAGTTCGGTCCATCCAACAATACAGAATTGTTAAAAAATGTATGACTACACATATCTAAGATGTGACATCTTAATGCAGATGGATAGTGATGCTCAAAGTTTATTCATTACTTTAGACCTGCATTAAGCTGTGAACTTGATATAGTTGTCAGATTATAAATAGCATGACTCGAACCACTGTTATTCAGAATTGATTTGTATGGTCCCATGAAGTTGGAGGTATCGAAATTCAACTGTATGTATTGGAGTGTATTGGATTCCTGTATGTATTGGAGTGTATTGGATTCCTGTATGTATTGGAGTGTATTGGAGTCCTGTATGTATTGGAGTGTATTGGATTCCTATATTCCTCTTTCTTATGTTGATGCACAGTAGTTGATAAGTTCAAACATTTCCCTCATATAAACATTGGATCGGAAATTAACAAATTATATCCGACTACTACTAGCTGCTCATATCCCTCATTTTTCATGCCTTTGGAAACAGAGTACACCCAGATGTTTTCTTATGAAATTAAATTTCCTACCAATACCAAAATACACGTGTACATATACTATTGTAAAACTTCAGCTAACCAAAAGTAACGATGTAATTATTTCTTACATGAATATTCAACAGGGAAAGGTTTTTATAATCAAGAAATTATCATAAATCTAAAGATTAGTAAACAAAATTCAAAATGTAAAAACACTGATACAGTAAAACCTTTCTAAACCGGAATTCTAGTAAAGACTAATTTAGATACATTTAGGCAGTTGGTTGCTTAATGCAGGGTGAAAGTCATTTAGAAAGCTCATAGAAGAGCTGTCTTCATGACTTTCACCCTACATTAGACTGCAACCTATCTCCTCTCCAAGACCGATATCTATACTAAATTTAATGTCCAGTTTAGAGGGCTTTTACAGCTGTATTTGAACTGAACAAAACCAAATGGCCTTATAAAGTAACACTAACATATTGAACTAACTGGACCAACTGAGCATTGCTGTTTTGCGAAAAAGACGCTTGAAGTGTCTTTGAAACGTCTGATTAAAGACTAGATTGCACCCACACATACATACACGCACACGCACGCACGCACGAACGCACGGCGCGCGCACGTCATCAAGTGAATAATCCAAACATTAAAGTTCATTAGGGAAAATGCTTAACACAAGGTATATACCAGTCAGTACAATATAATTTTCGTTATCAACTTGATATCGATATTCTTTGTTTTCACAGAGCAGAGGTATCAAGTTAAATTATTCTTAATACCAATAAAGCAGCGGGTAGTAGTCAGATACAACTTGTAAATTTCCAATCAAGCGAAATAAACAAGAAAGTACATATTTTGCACCATAGTGTGGATAAGTTCAACACACGACATGTTAATTAGCATCGCAATTTACTACCTGTCGTTGTGGTTTATATTATATGTATGTAAACTATGAAGTGGCAACCGTCTCTATGTAATGTACGAAGGACCATATTGTACTTACAAGCGATACACTTATGCGATACAAGCTTACAATGTCTGTAAAGTTAGCGTTGAGTATCGGATCTAATTTGTACAGCCATCTTTAATTGTGAATCTGTGTAAGATGTATGTTTCTAAAGACAATAAAATAGTCACACCTAATAAAATAGTTACACCTAATGCTAGAAAAACATACAAAGTTTAACCCCTTTATTCCATGAATATTAATGTAAGACATAATGACATCGTGATGAATAAGATTAGTTTAAACATACATGTAGCTCACGATCAAAGGAATATTTGGCCATGGAAGAAACTGTAGACTTATAGCTATTCTATTTCGTAAGCAAACGAAATAGACCCTGATCAGACGGCTCCTATACGAGTCGGCTGATCTGGGTCTACTCTGTTTGAAAAAGGCATAGAAAGACGTATTTATGGAGTAAATAGTTAATGCATATCTGGCGAACCCTTGTAATGATTGTGTCCATGACTCTTACTTAAAATGATAACCTTACACTTGATTTTCTTATTCCAAACACCCCAACCGAACAGTATAAAATGATGAAGACAAGTTCAAAATTTAAGTAATATATGTGAAGTGCTTTGCAAGATATTTATAGAAACCAAAACCAATTTTAACTCCATAAGTCAACGACAGCGCCAGCGCCAACATCAAGACCAACGCTAACGTCAGAGTTAGCAGAATAGCCATCATTATCCTGCAAGCATACAAATTTAACCCATTCAATCCTAGACTATTTAGACTAGTTAGAGTGAGTGAGTGAGTTGGGTTTTACGGCACTGCGACACTGAATAGGTCATATAGCGCCGATGAATGATGAGATGACATGATGAGGGATAATCAGGAAGATGATTTCGACTAGTTAGAATTAATCTACCGAAAAGGAGCATTTACTCTAGAAAAGGGAACTTTTAGATTTGCGTAGTTTTGAAACCATTGTGATAAATAGAGCATTTGTTCCCATGGAGAAAATGCTCTATTTACCACAGTGGTTTCATAATGTGGCTTTTACAGAAGTGTCAAAATGCGTCACTAGGAGGGAATGTGTTAAATGGTAACATTTGGTACATCGTGTCAATATGACGTTATTTGGTAACTCTGTATCGCCTCGGGATCCAAGATGTCTCTCTCTCCGTCAGTAGTGGCTCGATACTTTGATCGAGTCGGCAACCAATGAAAGGTTCAGCAAGGAATACATTTATCAGATACATTTTTCAGCAAAGGGTTAGTAGGGTTGAGAAAGGTAAATAACCTTATTTCAAATCATAATGTACAAAATAGCAATTTCAGTACAGTTTAACTTCGATTTCTCGAACTTCAAGGGACCATACATTGTCAAATTGCTTCTAGATAACAGATGTTCGAATCGTACGATTTCTAATCTGAACAAATCTAATTTTCACAGCTTAATGCATGTACTCCTGTGCGAGCTTTCAGCATTTATTTCGACAAGCATTAAGCTGTCCCACTTGTTTCTAGATATGCGTAGTGATACATTTTAGAACAATTCTGTTTTGTAAATTTTGGAAGGACCGAACTTTGGATTTCGAGTTATCCGAGTTCGAGATAGCGAAATTCAACAGTATATGAATTACACATCGTTATCTCAGGCGCTGCCTTTAACGTTGAAACATAACGTATGGCGACTTATAATTGTGGAACACTAAGGTGACTTATAAACGTGGAACACTAAGGTGACTTATAAACGTGGAACACTAAGGCGGTTTATAAACGTGGAACAAATGATCTGGTATCACGTGAACTTAGCGTGAAGTAAATCATGGTCCGTGGTGATATTTCAACGCTGAAAGCATAGCCTGGAGTACGTTTTCAAGTTTTGTAACATGGTCTCCGGCAAGTACAAAATATTTTGATATTATATGCCTATCTTTTCACGCTGACACCATGGTCTGATCCTGTAGCATCTTTTCCATGTGGGAATTATGGCCCAGGGTAACGTATCCAAGAGTATTTTTACATTAAAAACGTAACACGTTACAAGTTAACGTATTTCAACAATGAATTTATGACATATTCTTGCAACACATTTTCAACGTGGTAAATATGGCCCAGGGTAACGTTTCTAAGATTATAACAAAACATTGGGGTAACGCATTTTTACATTCAAAACTTACCACGTTACAAGTATTTCAACAATGAAAGCATGACCTATTCTTGCAGTAGTATCTTTTCAGCGTGGAAAATATGGTCAAGTGCAATGTATCAAAGCTTATAACAAGCCCGCTACCTTGATATTAACCCGAGGGTCTATACATGTATCAAGGTAAGGGCCAATATCACGATGCGACCCTAGTCAATCGTGTAATAACCTGTTTATTACATTTGTAAAACATTGGCGAACATTTCAGCAGATTAGAGATAGAGCAGACACTAATTCCCAGCATTAAAACGGTTTTTAAAACTCAAATGAAGGAATGGCGCTATCCTGACGTCATTTGGATGACGCCAAAATGACGATTTTACACTATTCAAAAAATGGGCGATGGAACTAGCGGCTAGACGTCACTTTTAATAACGGTACGTGTAATGTGCATGTGCATAAATCTGAATTAAATCGGGCTAGGATTGTGGTTTGGATATTGGGGCTAACCGGTACGTGTACGAGTACTTTGACAATATTTGCAGCATCGGAGCGGAATAAGACCTTCGCCACGTATCCGGGTTCTGTTGCTATAGATTTAGAACAATTATCTTGGCAACGGGCATATATCGGTTATAGGCCCGTCGCTAGGTCCGTATATGCCCGCTCCGACAATACGACTGGATTTATTTTACATATATAGGACAATTTTGAGTGAAAATGATTACTATTTATAGTAACAAATGTAATGAACAGCATAGAGTAACGTCATTCCGTGGTAAGTTCCTACGTTAACATGACAGGGCGATACATGACCTAGAGTAACGTCATCCTGGGACAAGTTCCTACGTTAAAATGATGGGGCGATACACGGCCTAGAGAAACGTCACCTAGGGGTAAATTCCTGCGCTAAAATGACAGGGCGATACATGGCCAAAGGTAACGTCATCCCGGGATGAATTCCTACGTTAAAATGGCAGGGCGATACATGGCATAGAGTAACGTCATCGCGGGGGTAAGTTCCAACGTTAAAATGACAAGGCGATGCATGGGCTAGGGAAATACCATCCCGGGGTAAATTCCTACTTTAAAATGACCGGGCGATACATGACATCACACAAACACCTCAAATTTTCTACAGGTTTCGCTTTAGCTTTTCGGCTTGTCTTTGAATAATTGTGTTAGAAATCACCTATAAACATATCTCTAAAAGTGTAAGTAAGGAGAAAAACTATTCACCAGAAATGAGAAATCTCTGCTGAAAAGAGGTGCAGTTGCCCAGGGTTGCCAGTCAAAAATGTGGCGTAAAGCCAAGCGAATGTACATATATTTTACAACAAATAAGTAAAAATGGGCTACTATTTTAATAAGTAAACTCTTTTTAAAACAAGAAAAGAAAAAAACGAGAAACCTCACTTAGTCGAAACCAGAAATTCATTTGCTTTTCATTACACAGATCTGACGTGAAGAATACCGAGGCGTGTGTAACACTTTGATTATCAATAGTCCAATTAAGAGACATTTTACTGTACCTGATACATATACATTAAACCCCATCCAACCCGGAATTCTAGTAGAGAATAATCTAGATACTTTTAGACAGGTGGCTGCTTCATGCAGGCTGAAGTCACTCCTAAGCCACTCTTTGATACACTAATGTTGAATGCGAAGAAAAGAACAAAAATCAAAGGCCACAACGGCAAAGAATTTCTAATTGTCGTCTGCAAACGAATTTTGTTCAATCATTCGGTATAATATGGCAATGACAGACATAAATGCAAATTTCAAAGGAATAAAGCACATATAAAGAAATAGAGTTTGAGACGAAAAGGCGACGTCTGATCTAGGAATGCACTATTTGCCGTAGTGCATTTTTGCCTCATTGCCAGTGAAAGGGTTACAATAAATAGATAAAAAGCTATATGTCCCTGTAAACGAAATAAAGAAATATGTCCCAATAAAAGAAACATGTGCCAGTAATGCTATTGTGATACTCAGTTAATGTATTTATCATGTGCCAGTAATGCTATTGTGATACTCAGTTAATGTATTTATCATGTGCCAGTAATGCTATTGTGATACTCAGTTAATGTATTTATCATGTGCCAGTAATGCTATTGTGATACTCAGTTAATGTATTTATCATGTGCCAGTAATGCTATTGTGATACTCAGTTAATGTATTTATCATGTGCCAGTAATGCTATTGTGATACTCAGTTAATGTATTTATCATGTGCCAGTACTGCTATTGTGATACTCAGTTAATGTATTTATCATGTGCCAGTACTGCTATTGTGATACTCAGTTAATGTATTTATCATGTGCCAGTAATGCTATTGTGATACTCAGTTAATGTATTTATCATGTGCCAGTAATGCTATTGTGATACTCAGTTAATGTATTTATCATGTCGTTGTTTCTTATATCAATATTCATTATTATATTTAGACTTTGTGAGCAGTGCAGAACTAGATAAGCTTTTACGCTCAGAATGTGGCATGTGATCAGGCTCTGCATATTTTGCAGAATGTTTGGTTTGACTTACGTGTGTGACACCATGTGATTAACCTCAACTATTGTAACGGATACACAGCGTAACGGATACACAGAGTAACGGATACACACAGTAACGGATGGATACACACAGTAACGGATACACACAGTAAATGGCGGTTTCTACTGCCCGGTATCGTTTAAAAGATAGTTGCCACATACACAGATAAATACATCCACTTTGGGACTAGATCAGTCACTGTCGTTCGAGTTAAGCTTCTTGTCAAGAGTATATCCTGCTTGCAGTAAAAATGATGAAATACCGAAGCTGGTGATGGACATTCTGTAGCAGTTATCAAGCTATTCGCGGCATTATTCGCATTGGTAAACTGCTTGGGTCGAGTTGAGACACCGAGTAACTCACTCGCCGTGTTATCAGCACCCAAGCTGCAATAGACGTACATTCATTTTTTAATATTCGGGCAAGTTCGAAGTTAAAATTGTACTCCAAATAGGCAGACTTAATTTCTACACATTCAGGTAAGGGCTAATATGTACGACGTCAACTAATTTTGTTTGCTTATATGAACGACGTCAGCTAATTATGTCTGCTAATATGTACGACGTCAACTAATTGTGTTTGCTAATATGTACGACGTTAGCTAATTATGTTTGCTAATATGTACGACATTAGCTAATTATGTTTGCTTATATATACGACGTCAGCTAATTATGTTTGCTAATATGTACGACGTAAGCTAATTATGTTTGCTAATATGTACGACGTCAACTAATTGTGTTTGCTAATATGAACGACGTCAGTTAATTATGTTTGCTAATATGAACGACGTCAGCTAATTATGTTTGCTAATATGTATGACGTCAACTAATTGTGTTTGCTAATATGCTCGACGTCAGCTAATTATGTTTGCTTATATGTACGAAGTCAGCTAATTATGTTTGCTTATATGTACGACGTTAGCTAATTATGTTTGCTAATATGCTCGACGTTAGCTTATTATGTTTGCTAATATGTACGACGTCAGCTAATTATGTTTGCTTATATACACGACGTTAGCTAATTATGTTGCTAATATGTACGACGTCAACTAATTGTGTTTGCTAATATGTACGACGTCAGCTAATTATGTTTGCTAATATGTACGACGTTAGCTAATTATGTTTGCTAATATGAACGACGTCAGCTAATTATGTTTGCTAATATGTACGACGTCAGCTAATTATGTTTGCTTATATGTACGACGTCAGCTAATTATGTCTGCTAATATGTACGACGTTAGCTAATTATGTTTGCTAATATGCTCGACGTTAGCTAATTATGTTTGCTTATATGTACGACGTCAGCTAAGTATGTTTGCTAATATGTACGACGTTAGCTAATTATGTTTGCTAATATGCACGACGTCAACTAATTATCTTTTTAATATATACGACGTCAACTAATTATCTTTGAAGATAATATTCTAAAAAGGAAATTAACATATTACAGAAATACTTGAATTGCTCATATTTCGACCACTATGGGCCTTTTTCAAAGATTATCATGTCAAACTACACGTCACATGTTTGGTACATGCAATCAACCATACATATATTCTCTTTGATTTTATGGCTGAATGCATGTACCAAAATGTGAGAATATTAAGTATTTCTGTAAGTATCTTTTTTTATTATGTACGACGTCAGCTAATCATCTTAGATGCCTTTAAATGCAGTAATTGAGTAATTTCAAAAAACCTTCGAAAACACTTTCGCTGTCCAGCATTTGTTTGCTTTAATTTTTATTCCGAGCAGTCTTGATATTTAACGCTTATAAACAGTGCGGGTACGAGTCACTAACTTCATTTGCAAACAGAGTAGTCCCAGATGAGAGAGTTCCTAGAGGAATCCTCTCATCAGGGCCTTCAGTTGTTTGTCACGTTACACTTTTCTTTACATAAATCCCTATATATTCACCATAAATCTTATCTGTTTAAACTTTGGAATAGTCCATTTGACAATGCAGTATTGTAAGGACTAGCATCACACAGTTTAGAGGTTAAAGAAGGTGTTTGCAAAGTGGACTGCGAGTTCGCGACTGGCAGTGAAAGAGTTGAATCACTGTGCGACAGATCAGATATTGAGACACAGAAAATTTATACCCTCAGAAACAAACAGCTTCAATTAGGCACGCCAGTTTTAAAATGATGAGCTAAATATAGGCATTACTATCGGATTTCAGCCAGACGACGTCAATATTAAAACGCAACAAGTATTGTCCATTTAACCAGTTCTATGAGAAGAGGGCATTCGTAACCACGTGGTTTATTGTTAACTATTACCTCGCTGTTAGTCGCCACCAGACTTCTATTCGAAAATGACTTGGATCAATATGAGACACATTGCACCTCGGCGTCTAATGAGCGTCCAAGCTGTTTTATACTCGATCGAAACAGAAATTATCAAACTTATACCAGCTACGAACTTGAGCCAGAAACTATCAAACTTATACCAGATACAAACTTGAGCCAGAAACTATCAAACTTATACCAGATACAAAATTGAGCAGTCGTTCTTGGTAAAGGTTAAATAAGTAAGATTCCCAGCTGGCGGTGGTAAGTCTGTATGTTTCTACATGTACTCGTAGTAGCTCCCCTGCTGGCGTTGGTAAGTCTTTGTGTGTCTACATGTAGTCGTGTTTTCCTTTAGCTGTAGATGAAACAATGATTGATGATTCATATTTCTTAGGAACATAATATGCCTTAAGATGGACGTCGCAGAACAAACAAATAAACAGACACCCCTTAAACAAAAAAGAAACGTGACAATGTCACAATAGCCAGACTTGTGTTGTTTTAGTTTAAATGAAGACATTCCTGATTTGGACCGGAGTTGAAAATCTAACATTAATGTACGAAAATATGAACCTGACCCCAGAACAAATAATACCCTTTGAAATGCAAACCTTTTCTTTTAGCGAAAGTTACAATTACCTTTAACCAAGACACCCAGAACGTTTGTCTCCATGTTAGTTGTCTAATGCAAAACATGGTCGCAGTAGGCCTACATCATGTGCGAACCTTATATCAGTTCTTATTCCTAATTAAAGATATCGCATGGAAACTAATTTTCTAGTTGAAAAAACAACAACATTGAACTTGATCTTGACCCCCTAAATGCACTCCCAAGTTTTGACTATATGTACACTACCTTTTAGTAATTTTATCTTCTTACTGAAGTTATCGTAAGGGGGGGTATTTTATGCCAGCATGTCCTGTCCTCCGCCTCTTGCCCTGCGACGCTATACCCCCCCCCCCTTCAATTAAAAAAACCCCCGGTGTAGACGATATGGACTGCTCCATTTTCAACGAGGTGTATACTCAAGGCCAACATCCTTTAGCACTAGGCAGCATCCTTAGTGCTTTATTATACCAAAGCACCCCGACACTCGCAGACAGAAATACTTGTTGCATTCCACGATTGCATACTGGAAGTTGTGTGCTCGCCGTGTGTTAAAACATACATGTACGGGCAATTTACCATTTTTCACTAAAACGAACCTCAAGTAGACTCATATGTTCAATGAAATAACTAGCATTATGTCAGGCACATCGGGTACAAAACACATCAGCCGATCTACCAATCTTCCGATCTATACCGATCTGTCGATCTATACCAATCTACCTATTTACCGATCCACACCGATATACTATTCTATCAATCTACACAGATAAAAAAGTAAAGTACCTAGTTATAATCTACTTTCAGTCCGAATGACCATTCAGCCGACTGTACATTTACTCCCCTGGTCATTGAATCATTGGCCTACAATATTGAGCACTGCTAACATATGGCGCAATCATGCAGCCGCAGTACTGGCGAGTGACCCTAACAGATACCCATTTTAACCCCTGGGTGGAAAGAAGGTGCAGGTGGGAGACACGAAAAAGCGTCTCTAAAATTTCCGGGAAGGACCGGGATTTGAACCCCGGACCTCCGTACTAATAGTTAAGCGCGTTACCACTAGACCACCGCACACCGCGCCGATCTACCAATCTAACGATTTATACCGATATGCCATTATATATCGATCTACTGATCCATACCGATCTTTACAGATCTACATACCGATCTATCGATTTATACCAATCTACCATTATTCAGTCACTGTCTCTAACCATATGTAAAAGTGAAATCTACTCAACCTCTGATCAGGAGCAATTCTATTCACTGTTTGATTCGTTCAAACATTTGGGAAACTGCAGATCGGGTGTTAAGCTGCTTAGATCTGTGTGAGACTTGAACATGTGCATATTGAGAAGACACAAGGACCACAATGGAAATGAGGGCATGCTATTTATGGTGTTATCCTTGGTATAGAAAGCATGCAATGGTTTTTCACTATGCATCATTTTACGAATTACTATTTATTATGATGTGATACATGTTTGTGAACCATATTATATTTTCTCTTTGCCGTAATAAATCTATCTATCCAACCCAGGTCATAATTGAACATGTGCATATTGAGAAGAGCCAGGTCAGACTTGAACATGTGCATATTGAGAAGACCCAGATCAGACTTGAACATGTGCATATTGAGAAGACTTAGATCAGACTTGAACATGTACATATCGAGAAGACTTAGATCAGACTTGAAAATGTGCATATTGAGAAGACCCAGATCAGACTTGAACATGTGCATATTGAGAAGACTTAGATCAGACTTGAACATGTGCATATTGAGAAGACTTAGATCAGACTTGAACATGTACATATCGAGAAGACTTAGATCAGACTTGAACATGTGCATATTGAGAAGACTTAGATAAGACTTGAACATGTACATATCGAGAAGACTTAGATCAGACTTGAACATGTGCACATTGAGAAGACCCAGATCAGACTTGAACATGTGCATATTGAGAAGACCTAAATCAGACAGCTGTCTGGTCAGTGTCTTCTGTTTGACTATGAAATGCATTTCGATATAATTTTGTTGTCATGGTTTCTCTCATAGTCAAAGCTTCAATTGTTCATAATCATTACGACTACTATTTAGAAAATCATTAATTTCTTATATGCATCAGATAAATAGGTCCATTGGTTCAACGCACTGCTTACAGGCCTCCTGAGATACAGTTGTCTTGTGGATATACTCGTACATGTAGTTCAATGTATGAAACACCTTTGACATTTTACATCGCTGTTTCTTGCAGCGAAACAAATTTAGCAGCAATTTATTGCTGGTAAATTGTCTCCTGGGTAAAAATAAAACTTCGATACACAGTCGCCATTAACTAATATACATGCTTAACCTTTACAACGCTGACTTTTCAAATGGACTAGTCCAAAATGCAAACAGGTCAAGTCTATGCTGAATATTTGGTTTTTTTTAGAGAAAAGTGTAACATGACAAACTGTTCAGACTCTGATGAGAGGACTCCTCTAGGAGCCATCACCATACACCTCTCCTCTAGGAGCCATCACCATACACCTTTCCTCTAGGAGCCATCACCATACCCCTCTCCTCTAGGAGCCCTCTGATGTGGGTCTACATTGACTCCTCTAGGAGCCCTCTCATATAGGTCTACATTGACTCCTCTAGGAGCCCTCTCATATGGGTCTACATTGACTCCTCTAGGAGCCCTCTCATATGGGTCTACATTGACTCCTCTAGGAGCCCTCTCATATGGGTCTACATTGACTCCTCTAGGAGCCCTCTCATATGGGTCTACATTGGTTGCATAGGGCATTAGTGACTCAATGTCCCGCATTGTAAGGGCTAACCCTTTCAAAGCTGAATTTGTATGTGGTATAGTTTGTGAAAGGATTTTTAATGATGAACAGTGTTGATCCTGATAAGAGGGCTCCTCTATGAGCCCTCTGATCTGCGTCTACAATGTTTGCACATGACATCCAATCCGTTTCACGCCTTCAAAGAGTAAATCCTAACCGTGAAAAACAATGTTTGTTAAAACTCCGACATTTTGAAAATTTGACTTACTTATGTTTCGTAAAACGTTGCAGATAAACGTTGGAGAAACTTTTGAGCGGGCGTCAAACAGTTAGTATCCTGATGAGAAGCCGAATAACTCGTTATTTGATCTGGATCCGATTTGTTTGCAAATGCCAGTCGTGTCAGAAGATAAGCAAGATAAACTGTATAAAGCTTACCATATAGTGGTTTTTTTACTTGTCCCAACTTTATTAGTTAGATACTAGCGATATACACTTGTAAAATAATCTGAGGGAGATGGATGTGACGCCGCGGAACGCCGCGGGACGCGGCATTTAATCAGGATCTTAACTGTAAGCAATACTGATGAATAAATCGCCTTGAAAATACAGAATTTTAAGAGTACATTTGAGTTTTACTGTCTTCTATCTTGAAAATACAGAATCAGCCAGGAGCCAAGCTGAGACAACTTGAATTTATCTGTTACAGTAGCTTACATTCCTAGTGGAAATCAACTCTTTACACGCTGTGAAAAAACGTGTGTTCAAGTTTGGGTCTGAAATAGGTTTGACTACTTCCGAGTCGATCAATCTTTTGAGGAAATATTGACCGAGTGCCAGACAGCTTGGATCCTGATGAGACATCGAGTTACTCGTCTTAATTTAAGCTATTGGCACATACGAGTGACGTCACGGATAACGGGGCAAGAGTTAAATCATGAACGCTTTCTAGCACGCATAAAACACACATACAAACGTGGTTGTTTTTTAGTGTTGCGTGTTTTCATAAAGATTGCTTTTCTTATTAAAAAAAACAATAAAGTAGTGATAAAGCGATCTGTAACGTGCGCGACTATGTCAAGTAGTAGTGTATTTGACTTAGAGAGAGTGTATTTTACATAAGGGGGGGGGGGAGTGTATTTAATATAGGGGGAGAGTGTACTTGATATAGGGAGAGTGTATTTAACATAGGGGAGAGTGTATTTAACATAGGAGAGGGTGTATTTTAACATAGGGGATGGTGTATATGACATAGGGTGAGAGTGTATTTAGCATAGGGAAGAGTGTATTTAACATAGGGTAGAATTTATTCAACATATGGAGAGAGTGTATTTAACATAGTGGAGAGTGTATTTAATAGAAATAAATGGTTATACAGTGTACTAGTACGGCCCAGGAGTAACAATGTCAAGTGTTCTGCGATTGTATCAATGGGGAAGTTTATACCTTGCTTTAGTTAATAGAAATACAGTAAATGAATTTACCACTCTAAATAATCGGACAGCCAATTTGTCCTCCTACCTCTCCGATGTCTTAAAGGTAGGTGATAGTATAACATAGAACGAATGGTATGTAGAGTTGAACCTGTCCTAAGTTTACAGTCATTCATTTACAGCAAATAAGAGTTTTAAAAGCATTTGGTTGCTTAATGCTGGATACAATTAATGAAAACCTGCTTGGATCCTTGGATGATGAGACAGCAAGCTACTCGGCATCTCATCTAGTTCCAAGCTGTTTGCAAATGTAATCAAAGTTGTCTTTACCGAAGGGTTAATCAGATACACACTTGATTCAACACATTAGCTATCAACTGTGGATCTGTGATCATCCATTGATACAAGTGTTAGATCTAGATCCAATATCGATTAACAAACTATTTCATGCTATGACCATGTTTTCGAAAACAAAGTTAGAAATGATGAACATTGAAGCCAGAGCTACAGATCAATGTGCGCACTCAAATACTAAAATCTTCTTCGAGACTGTGTATAGTGGTCACACTATAGAGTTTGGTGGAGAAATAAAGACGTCATTCTTGAAAGTGTTTTAATTTACGCATCTTATACTGAACTCTGTTGAAGCGGTATGCTACCTATGCAGAGTTCACCTGAATACATGCTGGGTAAGCTTTCATCTTATTTCTAAATAATTTAACCCTTTACTGCATGAATATTCATATAAGAAATAATGACATCATGAATATTAATTAGAATCATTGTTAGAATAGAATCTGGGACCATGCTTATAAAACTTTTAGTTGAGTCTGAGTTCGTTCTCAAGTTTTTGATTGGTCAGATTTGAGCCTCTGGCTCAAATCTGACCAATCAAAAGCTTGGGAACTCAAATCTGACCAATCAAAAGCTTGAGAACGAAACTCAGATTCAACTAAAAGCTTTATAAGCATGAACCTAGGACACAGGCATGCGTGGTCATAGAAGTAACTGCAGAAGCATATATACATGTATATATATATATATATATCATACATGTATCATCAGCAAACAAAACACATCCTCATCACACGGCTACTACAGGAGCCGTCTGATCTGGGTCTACTCTATTTGCAAAGATGTAGAAAGGCGTATGTACGGAGTAAAGGGTTCAAAGCACATGCCAACATTTAAACATTATATTCAACCAGAAGGCAAATATCTAAACTGAACATTCTATGAAATTGCTTTTACCCCGGGGGCCAGAAAGGGTTACCGTGCACCCCCCGTCTGACTTTTTTTCATGGGTACCAGGGTGTTTGGTAGGGTCTGCTGAATGGAAATCAAAATTGTACCCATGAAAAAACTCATTCCTGCTATGGGATTTTCTACCGTTTCCATGGCAACCGGAGGTCTGGACAACGACGGTGGGTAAAGGTTATAATGTAGTACATCTATGCTATTAGGGGCACTAAGAGTTTGAAACTGGTGTCAAACTAAAGATAAGACATTGGTCTTTAATTAAGAATATGGTTTTGTTAATTACCTCATTTGCATAATCATGCATATTAATGAGAAACCCGAAAAAAGAAGGAAAAAAGACCAGAATATGGTGAAAACTAGATCTGAAGTCACATGTGATGGTCCAAATACACCCAAATATGTTTTTGTACATAAAACATCCCCAATGTTAGTATTATTTAAAACAAAATCGTGTCTTTATGGCTTATTTGCATTTTTATTGCATTTTTGAGTATCCATAGCAGAGGTACGTCCGGGTAGCATAAGCACATAGAGAAGATAGCATTATATCTCAAGGCCTTCGGGAGATAATAGCTAACAGTATCAACTTGTTACCAAACATAAAATAAATACACTGGTGTTTGATTTAAAATGTATTGTAGTTAATAAGTTCATTAGCATATTCATGAATATTAATGAGAACACCGAAAATGAAGAAAAAATGACTAGAAGATGGCGAAAACTAGATCTGAAATCACTTGTGTTGCTCCAAATGCACCCAAATATGTTCATATACATAAAACATCATCAATGAGATTATTATATAATACAAAATCGTGTCACTTTGGCTTATTTACACTTGTATTGCGTTTTTGAGTATCCATAGCAGAGGTACGTCAGTACAGCGTCAGCGCAAATAGGAGATAGCACTATATCTCAAGGCATTCGAGAGCTGGCAGCTAACAGTATCAGCTTGTTACCAAACATATAATAAATACACTGGTCTTTGATTTAGAATGTATCGTTGTTAATAAGTTCATTAGCATATTCATTAATATTAATGAGAAACACGCCCCCTCCTACAATTAGAGAAAAAGACAGGAAAATGGTGAAAACTAGATCATAAATCACCTGTAATGCTCCAAATGCATAGAGATATGACTTGTACACTACAATCTACTAGCAGAAAATGCAATGAAACGAGGTCTGTAACGTGGAATTAGAATAGACAGTAACAAAGAGAAATCATGGCTTAGTGGTGTTTAACTGGTGACATACAATTAACTTTGAGCTAATCGAAGCATGTATTATTCGGCATCATTATATCATTGTGGCCTTAGTATATGTACAAAACATGACTGTAAAGAATGTCTCAACCGGTTTACAGAAAAAGACATTTCTGTGTGATACACTCATTCATCACCATATCTGTATGCAAGTTTAGTCCCAATGATAACCAGTGTCTTCAAAGATCCCCATTTTCATCTTCTCTATGTGCCTCAAATTACAGAATGTCAACCATGACTTGTGAAGTTGTGAGGGCAAGTAACCACAGACTCATAATGGAATGGTCCAAGAACCACATTGACATGGCTCCAGTCATGTGCTTCTGAGGCTGGGGGTATTACTGGATAGGCTATATGTGAGCTCGTCAAAATTCGCACCTGATTGACGACCCGTTAAATGTGTCGGACTAAGCGAATCTACGTGGTGGCAAAGATCCCATGTCAACGTTATGCAAATCATTAATTGGCTTATCTTCGCGCGTTTCCTTAGCAGCAGTTCCAATTCAGCGTACATTGTGGATGTGAACGATTCTTATTCACCAATTAGACCAGCTTTACAAGACTTACTAGTGGAGTTACAAATCTCGGTCTCTTTCCAGGAGTCGTTATTTGGTGATACATACTCTTTTTCCTTCAATGTACGTGTGTTGTCATAGTAATCAAACAGTATGAACATGTTGTTGGCTAGCGTTCTTGCTTGAACAGTCGTGCAGTCTTGTTATCTTTATTTTATGATATTAGTTTCTTAGTCTGCTGACTTCAAAACAGTTTTACTTGATGCTTTACAAATTACTTGTGTGGTGTGGTGGTATAGCGGTAACGCACTTGACTACCGGTCCGGAGATCCGGGTTCAAATCCCGGTCCCTCCCGGAAATTTCAGAGACGCTTTTCAGTGTCTCCCACCCGCACCTCCTCTTCACCCAGGGATTAAAGTGGGTACATGTGAGGGTCACTAGCCGGTACTGCGGCTGCATGATTGCGCCATATGTTAGCAGTGCTCAATATTGTAGGTGAATGACTCAATGACCAGGGGAGTACATGTACAGGCGACTGAGTGGTCTGTCGAACTGAACATAGACTATAACTAGGTACTTTGCCTCATGGTGTCATCGTTCATCAAAAAGCCTTCCAGTCAGCAGGTTTCTTTGTATCCTGCCCTTACACTAGCAGTTTTTCTGAACCCCCATTCCCTCATTCTCTCCATAGTCTTTCAGATATTTGTTTGAAGATGCATGGAGTATCTCGCATTGAATGAAATTAAGCATTCCTGACTTATTTTACAATGTGTTTCTTATCTTGTGTTGGTGCATTTGTCATGTCTACCTCTTCTATTAGGTATTCAACTCCTTTGGCGTATAGTATTTTGCTAAACAGCCATCAGCATTACCAATAATAAAGATCCCCAAGATCGATATCCACATATGACCCTTATGACTGATTTAGTAATTGCACTCAACTATGTCTATGCTGCCAGTATACTAACACCGAAGCTGCCATTGGCTTCAAATCAGTTTTTAACAACTCGAGGAACCATGCGTGGTTTTATAAAAGCTTCTTTAGCGACTTTATCTCTTACATCTGCCCTGAAAACGTTATCTTCATTTTGAATAGAGTCTTGGAAACACAATGCAAACGATATAGAGCGCGAGATTGACATCGATCATTGCCACCTTGTTGAAATTTGGTTGCGTTGATTAATGCCCATTACAACTTTAGGCTAATTTGATACACCAGAAAGAGGTGAGAGGGTACAGAGAAAACCGGGTGCGATGCCCTACTACTTTCTCTGGTTCCATAATGGATTGAGGATTAGTTGTCGAAGCATTCTGGAGAAGGCTCTTGAAGCAGCTGAAGAATATGAAGAAGTGGATGGGGGGCTCTTTGAAGATTATTATTAGGTCTAAACGTGCATTACGATTAATATAGATGTGATGATAGTTGAGTATATCACACAGAAAGGTCTACCGCTTAAACCCGTAGAAACATTCTTAACATTGAGGAGTAGAATCGAAATGAGGGATGTGTTTTTGTTTCTTGTGTTATCATTAGTATTTATTTAATTTGACATGATAATGTTTCATGCATTTTTGCCATGTATGCTATTTTAGTAATGTGAAATATATTGTTTCTAAAAATCTAGCTATGCACCTACAGCATGCACTTATAACGTTTTGTACATGTGCTGAAAACAACAATGATATAATGGTTTGTAAATACATGTATGCTTTTGTTTGTAAATACATGTATGTGTCAAAAGCATTAGCCTCGATAAGTATAATGCCACTTGTATGTTACGAAATACACCATTTAAAAAGCCTTGTTTCATTTCTACTTTACAAATCATGTTATATTACTTTTAGATGTCCTCATCAATAATGGTAATTTACATGTCATTACAATGGCGTCTCCTAAAAACATGATACTTTTAAAAATGAGTTTTAAATATCATAATCATTGCTGTGGTGTACTGATACTGATAACAACAACGACAATACTCGTATATACAACTATTCAAATGAACCGAGACATCAGTCTACAAATACTCCGTTTAGTTTACTTAATAAGTTTAGGTTATTGAGTCATTATCTTAATCTTTGCTTGAAAGTCAGACACTAGGTAAATCATTTCACGTGTTTTGTGATACCCTGCTCATTTTTATGAATATGAAAGTAATCAGTTTTTAAAGTTTCATGTCACACTTGGAAACTGAAACGCTATTTGTACCTTAACTGTTCATTTGTTTTCGTACCAGAAAGGTGTACAATCATGCCCGTATAAAGAAAATAACGGATACCACCATCGTTTGATATAATACCATAATTAAATCATAATTAATTTGAAAGCGGTTGACTTATTTCGGTATACTTTGAGCAAACGGACGGTTTAAAATTCGTTCTACCGTTTTTAAATAATGTCCCTTCTTTCTGTTTGACTTAAGCATTAATATTCATAAATATGCTAATGAACTGATTAACAACATGATATTCTAAATCAAAGACCATCGTGTTTCTTATAATTATATTTGGCAACATTTTGATAATGTTAGCTCCCAAGGCCCTGTGATATAACGTTTTTGCCTTCTCTATGCGTTGACGCTGTCCGGACGTACATTTGCTATGGAAACTCTAAAAATTAATAAAATGCAGATGACCCATAGAGACACGTTTTTATACATAATATCTGCTAGATTACGCTCAATGAGGTGGTTTTATGTATAAGAACATATCTCTATGCATTTGGAGCATTACAGCTGATTTATGATCTAGTTTTCACCATTCCCTGTCTTTTTCTCTAATTGTAGGGGGGGGGGGGGGGTGTTTCTCATTAATATTCATGAATGTGCTAATGAACTTTTTAACAATGATACATTCTAAATCAAAGACCAGTGTATTTATTATATGTTTGGTAACAAGCTGATACTGTTAGCTGCCAGCTCTCGAATGCCTTGAGATATAGTGCTATCTCCTATTTGCGCTGACGCTGTACTGACGTACCTCTGCTATGGATACTCAAAAACGCAATACAAGTGTAAATAAGCCAAAGTGACACGATTTTGTATTATGTAATACTCTCATTGATGCTGTTTTATGTATATGAACATATTTGGGTGCATTTGGAGCAACACAAGTGATTTCAGATCTAGTTTTCGCCATCTTCTAGTCATTTTTCTTCATTTTCGGTGTTCTCATTAATATTCATGAATATGCTAATGAACTTATTAACTACAATACATTTTAAATCAAACACCAGTGTATTTATTTTATGTTTGGTAACAATTTGATACTGTTAGCTATTATCTCCCGAAGGCCTTGAGATATAATGCTATCTTCTCTATGTGCTTATGCTACCCGGACGTACCTCTGCTATGGATACTCAAAAATGCAATAAAAATGCAAATAAGCCATAAAGACACGATTTTGTTTTAAATAATACTAACATTGGGGATGTTTTATGTACAAAAACATATTTGGGTGTATTTGGACCATCACAGGTGACTTCAGATCTAGTTTTCACCATATTCTAGTCTTTTTTCCTTCATTTTTCGGGTTTCTCATTAATATGCATGATTATGCAAATGAGGTAATTAACAAAACCATATTCTTAATTAAAGACCAATGTCTTATCTTTAGTTTGACACCAGTTTCAAACTCTTAGTGCCCCTAATAGCATAGATATACTACATTATAACCTTTACCCTCCGTCGTTGTCCAGACATCCGGTTGCCATGGAAACGGTAGAAAACCCCATAGCAGGAATGAGTTTTTTCATGAGTACATTTTTGATTTCCATTCAGCAGACCCTACCAAACACCCTGGTACCCATTAAACATCATGGACCAAAGTTAAAGAGTCCCATAAATAAATAAACAGACATACATACAGGCAGGACATACAATTTACCACCACTAGATCGTGATGGCAAAACAATACTCAAACGTCTTACTCGTGTATTCGGTGTCTAGTTCTGTGGATCTTGATAAGTTAATATTGTAAGTCATATCTAAGTACAGGAGCAATGTCTAGTTCTGTGGATCTTGATTAGTTAATCTTGTAAGTCATATTATCTAAGTACAGGAGCAATATCTAGTTCTGTGGATCTTGATAAGTTAATATTGTAAGTCATATTATCTAAGTACAGGAGCAATGTCTAGTTATGTGGATCTTGATAAGTTAATATTGTAAGTCATATTATCTACGTACAGGAGCAATGTCTAGTTCTGTGGATCTTGATAAGTTAATATTGTAAGTCATATTATCTAAGTACACGAGCAATGTCTAGTTCTGTGGATCTTGATAAGTTAATATTGTAAGTCATATTATCTAAGTACAGGAGCTATGTCTAGTTCTGTGGATCTTGATACGTTAATCTTGTAAGTCATATTATCTAAGTACCGGAGCAATGTCTAGTTCTGTGGATCTCGATACGTTAATATTGTAAGTCATATTATCTAAGTACAGTTGCAATGTATATCTCTATACTGCATTCCTACTTAGCCCATGTTGAAATAAAAATCGTGGATGTCGTTTGTATGCAGACCGAACATACGAGCAGTGCATTGTCTGGCGTGTTGAACCAATTGCAGTCGGTCAGAATGGACTTCCCACCGAATATGTATTTCGAATGAATCTCATTAGCAGTTTGGGATGTCTACAGTGCTGATGTGTGTCTCTATGAGGCAATATACATACAGCGTTAACCCTGTCCTCGTGAATATTTATGTAACGGTGTATCACCTTATATGTATTTATTTGCTAAATTGTTGTAATGTGACATTACAAAGGGAAGTTTCGCCACGCTATGAAAGAAACTGTAGCGTTCCAAAAGTAGACAGAGCAGACCCTGGTCAGACGGAGCTGTCTTATCTGGGTTCATTCTATTTGCTAACGCATTGAAAGGCGGCTCTGTGAAGTAAAGTTACAATTTCACGTTGAGCATAAACGTGGATGATGTTTGCACGGATACAGCATAACGCAAAATCAACAACGGCCAAGGACGCACTTAATGTGCGTCTTCTATTACTTAACTAAGTAATGCGACAAATAAAGAAACTGCAGCAGACATATTGCCTTTAAGCAGGCTGTCGGGGAAGTTGTCAGATATTTTGCAACCAGTTTTAATTTAAATAAAATACACAAAACAAACTCAGCGTCTTACCAGGATCGATACTGTTTGATAGACTTGATCTGATCTTGATTCTGAGACAAATGGAAGACCATTGTCCTCAACTATTAAAACGGGCATTATTTGTTTTTAAAGTTTCTGTTTTCTCCGCAGGCATACTGAGCACGGCTTTCAAACACGCAACCGTTACATTAATTCTGAAATAAAAGTCAATACCTAACAGTTGACGTGTAAATTGTTTACCTACATGTAAGACAAAACTGTCCCAGATAAGAACACTCCGTGCTGCTGATAGTACATACCTCAATGTGTTTGTTGAACCTGAATTCACATTCATGAATTCGTAACGCGTAAATATAATAATATATAATAAAACAATAATCTATGTATTCTTCACAAATATGCCAATACCCCCGCCAAATAAAAAAACGAACAACAACAATAAACAAAACTAAAGTATGTCGTATTGCTTTGCAATGGAACTTCACTTTTGTCTCAAACTCTATTTCCAAGGTATCTATTCTTTTGAAATTTGCATTTATTTATCTCATGTCCTTATTTTACCAAATTAGTTAACAACAGTGGTTTGCAGACGACACTTAGAATTTTGGTGCCAAAAGGGTTAAACTTACCGGAATCTCCTTTCCGAGCCGACTCTAAATACAATGTAGTTGCAGCGATATGTAATTAACTGAGAAATAATATATTTTGACAGATCAGTATGCTTCTTAAACGCAGTTCTTACTTGTGGTACATTCGTAGATTTGGCTGACCTAATACTATGTGAGATTGACAACAGCCACAATATTAGATAGATAGACAGATAGGAAGATTTATTTCGGTAAAAGGCGTACACAGCATGCCAAAACATGATTAAGGCAACATATAAAAGCTATGCAATGAGCACTAGGCACCAAGGATAACACAAAAAGGGATCTATTTCCATAGTCCAGTGTGATCTTTGATTCTAATGGTAAGACACCGACAGTCAGGGTATTATGTGTAAGACACCGACAGTCAGGGTATTATTTGTAAACACTCAGGGTATTATTTGTAAGACACCGACAGTCAGGGTATTATTTGTAAGACACCGACAGTCAGGGTATTATTTGTAAGACACCGACAGTCAGGGTATTATTTGTAATACATAGTATCTACAAAGTATCTAATATCTGTATTATCTTAAACTATGAGTATCACAGAAATATCCATATAAACACTGTTAACCTTAATATATGAGTATCACAGAAATATCCATATAAACACTGTTAACCTTAAACTATGAGTATCACAGAAATATCCATATAAACACTGTTAACCTTAAACTATGAGTATCACAGAAATATCCATATAAACACTGTTAACCTTAAAATATGAGCATCACAGAAATATCCATAAAAACACTGTTAACCTCTTTCCCTGTTCTGTGTTTATTCCAAAATTTCAATACCTAATGCATATTTATGGGAAATAGTTGTAATGAGATATTGAAGGTACAAACAGTGTAGTCATTTTAGAAAGTAAAGACACATATTTAAAATTCCATAAGCAAACAGGACAGACCCTGATCAGACGGCTCCTATAGGAGCCGTCTGATCTGGGTCTACTCTATTTGCAAATGCGTGAAAACGCGTTTATATGAGGGAAAGGGTTAAGCTCAAACTATGTCAAAACTATGTCAGTTTCAGAATGTTTCACCGTGTTAATTAATTAACACAAAATAATTCATCAGAATAATAATAAAGAATAAAGTGAAAACAAACCTATTTAAATTAACAAACTATCTTTTAACTAATATTTCGACCACAACGGGCCTTTATCAAAGATTATCATATCAAAATACACGTCAAATATTTTGGTACATATATTGATTTTATGGCAGAATGCATGTACCAAAATTGTGATGTGTATTTTGACATGATAATCTTTGATAAAGGCCCCTAGTGGTCGAAATATTAGATAAGAGCTATTTAAGTATTTATGTATCATCTCATTGTAAAATAACAAAGATAATAAAGCAAATGAATAAAGAGAAACCCTGGTATTAAACAAAAATGCTGTTGAACTTATCTATCAAGAACTTCTTGACATCAAATTTAAATTGACTGGATGATTTACTTAGTTTCAGAGAAAGACCATTCCTCAAGTGAACACCTCTGAAAAGAAAATATTTCTTATCAAAGCTATTAATTCTAGGAATGGCGTAGCGTCCGTTATCTGTAAAGTGAAAGAAATCCCGAATCTTCTTGAACAGGAACTGCTGACATGTTTGATCTTGTACAGTGATCATGCACATAGCTTAAATGAACAAACTATTTACCAATATAGACAGCAGCAGTGCCCTCTGAAATATTAAAAGCATGACAAAGGGTGATTTGATCAACTCTTCTTGATACTGGCAACCATTTGATGTATTTAAAAAGATTTGTGCCTAAGTGTTCTCTAGTGTCTAAAATAGCGTAATCAAAGTGGCATTGCATAAGTGTCATGATTAATAGGTCCCTTGTATGTACATTTAAAAATTGGCATTTTCTGTACAAAACCTCAGTCTGTTGTTTGCCGTTATAATAACTGATCTGGCAATTGTCTCACAATATAAAAATTGGTCTAAAATAACGCCCACGCACTTTACAGAGGTAGAATACTTAATATGTTGACCATTACAAAGTTTAACTAAATGTGATTGAGTTCTTAATTTAGGTTTAGAACCGAACAGGACTGACTCAGTCTTACCTGGATGAAGAGAAAGTTTATTATCAATTAACCATTTGCTAACTACATCCAGATTTTTTGAAAGACGCCTTTAAACTTTGGAAATACTTTTGCCAGATACTAAAGTACCAGAATCGCCTGCTTACAATTAAAGCTTGAAATGATACAACACCCGGCATGTCGTTTACATAAATTAAAAGCAAAGGTGGTCCCCGTATGGAGCTTTGTGGCTCACCACAAGGGATACCTTTTCGAGATGAAAACGTTCCGAACACATCGACCAGATGTTGTATATCTGTAATATAAGACCTAAACCAGTTAACACTGTATTGGAGCAAACCTAAAGCTTTAAGTTTCATAAGTAAGATACTATAATCAACTGTATCAAAAGTTTTTTTGTAAATCAAGGAGTACTATGTCATACCTTTATCCATTTGGAATCCGATAAAGTCAGAAAGATGAATAAGACAAGTATCTGTAGATAAACCTCGTCTTAAGCCGCACTGAAACTCTACAGAAGCTTATTATCGTTCGAATATATTTCAATCTGAAGTAAAATATTTTGTCAAATACCTTAGATAATATGGTAAGAATGGATACGGGTCTGTAATTACTGACATCAGATCTATCAGTTTTCATATATATAAAGGAACAACCCGAGCTTCTTTCAAATCATCTTGGTCAAACCTTTGGATTATTGATAAACTATTAACATAAATGATAGGTCAAACTATAATATGAGCACCATCACGTATATATCTAGAATGAATGTCATCCAATCCCGTAGCTTTATTAAGACCTAAGTTGCTTAAGTATTTCAAAACACTATTTTCACTTACGATTGAGAATGAAAAACTATTAGGCGTGACCCATTTTGAACAATAGAAATCAAGCACAAACTTCTGGCCATATTTATTTATACATTTTGGAAGCGTCTCAATCAGTCTAGAAGCTATATTGACATAAAAAGAGTTAAAATGTTTGGCAACATTAAGTTTATCAAAGCAAATTTCAACATTAATATTGTGTTCTATACTGAAAGCAGAAGAGAGTCGTTTTAAGTAGGCATTCCAAGTGGTCAACAAAGGCTTAGACACAAATCATTCTTATTCGGATCAAGTTTGCTGGTAAAATAAGTTTTTCTTTGCATTAAAGTTTACAGATTGTGCTTTTTTAAAATGTTAAAGTCAACATCAGATATGGTTTCCTTGTACAAGTTAAAAAAACTTTACTCCTCTTACTTATGCATTTTAAAATACCCGAAGTAACCCAAGGTTCTGTCCTCTGTTTCAAACGTATTTCTTTAACAAGAGCAATACAATATGTTACTGATAAGAAAATGGTCTTAAGATTCGCCCAAGCATCCGACACAATCTCAGAGAAGAAGCTAGACATACATCTAATTATGTTTGTAAAAGAAATTGCTGAAAATCATCCATATAATATTTTCGATATAATTTTGATATTGTTATGTTTGCCAATGTAATGTTTTGTCATTTTCTGGTACAAAGTACCATGAAATGACCACTTAAACATATATCAACAGCACCACTTTGAGATATTCTATCGTTGTCAGAAAAAACTTATTGATGATAAAGTACAATCTCTGGTAAATCATAGGTTAGCTGAGACAAGTTAAATAATTCTATAAATGATTTAAAACTATTTGCACGAGTACAATAAGAGGTACGTGCTACATTACTATTAATATCACCAAGCAGAATAGTTTCAAGTTCATTAAAATGCGAAATACATGAAGGTAAGATAATAGCATGTGCATGCATGTTTAAGAAACAGAATACTCAAAAAGGTTTAACCAGTATCCAACTACTATATGTATCTGCCCTACCGAATCACTCAATGTATCACTATCCGACTCAACGCAAGTACTATATGTGGCTACCCTACCACACCCTCAACGCCTCGGTGTATTAGTATCCGATTCTACGTATGTACTATATGTGTCTATCCTACCACACCCTCAACGCCCCGGTGTATCAACTTCCGACTCCGCGTATGTACTATATGTGACTACCCTACCACACCCTCAAAGCCTCGGTGTATTAGTATCCGACTCCACTTATGTACTACATGTATATGTGTATATCCTACCACACCCTCAACGCCTCAGTGTATCAGCTTCCGACTCCGCGTATGTACTATATGTGGCTACCCTACCACACCCTCAACGCCTCAGTTTATCAGTTTCCGACTCCACGTATGCACTATATGTGGCTACCTTACCACACCCGCATCGCCTCAGTATATCAGTATCCGACTGCACGTATGTACTATATGTGTCTAACCTACCACACCCACAACGCCTCAGTATATCAGTATCCGACGCAAGTCTTGTAGAACTATATGTGGCTACCCTACCGAACTCCTCAATGGATCAGTGTATTAGTAACCGACTCCACGTAGGCCTATATACTATATACAAGATATTTTATTTGTAAATAAAGGCCACCGGCCCATAATACAACATGATTATACACAAGACTTATAAACAGAGTTGTGTCTTTCATACAACCTGATTAGCTGTATAGTGTGGTTGACAGCCGTCGTATTCTATTCATTTTTGTCTTTTATTTCTATATGTGTCTATCCTACCACAACCTAAACGCCTCAGTGTATTAGTATCCGACTCCACTTATGTACTATATGCGTCTATCCTACAAAGTACCACACCCTCAACGCCTCGGTGTATCAGCTTCCGACTCCACGTATGTACTATATGTGACTACCTTACCACACCCTCAACGCCTCGGTGTATCAGCTTCCGACTCCACGTATGTACTATATGTGACTACCTTACCACACCCTCAACGCCTCAGTGTATCAGTTTCCGACTCCACGTATATACTATATGTGTATATCCTACCACACCCTCAACGCCTCAGTGTATTAGTATCCGACTCCACTTATGTACTAGATGTGTCTATCCTACAATGTACCACACCCTCAACGCCTCGGTGTATCAGCTTCCGACTCCACGTATATACTATATGTGTATATCCTACCACACCCTCAACGCCTCAGTGTATCAGTTTCCGACTCCACGTATATACTATATGTGTATATCCTACCACACCCTCAACGCCTCGGTGTATTAGTATCCGACTCCACTTATGTACTATATGCGTCTATCCTACCACACCTTCAACGCCTGGGTGTATTAGTATCCGACTTCACGTATATACTATATGTGTCTATCCTACCACATGCTCAACGCCTCAGTGTATCAGTATCCGACTCCACTTATGTACTATATGTGTATAACCTACCGAAGCCCTCAATGGATCAGTGTCCAACTAATCTCTTCTAATATACGCGTTTACGCAATGGATCAGTGCCAAAGTCAGCTCATCTACTTTATGGGTCTACCCTACCAAACCCCATATTCAGTGCTACTTCATCGGTGTACCCTACGAAACCCCACAATAGATCAGTGTCCAACTCAAACTCATCTACCCTATGCGTTTACCCTATTAAACTCCTCAATGGATCAGTGCCCAACTCAAATCATCTACTTTATGGGTCTACCCTATTAAACTCCTCAATGGATCAGTGCCCAACTCAACTCATCTACTTTATGGGTCTACCCTATTAAACTCCTCAATGAATCAGTGCCCAACTCAACTCATCTACTTTATGGGTCTACCCTATTAAACTCCTCAATGGATCAGTGTCCAACTCAACTCATCTACTTTATGGGTCTACCCTATTAAACTCCTCAATGGATCAGTGTCCAACTCAACTCATCTACTTTATGGGTCTACACTTCCGAACCCCACAATGGAACAGCGTCTAATTAAGCTCATCTACTTTATTGGTCTATCCTACTAAACCCCACAGTAGATCAGTGTCCAAATTCAGCTCATCTACTTTATGGGTCTGCCTTACCAAAACCAACAATGGATCAGTGTCTAACTCAACTCATCTAATTTATGGGTCTACCCTACCGAATCACTCAATGGACCAGTGTCCAAGTCAGCTCTTCTACTTAATGTATTTACCTCACCCACCCCTCTGTTGAGCGAATAGTTTAGACAAAATACTACCATCAAACAAATCACATCCAATGCAGAACAAAAGTTATGAACACAATGCCCCATAGCTAACGTGGCTCCAACACTAACCATCTACCTCACAATGCCCCATAGCTAACGTGGCTCCAACACTAACCATCTACCTCACAATGCCCCATAGCTAACGTGGCTCCAACAGTAACCATCTACCTCACAATGCCCCATAGTTAACGTGGCTCCAACACTAACCATCTACCTCACAATGCCCCATAGCTAACGTGGCTCCAACACTAACCACTTACCTCACAATACCCCATAGCTAACGTGGCTCCAACACTAACCACTTAACTCACAATGCCCCATAGCTAACGTGGCTCCAACACTAACCATCTACCTCACAATGTCCCATAGCTAACGTGGCTCCAACACTAACCATCTACCTCACAATGCCCATAGCTAACGTGGCTCCAACACTAACCATCTACCTCACAATGCCCCATAGCTAACGTGGCTCCAACACTAACCATTTACCTCACAATGCCCCATAGCTAACGTGGCTCCAACACTAACCACTTAACTCACAATGCCCCATAGCTAACGTGGCTCCAACACTAACCATCTACCTCACAATGCCCCATAGCTAACGTGGCTCCAACACTAACCATCTACCTCCTCACAATGCCCCATAGCTAACGTGGCTCCAACACTAACCATTTACCTCACAATGCCCCATAGCTAACGTGGCTCCAACACTAACCACTTAACTCACAATGCCCCATAGCTAACGTGGCTCCAACACTAACCACTTACCTCACAATGCCCCATAGCTAACGTGGCTCCAACACTAACCATCTACCTCACAATGCCCCATAGCTAACGTGGCTCCAACACTAACCATCTACCTCACAATGCCCCATAGCTAACGTGGCTCCAACACTAACCATTTACCTCATGAATATTCATGTAAGAAACATTGACAGAATTCATAGTATTATTTTGCAACGACATTTTGAGCAAAAGATTGTGTGACTGAGATGTTGCAGAACACGAGATCTATGCGCAAGTCGGCCAGATCCTGATCAGTAAGCTTATACAAGCTTATATAAGCTTATATTAATTCGGTCTATCATCAGGATTAATGCTCTTTGATACTCGGACAATAATTTCTCGAAAGATTGATCGCGGTAACGATTGCAGTAGTGAGTGTGGGTACATCTCAAGTTATATGGCAGAATATAACACTTGTGTAACCGCTACACCTCAAGTTATATGGCAGAATATAACACTTGTGTAACCGCTACACCTCAAGTTATATGGCAGAATATAACACTTGTGTAACCGCTACACCTCAAGTTATATGGCAGAATATAACACTTGTGTAACCGCTACACCTCAAGTTATATGGCAGAATATAACACTTGTGTAACTGATGTTTGGAATATTTTTGATGTACAGCTTTCTCGGCTTCTCGTCGTGCCCACTTAACGCAGCCAATAACCACAACTCTTCAAATATGTATCCAGGGCTATTTGTCACCATTTTGGGAAGAATATGCATACTCCTGAAATCGGGAATTTTCTGATTTTCTGATTTGGTAAGAAGATTTCAACAAATTCCCTCTAACAAATGCCCATTGCTAACACTAAAGACCCGGTCAAGCCAAACCCCTCTGTAATTCATAATCAGACAGTGGACCCAGATATGGGTCTGCTGTTTGTTTATGAATTTTAGAAGTGTTGGTCTTACTGGATTGTCCAGCTAAACACTTTTATCTCTGAGTTACATGTATTATCAAATACTTTTTGCCATCGGGAACATAGTCCAATAACAGCAATAAAATCATAGTCCAATAACAGCTATAAAATCATAGTCCAATAACAGCTATAACATCATAGTCCAATAACAGCTATAACATCATAGTCCAATAACAGCTATAACATCATAGTCCAATAACAGCTATAACATCATAGTCCAATAACAGCTATAAAATCACTTTAAAAAGCCCTGGTAACCCTTTGAATTGTGAACAAATTCCGTCCATAGAAACGTATCGTCCACTTTTAACCTGTACTCCTTTACTGCCTAATGCAGGGTGGACGTCATGCATACAACTCCTAAACGAACTTTCTGCATGACGTCCACCGTGCATTAGGCTGCCACCTGTCTCAAATATTGATATTTATACTGAATTTAACATCCGGTTTAGAGGGGTTTTACTGTACATCCAATTCGATCAATCTGTCGTAAAACTTTTGACGAAGTGGGATGACAAGAACCTGTGAGTAACTACATGTATTGACCACGTATCAAACAGCTTAGATCTTAATGAGACGCGGGTGTCTCGACCAATGTTTGTAAATGTGACACAGGTATTGGTGAGACAAGACAAAAAGCATTTTAAAGGCGGCGTCTGATCTGGGACTGCACTATTTGTCATGAAGCATTTCATTGGCGGTGAAAATGTTAAAGGGAAATAACCTTATTACGATTCTAACACTAAAATCAGGTTTTGCACGGGTCATCCCTCATTGCAAAGTTCAATCTGGTCGCCTTATCTTTAGCCACCTGCCCTAAATACTAAATGGATAACACAATTGAGTGGCCGTTATAGAGAGGTTTTACTGTATACATTGTACTGTATAAATTGAATATTTATCGAGGTAACTAGTCTTTTTTATATATCTTTTATTGCTGATAAATTTCATTAAACTATTCTCAGGTTTGTGAAATGTACTACTTAGACATCAGTAGGTCGGGTTATGTTGAACTACGCCTACACCGTGTCATTGTTGCTTAACTACGCCTACACCGTGTCATTGTTGTTAACTACGCCTACACCGTGTCATTGTTGTTTAACTACGCCTACACAGTGTCATTGTTGTTAACTACGCCTACACCGTGTCATTGTTGTTTAACTACGCTTACACCGTGTCATTGTTGTTTAACTACGCCTACACCGTGTCATTGTTGTTTAACTACGCTTACACCGTGCCATTATTGTTTACATGTTACTACGCCTACACCGTGTCATTGTTGTTTAACTACGCCTACACCGTGTCATTGTTGTTTAACTACGCCTACACCGTGTCATTGTTGTTTAACTACGCCTACACCGTGTCATTGTTGTTTAACTACGCCTACACCGTGTCATTGTTGTTTGTGTATAATGTTTATGTCTTAACACGTGTTGATTGTACATTTACTAATTATTGCTATTTTCATATTTCAGATACTGATATTGATATTCAAAATGTTTTCGTTATAATTGATATAAAACAAGCATTGTCTTCATTAGACCTCCATGATACGGTAGTAACCCTTTCCCTGTTCTATGTTTATTTCAAATTTCAATACCTACTGAATATTCATGAAGAAAATAGTTCTAATAAAATATGGAAGGTGGAACATTGTAGCCATTTTGGAAAGTAAAGAAAATGGTCTATTGCTTTTCATCAGCAAACAGAGCAGACCCTGATCAGACGGCTCCTATAGGGGCTGCCTGGTCTGGGTCTACTCTGTTTGCAAATGCGTAAAAACATAGGAAATAGAAAGAGTTAACAATCAACCTATTGAATTGTTCAAACTATAATCAGCTGAACATATAACAGACGGTTAAACATGAACTCGTTCGATGCCAAATTTTGTCGTCTGCAACCTCTGTAGTCTGCTGCAAGTTTCGTGTTTTACATTTCTTCATTTTTGTTTCAAAAAACAGTCACAGTAACAAACAGTTTGGATCCTGATGAGACGCTGAGTTAGTCGGCATCTCATCTGGAGCTAAACTGTTTGCATAGGTTATCACAGATGCGACATCGGTAGCGAAAAGTTAAACAAACTACTGACTGGGTGTCAAACTGTTTGGATCCTGATGAGACGGCGAGCTACGCGTCGTCTGATCAGGAGCCAAGCTGTTTGCCAATGCCCATAAGGTCGTATATATAACGGTAAGGGATAATATATTTTTGTAAGACATCAAGTAATAAGACCCGGAAAAATCTTAAAACATTCCAGACACGTTAATTAAACCCGAATTAGATATAAACCACGATTTCAAACTGCTTGTTTGCAGATCAATGAAGATAAAGAGCACTGTTGCAAGACTTCATTTAATACTCACATGCTGAGGATTTAGAAAATGCAGAAATTCAACGTATATAAATGTCCTGCTATAAATGTAGCATTTAGCATGCTACAAGAAATTACGTGAGTTTAGTCGCAAATGTTTTGATCTGATTAAAACACCGAGTACATGTAAGTCTTATATTGACAATGTCGCATATATGACTACCTTGGCAAATAGTTTGGATCCAGATGAAACACAGAGTAACTCACCAGTTTCCAAACTTTTTGTTACCGTGTCAACGGTTTTTAAAGAAAACATGGAAGACAAATTTTGCAGACGACGGTATTTGACATCGGAAGAGCTAAACCGTAACGTCTTAAGATAAATGGAAGCAATACATATTCCGACGCATGCATATAATTCAGACAACGTTTTCTGCAGTCAAACATTTTATTTGCCAGGTAATACTAAAGGTTACCATGCCATACAAGTCCGACCTAACTTTGACCTTTTGGATTCAGACCAGACATTTAATCTGGGTCTACACTGTATTCAAATGTCCCCAACTCGTTTCAACAATCACACAATATGTGATCCTGGTCGTTTTTTACAGTCATATAATTAATCCCTGATCTGGGTCTACTCTGGTTTCAAATGCCACTCAGCTAATTTTCTGCAACCACATATCTTACTTATGAGCTGGGTCTACACCGTTTACAAATGGCGTTCCATTAGTTTTCTGTAATCAAACATTTAACTTTTGACACTACACTGTTTGCAATTTCTATGTGTACATAGATAACTCCTGATCTGGGTATACACCGTTTGCAACTGATTGCAACAAAGATCTGATTCTACAACTTTCGCCATTGGCCATAACATGTGTTTATAGGGTTACGTAGTCACTCGGACCTTCTAATATCACACGTATTCGAGTGTCAAAAAGTATCACACGTCTCAGAGTGTGAAAAAGTGTAATACGTATCCGTATCCGAGTGTCAAAAAGTTTCACACGTATCCGAGGGAACATTATCAACTGGTATTGGCAAATCAAGTGGTATTGAATCTCATGTGGAAAATACGTGTCTTCTGTGTTAAAGTTTGCTACCAACTGTCTTGTGTGATCACAGTTTATCATATTGTAAGCCAAACTTCCTCTCCTTTACTTTATGTGATTGAATATAAATAAAATCAGAAGCGTGTGTATTAGACTATTCATGACTATCAATTCCATGAAAATGAAATCCGGAGATAGATGAGACAGTAAGAGGAGATTGGAATTATGACAAGTGCAGTGGCACAGACAACTGAAATATTTTTTCGAGCGTATAAATATATGGTCTACAACTAAGTTCATTCATGAATCAAGAGTCCATAAACTAGAACACGGCTCTTTGGGGATATTTTCTATTTTTAGAATTTTTGACTTGTCATGATACTTATCTGTACAAATTTAGTAAGAATATTTGATAATTTGTTATGATTAACTATTCTCAAGGGAAAACACTTCAATTCAGGGAATCATGATTTTAGTAGTGACTACATTGTGGCAATTTTCAGAACGGCGCATTGAAAACTCTAATCCTTACTACGGCATAATTATGAATATGCCCAACCTCAAACGCAGTGATCTCCCCTAATCGCTACACGAAGTGACAAGGGAGGTCACTCTGGGAAATATGTATGCTACCATGTTAAGACAAGATTGCGCATGCGCGTGTCAATTCTTTCACTGTTCTTAAAATAGCGACTAGGGGAAGACCGAAACTTATAGCATCCGAAGCTAGAAAACAAAAGAAAATGAGTTATCTACGTGGTCTGAAAGTAATCCAGATACCTGCTGAAACAATTTAAGAGAGATAGGAAACGTGAAGACGGAAGAAAAGTTGCCTTCTCAAGAGGTCTGGTGGTGTTTTTTTTCTCAATTTGTAGAGCCTACCGGTGACTTTGTGTAATTAGACATCCTATTAAGTTTAAACATATTTTATTCCATATAATGTTTGGAATGGGGTCGGGCCACAAGTTCTGACAACATTAGAAACGGCCCTCCCCCTACAAATCTTTTCCAATTTACATTCAATGGCGGTAGTGTATAAATAATGTCAAATATAAACAAACAATATATATATATATAGAGAGAGAGAGAGAGGAGAGAGAGAATGTGTGAGAGAGAAAGAGAGAGAGAGAGATAAAGAAGAGAGATTGCGGATTGTGATCAAAGGCCGGAGAAAGCAAAGTTTGAGGTAACCAATAATCATATATGCTAACATGTAATATCCTGGTAAATCTTAAATGTTGTTAGTAGTCAAATATTATCGACGTTACTAGGAGAAGAAAATCTTCCTGTTTGCTTTATAAAGCAATGGACAGCAGCAAATACAGTTTTATTATCCTCATCAGAAAAATCGCTTCTTCCAAATAAAAGCGTGTCTATATTTAGTGGATGGTAATTATGTGTTTTATAAAATAATGCTATTCTCTGATTCTGGAAAAATCTGCAGTGGAAAAAATAATGAACGGCATCTTCAACATCATCAGTACATTCACAAATTGGAGTTTGACTTATGTGGTTAATAAAAAGATCATTGTTTAAGTTACTGCAATTATTTCTGATTCGAGCATGTATAACTGATAAATACCTATTGCCATAAAAGTAATAAGAAGGAATAATCTGATACCCTGATTCTTTACGTAAAGCACTTTTGAAAGAAGTGAAACTATCTAAATTCCTTAAATCACGGTTACAGTTGTTCCAGAGAAGTACTGAGGACGGAATGCAATATCTTTTTGAGATGGACGTTCGAAATGGTGGCAACATATAATCAGCTCTGTTTCTCAAAGGATAACAAGTTTCTTCTCCTACAGTCGGTGGTACTAAATCGTTAATATATGGTGGAACTATATCATGAAAAACTTTATACATAAAACAGAGTTTTTGAGTTTTGCGGCGACTAGATAAAGATTCCCATCCACATTCGCGATATAAGTTTTCTAATGCGACTGATCTAGTGAGACCTGTTACTATTCGTGCTGCCTCGTTCTGAAGTTTTTCCAAGGTATCAGAGCAATTCTCTGAGCAGCCATCCCAAACAATAGAGGCATACTCAAGTATAGGTCTGACATATGATATATAGATTTGATTTAAAGATTTTCTATTTAATGTGAATTTCAATTTTTTCATAATACCTATAGTTTTGGATGCTGATTGCAAAATATTATCGATATGACTATTCCAATTACCAGTTGCATTCAAAGTAACTCCAAGGTGCTTATGATTTTCTACAAATTTCAAAGGAGTATTCTCCAAAAACTATATCTGGTGGTTTATCATAGCTTTTAAGTGTAAACAACATCGCTTCAGTTTTGTTAGGGTTAAAATCAACGAGCCAGGTGTTGGCCCATACAGTTATTAAACTAAGATCATGATTGATAATACCTTCTATATCATTTAATGATGATGCCGAGTAGTACAGAGAGCTATCATCTGCAAGTAATCTAGTTAAACTTAACAAAGAATTTGAAATATCATTGACATAGATTAAAAATAATAGAGGTCCTAACACTGAGCCTTGGGGTACTCCTGCAGATATAGACTTGGCTGATGAGACTGACGAACGCAAAATAACATTTTGTTTTCTGTGACTTAAGTAGTTTGTTAACCAATTTATAAGTCTTCCATTTATACCATTTTGTTTTAATTTGAAAATAACCCCCTTATGCCATACACGATCAAATGCTTTTGATATATCACAGAAAATCATACAAGAGAATTGCTTATTGTCAAAGGACTGACAAATGTGGTGAAATATATCAATAAGTTGAAGCACTGTTGAGTGTTTTGGAAGAAATCCTGATTGGTATTTATAAAGTAAATTATTATCATGAAAAAAAGTATACATATGTTTAAAGACCACTCTTTCTAATAATTTACCACAACAACTAAGAAGAGAAACAGGTCGATAATTTGACGGTAGAGATTTGTCTCCCTTTTTAAAAAGTGGCACAACATTAGCCAGTTTCCAAGAGTCTGGGAAAACCCCTTCCTTTAAAGACCTGTTGAAAAGTATAGTTAAAGGTTTCGAAATAGATTTAACAACCCCCTTAAGCATTCTGTGTGATATTAAATCTGGTCATGATGCCTTGTTCGTTGCTAACGATCTAATGAGATCTTCAACTTCGGATTCAACTATAATGATCTCTGATAAACTATTTGAAGTTTTCACAGTGAATTGAGGCAGAACAGCGTTTTCATCTCTTACACTAGAAATTGAAACAAAGTAGTTATTTAAGCAGTTAGCCTTTTCTTGATCTGATGTAAAATATAAAAGTTCCCCTGTACTCGAAGTTTCACAAAGAGGTGGTATATTGACTGTACATGTAGTATTTTTAACAAAATGTCTGATAATTTTCCAAAAACTCTTCTTATCATTTGTTTCAAGATTTTCCAGTGTTGTTTCTAATGAACAAAACAAGACTGTTTTGCATGTTTTTTCATGTTGTTGACTTTAATTCTTAAATGTTTGTATTTTTGAAAATCATTTTGTTTACCAGATTTTAATGCTATACGTTTTAATCTATCTCTCACTCTACAAGAATGCCTTAATTTTGAATCGAACCATGGTTTGTCGTCATGCCTCACGATAATTGATTTCGATGGAATACATAAATTTACAAAAGAAATAAAGATTTCCGTGAATAAATTGCATGCATCATTTACAGTTCCTTGTAACAAGCGCTCCCAATCAAAGGTTGAGATTTTATCATTTAACTTATCAAAGTCAGCTCTATTGTACAAGTAAACATTTCTTTTAAAGGAACTGTTTATATCATATGGAAAAGGTAGCATAATAAACGTAGCACTATGGTCACTTATCTCAGGGGGAACCGAAATTGTACTGGAGTCAGTAAATGTCATGTCAGCGGAAATAATTATTGGATCAAGTAGTGCACCAAGCCTTGTAGGTGTTTGAATTGTATTTACTAATGAATTAGTAATCATAATATTTTTTAAACGTTTATTACTTGGATTTAATAGGTCTTCATTTAGATCCCCTACCAGTATTATATTATTTGAAATTTCAAAGGCTTTTTCAATATTACTATTAAAATTCATAAAAAAATCTGAATCTGACGTCTTTGGACTGTAGAAGGTTCCTATCAAGTAAAGTTCTTTTTTAACTCTAACGCTTATCCAAAGAGACTCTGTGCAAAATTGTTCTAGGTCTACCAGCCTTTTGTGAATGACACCAGAGGAAACATAAACTAGTATTCCACCACCATGATTGGTCCTGTCCTTTCTATATAATGAGCATCATATTCATTTGATATAATTAAACAATCATCAGGAACTGCCATATCTAAATGAGTCTCAGTGAAGCACAATATATCGAAATCTGTAAAATGTTCTCTAATAAAATCTATTTTGTTTCTAATGCTTCTTATATTACTGTGCAGAACAGACAAACAGCTAGGTTTAATGAGATCAGGTGTAACTGGGCCGGGATTTGTTTCTACATCTCCCGCTTCCAGTATTAAGAGTAGTAAAATGTAGTAAAAATGTACATTTGTAATGCTGGCTTTGCAAAAAGGTTAATACTTTAAAAACTACTACTAACAATCTAAGCAATATGTTATACAAGACAAAAGTTAATTTCATTTGTACTTTCATATATCTATAACTGATATATACCCTACCATGGTACAGACCGATGGAACATCTCCATGAATTTAAATCATTACCCATTTGGGAGCAAAATTACAAAAAGTGTCGAACTGTCCATCGTGTCTGACCCATGCTTAGGAAATGTCCTCTGATCACCAGGAGAAAGAATAATGAAAAGGAAAGTGAGAAAGAAAAAGGTACAAAGTTTATCTACAAATAGAGCGATTACCAATGAAAGAGACATTGCGAGATAAAAAACAATGAAATTTCCCTGGGAAGGAAAAAGGATACAAATTTCACCAAATATCTATAATTAACATGACATACTTAAGTATACCAAATTGATATCAACAACAATTTCAGGCAGTGTTCATCAATATCAGTCGACCGGAAGAGCACTGAGTGACAAAGGTCAACACGGTCTGTCAGATTACGTCTGTTTACTTTGCAATGAAACAAATACGCAATTGATCCGTATACCAAACATAACCTGAGTACATATATTTAAAGATCCACAACAGAATCCTTCAACTGCAGTCATTTTCATCTTGTATCCACCACGCATGGGAAGTATACATGTATATTTATATATGACAGCTTTGGAGGGAAAAAACACGTGGCTAGTGAAAAACAAACGTTGTCACGTGATAAGATAGAGGGCACGACTTAGACACCGTATAAAAAGTTTTGAAATTGCAGTCCGCTTCAATTATCATGTACCTTGATTTTGAACTTCGACAAGTATTCCTAATGTATACAGCTTGTCAAGTGGTTGGATTACACATGAGATACCACTTGTCAGACGGTCGGGACTCATATTAGCTGCTGGCTCCTGGAATCACATTGGATCATATAAAATCACTATAATTTCCTTGCATGGCTCAATGTGATACAAAGTGAATACAAAGTGAATACAAAATATCCGTGCGAATGGGACCCAACCGCTAGCACGATGCACACGTCTGTATTTTAATCATACATTTCACCCATAAACTATTTACATATATAACAAGCGAACAAGATTGACTATGTTGATAAACCGTTTCGGTGGACCTCTCATCTAGAACCAAACAATTCGCATGCAGGAAACAGTTCAAGCCGTAGCAGCGGTTAATCGGCTACCGCACGAACACGTCTACTGCTTGAAAACTTAAAAACTTGCATTCACCCTTTAGATCTACGGCACCAATTAGACCTACAACTCCAATTCAAAAGCTAGCTTACACGGATTTGACATCTGCTCCAGTTTTTAGGATAGATAGCCTTCTAACGTTCAGACGACCACAGTTAACTTTTTCACCTTGTATAACACATCTGTTTTTATATGTACATGTAGAGTCTAATCTGAATGAAAGCATTAAAATTGCCGGATTATTTGAAGTATTTAAATTTCAAACAGTGTAGATCCCGTTCAAGGGGCTTATCGCAGGAGTCCTCCGCAAAAAAGAAAAACAAATGATTTGAAAGGGCTACTCAGGACGAGCTTCCATTATTAACTAGTATTATCTTCCACTCACGAAGAGCAAATACAATGTGAATCAAACATTCATACAATGAACTCAAAATAAACGATCATGTACATACAGTCATACACAGATTACCATAGAAATTGTATAGAATTAATGTTCTATCATTTATTTATTTCCGGCGCATGCATATCACCCGCTGTCCTCTCTAGCGAAACGAGACCTAGAAGAGGAAATAGGTTGAAATGCATGCACGACCGTAAATTACGTAGACAATAAAAATCACTTCATATATATCTCTCGCTATCCTGTCTAGCGAAACCAAACGAAACATAGACGAGGATAACATGAGAAATATATGCCAGCCTATATAATGCGAGTAGAGAAATAAAACATTTAAGCATGAAAACAGGTTAAGGAAGTGGAGAAATAAGATTATATCAATAATCATACTAGAGACTAGAGACGGAAATCTTTATTTCTTTCATCATCATAACAATTGCCATCAGTATCTATAAGTATAGTCTAATCTGTATGTAAGACTTAAACTTGCCGAATATTTTGAAATATTTAAACTGTAAATAGTGTAGATCCCGTTCAAGGGGCTACCGCAGGAGTCCTCCGAAGGGAGTATACACACCGTTTGCAAAAAAATAAAATAAAAATGTGCTTCCATTATACTAGAAAGGCATATTAATTATCAATACTATGCATACCATCAAAGTTTCCCAAAATACGATTCCAAATTTAAATTTGAGTTCGAGTTACCCTGGGCTACTAATTGCTTTCTTCACACCTGATAATAGGTCACCAAACCGTTTAAATTTTGATAAGACACTGGAAATTAACTGGCAGTTATTCACATCTCGATCTATAAGGTTTGATCCAAACTGTTTTTCAAATTCATCAGAATTTCACCCAAAATATACACAAAACAGGTGCGCAACCCATCTCATTTACGCCAGTCCTGTTCTATAAATAGCACAGTGTTCGGAAAACCAAGTGGTCACGTGAAAACTGTCAAAGTATACAAGTTCGTATTTATAAGTAGCACAGTGATCGGAAATTCCAGGTGGTCACGTGAAAACTGTCAAACTGTGTACGTTTCATTGTTATAGTTCAGTGACGGTTTGTTAACCCTTTCCTTCTTAGTAGAGCCTTTCCATGCCTTTGCAAATAGTGTAGACCCAGGGTCTGCGCTGTCTGCCAAGCCATAATATAGATCTGGTTCTAAAGATTTTGTCACAGCAAGGGATTCCTTCGCAAAACATACATAAAATACACGGCCAATAAATATTAATCATATAATCATTTCATACATGAATATTGGAAGTAAAGGGCTAACGGATCCGCTGTACAGCAGTATATACTGTACTATTAGCAGACTCAGCGTTGAGTCTTACAGTTAGAGCAAAGTTTCCGGTTATTCCTGACCGAACACGATTTGGCTTCAAACCAAACAAGAAAAGTACTAACACTAATAGCTATAAAGCTGAACACCAGTATCTTTCTATGTTCCAATATCCAACAGCACATTACTTGTTGGCTTGGGGAACACCATCATTTCTCTTGCCATCAGCAGCTGCAGTAGAAAGGAGTTTCCTATTTATAGTACAAGGTTGGACTCCGCCTTCCCCCCAAAACTCTCATGCTTTCAACATTTTTTCAACGGCTAGCTGTCTATTTTCACTTTTGTTCTAGTTTTCCACCAATCAGAAACTATGTTGCATTGTAATTTGCATATGACCTACTAGTATTTTGTAGTAAACGGTATTTTCATTAGTTGACACCTTGACTGGCATACAGCCTTTTTATAATGCCTTTACACATGGCCAAACTGAATGTAGAACGTTTCGGCCTAGGAAGTTTCGCCCAGGTGTTTCGGCCCAGGACGTTTTGGCCATCTATTTTTTCGGCCTAAGACGTTTCGGCAAAAATTGAAAATTTGTATTAAAAAGCAAAAATTGAATAATCAAAATCATTACATAACTATCTATATGTTAATAATGATATGTAGTCCCAAGTTCTTTTGATTTATACAGATCAGGAGATTAAGCAGGTGACATATTCAGATTAGCCTCACACTTACCCAACCTTGGGTACAAGGAGTGATAAAGAGGTGCTTTCAAATACAATAGTCACATTGTTTGGTCAATAAAACAGCCCTAGGCCACATACCACCTTACTAATGATTTGCTGTCCCATTCAGATTTGATTTTGGTCTTGGTCCAAACTATTTGCCACTCACTATAAAATATGCTTTTTGTTTTCAGCCAAAATGTTGTTTAGTTCAACTTTTGGTGGATTCAAATACACGTACAATACTGTAGTTACATAGTTATTTATTACCATGATCAGTAAAGAAATGTGAATTATTTATTACTTTGATCATTATCAAAACTAGAGTTTATAATACATAAACAATATAACTGAGTAAAACTATATATTATTCTCAAAAGGTGTGGATCAATTTTGACAATTCAACTTTTGGTGTGCCATACTTTATATCAGTACCTAACCCATCGTACTTATCACCTCATGGTAATGATTGCTGAGCATTATTGCCAGTTTGCCAAAACCACTATTAAACTTTCGCTTTTTGTGATATAAAGCTACTTACTGAAGGCTATTCCTACGGTTCTATCACCTGGGGCTTTGGATCGAGGAAGTAGGTTGAAGTTGATAACTTTATATTGTTTTAAAAGTACATGTATATTCAGTTAAAGGTGTCACTAATGATCATGCACACTCGTCGATAAATGCGCTGATCCAGACTATAGATAAATACCGTTCTTTAAGTAATTACAGACTCTGCACAAACAAAACCTAAATTATGTATGCTTTAAAGAGTATTCAGTTAGTTATCTTCATATAAATATAAATATACGCGCTTTCATGTACATATTTATAATAGGTAAAATGAAGAACTAACTTCAGATAGTTTAAAAAGATACTTTGACATTGTACATTTTAATAGTGATTTTTTTTTAAAAGTAACTTGAAGTTTTTCAATATAATTGCTTATTCTACTCAAAGTCATTTCCACTGCATGCTTCTCTGCTAGTATAATAACAAGCAGTCCTTCACAGATCTAGTTCCCTGTACTAACAGAATCTACAAACATTGAAATTAAGTTGGCAGATATTTAATATCATTATTGTTTTGTACATTATGTCAATGTTTGAATGCCGCTGAATATCTTTTTAAAAGATATTTCTTGTTTTATAAAGGATGTTCAGTTCCTTTCATAAGAGTTCTTGAAAAACGTGTTAGTCATAGTTAATAATTATCTATTTTCTATGTGTTTTGAAACTACGCCAATGAATACTCTACAGGTAGCGAAATGAATATTAACGGAGAATTCGCATTCTTTTCTTGTATAAATTTTATGACATCATCAATATTCATAGAGCTAATTTTTACACAACAGCAATGATTTTAAAACTTAACCCTAGTAAAAGTTTAGGCGAACAAAGCTGACCAAGATCAGACTGCTGTCTGCTTAGGGTCCATTCTGTCTGCCAACATAAACATGTTTAACATGCTGCTTCAGCTTAAATTCATGGATCTGTTTAAGATTAACAAATGGTTTACAATATTCAGACAAATAGATTTATAAACTATATTTGAAGATAATTAATACTGATTCTGTTGTTTATATTTTGTCTAAATATTGTTTCTTACCACAATATACTCATATCTCATTATGTTGCACTGTATTACTTCTAGTTTTAATATCATCAGTTATTATACGCAAATGTTAATTATTCACTACCATAACATTTTCGTTTCTCTCAATTCTTTAAATCCCAATTTAATACAATTTTAAATTTGAAACCATCATCAGTACCTCAGTACTTTGATTAATGTTGTCCGCAATCGGTATACACTAAAATCTCTCTTATCCGGCATTTTATTAGAGAATAGTATATATACTTATAGACCGGATGAAACTCATGCAGAAAGCTTCCATGTGGACTTTCTGCATGACGTTCACCTTGCATTAAGCTGCCACCTGTATCACAGGCCTATATTTATGCTAAATTGAACGTCCGGTGTAGAGGGAAATAGATATAACTAAAAACACGAGATCAACAGCACAAACACATTTGTAATAGGATATTCTAATAAAGGTTAACTCTGCTGTAAAAATAATGTCAGCTCAAACTCGCACCTGGTGCACGTTTGCCAACCCTTGATTCTATGAAGCTGTCGAGAAACACAGAACTCGCATCTCCAAACAGCTTTGGTCAAGATGAGAGACCGAATTGTTTAGAAGTAAAACACAGAACCCGCATCTCCAAACAGCTTGGGTCAAGATGGGATACCGAACTGTTTAGAAGTAAAACACAGGACCCGCATCTCCATACAGCTTTGGTCAAGATGAGAGACCTGAACTGTTTAGAAGTAAAACACAGGACTCGCATCTCCAAACAGCTTGGGTCAAGATGGGAGACCGAACTGTTTAGAAGTGCGAGTCAAGTGGCAATAGCGGGATAAAATTAATGCAATGATTTTCAGGTCTGTGATTCATCTACTTCCTGTTTGCCGACACTTTCATTGAATTTTAGCGATTGCTTAATATTCTTCTTCCTGCTTATGGAATATTATTATTTGTAATAGTAGTATATATATAGAATTATCAAATTATTACCTTATAGCAAAGTGTTGTGTCGCCAGAGTTTAGCAGGTCACATATAGGGATCACTATCCGTCTTGCATGGTCGTCCATATTAATTGATAGAAATAAATATGCACGAGGCAAACATGCAAACCTTAAGTCAATAAATTCCAAGGCAATTTAGAAAAACAATTTGCAGGGGACATCCTTTTTTTATATGTTTTATACCTCCATGAAAACAAAAAATATTCGATATATTCCTTAAATCAATGAGTTTCTAAAACAGTAAAATCCCTCTAAAGTTACAACCGAAAAGGTTTAATCATGTGGATTAAAGCACATGGAAGCTTAACCCTTTTACTCCATGAATAGTCAGGCAAGACATATAATGACATCGTGCAATATTAAAGTCATATCGGGATATTTTGTGTATTTTTTAGAAAAAAGGCCAGACGTGTCTATAGGATGGTTGATGTTTTTGTATCAATACATACATACATGTATCGGAAAATACGTGATTTTATCATGATTTTGATTCTTTAGAAAGCTATAATCAGAGGGTCAAACAGTCTAGACCCTGACGAGATATCGAATTTTAGAGTCAGTCAGGATACGGAGTAGTAGACACCCTGATCATATTGTTGAAAAACATCGGAGAAACGTTAACCTATGACTTTAGCATGCTGAGAAAAACATGTCTACTTAAGTATTGGCTTCAATAGTATTTAAAAAATCACAATATGTTTTTATGCGTATGAGAATTAGTTCGGTTGCTTGGTGCAAGGCATCTGATCTAGACTGAATCTATTTGCAAAAGTTACACGTATCACAATAGCATAGACAGTGTATAACTCTTTGATGAAAACCAACACTATTACACAATGTCACAGACAGTGTATAACTCTTGATGGAAACCAACACTAATCACACAATATCACAGACAGTGTATAATTCTTGATGGAAACCAACACTATTACACAATATCACAGACAGTGTATAACTCTTGATGGAAACCAACAATATCACAGACAGTGTATAACTCTTGATGGAAACCAACACTATCACACAATATCACAGACAGTGTATAACTCTTGATGGAAACCAATACATTTACTTACAAATGTTTTACAGTTTGCTTGACTAATATTCTTATCACACCCTGTCTATTATTAATGTGAATTATTGAGTTAACCCTTTAGTCAATAAATACGACTCTCTATGCCGTTGCAAACGGAGTTGACCAAATACAGACTGCTCCTGTAGCTGCTATCATATCAGGTTCTGCAGTAATTGCTTATTGTACAATGTAGATCTGATTCTATAGATTCCTTCCTGGGTTCATGAGCCATTATCAAAAGTTATCTAATCAATATTCACGATGTCATCATTTCTTACATCAATATTCATGAAATAAAGGGTTAAAAAATAAAAAAAACGACAAACTGTAATATATATTAAGCACAAACAGAGCCGAGTCAAGTTGGTTTACATATTCTTGACCATTTGCTGGATAATCCAGTCTTTTACGCCTTGCAACACGTAACATCCTGGATTGTCAAGTGAAGTGTAAAGAATAAGTGACAATCTTGTAGATGTGTTCCCAGTTAGGCAAATTATGCAGGCGAGACTAAACTAAAACTTAGCAATTTCACAGTAATTCACAGAGGCTGTCGTATATGTCTGGACAACAGACTCTAAATTAGCTTTATCCCATCGAACTTGCCAAAGTCGATAATTGCTTTAACTCGAGCAATCCCCAGGGGAGCCAATATTCTGGACATTTGCAGATTATTGCAGTCAGAAAGAAATGTTTCTACCAGCAAGCTACAAACATTAACGACTGATCTACTTAACTACATACGCCAAGTTGTCTTTAAAATATTGACACCTGCTTTAATTCCAGAGCTACAGATAAATGTGCGTATCCAAATACTAAAATCGTCATTTGTCCACTAAACCCGATACCAAGACCAATCTTTAGAATCGTCTCTTCGAGGAGATTCTAAAAAATGGTCACACTATTCGATTTGGTGGAGAAATAAAGGAGATATTCTTGAAAATGTTTAAATTTACACATCTTATCTGAAAATCTGTTACTTCTCAGGCTAAGTCTGCCTTTCAGTTTGACAATTACATCGGTAGTGTCAAACAATTCAAATGTTGATGAGATGTCGGGTTCACCTGGCGTCTGATCTAAATCAAAACTATTTGCACACGTATTGCTAGTTCATATCTAGCTTGTAAAGAGTCAGGTAAATACAGGTATCACACTACAAATTAGCACCACCCAGTTAAGTATACATCAATTCCGAATCGATGTCAGTAGTGAATTGATAATGCGAGTTGCCGGTTCCCAGTTTTGTCTGACGCCAATCTATTCACTGATGTGTTACTGAACAACAGCCAATGTAAAAGCCTTATCTTGCTGTAAAATGAAATTTCAGAGCAACAGATAAAGATACGTACTGAAATACAAAATCGTCATTTCTCCACCAAACCCTACAAATCACAAATGTTTGTGACCACTCTTTAGAATCGTCTCATCCAGACGATTCTAAAGAGTGCTCACAACATAAGGTTTGTTGGAGAAATAAAGAAGTTATTCTTGAAAATGTTTTAATTTACATATGATCTTATTTGGACCTCTGATGAATTCTGCTAAAACTACGATGTTTTGCAGTTTATACTACCTTTCAACTCGTCCAAGCTTTTGGGAAAATATTGACCGAGTGTCAAACAGTTGATGATATGGCAAGTTACCGAGTGTCTGATCTGGATCGAAACTACTTACAAATGACAGGCAAGTTGCGACTGGCAAGATAAGGATTGGGTTATTTTCATATTACACTTCAGCTCGTCCCATGAGCACTGAAACATTTCACGACTTGTAATGCATCAGTTTATTGATTTAGACATCATAATATTGGCCTGTTAATACTTGTTACATCGCATTTATATTGAATTTCAATTTCAATATTTTCACAATTCAAGGAAAGTATAATTGCTGTGACATAAAACGTGTATCATATGAATAAACGAAAATAAAATAGATCGAGCATCAAGAAGTGCAGTACATAAACGGCACCAATAACAGAATTGTGTCAAACATACTTAAACTGTGAAATATATTTACTATTCAGAGTGTTTAGGGGAACTCTCTATTTACGTAAAACGATAAATTGTTTGACTAAGAACCATTTGTAGGAACAGGGTTAATCTTCTCTGTGTCATTGTTCTGGCCTGAATTCCCACGCCAACACGTAGACAAGTTAATGTTTAACAAAGCGTTAAAGAAAATTGGGTTTTAGATCTAAGAAATAATTTGGCCAGCGTAAAAAACAAAAACACCCTGATTAGAGTATGAACAATTTGTATCAAAATGAGGCATCAGGTTTCGAAGCGTCACCTCTGGAATAAAGCTGATTACAGAGCAAGATCATTAGATACATGTAAGGGACGTATTCAAATACTATGTATGGTATTATATGATTAAAAGCAAGAGCAATAGATAAGGGGGCGTATTCAAATACTATCATATACTTCATATGATTAAAACAAGAGCAATAGACAAGGGAGCGTATACAAATACTATTTATGGAAGTATATGATAAGCAAGAGTGTTCGGAGGAACCCATGTGTCACCTGTTCGCAGCGGACAGACAAACCGACCGACAGAGGACGGAAAACCGATCCCTAAGTGACAAACTGTCTCTCGGCAGGTGGCACGAAAACACGAGCAATAGATAAGGGGCATATTCAAATACTATATATGGAAGTATATGAATAAAAACAAGAGCGATAGATAAGGGGCCGCGCGTATTCAAATACTATGTATGGAATTATATGGTTGAAAACAAGAGCGATAGATAAAGGGGCGTATTCAGTTACTATGTACGGAAATATATGATTAAAATCAAGAGCAATAGATAAGGGGTGTATTCAAATACTTTGTATGGAATTACATGATTAAAAACAAGAGAAATGGATAAGGGGCGTATTAAAAAACTTTGTATTGAACTTTATGGTTGAAAACAAAAGCAATTGATAAGGGGGCATATTCAAATAACATGTATTGAATTATATAATTAAAAGCAAGAGCAATAGATAAGGGGGCGTATTCGAATACTATGTGTGGAAGTATATTCTTAAAAACAAGAGCAATATATAAAGGGACATATCAAAATACTATGTATGGAAGTATACAATTAAAAACAAAATCAATAGATAAGGGGGCATATTTAAATTCTATATATGGAAGTAAATGATTAAAAACAAGAGCAATAGATAAGGGCGCGTATTCAAATATTATGTATTGAAGTACATGTATATCGTTGAAAGCTATTATAAGGGGGTATTTCAAATAAAATGTTTTAGAATATATGGTTAAAAAACGAGCGCAAAAAAATAAATTGGGGCGTGTTTTCAAACATGTATGTATGAACGTATATCAGTTAAAAGAAAAATCAATAGATACGGGGCGTATTCAAATACGATATTTGAAAGTACATGGATTAAAAACAAAAGCAAATAGATAAGGGGCGTATTTCAAATACTATGTATAGAAACCTGTATATGGTTCAAAGCAAAAACAATAAGTATGGGTTAAAAGCAAAGTAATTGATAAGGGCGTATTTTAAATACTTAGCTTGTGAGTATATGTGAAAACCAGGAGCTAAACATAAGTGCGTGTGGATTTTTTCAAATACTCTGTATAAAAATGCATATACGAGTATATGGGTTAAATGCAGAATTAATTATAGAGCAGGATAGTATTGTCAAATTCTAAAATCGCCATTTCTTCATCCTACTCTTTAGCGTGGTCACTTACTCTGCGTCTCGTCTGGATTAAAACGGTTTATATACAGTTGAACTTCGATATCTCGAACACGGATAACTCGAGGATAACTCGAACAAAACAATCAGTCTTTCGAATACAGAATTGCCCTGAAATGTATCGATACAGATATCTAGAAACACATGTAACAGTTTAATACAGGTCTAAAGAAGGAGCTTTCAGCATTACTTTAGACCTGCATTAAGATGTTGCCTTGAGAAATTGTTCAAACTAGAAATCGGATGATTCGACATTCTGTTATCTCGAACTAATTTGTATGGTCCCTTGATGTTCGAGCTATCAACTGTAGATTCTTAGACTTGTAGATTCACCATTGGCAGTAACAGAGGCAACCCTTAGTCTGCTGTAACAGATCAGGTCTGATTAATCTCGGATCTGTTACAAGTCTCATTTACTTCCTATTTGTTCAAGTGTTTGTGAAACTTATGACCGAATGTCAGACAGATTGGATCCTGATTAGACGCTGAGTTACTCCACGTCCCATCTGGATCCAATATGTTTGCAAATATAAGTCATTTCGCGGTTTGTTGGCTAAGGGTTAATATGTAGAACTAAAGCGACGAGGACCGTACCTATGTACGATGGCTAAATAACGTCACGCCAGGTGCGTTGACAGCATGCTATATATAAACGCATTTTCACCCATTTGCATAATGAATAGATCCAAATCAGACAGGGTCTGCTCTGTTTGCTTATAACATTATGAATATATCTGTCTCTAAATTTTCTTCCAATAGCAAACAAAACATGTGTACATATACCATTGTAGACATTCAGTCAATAAATACTGATGATGTCATTAGTTCTTACATGAGTGTTCAACATGAAAGGATTAAGTGACACCTTCTGAAATGTGTGTTACTAATAGCTGTAGCGAATATTAACTTAACCAATTAAACCTATTTATTCCTATATTTTTTATGGCACATTCGTCCAAAAAATGTACAGTGTCATTGAAATAAAATATGTATTGGTATCAAGCATTACCATATACAATTGAACTTCGATATCTAAAACTCGATATAAATAGAACAAAAGGCTCAGTCCTTCAAAAACTTGCAATACAGAATTGCTCTAAAATATATCGCTACAGATCTAGAAACACATGTGACAGCTTAATACAGGAGCTTTTAGCATTACTTTAGGCCTGTATTAAGCTGTGAACTCGAGAAATTGTTCAGATTAGAAAGAGGATAACTCGAACTCCTTTTATCTCGAACTAATATGCATAGTCCCTCGAATTTCAAGTGTATGAGCAAAACCTGTTGCGACTGTGGCTAAAGGAGCTTCTGACTAGAGTATACACTGTTCGCCTGTGTCCTATTTATTGGATCATGGGAGTCAATAGGATAAGATTTACCGGAATAGGACACCAGAAAACGATTGCCATTCTCCTCTCCTGCCATATAAGGGTAATGGATTACAAACACAGTGCCGCAAGAATGAATCTTCACGTTGACACGCCCCACGTCACAGAACGGTTCCATCTTCTGTTTTTTCGTCTCGCACACTGTATACTGAAGCTGCAAAACCATAAAGTGACTAATCATGGAAATGTAAGACAGATAGTGGGTTAATGCGTGTCAAAAATAATGCAGAAAGCTCCTTTCTGCATTACTGTTGCCCTGCATTAAGCAACCACATGCTTTGTAATACTTATATGTGAAATAAATGAATGGCCCCTCAAGGAAAGTTCTATTGTTTAATAATTGACATGAGAGAACTTACCATATACACACTATTAAAAATTCCAAATCCCTCCCGTTATCTCCTCTAAATCGACCACAACACACGGGTATATTTCTGGACCATAAAGACAAGTGGTAGCTTAATGCAGACCGAGGGGGGTTCAGAAAGTTTGAAAAGGAAATTTCGGTATTACTTTCAGCCTGAATTATACCTATACACGCTTTTCCCCTCCCCGTGAATATTCATGTAAGACACAAATATATATGCATAATGGGGGTACGGGAACAACTCCTCCGGTTCACCTCGCCATACTGGCTCGGCTCACCTCCCCCGGATGGTCCCGTACACGTTTCACTCCTCATTATGCATATATATCATTGAGGTAAAAAAAAAAAAATCATCGACGGTGGGATTTGAACCCACGCCGGCAAAATCCTCTCTGTGTACACTGGGTCCAGAGGACTTAGATAGAGAGGAAGGTTTTTTTTTTTTTATTTATTTTGCCTCTGGACCCACACTGACAAGCCGAGATCCGGTCTACCCTTTCTGGAATAGCTTCCGGATCTTACAACCGGGGAGGATCAAACCCCTATGTTAAGAACAATCTTCTAGGTGAAGAAAGTCTTAGAAGTTTGTCCTACCACGCAATGCCTAGTTATTAATTGTGTACACAAGTATAAATCCTATAAATTAGGCTTATAAAGTTTAAACTCATTGTGATATTGATTTTTCCACTTCCGGTTTAAATTATGTTAGAGGGAGACAGAGGGTATCTTTAGTGGGAGGGTAGTAAAAATAAAAACGAAAATAGAAGAGGGACAGAGGGTATCTTTCGTGGGAGGGGAAGGGTATAAAAATAAAAAGAGAGGTTTGTAGATGAGGGACAGCGGGTGACGTAGAAAATAAAATAAAATGTAGTGAGGGACTGAGAGAATCTTTCGTGGGAGGGAGAGGGTGTTAAAATAAAAGAAGAGGTATCAGTGGGGGGCTCGAGGGGGGATAGTGGGTTTTTTGTCGGGGTCGAGGGGTAAAAATGAGGGACAGCGGGGTGACGTAGAAATTAAAATAAAATGTAGTGAGGGACAGGGAACATCTTTCGTGGGAGGGAGGGGGTGTTAAAATAAAAAAGAGTGTGGGTAAAAGAGGGACAGTGAGGTGATGATAAATAAAATGAAAAGTGAAGGAGGGACTGGGAGTATCTTCTGTGGGTGGGAGAGACGATAAAAATAAAAAAAGAGGTTAGGAGGTGAGGGACACTGTGCAAGAAGAAATAAAAATAAAAATAGAAGAGGGACTGGGAGAATCTTTCGTGGGAGGGAGAGGGTGTTAAAAATAAAAAATGGGGTTATTAGATGATGGACACCGAACGTGAAAGTAAAAACAGAACGCTCCTATATATATAATAATAATTACAAGGGTGATGGGTGGAGGGATAATTTAAATAATTTCAATTTCAATATTCATTAATCTTTTAACTTCTTCATTATATGGTTTGATTACCGCGTGATATCTACAGTTCACTCTTATTTTATTAGCCCCGCATTTATTACAGATTTGCAATTTGGAATAAAAGTACAAAAATGAGTCATGCAGGAAACACCACATACAGAACAAACACTCGCCCGAACAGCAACACAAGGAAACAGCAAATGTACATAGGTAGAAAAACAACAAGAGACGCACAAAGACAAAACAAACATACAATAGGAGGAAGATGGAAGTACCGCCTTGGAACGGTCAGTGACAAAAGTCACCGGGGGTTTAAACCGGTTTATGGGCGCCCAACCTCACCCTTATTCCATCCCCATCCTAAAAGACAAACAGTGTAAATAAACGTATCCCCTCTCCGACTAATCTACAACAACCGCGACAGCAAATACAGTGGTAAAGTGCATGTATAACAAACAAACATTTAATTGAACATACTGTATCCACCTATCGCTAGTGTACTCAATGAATGAGCTGCAAACAGAGTAACTGTAGAAAAGTAATAAAGGGTACGACAAAAATGAAGTCCTTTTACCGCAATATAAACATGGTTTCACATTATCATTTTTCATCAGAAATTTATGTATAGCGCAATACATAGAACATTTTACGGGTCTTTTAAAACATCGTTTATCACTTCCAACTTTTAAGAATTCGCATTCCATTTATTTAAAATAATAAATAATTATTTGTTATACTTAATTAAAAAACTAACCTTAATAAATGTCATCTGGAATCGCCAAAGATCGTGATGGAATTATTAATGATTATCAATTAAGTAAAATGATTGATGTCATTAAAAAGCCATCTATTAAATTAGTAGACAACCCGAAATGTAGTTATTTCAAAGCGTATGAAATTAAAGCTAATATGTATAAAGACCCTAGCATATTGTTTAATGATAAAAAATCTGAAATATTAGACCTAATCAATAAAGACATAAAGGAATATAATGGTATTAAGTTCTCAATTGGCTTATCAATAAAGTTCTTTCACGATGAACTTAATGGCGAGAGAAAAGAAGTTATAGGTCAAAACCATGGAAAGCAAAGTGCAGTTATTGATGGAAATAATGTAAGTGAATTTTATAACAACGAAGTTGCATATTTACAATCGTGGATCGAGAAGTTTACGAATACAGCTTCAGGTTTAGAGATTGACCATTGCCTGAAGTTATATTTGAACATCGCCAAATATGAACCACTCAAAGGTTCTTCATAGATAGACCTACCCATCTTTTTAAAAAATAAGCAAGCAATAATCAATGTAAAAATAAAGATGATTCTTGTTTATTCTGGGCAATAATTTCTGCTCTTTATCCAACTACAAAGCATTCTGATAGGATCTCATCTTATCCGGATTATAAAAATATTCTCAATACAAAAGGTATTGAAACCCCCACTCCAATAACGCAGATACTAAAAATAGAAAAACAAAATAATCTTGCAATCAATGTGTACGGATATACAGAGAAAAAACAAAACATATCCATCTTTCCTTACTTCATATCTGAACAACCTAAAGAAGTTAAAAGAATAAATCTACTTTTAACCTCTGAAGGTGAAAAATATCACTACTGTTGGGTTAAGAACCTCAACAGATTACTCTATGACCAAAACAATCACAAAGGAAAAACACACTTCTGCGATAGATGCCTTTATGGATTCTCACGAGAAAATTTATTAATCCTTCACAAAGAAGACTGCGAAGGTATAAATAAATCTTCAACGAGAATAGAAATGCCTTCTGAAAACAAAAAACATATAAAATTCGAAAACCATCAAAATCAAATGCCTGTACCTTATGTAATATACGCTGATTTTGAAAGTGTAATTAAACCCAAAACAGAACAAAAAGGAGATCAAACCGAAATAACTAGTGAACACGAAGCGTGCTCTTTTGGTTACCAAGTTGTCAGATACGATGGTAGCACAGAAGAGCCCGTAATCTATACAGGTAAAGATGTTGTAGAGGTTTTCTTAAAGCATTTAGAATGTAAAGTTGAAAACATTAACAACATATTTAAGAACCCTAAACCATTAATTATGACAGAAAAAAATACTGAAGACTTTGAAAACGCGACTCACTGTTGGATATGCGACAAAGAATTAGAAGAAGACAAAGTTAGAGACCATTGTCATTTCACGGGTGAATACAGAGGTGCAGCGCATAAATCATGCAACTTAAAACTAAAGATAAAACCAAATTCAACTAAAATCCCTGTTGTCTTTCACAATCTCAAAGGTTACGACAGTCATATCATAATGCAAAAAATACACACCGCAAGCGGTAACATTTCTTGTATAGCAAATAATGCTGAGAAATACATTTCTTTCAGCATAGGACAGCTTAAGTTCTTGGATAGTTTCCAGTTTATGACATCATCGCTCGAAAAGTTGGTAGAAGGAGCAATTGGCGCTACTTCGGAGTGTAATAGATGTAGAGGTTCAGAAGATACGAATCTCAACGAAAAATGGTTACTAACAGCAAAAATGTAAGAAATGTCATATTATAAGGCATAAACAACTCGACAAATCAGATTTGCCAATAACTGAAAAACATACAACCAACTCGCATCTTCTCGCTCGTAAAGGTGTTTATCCATACGAATATTTTGACAGTCAAGAAAGATTTAATGAAACTAAATTACCTCCTATAGAAAAGTTTTATAGTTCTCTATCGGATGATAGTATCAAACAAGAAGATTATGACCATGCTCAAAATGTATGGAAAACATTCAATTGTAAAACCCTCGGTGATTATCACGATTTATACCTAAAAACCGATGTATTATTATTAGCGGATGTATTCCAAAAATTTAGAAAAACATGTATGAACGCGTACAAACTTGACCCATTACATTACTATACAGCACCCGGTCTGTCTTGGGACGCTCTTCTAAAACATACTAAAATAGGATTAGAACTTCTAACAGATCTTGACATGCATCTCTTGATAGAAAAAGGAATGATAGGTGGAATATCAATGGTTTCAAAACGACATGCTAAAGCTAATAATCCTTTGGTAAAAGATTATGATAAAAATAAAGAGAATAATTATATAATGTACTACGATGCGAACAATCTCTATGGTCTCGCGATGAGTCAACCGCTTCCGTGCGGTGGTTTTAAATGGTTGAGGGGTAAAGTAGGAAAATTACGAAAAGGTAGAGGAAGAATATATGAAGCGGATTTGGAATATCCAAAATCACTACACAAAACCCACAATGACTATCCGCTTGCTCCGGAAAAACTTTCCGTGAAACCCGAATGGCTTTCGGAGTACCAAAATGAATTACTCGACAACAACAGTATATTAAAAATGGAAAAACTTGTCCCTAACCTGATGGACAAGAAAAAATATATTGTCCACCATAAAAATTTAAATCTATATTTGGAACTTGGTTTAAAAATAAAAAAAGTCCATCGAATCCTCGAGTTCGATGAGAAGCCTTGGATGGAGTCGTACATCCAGTTAAATACAGAACTAAGAAAAAATGCGAAGACCGAGTTCGAAAAAAACTTTTATAAGTTAATGAATAATTCGGTATTCGGGAAGACAATGGAAAATCTACGACAAAGGGTAGATATAAAATTAGTCAAAACGGATGGAAGTCAAAACGAAAAACTAAGAAAAATTATAGCCAAACCAAATTTTAACAGACGTGTAAAGTTCTCCGATGAGTTATCCGCACTCCACGTAAATAAAACAAAACTAACTCTAAACAAACCGATCTACGTAGGTTTCTCCGTTTTAGATCTATCTAAGCACCATATGTTTGATTGGTATTACAACACACTGAAAAAGAAGTACGGAGAAAACTGCACCATGCTTTACACAGACTGCGATAGTTTATTAGTATATATAAAAACCGAAGACGTATATAAAGACATGCTCGAAATGAAAGACGAATACGATTTATCCGATTATCCTAAAGATCACTTCTTACACGATGAAAAAAATAAAAAAGTAATAGGTAAATTTAAAGATGAATGTTCTGGTGTTCAGATAGCCGAATATATCGGTCTACGTCCTAAACTATATTCGGTATTAAGAGCGGATGAAGAAGTAATAAAAAAATCTAAAGGCACAAAGAAATATGTAATCAAAAAACAAATAAACTTTGAAAACTATAAAGATTCATTATTCAATAAAAAACAATATTCTCATTCAATGAACATGCTAAGATCTATACACCACAACATCTACGGATTAAAAATAAATAAAATTACACTTTCTCCTCTGGACACTAAAAGATACATAGCGCCAGATGGAATTACGACATACGCGTATGGGTATCAGCGGGAACAATAAGAAGTTCTTCTTTAACGAAACCTCTCGTTGGTGCCGGCGATTTCAAATAATAAACTCTTATACCCTGCGTAATGATTTGATAATCTATCTTATGAATATCGACCGACCAAATTGGATCGGTAGCTCTTCTCTTACCACCTCCTTCTAATTCTCCGGGTTGATATAAATATCTAACACTCGCGAGTGGACATATTTCACTATCAACTTTTCTCGTTATAATTGGAGGAGGTTTTTTCGTCTCATTATTCAAAGCCTTAACGACGTCCGGTAATCTCTTAACCCATTCTCTATTTCTTTTCTGCGTTTCGATCTCCTTAGCGTACTGATAACCGAACAATCTTTCAGCCAAAGTTCTATTAAATCTCTCTACGATTCCTTGATCTCTATGTATCTCTCTTCTACCTCTTCTTATTTTAACATTATGTTTAGCCATTAGTTGAGAAACAACGCCCATAAATTCTCTCCCTGGGTCAACTTGTAATAGTTTAGGATAATTCAAATGTCTTTTGTAAATCTTCTCAAAAGCGGTGGCAACTTCTTTACTGTCTTTCGATGTCAATGGTTCAGCTTCTTTATATCTCGTTCCCGCATCTACTAATGTCAATGCGTACTTATATGTTTATTTTTAACTCTATCAAAAGGTAAGAACAGCAAATCGGCTTGATGTACTTCATTCTTCGCAGACACATCAAATTTAGGTCTTATTATCTTTTTAGGTGCGGGTAAATATATCTGCCACACCGCTTGTTTATTTAGAAATTCTAATGCTCGTTTATTACTAACTTTGGCTTCTTTAGCTAACTTACTAACGGCCGTCTTACCTTTCCAAAATCCTTTAGGACTATAGTATATTTTTTCCATTTTCATGGGAAAATTAAATCATAAGCGTGATATTTATTCTTCTTGTTATTCTTACACGGTTTCAATCCGAGCGGTCTAACATAAAAAGGTGGATCTTTTTCCTCTATCTTAGTAGCGAGGTGCGAAGGACACCACACTTTTACATTGTCTTTGAGAGTTAATATCGTACTTTCGCCATTTCTCGTTTCAACTGTTCTATAGTCAACGATTGTATAGATTTTATTTTTTTCCAAATCAGACCATTTCTTTGTATTATATTCGCTTTGTTCTTTTAACATTTCTTCAAATTCTTCTTCCGTGATTTCTTTTTGCATTTGTGCTTTACTTTGCTCTTGTGCAAACACCTCGCTCATTTATTTGATATAGAAAATCAATTATATTAATTTCCAAGCAACAAACCCGGTTAATGCCATACCACCGATAACGAAAACGAGTTCTCTATTTTTTTGATCTTCCGATGGAGTATAAAAATCGCTTAATTTAGGTTCCGGTGGTAACGCTTGAAGTTCTTTCCCGGTCGAATAATAATACTGTTTCATAGCCGTATCAACATCGTCAAATGTTTTCTCAGCGTGATGTTCTTTTTTCATCTCCTCATTAATATAATCTAATCTTTGAGTTCTTTGTTTATTCCAAACCGCTTTCGATGATTCTAATTATTCCATCGCTTTATCGTGTCTTTCTTTTTACTTCATCCGAATCATCTCCGAATTTTTTAAATAAATAATTACTACCGGAAAATACAGCTCCATTTATAATCGCTCCCCCAACCATCATTACTACCGCGCTCGACATTTTTAAAAAATAAAAATCGATCAAAAAATCCTACTTCATAATATCAGCCGGTATAATACCTTGTTTAACTAACATATCTTTAGTTACCATTGCGAGTAATATATCGATAGATAACATTCCGATATCACTCATATTAAAATCTACTTTAGGTGGTTGTCTTTTAAATAGTTTTCTACCTATTTCAGAATATCCGACCGTTAATACCGTTTCTACTCCAGCGTGATATAACGTATTCACTATTTCTTTTTTATCTGCCGACATTTTTTTAAAGGAAAAATTAATTAAATTCAAACGGGTCATATTCTTCTTTCTTTTCCTTTTCGAGGGGCGACCGTAAGGGGCGACCGTAAGGGAGCGTTCCGCTTTGGTTCCGCTTTGGTTCCGATTTGGTTACGCTTTTTACGAAAAAACATAATCCTAATCCGACAACTCCTATTGATATATATAATGGTACGTAATTTGGTTTCTCCTCGTGTTTCGATTTTTTAAAAGAATCATCATCCGAATCTTTCGTTATTTGGCTCGGAGTCTTCAAAAGTTCTATTTCTTTTCTTTTTAATTCGGCTTTTAATTTTTTCGCTTCTACACCTTTCTTACCCGCGGCTACTCGTTTCGGGTCTTTCGTTTTTTCTTCGTTATTCATTTTTTATATCAAAATCTTGATCGCTCTTGTCGGTACGGTCGAATTGAATATGTTTTACCGTCGTTAACATCGCGGTAAAAGGCGCTAAATACATTCCGTATTTATAATATAGTTCGCAACATGAAGTAGTCAAAGCGTGATTAATAAAAGGATCTTCCTCTAAGTCTTGTATTAGTTTAGGAGGGTTAACAACGTTAGAATACTTTGAAACGCTCATAACATATAAATTAATAAATGAATTACCTAATGTTTTAGTCATACTAGCTCCTAATCTCGCTTCATATCTACAGTATAGTTTGTTTATTTGTTCTAATGGCATTGTGTCGATGTCCGAGAGTTGTAACTCTCTTCCGAGATATTGTTTACTACTGCCACCAGCTATAATAGCCGATAATCTTTCACGTTTTTTTTCTTCTTCAACATCTTCTCCTGTATCTTCGGTTAATAATTCTTCGGCGTTCATTTTATATAATTTATTTTTCAGTTTTAAATAATTAAATATCACATATCCGGCTAATGATAAGACTGTAGTATTTGTTATAATTGTTAGTATTTCCAATAGCATTTTTAAACAATGCTTTTTAGCAATGCTTAATGCTTAAAACAATGCTTTTAGCAATGCTTAATGCTTAAAACAATGCTTTTAGCAATGCTTAATGCTTTTAGCAATGCTTTTAGCAATGCTTAATGCTTAATCTCCCTTACGGTCAAAGCGGAACGCTCCCTACGGTCGCAACCAATAATCCGTAGGTTGATCCGTTATCAATATTAATTTACGATGCTTCTTTTTTTTTAGTTCTTCTTTAATTCGTTGTCGTTCTTCTAGGGTAGGAATAACGTCATTTTCTCTTAGACAATTTTCGAAACTATCTCTGTCTTTTGTGTAGAACATACACACCCATTTAGTTTGTTCTCTCAGATCTTTTAAGACCGAATTGTATCGTTGGGATATAACCCATACGGATTGTTCCGCGTGTCTACCGGAAAAAGCTAATTCCGAAAGCATATCCCTTTTCTTAGTTAATTCTTTCGTAGCGCTACAATCGTCAATAACGTATAACGTCGAATAACCGGCATATTTATTAAAAAACATTCTTAATAATTATTGTAGTTTCTCTTCTTCATTAACGATAGGATTAACGATTATTATATTTTTGTTTTTAGGTTTCCTGACATCTCCGATCCACTCACGATTTTTATAAATGGAAAAGTAGTAAAGTCAAGCAGGCAAAGCCACATGCAAGACGCAACCACCACCAAAACACCGATAGACAGCATGACACACACACACACACACACACACACACACACACACACACACACAACCACACACCCAAACGCACACGCACACACACACGAAATGAACACAGAAAACACCAAAAGACACACAAGAAACAGGGACAAACGTTCCACAACATGAACAAACCACAAGCACAAAGACGCTAGGCAAACAGAAGGAAGGGTGACAAAGAGAGTACCGCCTTGGCACGGTCAGCAGCAAAAACACCACTGGGGGTTTAAACCGGTTTACGGACGTCCTAACCTCACACTTCTCTCAAAGTCACCCTAGCTTTACAAATATTGTAAATAAAGGTATCCCCGCTGGACTTACCCACAACATAGACGACGGTGAACACAGGACAACATGTAAAACATAGCATAATAACTGTGACAATCCGTCAAATATGTACTCAATGACTTTGCTGAAGTCAGAGCACCTGCAGGCAAGCCGTTAAGGGCACGACAGGGAAAAAATAATACATGAGTCTGGTAAGCTCCTCCTGTATCCAAGTTTAAGAGTATACCGTCATAGAGTACTACCCTCGGCCTGTCATCGCGCAAGCAAAGAGGGAAGCGTAGCTACCGACTGTAAAAGGGTCGATAACCAAACATGTAGTGTGTTGCAATATAATAGGATCATAACCTTTCTTTTTAAATTTTTTAATGCGTTTTATAAACAAATCATGAAAATGGATATGACCCCGAATTTTCCTAAGTTTGTAGATAACATCCCCATAAAATTCTGGTTGAGAAATGCCTTGTCGCAGTAACGTCCGTAGATTGCAATTATATTTACTAATGAGAGGTAAATTTCGATAATAAAATTTAGAAAAGGTTTTCCGAAGTTTGTGATATCTGTAACCTTGCTTAAGAAGTTTATCAGTTATAACTAAATTACGTCTGTTAAAATCTTCAAGCAAAGAACAGGCTCGGGCAAACCTAATAAGTTGAGAAATATAAACACCATAAGATGTAGAACGTGGCACATCCCCATCTAGAAAAGGATAATTAACAATTTTAAAATTAAAATCTTCTCTTTTATCGTATACTTTGGACGAAACTTTATCATTTGTAATTGAAAGATTCAAATCTAAAAATGAAGCATTAATGTCAGATTGATTAGCTTTGTTTAAAGACAGTTCTTTTGGGTAGATTGAAGAAACCATAGTATCAAAATAAGGATTATCTAAATTCAAAATATCGTCTAAATACCTTGAAGTTTTATTAAAAGCATTAACAATATCGGTCTGTGTATCAGGTTTTAAGCTAAGCATAAAATCCCTCTCGTAGCAATACAAAAACAAATCTGCAACAAGAGGGGCACAATTTGTACCCATGGGTATACCAACAACTTGACGATATATGGTATCTCCATAACGCACAAATATATTATCTAAAAGAAAGGTTAGAGATCTACAAACATCAAGGCAAGTCCACATTGTGTAATGTTCAACTTCTGAATTCGAAAAGAATGAACGTTGAACATTACAAGCAATGAACATTTTGTTTTCTCTGGCAAAGGTTTTTTCTATTAATTTAATAAGTCTATCCTTTATAGCTTTATTCCATTGAATAGTAGGACACAATATAACTATATATTCGAATATTTTATAATATTCATTTTCTAGAAGATCGAGTACAACCTCTGTCTTCCCGCATCCCGTTTGACCGCATATAATCGCCGAATAAGGAAATTTCGGTAGCTCCATTTTTTAATAATTAATAATTAACTTCTTTAAATCTACCATCTTATAACGAATAGATAAACATTTATTAATTCATCTTCTCCTCCTTCTTTCGTTATTTGTATCGTAATTCCTTCAGAGGCATTCTCAATGCGTCTTCCCGAACCGTGTAGCGAGTTATCATCCGTTGAGCGTAAATCGAACCATAACGCGTAATTACTGGTAAGATATTTCTCTAATGTCGTATTAGTGAAGACCGTATCTTTTAAAACTGAATTCGTTATTTTATTTCGTTTAGAATTCATAGCAAAAAATTTATTTATTTCGTCCCATTGTTGATAAGCTTTCATTCCTTGAGTGTATAGTTGATTCGGAACTCCTTCTATCGTAATCTCTACTTTCGTTATTTTAGGATTTAAATAAGTTTCGGTGTTCGTTCTTTCGGGGTCTTCGAACAACATCAGAACCCCTTTCATACTTCTCGCTGGAACATTTAAATTTATATTCCATAGAGTATCAGATTTATTTTTAGTTATTTTTCTATGTCTTAGTATTCTATCGTATAATATTACCATTTTACCGGAAACTTGTTGTCTTATCTGTCTAGCTAATTCGGTGTCGGAAACCATATCGAATTCTAAACAAATATTACTTATTTTATAACTCGAATCTTTATCCGTTGAGTTAATAACTTTATTATAATCGTTGAATGTAAGTTCGTATTCGAGTCTATCACCGAGACCGGACTGATAAAATGGCATATGCGTTTCTAATAGTTCAAAGTCGAGTGGAATACAAAATCTATTTTTATACGCATCCGCTATAGCTTCGTCTTCTTTGTCCGAACCCGCATTTTCCGCTCCAACTCTGTGTTTTAACATGTTTACGGTACCTAGACCTTGATAAGCCATGTTTGCGCGTTCGGTAGGTGTTTTCCATAAATCGACATAACAATGATAAATATCGCTATCATCAATTGACATAACTTCATTTCCGCTTATACGAATGGTTGTTTTTTTAATTATTGATCTTCCTACGTTTTGATATATAGTTGAATTTACATCCTTAGATTTAAGTTCAATTTCAAACGCTAATCTAACCGTTCCGGGGACAATAACATCATTACTACTTAGATTAGGGAATCTCACTAATAACTGTTGATTCTGATCAATAGTTGAAGGATTATTAGTTATTACGACGCTCTGTCTAATTCCTTTTACGCCTCTCGGTTCCCTTATTTTTCTGTAGGGGTTTAATTTTTCTCCGTAGGTCGACATTTTAAAGGTTTTTTTTAGTATGATAATTCAATTATCATTGACGCCACTGTATTAACGCATGTAGAATTATCGGTTTTACAAACAAAATTGATTATATCGAGAGGCTCAATCTTTAATGGTATAGCAAAACGTACCGCGGCGCTTGGAAAAATACCCCAAAACACACCATATTTCGGTTGTTCAATTCCATTAATAGATACCGCAACAGCTACATTAGCATTGTCCGTTCTTTTACTCGATAACCCCATGCCCAATATCCAACCGGTCCTTCCCGTCACATAACCGACCCCTTCTTCTCTACCGCCATTACCAAAACTAAATACTTCGCCATCCTGTAATGTCCCCTTACTTTCGGCGCAAATGCTTATTGTCTTCTTTGTACTAATACTATCATTAAGACTATCTATCCGTGGAACTAAAACGTCCCTCAATTTATTAATTTCTTCTTTCCGTTCTAAATTATCGGCATGGTGTCTATCATACAATATAGCTATCTGTGGAACTAAAACGTCCCTCAAATTATTAATTTCTTCTTTCAGTTCTAAATTACCAACACGTTTTTTTTTAGTTCCAAATATACTCATTTTATAAGAGAGTTTTTTAATTCTAAAACGCAATTAACTGGTAGACGATTAATTATTTTTTTGTTATTTTCATCTCTGATTTCTAATTTTAATTCTGTTATAACGTCATTCATTAAACGTTTGTATTCCGGATGTTCCAATCTCATTGTCGTTATCTCTCCAAATTCTTTATTCTCGACTGGAATAACCGCTAACAAGGTACTCGGCATACCATCAAGATAATTATGAGAAGTACTAACTTGTTCCAAATGAACATACAACGATTTATAGATAGCGAAATCTATACTTCTCTCACCGATGTGTATATCATTAGCGGTAAATTTCCGTTTACCAAATCCTAATATAGAGTTCAAATCTTTACTTAATCTCAATTCATGGGTAGAAATTAAAGATGCGATGCCATTCGCTTCATTTACGGTTAATGTAATATTTAAAGTTTTAAATAAATCCGCTATTTGTTGAAAACTATAATAACCATTTGGAATTTGCATGGACTTATCACCCACCTTTTGTACATATTCATTAACCATATTATACCAACCTACACCGTACGTAATACTTTTCAATCCAATACATTTATCCCCATTTCTATTATCGATATATTGTTGTAAGTTAATAGTTTTATCAATATTCGAAATTGTATGATGCATTTTTTATGTTAAAAAAATGACAATCCCAAAAGAATTTAAATTTAATCCGAACGTATCTTATAAATCGGGAGCCGCTTATAAACTTAAAAATATAAAACTTATCAAACAAGATATGTACGTTAATAAAGATGAAAGTTTTCCAGTAAATTTTCCTAATATATTTCAAAATTATCAAAATCCTACGATACATACAAACGACCCGTGGAATACTTGGTTAAATTCTTCTTTCGATTGGTGGCAATGTCAATTAAATTTTGCCGTTTGGTGCGCAACTTCCGGTTGCGGCGTAAGTTACGAAGACCACTTACAAAAAACGAGCGGACTAACAAAAACAGTTTATACTTTTCACGTTTATTACTGTATTTGAAGAATAATAAAAGAATTACAGTGCCCAATTCCTACAGATCCTTCATTCTGTTATTATAAAAATCAATATGATAAAGCCGCGTATCAAAAATTATGTAATGAGTTTAATATTTCTCCTCATACGGATTGGAGACAGAAATTAGATAGCGGTTCTCACGGCCTAGGTAAGTATTCCCACGATTTTAAATTAACCGGTAATGAAATATTACAAGAGATCGGAACGGTTTTAAATGCGGAAAAAGAAATAGATACATCTCTAGCCGATAGACCGTTCTCTAGGTCAAATGATTCTATAACTCACTCTATAGATATTAGTAACGCTTGGACTACTTTTTTGTTAGATAAATCAAATGGATTTACGCATATTGGACTTGTTAGAATAAATGAAAGCATTAGAATATTCGTATGGGCTTTACTAGGATCTCAAAGTCAAACTAGAGTAGAAATTTTAAAGGTAGGAACCGGTTTTGATACTCAAAAACAATTTTTAGTAAATATACAGGATGCAATTAATAGTCCGATAGATTTACCGAGTCAAATATCTAATTACGAAAATGTTTTAAAATATGCTAGAAGTAAAGTTAATTATAGTTACGGACTCGGTCTTTATATGTCTCCGAGTGATATGATTTTACAAATCGGCACAATTGCTGGATATAATAATAAAATTGTAGTATCAACTGAAGAACAAGTTCTCGGTTTTAACGATGATGTTAATTCGATAAATATATCTCCTTCGAATTTATTAATTGGAACAAAAACTAAGAAATCTTTACCCGAATCTGAAGGAAGTAAACCTCCTCCGGAAGTAAGCCCGAAAGTGAAGGAAGTATCCGAACATGAAGATGAAAAAACGGCAATAATAGTAGGAAGTATAGCAGAAGGTCTAACAGTTTTATTTATTTATCGTTGAGGTACTCTTTTGCCGCCGTAAATAATAATCCGATAACTAAAACTAATAAAACCCAGAGATTATTAGCGAACCAATTAACGACTTTACCCGTTGCGGATAACAACCACGATACAATAGCCCCTATTATACCCGGTAATGCCGCTGCCGCTTTACCGGCTAATTTAGCGAGTAATTTTCCGATATTAGATAATTGTTTTTTTATCCAATCTTTAGCGCTATCACCTTTTGGTGTAGGTTTTGGAGTTATAGACCCAGTACCCGGAATAATAGTTTCGACGATTAAACCTATAATCATTCCAAACGCGGTTAAAACGCTAGCAATCGTAATTCCTTGTTCTCTGAATAATGTTTTTATTCTTTCGGCTAATGTAGTGTCTTCGTTTAACATTTTATGCATTGTTTCTTTTATTCTATTTACTTGACTACGTATTTTCTCTTTATTAATATTAATAACTTCTAATCTAGCACTTCTCTCAGATTCCAAATCTCTTATTCGTTGTTTTATTTTCTCTATTTGAAATTCATCATCGGTTTGTTCTAATTTTTCTTTTTCTTTTGCTATTTCTTTATTTGTTTCATTCAGTTTTGCTAATTCATTTGCTATCTCTTCTTTAACCGTTGTCATCGCTTTATAAATACCATCTATTTCTCTTTTTGTTATATCTGTTTGTACTTCTTTAGGTGCAGTTTCTATTTCTTCGACTACTTCTTTCAAAGCAGTTTCTGATCTATTTGTTGTTGTTAATAAATTTTGGGCATCTTGTTCCGAAGTTATATTTTCTAGGGGTATTTCTTCTCCCGCATTATAAATTTCATCTCTTATATTTTGTAAAGCTGCAGCAGCTTTGGCAGATAGTCGTCGTGTACTGTTATAATCCGGTAAATTTAATAAATCTCTAATTGCACCCGTTCCACCCGCACCAATTTTACCCGCCAAAGTATTCAAAACCTCCTCTTTTGGATGTGATTTGAATGTCTCTATCTCCAACCTTTAAAATTAACGTTTTATTATCAGGACCAAGTTCGAAGTTTGAAATATCTATACGAACCGGGTCTAGATTATATTTTTCTTCATATCGTAATATCTTTTAACTATTGATTGTTTCTGTTCCACTATTAATTGTGTTCTTGTATCTACATCATTAATATTCTCGATATTAGTGGATGTTTGGAGATATTCATCATCATCCATATAATCATAATCATCATAATCATCTTCATCATAATCATCTTTATCATAATCATCATCAAAATCAAATCCGCCTTCAGCCATTTTATTAGGAATAAATTGGTGGTGGATTTTCATATCTATAATTATTAGTAACATAATTATTATTAACTGTATAAATTATGCTGTTTTTAAACTGTTTTGTATAGTATTCATCGCTTCCTCTTTTACCTTCTCTAATAATTGTTTTTTCTTCCTCAGTTATTACTGAACCGTTTGATTTTTTTATTGATCTGATTTCTTCTTTAAGTTTAGAATATTTTTCCATTTCATTTAAAACCAATTTAAACTCTTCCACACTTATTTCTCCATCTTGTAGGGCTTTAGATATAATATCCTTAATACTATTTAGTTTACTTTCTGCTACTGTTAGAACATTACAATGTTTTTGCGTTCTTGCCATTAATTTACGTCTTATTATTTTAACGCACATACCCACTCCTCCGCATACTACAGCCGCGATTTGTATTGGTAACAGAATAGGAATAGCTACTCCAACTCCCGCTAAAATAATACTCGCTGATATTAACCCGGTGTCAACACCGTCAGTAATATTTATTCCTCGTTTATATTTTTTTCGTAATGATTTTCTTATATCTCGTTCATTAATTAATATTCTCTCAATCTCCGATATTTTCTGTAATCTATAATTTTGCCCGTCGTCTACGGGTAAGTCTGGATAAATCGTAGGCGCCGTTGGTTGCTTCATTTTTAAGGTAATTTTTTTAGTCAATCGGGGGGCACATAGGACATAGGAGCGTTCTGTTTTTACTTTCACGTTCGGTGTCCATCATCTACTAACCCCATTTTTTATTTTTAACACCCTCTCCCTCCCACGAAAGATTCTCCCAGTCCCTCTTCTATTTTTATTTTTATTTCTTCTTGCACAGTGTCCCTCACCTCCTAACCTCATTTTTATTTTTATCGTCTCTCCCACCCACAGAAGATACTCCCAGTCCCTCCTTCACTTTTCATTTTATTTATCATCACCTCACTGTCCCTGTTTTACCCACACTCTTTTTTATTTTAACACCCTCTCCCTCCCACGAAAGATGTTCCCTGTCCCTCACTACATTTTATTTTAATTTCTACGTCACCCCGCTGTCCCTCATTTTTACCCCATCGACCCCGACAAAAACCCCACTATCCCCCCTCGAGCCCCCCACTGATACCTCTTCTTTTATTTTAACACCCTCTCCCTCCCACGAAAGATTCTCTCAGTCCCTCACTACATTTTATTTTATTTTCTACGTCACCCGCTGTCCCTCATCTACAAACCTCTCTTTTTATTTTTATACCCTTCCCCTCCCACGAAAGATACCCTCTGTCCCTCTTCTATTTTCGTTTTTATTTTTACTACCCTCCCACTAAAGATACCCTCTGTCTCCCTCTAACATACTTTAAACCGGAAGTGGAAAAATCAATATCACAATGAGTTTAAACTTTATAAGCCTAATTTATAGGATTTATACTTGTGTACACAATTAATAACTAGGCATTGCGTGGTAGGACAAACTTCTAAGACTTTCTTCACCTAGAAGATTGTTCTTAACATAGGGGTTTGATCCTCCCCGGTTGTAAGATCCGGAAGCTATTCCAGAAAGGGTAGACCGGATCTCGGCTTGTCAGTGTGGGTCCAGAGGCAAAATAAATAAAAAAAACCTTCCTCTCTATCTAAGTCCTCTGGACCCAGTGTACACAGAGAGGATTTTGCCGGCGTGGGTTCAAATCCCACCGTCGATGATTTTTTTTTTTTTTTACCTCAATGATATATATGCATAATGGGGAGTGAAACGTGTACGGGACCATCCGGGGGAGGTGAGCCGAGCCAGTATGGCGAGGTGAACCGGAGGAGGTGGTCCCGTACCCCCATTATGCATATATATCACAATCATGTCATGAGTATCAATGAGATTAGTTTGTTATAATAGCACATGGACACGGGAATGTTGGGCCATGGTAGTACCTGTAGAATACTATCTTTATTTAATCCTACGCAATGGTCGTCTGATCTGGGTCTACTCTGTTTGCAGGCAAAGACAGGTATATCATGGAGTAAAGGGTTAAAGACGTAGAGCTATATGTTTACTCATAAAGTGGTCGTATTAGAGGGGTTTACTGTATACAACACAAGCATCTTTAAAATTTTCAAAATTATGGTATAAGATGTACCATACACACATACAAGATATTTATCTTTATTTTCGCTTTGGTTTTGCTCTAGTCTTGCAAAATTGACAAAACAACAACAAACAAATAAAAAGATTAATAGAAATGAGAAGAAGATGTACAATGGTTGCAACAGTTATTTGCCATAATCATATCTTATGCCGAAACTTTTTTCAGTTTGAATTTTACCATGTTCTTGGAGGATAACAGGGGACTGAGATAACAGGGGACTACAAACAAATAAACAGAATATGTGTATTATGCTTCAGTGTGAAGAATAAATACAGCAATAATATAAAAAATGAAATCATGAAGACATTTCACATAAGACAGTGATATTTGGGAATGCATCACACATAGGACAGCGATATTCATGAAAACATTTTACACAGAAAAGCCAAATATAGGAAGGAATCGCATATAAGAAAGCGAGTTACAGGAAAACATCTCATATAGGAAGGTGAGCCTCAGGAAGACATGGCACATAGGAAGGCCTGTTTCAAGAAATAGTCTAACAAAAAAGCGAGATCCACATACCGTAAAACCTGGCTTGAGCGACCATTAAAAAGGTGCAATTTTCTATCTTTAAGACATGTGGTAGATAAGTGTTGAGCAAAAATAGTGCAGAAAACTCCAATGGAAGTTTTCTGCTTTACCGTTGCCTTGATTAGGCAACTACCTGGCAGGTGGTCCATGGATAGTGAAACACGCCTTAGAAAGTATTTAATAAGCAACACAATATCTAACCTTTAAAAGTACCAAGCAAAAAGTGATCCAAAAAGACCTTAATTTTCTCAACAATACTGTTTTTACTGTTTTAAGTTAGTTTCGTCAGAAATTGTTGCAAAAACCACCTCGTTGTTTTTGTTTATTTTCAAATGAATTATAGCCATCCACTTGGCAGACCAAAATAAGATCGATATTGTATACAGTCTAACATCTATCCAGCGACCACTTGATAAAATGTTAAACAATCATGTAAGTAATATTGACATCATGAATACAGTGAAACCCCTCTAAACCGGACGCTAAATTCAGCATAAATATATTTGCATTTGCCATTACCGTAGAACCCCGCTAATGCGACCACTTAATGAATAAACATACCTGTCTTTATTAACAGGTGGGTGCTTAATGCAGCCTATAGGCGCTTTATGCATGACTTTTTTCCTGCATTAAGCTACAACCTGCATCTAGCACCTAGCGTTTTACCTATTTTAGGTGGTTGTGTATACGGGGGTTTACTGCATATACATTCAGCTAATGAGTATTGTTTAGGAAAAGGGTTAAGAAACAACCTGCCATAACTCTAAGACTTGGCACAGTAATTTTTGTCGACAAATTTTAAAGATGTCGTCTTTTGCAGTTATCAATTTCAGTTTTGAAGTTCAACCGAAACGTCTGGATCCTAATGAGACACTGTGTGTCATACTAAGCGTCGCAGCTGGATTCTGACTGTGTTCAATGGCTATTCGTTTAACCCTTTCAGTGTAACATTTTCAAAGTGAAATGGCCAATCACTGTATTGGGCAGAGTCTATAACGTGTGCAAAGGTAACAACGGTGAGGGGATTTTGCACGACCAATAGTGCAGACCCTGATCAAATGACTCATGTAGAAGTTCTAATATCTTGGTCTACAATACTTGCAAATGACAGTTCACTCGTTTCCAGCAGTCACATGGTTTAATACGTAAACTGGTAGAGGGGCCTGTGGGCGACTGAGTGGACATAGACCAGACAGCCCCAGTAAGGTCCTGCTGATCCCGTTCTGCTCTATTTACGTTTGATAGTACAGTTGAACGTCGATATCTCGAACTTCAAGGGACCAGACAAATTAGTTCAAGATAACAGAGTTAATCTGACCAAAATCTCAAGTTCACAGCTTAATGCAGGTCGAAAGTAATGATATCACATGCTAGATATATGCAGTGATATATTTTTAACAATTCTATTTTGTAACTTTTAGAAAGGCCGTACTTATAGTTCGAGTTAGCCCGAAGTTCGAATTATCCGAGCTCGAGATATCGAAGTTCAGATGTTGGTCTGTAGACCCTTACCTGCAGAAAGCGTGAATCACACACACCCCTTGCTTCCTCGGAATAGGACATGTGGATGGCGACGTCAATGACGCTGTACTCATTGTCCGGGTAGATAGCCCAGTAACAGCCATTTTCCAACCCGTGGGGGTTGTTTGGATACCCAGGGTTCACCAACACACCAAACCGCGGTATCTGGGTGATAAACTCGCCCGTGCATTTGTCGGCCACAACGGTCCCTAAATAAACATAAAAACATGCCCCAAATGACAGACATATTAAAGACAACTCGTTCAAACGATTATTTTGAGCAAATCTAATACGATACTATCGACTTTATAAGAGTAGTTTTTCGTCCAAAACATTAAGCAAATACATGTAGTGCCGACAATTTAGTGGATGTAGGTCACCATGATTTGTCCATGTTTCTTTTAACGAATACAAGGCAAGAAATGGGTCAATGCTTTGGCTGCCAGGTATTATTATTTGCAAAATTCGTCTTCTGCTTCAATGTGCACCCTTTTTGTTTTATAATCACAAATGACATGCAATTTTGTAACTACAATGTCACTGTGCGCAACCTGACATGCAATTTTGTAACTACAATGTCACTGTGCGCAACCTGACACGCAATTTTGTAACTACTATGTCACTGTGCGCAACCTTACACGCAATTTTGTAACTACAATGTCACTGTGCGCAACCTGACATACATTTGCAAACAGCTTAGGCCCAGAAGACACAGAGTAATTGTGCGTCTCTAAACTGTTGAACATTTGGTCGTCTCTAAACTGTTGAACATTTGGTCGTTAGTTTCTCGAATGCTGAATCCAATCGGAAGTAGTCACAATGACATTCGATCTAGAAAGAGAGAGACACACACACAAACAGTTACGGAGAGACAGAGAGAGGGACAGAAAGAAATAGAGATAGATAGAGATGGAAATAGAGACAGATACACATACAGAGAGGGAGACACACAGTGACGGAGAGTGAGAGAGACAGACATACAGAGAGAGAGACAGAGACAGACAGACATACATATACAGATTTAGACTGAGACAGACAGATAGACAGAGAGAAAAAGAGTGACAGAAACAGAGACATATAGATACACAGACAGAGAGAGAGACACACACACAATGACGGAGATAGAGGGGCACAGGGAGAGAGAGAGTGGGAGAGAGAGAGAGAGGGAGAGACAGACAGACAGACAGAGACAGAGACAGAGAGACAGAGACAGAGACAGAGAGACAGAGACAGAGACAGAGAGACAGAGACACAGAGAGAGAGAGAGACAGAGAGAGAAAGAGAGAGAGAGAGCGACAGAGACAGAGACAGAGACAGAGACAGAGAGACAGAGAGAGAGAAGCAGACATAAACAGGGACAGACAAACATATAGAGAGAGATGGGAGGAGAGAGGGCGGGAGGGCGATAGGGAAAGAGACAGGAGGAGAGAGGGAGAGAGAGACAAAAAAGACAGAAATATACAGATAGACAGACGCACAAAGAGAGGGGAGAGAGAGAGGGGAGAGAGGGTAAATGACAGGGAGGGAGGGAGGGAGATACTTAACACTCGCTTCTCAAAATCAAAAGCAATTAAGCAAAACAAGCATCATTTTACGGAAAATTAAACGTTAAACACTCGAATGTTTATTCACTGAAGTGTTTCTCTAATACATGTAGAAGTTATAACGGGTTAAATGAAACAGAATCAAGTTTGCAACTCTAGATCAGACGCCGAGTGATTTTGTTTGCACTGTTCAGCGACTTTAATTTTGTGTCTATAAAGACTATACATGTAGAAGGAGTCTCATAGGGTGTGCATGTAGACTTTTACACATTATGGACTTGAAAAGGTGTTTACGAGGGAAGGGAAATGGCTAACCCTCTAACTTATACATACTAGTTGTCACACTGCAACACACAGAGATGTCTCAGGGTCTGTATGTTTATGATATAAAATATTAATAACTGATATTGTATAGTTTCTGTCATGGTCAAAACTTCCTGAATTCATATTGCAGAATAGAAATATATTCTCATTAATATTCATGGAATCATGAATGCTTGTATAAAATTTCATGTGGTTCAAATTCAACAAAATGCAGGGAAATAAAGAAACAAATCAGGCAATAGCAGTTGGCAAGAGAACTCAAACAAGGCTCCATCTTTTAATTTCGGAACAACTAGAATCACCTGTGAAGAAATTGTTAAACTGCTTGGTATTGATATTGATTTAAAACTTTCTTTTGATTTCGTATTGGCAATTTGTGCAAAAAAGCAGCACGTCAGCTGAATATCCTTAAACGGATTGGCATATACTTGGACAGACTCAACAGATTAACTATATTTCATAGTTTTATCATGGCTAACTTTAATTTCTGCCCATTTTCATGGCATTTCTGCTAAGAACCCAATACACGAAAAAAGGAGAAAGTTCAGGAGAGAGCCCTGAGATTTGTTTATGAAGATTATGTTTCATCATATTGTGATCTTCTGTCAAGGGCTAAACTTCCAACTCACACATAAGACGTTTAAGAATTATGGCACAAGAAAGTTTTAAAAAGTTTAATGATTTGTATCCTCCTGTTTTAAAAGATCTTATTCAAAAGAAAGACTCAGGTTATAGGTTTAGATATACTAATATTTTACAGGTGCCAAGTGTGAGATTATCCCTTACTAGTAAGAACATATTCAGATATGCAGCCCCAGTATTGTTGAACAGCCTTCCTGACTAATACAGGCAAGCAGGCAGCGTTGATCATTTTAAGACTCTCATGGCAAATTGGAATGGTCAGGGCTGCCGGTGCAGTGCTTATAGATAAACTTTTTATCCATCCACTTAGCTATGGATCTACATGGTCTAAGTTTAGTTTAATTTACAATAAATAAGTTTGCTTTACTGGGGATGTTATGTTGATGTGTGTATCTTAATCCTTTCCCAAGCTGACTTTTACTCAGAACTTTATAATTACTAGTGGCCTCCATGGAATACATACATGTAATATGGAAAATCTAATTCTCTAACTATTTAAATACTAAAAATACAGTTCCTTCAGACAGACAATGAAGACACAGATCAGGTAAATTTTAAAGGATATATCTGTTCTGTGTCTCTTTTGTTGGCCTATCCTGATATATGTGTAAAATGCAAATATTAGTGAGAGGGTTGACATATACATGTAGACTGTTTTTTTTATATATTTATATGAAGTGTTATGTTTTGTTTGCTTTCCTATACAATCTGCAACCGTGTTTGTTTGTCAATGTATCTTTTTTTGCTGCATGTGTATGCTTCAGCACTTTATGCGTTTTGCAATGTATTATATGTTGCTGTTGATCTTATGCTTCTGTGATAGATATGCTTATCAAAACCTACTAAATATGCTTTTATAGACATTCATAGATTTTCGACTTTTGCATGCTCTTATGAACAAATGACCTGTTTTCTTCTTAGCCCGCGTCATTGTAAGATAAGGATATTTATCATAGGTTTCTATGTGCATCAATTGTCAGTTCTGTGTGTAGCCTTTTATGTCTGGTTGTTTGTTGTGATAATTCTTTTTATTCATATCAGTTAATTGAGTGATCTCGATTGATAAAATGTCATGCAGCCGCCCAATACTTATTAACAAACTGGAACGCTCAGTGGCTGAATTGATTTATATATACATTTATTTTTTTTTTTTTTCATATAAACATTATGTACTTTTAGAGTGCTGTGAAGTTTTGAAGTAAGTTACAATTTGTTTAGAAATACTTACTAAACTATTATAATGTATGGGTACTAAACTTTTATAATGTATGTTCTCCATTTTCATATTTTATATGTGCTTAACTAAATTTAATATATCTTTAAACAATGTTTTCTATGACAAATATGCTAATCACACGCTTCAAAATGTGTCTTTGGTGTAAACGTAGTATTGAGTTACTCTCCTTACTTTTATTTGTTCGATTAGCATATTCCTCATACATGTAGATTTGAGGATGCCTACTACTCATTCAAATTTGTTTCTTTTAAATATATTACATGTAACATACACTAGTTATATAGTCTGTTAAAAAGCTGTTCAGATCTTATATTATTTGTAGATGTCCTGCCGACTCAAAATGAGTCTTATCTTATCTTATCTTATGTGGTAAAGAGTTAAGACAGGTGACTGTTTAATACTGGGTGAAGTCATACTTTTGTTTCTCGAAATCAGAAGCGAATGAATTATTATTTCAGAGAACAAATCTGCAAGCAAAATTTCCGAGTTATGTGATAGCAGTGACAAGCGGGCTCCTTCAAGCTATAACTAAGGCCTATTGTTGAGCTTTCAGTTTTCCCTTGATAAATCCATGTTTAATTCAAAGCAAATCAGACTCTCTGTCGCTTTATAATCAAACCTGTCTTTTTACCGCTTCTGTTGTTAATTGCAGAAACAACAAAAATAGAGAATGGTGTTAACACGCACTATCAGATACTTGATTCACATTTGCACAAAGAGAAGAAAAAAAATGAGAATCCAGATGAGCTGGCGTCTAATCAGGGTTAAATCTGTTGACACTTGGTTAGTAGTGGTGACCAACATGAGATCGTTCCTAATGGAGTCCTTCGATCAGGGTATGCATTGTTGACCACCATCAAAGGGTTCCCTTGTCTGATGACCAATATTAAAGGGCTCCCGGTGGAGTCCTGCATCATTGATCAATATCAAAAGTTTTCAACGGAACCCTTTGATCAGTGTCTTTACTGTTGACTAATCGAAGGGGTGTCCCTGATAGAGCCCTATGATCTGGATCTGCATCATTGACCTCTGATCAGTGTTTGTTGCTCAAATTAACGGTAAAGACTTTCATCATCCGAATGAAAAAAAAATATGTTCTTAAAGTCAGGACGATTGTACTTTATCCAGAAATGAGATAATTGTATTCTAACCATGTATCGGACATATCAAACAATTAACACACATATAAAACACATGTAATAGCTTTGATGTAGTTTCGAGACAAGTTGCAGTGAAAAAGTTAACACTTTCCATGATTAAGACGAATTCCCACGCCCTTCCAGACATAGTAGACCCTGAATAGATGACTCTTGTCAGAGTTGTCTGACCAAGATCTGGGTTGTTATACATATAATTCTACAGTTCTGTTATGGTCAAATATCCCTGTGCTCATATGCCATTATACACGTAGAATATCAGCCAATAAATATTCATTAGGTTATTTATTATTCATTATTTTTTACATGAACCTTGACAGGTAAGGGTTATACGTACTTGTCATTGTGAATGTTATTTATTATTTCGCAAAATATATAACAACAGAGGCAAGACTCGAATTTAAGGTATGTCGGTGGTTTTGAAGGCAGGTCGGTGGTTTTGAAGGCAGGTCGGTGGTTTTGGTGCGCGGTAGTAGGGGAAATCAGTCAAACTCATCTCTGTGTGACCATCTGTCATTATCGATCAACTAATATGAATTTCTGTAAGATGTCTTTAAATAAAATGCTTCCCAATATGGATACATGTGTATTCGCGTGTAACTGCTCTACTTTTATTCCGATTCAGGGGTGTTCGAACAGGGCTAAATCTTATTCTAACTACCCCTGAAGGGACTTCTTACTTCTGACTTCTCACATTTGACTCCCTACTACTGACCTCCCATTTCTGACTTTCTAATTCTGCATTCTACTTCTCACTTCCAACTTCTTTCTTCATACTCCGTACGTCCAATTTGAGTTGCCCTTTAGGACAATTAGGACAATTGTCCCTTAGGACAATTGCCCCTTGATATATATAAAAAAACAGCATGAGAAGGAAGGATGTGTAGACCAATAGCACTCAATATACTCTAAATATTTAGACATGTAAACCTGTACAAAAAGCATAGCCTCCAGTTTGAAAGTAGATACTGATTAACCTTCCGCTATTTATCTAAAATGTATAATTCTTCTTTTTTAACCCGTTGCTTGTTAAGAGTGCCCTGGCTGGTATTTGCAAAAAGTTAGGATTCACATTAGAATCCAAGCTGTTTGACACCCGGTCAATAATTTCTCAACAGCTTAAACCGGAACTAAGCGAAAACTTGTAACATGGAGTTTCAGCCGACATCCTGTTTATAGCAGGCTAAGTGTTAAAATAATGAGAGCTCCACCAGAGCGATAAGATAAGATGCGTAAATTAAAACATTTTCAAAAACAACACCTCTATTTCTCCACCCAACCCTGTACTGTGACCACTGTTTAGAATCGTCTCAAAGAAACTAATCAACCTTCCGCTTTCGTAATCGCACTTTATCTAACTAGGCACTCGTTTTTACAAACAATAGAATGCAAGTAACTCCACCTCTCATCAGGATCCAGGCTGTTTGTCACTCTGTCAATTGATTCTCAAAAACACGAACCATTCTGACTGGCACCTATCTAAACAATGCAACATATCTGAGATTAACCCCTTTACTCCATGAATAATCAAGTAAGAAATAATGCTATCATGATTATCAACTAGATGTTTGTTTTATATTATTATACATCACGTGACTTTCCAATACAAATCTCCCATAATTATGTACCTGCCATAAAACAATTTGTAGCCTACTGTTCCATCAAAATTATCTTATGTGGGCAATATTACATCTAGATTAGTGGGCGCTCACTAAATTGTGTACGTGGCGTCATCGACTGACGTCATCCGACGCTTGCACTTTGATTAATAAAATATCATTTTGACAGATGTTTGGTTTATTGTTTAATACTTTTGGAAATGTCGCGTTTTACGACTATTTCGGAGGAGCATCTGTCAAGATTGGACAGTGAAAAGACTCCACCGGTACCAAACGTGTAATAAATAGAAGTGTGAAGTTGTTCCGTGACTTTTAAGCACAGAGTATACATTTTATTTCAAACTGGTTAGTGTTGTCATTGAATAAATCTTATTGCTGAAGAAATTGATTGTGTTGTTCGGTATAATAAAATAAATATCACATATTATGGAGGGCGAAAACACGTATTGTCAATCCTCGGTATGATAATGTCCACATCGCATTACGCCTCGGTGGACATTACCAACGTCGGGTGTGATATTTATAAATGGCACATACACACATGAAAAGTTGGCAAAAGCAGAAAGTATAGAATCAGATCTATATGATTCCATAAGCAAATAGAACATATTCTGCTCTGGGTCTACTCTGTTTGCAAATGCGTTGAAATGCGTATGAATAACCCGTGATCTACTGTTTAATTAACACTGACTCATCATGATTTAAAACATTTACCCTTTCGCTTGTCTTACCGAATGAGTTAACAAAATTGGATTGCAGACGACAATTAGAAATTTGGGGCCGAAAGGGTTAATTAAACTAAAAGTTGTATCAAAATTTATCACTGAAGAAAATGATAATTATAACAAACAATGCAGACCCTAATCCAATGACTTTGATCTGGGTTAACACTGTTTGCAATCGTCCAATATACTCAGTTCCTGTACATTAAGGGTGTGGCAGACTTCGTGATTACGACAGAATATGACAAAACACAGTTTCTTATTAAGAACCAAAACCTTTCGGATTTCGGATTGTGTATGTTTTTGTAAGAAAAATAAAAACCAAGATGGAGTGATGACTCTAGTATCCATGTTATTGTGTAGCCTGAAAAAACTACGCATCTCAATTATTAAACGCAAAAACATTACAATGATGAACGCAAGATGCAAAGAATTGACCTACTGACCTACTCACTAACAGTTACAGCTCGCTAATTCGAAAACTCAATATTATTTTTTATATAGGTAGCAGTTTAACGCAGAGCGATAGTCATGCAATAAGCTCTTCTGGGAGCTGTCTGTATAACTTTAATTCTTCAATAAGCAGCCACATGCCTAAAGCATTTTCAGTTCTTCTTCAACCATTTCCCTGTTGAATATTCATGTAAAAATGGCATCGTGCATATTTATAAGGTGAATTGCTATTGCAGCATAAACATACGGAGTATTTGGGTATTGGTAGAAACCATAGCGTCACATCTACAATACTTTCACAAACAAACCGAGCAAATCCTGATCAGACGGATATAATTGAAGCCGTCTGATCTGGGTCTACTCTGTTTGCAAAGGCGTAAAAATAGCGTTTATATGAAGTAGAGGGTTTATAAAAGCTCGGATAAGCGAAGTTGTTTTATAATAGTTACAAATGTGTACATGTTAAACCATTAGAGAGAAAAATAGAGACGGACAATCTGTTATTTCTGCTAACAAATAATTTGTAATATCTGCTAACAAACGATTTGTTATTTCTGCTAACAGATGAGTTGTTATTTTTGCTAACAGATGAGTTGTTATCACTGCTAACGGACGATTTGTTATCTCTGCTAATAAATGATTTGTTATCACTGCTAACAGACGATTTGTTATCTCTGCTAATAAATGATTTGTTATCACTGCTAACAGACGATTTGTTATTTCTGCTAGTAAATGATTTGTTATCACTGCTAACAGACGATTTGTTATTTCTGCTAACAGAGGAGTTGTTATTTCTACTAACAGACGATTTGTTATCTCTGCTAATAAATGATTTGTTATCACTGCTAACAGACGATTTTACTAACAGACGATTTGTATTCACTGCTAACAGACGGTTTTGTTATCTCTGCAAAATGACGATTTGTTATCACTGCTAACGGACGATTTTGCTAACAGACGATTCGTTAAATCTGCTATCAGACGATTTGTTATCTCTGTTAACCGACGATTTATTTCTGCTAACAGACGATGTGTTAGTTCTGCTAATTATCTCTGCTAACAGACGATGTGTAATTTCTGTTAACAGACGATTTGTTATCTGTGCTTAGAGACGATTTGTTATCTCTGATAACAGACGATTTGTTATCTGTGCTTAGAGAAGATTTGTTATCTCTGATAACAGACGATTTGTTATCTGTGTGTATCACTGCTAACAGACGACTATGTTATCTTTCCTCATGCATTAATCTACAACCTGCCTTTAAAATCCAGAAATACCAGTCGATCTCTTGTTGCTGGTCGCATAAAAAAGGGGGTTACTACATATATGAACTGTTTCTAGATGCATGCTTCATATTCGAATGTTTACAACTTCGGTTGTTCCTACAGAAAATGTTACATTTTGAAATACATAATTACCATACTTATTTATGAGTTAGAGGAATGCAAATAAATAAATATGGTCGCGTGTCACATATGTGAACTTTCCATTTATATTCGTTCTTCACGCACTAGTCCTTGGCAACACAGATGTGAAGCACGCACCCGCAATGTATCTACAGTAGAACCTTTATTTTGTGGCCATCAAAGAGAAGTCTAACTGTGGGTATGTAAGGCAGATGGTACCTTAATGCAGGTCAAACGTAATGCCAAACGCTCCTATAGGAGCTTTCTGCATTACTTTTGCCCTGCATTAAGCATTCATATGTTTTTAAGACTTCTATGTTCAATAAATGGTTGACCGCTCAAGACAGGTTCTACTGTATTTCGCTATCAAGCATTTACATCTGCAATCATAGTCGTATGTTTCAATGTTTTGCATTCATTTCTTTATTTAAAAACGTAATCAAACAGCCTCAAACAGTAAATGTTACTTGGCCTCTAATATAACTTATTTTCGAAGGTGATCATAGCTTTCGTGAATAGCAGTGAAATAGTTATGTCGAATGTATAACCATTGACAAGGTCTTCACAGACGTACACTTAATATCAACTCTTTCGGCACGAACATATCATACAACTATTTAACCCTTACCCAGATATTAAAATAACGTCTACTCAAAGTCTACAATGGTGCAATGTTTGCGTTCGTCAGCTTCGCTCAGGGTTTTGAGAAGATATTGACCAATTACCAAGCAGCCTGAACTCGGTGTCTGATCTGGATCCAGACTGTTTGCAAATACTAGTCAGGTGGCGGGTTAAATACAGTGAGGTGTGAATACAGTCGTGTGTGTTTGTTTTTCAACATGGAGAATACGGACTACAATATTTGTTATCAGTCATTTGACGCCTCTGTATCAATGAGAAGAACTTTCATGAAGTATGATTATGTAAATGCGTATCATGTTCTCATGGTTTCAAAGAAAAAGCAGTCTTACAACCGCGCATGCAAATCAATCATGGGAATCCCAAATATCCAAATCGCATTGCAAAAAGTGGTAGCTGGCGCAGCAAGGCTGATCAATTGTGTGACAGCTTACACCAGATGAAACTGATTAACGCTTGACCCTGTAGAACCCACGATGTCCCTACATATCTTTACATGAAGATCAACGCTTGACACTATAAAACCCACGATGTACCTACATATTTTTACATGGGGATCAACCATTGACACTGTAGAACCCACGATGCCCCTTCATTTCTAGCATGGAGTTTAACGCTTTACACAGTACTTAGAACCCACGATGCCCCATATATATATTTACATGGGGTTCAACCATTGACACTGTAGAACAAATACATGTAGCTATAATGTTTGAGTATTATTATCGAATATTATCAACAAACAAATACACGTAGCTATGACGTTTGAGTAGTGTTATCCTGTATGATCTCCAAGCAAATACACGCAGTTATTGTGTTGGGGTATGTTATCGTGTATGATCTCCAAACAAATACACGCACGTATTGCGTTAGGGTATGTTATCGTGTATGAGCTCCAATAAAATACACGTAGCGATGGCGTTGAAGAATTATTATCGTGTATCTGTAAGTTTTATCTCTTTACCGATACACGTAGCTGGTACAGCTACATGTACGTGTATCGGTATAGAGATAAAACGCTGGTGTATCTGTAAGTTTTATCGCTATACCGATACACGTAGCTGGTAAAGCTACATGTACGTGTATCGGTATAGAGATAAAACGCTGGTGTATCGTTAACGTCTATCTAAGTTTTATCTCCGAACAAATACACACAGTTTTAGCATTGATGAATAGTTATCGTATATCTGTAGATGTTACCTCAAAACAAATACATATAGCTACGGCGTTGGTGATCTTTGCCGTGTATCTGTAAGTTTTGTCTCGGAATTTATACATGTAGCTGTAATGTTGGAGTATTCTTATCGTGTATCTATTCTCCGAAAAATACACGTACATGTAGCTATAGCGTTAGTGAATCGTTATCGCCTACCTGTACCGTTTATCCCCAGATAAACACATGAAGCTACATGTATGAAGTTGGTGATCGTTATCGCCTATTTGTACCACATGTAGCTATAGTGTTTGTAATTCGTGATCATTTAATTGTAATTGTTGTCTCTATACAAAATACATGTAGCTATGATACTGGTGATCGTTATCGTGTATATGTACCACATGTAGCTATAGTGTTTGTTAATCGTTATCGTTTAATTGTAATTGTTGTCTTTATACAAAATACATGTAGCTATGATGCTGGTGATCATTATCGCCTATCTGTACCATATGTAGCTATAGTGTTTGTTAATCGTTATCGTTTAATTGTAATTGTTGTCTCTATACAAAATACATGTAGCTATGATGTTGGTGAATCGTTATCGTGTATCTCCATACCACCGCATGTAGCTATAGTGTTTGTTAATCGTTATCGTTTAATTGTAATTGTTGTATCCATACAAAATACATGTAGCTATGATATTGGTGAATCGTTATCGTGTATCTCAATACCACCACATGTAGCTATAGTGTTTGTTAATCGTTATCGTTGTTTTCTCCATACAATTACACGTAGCGTTGGCTTTTGGTGAATCGTTGTCGTGTATCTGTTAAGCATTTACTACATGAATAACCATGTATATAGATAATGTCATCACGAATGTTAATTATATTTAATGTTATGACAGCACACAGACACAGAATGTCTGACCATGGAAGAAACTGTATCTATATCATATCATCAGCAAACAGAGCAGACCCTGATCAGACGGCTCCTCAGACACTCTATATGCAAAGACATAGAAAGGTGTATTTATGGAGTAAAGGGTTAAGTTTCCACCCACCTTTAGCGAGACAAAAACTGCAATATACTGTAAAATTAACTGCATCTAACAGCATGGCACCATTGTCATGTATATGTATATATACATGTACCAGTTTAATGCTCTCACATCATTGTGTCTTGAACTGGCAAATTTACGTTGCACTATTTAATTCATACTAGGCTTAGTTTTAATTAGTTTAATCATACTTTATTGCTTGTTATGATACATATAACATAGTCATACATACATTCATATATCATTTATAATCTAAAACTGAAGCAAAGGAGTTGGAGCACAAGTTATTGCAACATTAGATTCGGCCCTCCTCCTCAGGCTCCGTGTAGGCATATCACTTTCGAGCAAGAAATGCTCTAGAACTGATATATCCAATGGCCTGAAGAATATTCATGAATGTTTAATGGAGAAACTAGGGAGCTACTGCTGCAAACACATTTAATGTTCACATCGTATCTATGCAGAGTACGTACAGAGGTGCCATCCAAACCGTGGCTCGTGTCTTCAGCTAGTTCTCCTGTGATTTGTTATTTTGGTTAGGAAATTGTTTTGACCAAAGGTTTGGATCTAGATGAAACGCCTGGAATAATCAGCTTCCAGATTAATTGAACCTCCAGTTATACATGTACAAAAACAAAAACGACAAACAAACTAGACAAGACATTTTGATAATAGAAGCAGGAAAGGATATTTATAAACAGCAATTTGTTCAGCATAAAGATCATACAACGAGTAATATTTTAGTCTTGCTCGTAAGAGCACATCTCGAATGAAATTGTATCAGCAGACGATTTAGAGTGATGGTTGAAGCACACTTCGATATAATGGCATCACTGCCGGCTTCGTAATGACTTTCCTGGGTTTTTTTTTACGAGAGTAGAGCACCTAGAACATGTACATCAGCTGCTTTATTCTGCAACATGCTCGGCAATTGGTTTAAGGAATATAAAGAATATATTTATTTTCATGGAGGTATGAAAAAATGGGCACACTGTATAAAACCGTGAAGTGGTTACATACTAAAGTGTGAGCATTGTTTTCATACCTCCATAAAAGCAAAAAATATTCTATATATAACTTATAATTTTAATTACCACTGAATGTTAGAAAGAAATTAAAATAATGTTCACGAATCCTTTGTTTAATGTTAACATTTAAAACCGATTAATATAACTGCGGACGAATATAAAGTAGTCCCGGCAAGGCGTGACCTAATTATATTTTAACATTGGGGTATGAAAAAACCATCAGCCAATCACAGCGCACAAAAAGTAATGAAAACAAACACTATTAAAGTATTTGTTTGGAACAGGCTATGCGTATTTCGTGCTCAAAATACCAGGATTATGCAATTTCTCAATACGAATGTAGCAGCAGTGTAAAACAGTTACATTAACTCTGTGTTTGTTGTATCTGGAGCCAAACTGTTTGTATACGTAACGAGAATATGTGTCAGAATATGTATCAGAGTATTTGTCAGAATATGTAATGTACTGTTTAATCCTTACATAATGAATTTTCAAATTGACTGTTCTTTAGAACAGCTTACGGTGAATATTGTAAAATGACAAACAATGCAGACCCTGATGGAAAGGTTCCGTTTAGGAGCCCTCTCATTTGGGTATAACATTGTTTGAAAAGGACACTAGTGACTCGTTTCCCGCATTGTAAGGGTTATCCCTTTCTTTCTTTTCACGCCTTGGCAAAAAGAGAACTCCCAGATCAGGGCCGTTAGATCAGGGCTCTGTTAGATCAGGGCTCTGTTAGATCAGGGCTCTGTTAGATCAGGGCTGTTAGATCAGGGCTCTGTTAGATCAGGGCTGTTAGATCAGGGCTCTGTTAGATCAGGGCTCTGTTAGATCAGGGCTCTGTTAGATCAGGGCTCTGTTAGATTAGGGCTCTGTTAGATCAGGGCTGTTAGATCAGCGCTCTGTTAGATCAGGGCTCTGTTAGATCAGGGCTCTGTTAGATCAGGGCTCTGATCTTAGATCAGGGCTCTGTTAGATCAGGGCTCTGTTTCTTATGACATTATAAAGGACTGATTCTACAAAGTCTGCTACAGTAAAAAATGTGTATCCATACACCATTATAAAAATAAAATGTGTATCCATACACCATTATAAAAATAAAGTGTGTATCCATACACAATTATACAAATAAAGTGTGTATCCATACACCATTATACAAATAAAGCGTGTATCCATACACAATTATACAAATAAAGCGTGTATCCATACACCATTATACAAATAAAGCGTGTATCCATACACAATTATACAAATAAAGTGTGTATCCATACACCATTATACAAATAAAGTGTGTATCCATACACCATTATACAAATAAAGTGTGTATCCATACACCATTATACAAATAAAGTGTGTATCCATACACCATTATACAAATAAAGTGTGTATCCATACACAATTATACAAATAAAGTGTGTATCCATACACCATTATACAAATAAAGTGTGTATCCATACACCATTATACAAATAAAGTGTGTATCCATACACCATTATACAAATAAAGTGTGTATCCATACACCATTATACAAATAAAGGTGATGCATATTCATGATGTCATTATTTCTTCCATAAATATTACCGGGAAATGACTAAATTGATACTGTAATTGTGAAATTATGAAGTGGACAGTGCAAATCTTGAGAAAACGAATCGTCTTGGGTGAGTCGTTTGATCTATTTCAAAACTGTTTGCTATTCATTTGCCGCTGCCAGTGGCGAACCTTTGATTGCCTATACAAACACTTTGGTTCCAAGTAAGAATCAGGATCCAGGCTATTTGATAATGCAATTATGATTTTCAATATCAAATACGAAAATTGAGGCTGACAACACATTTTGCACGCGACAATTCGGGGCAGTAGAAGACGACAATATTTGGCAGTAGAAGACGACAATTCGGGACAGTAGAAGACGACAATTCGGGACAGTACAAGACGACAATACGTGACTGCAGAAGACGACAATTCGGGACAGTAGAAGACGACAATACGTGGCAGTAGAAGACAACAATTCGGGACAGTAGAAAGCGACAATACGTGGCTGTAGAAGGCGACAATACACGGCAGTATAAGGCGACAATACGTTGCAGAAGAATATTTTAATCTTCACAGGCGTGGTTCATGTGTGAACCTTTGGGAATAAAGTGTTTGTCTGCCACAATGTTTCGTGAAACACACTTAAAAGTTTCCTCTATTTATTTTCACAGAAGTATAATTAATTCATTTGGGTATCAGACAGTTTGGATCCTAATCAGACGACGGGAAACTGCAAAGGTTAATCAATTCGCCCGAAGGGGTTTCAGCGTTATGTTTTTTTCAATGTTGGCGTGGTGTTTTACAGGCTATGGTCGGGAAAAGTACACACATCTGCCACAACATAATTAGCAAGAGGCCAAGAGAACTGACGTCTCGTTGCAAGCAATTACTTAAATATTGACTCTCGTAGAGTTTAACAATAAGATGAAGCATTTAACAAAAAGTCTGAACTGAGTACTGATATAGTTTCAATTATTGCTATAGCTTCAAGGACAGCTAAAGCTTACATCACTGCTAGAACTTCAAGTACTTTTATAGCATCAAGTACTGCTATAGCTTCAATGACAGCTAAAACTTACAGCACTGTTATAGCTTCGAGTACTGCTATAGCTCCGAGTACCGCTATAACTTCGAGTACTGGTATAATTTCGAATACTGCTATTGTTTCGAATACTGCTATAGCTTCGAATACTGATACAGCGTCTTACAGTTCTGCTATAGCTCCAAGTATTGCTATAACTTCGAGTACTGTTATAGCTCCCAGGGCTGCTATAACCTCGAGTACTGTTATAGCTCCCGGTACTGCTAGAGCTCTGAGTACTTTTATAACTTTGAATACTGCTATAGTTTCGAGTACTGCTATAACTTCGAGTACTGCTGTAGTTTCTTACAGTACTGCTATAACTTCGAATACTGATACAGCGTCTTACAGTTCTGCTATAGCTCCAAGTATTGCTATAACTTCGAGTACTGTTATAGCTCCCAGGGCTGCTATAACCTCGAGTACTGTTATAGCTCCCGGTACTGCTAGAGCTCTGAGTACTTTTATAACTTTGAATACTGCTATAGTTTCGAGCACTGCTATAACTTCGAATGCTGCTATAGCTCCGAGTACTGCTATAACTTCGAATGCTCATACAGCTTCTTACAGTACTGCTATAACTTCGAGTTTTGCTGTAACTTCCAGTGCTGCTATAGCTTCGAGTACTGCTGTAACTTCCAGTACTGCTGTAACTTCCAGTACCGTTATAGCTTCGGGGACTGTTAAAGTTTAAGAACTGTGATATACGCGATTCCTGTAAGAGCTAGCAGCTCGGCCTCTCATCAGGTGTAAGAGCTAGCAGCTCGGCCTCTAATCATGTGTAATAGTTAGCAGCTCGGCCTCTAATCATGTGTAAGAGTTAGCAGCTCTGCCTCTCATCACGTGTAAGAGTTAGCAGCTCGGCCTCTCATCACGTGTAAGAGTTAGCAGCTCGGCCTCTCATCATGTGTAAGAGCTAGCAGCTCGGTCTCTCATAATGTGTAATAGCTAGCAGCTCGGCCTCTCATCATGTGTAAGAGCTAGCAGCTCGGCCTCTCATCACGTGTAAGAGCTAGCAGCTCGGCCTCTCATCACGTGTAAGAGATAGCAGCTCGGCTTCTCATCACGTGTAAGAGCTAGCAGCTCGGCCTCTCATCACGTGTAAGAGCTAGCAGCTCGGCCTCTCATCACGTGTAAGAGCTAGCAGCTCGGCCTCTCATCACGTGTAAGAGCTAGCAGCTCGGCCTCTCATCGTGTGTAAGAGCTAGCAGCTCGGCATCTCATCGTGACCAAAACTTGTTGACACGCGGTCACCAATTTAAAACAACAACAACAACAACAACAAGGAAACAAGACAAAACAATAAGGAAGGAAAGCAAAAAATAAATAAAAATAATCTACATTTGCAAATCGCAAGGAAACCTTTCAGGAGATAAGAGTTTTGAGGCCGAGTTTTGATAGACATCCATTTTCAAAAGCAGTACAATGTTTAAGTTCGTTTTGCAATAGACAATCAGTTGTGTTTATACCCTCTACAAGGTTATCAGCGAAGATGTCTCTTTAACCCTTTACTCCATGAATAATCATGTAAGAAATAATGACAATATGACTATTGACTAGAATAGTTTATATATTGCAACTATCTTCTCCCTGAATATTTCTCCGGGACTTTTACATTTTTTCAATCAGTATTAGACCCTTTGCCCGCAAATGATTCGCGACCTTTGCCTTTGAAAACAGCTTGGGCCCTGGTGAGACGCCGAGTAACTCGGCCGAGTAACTCGGCGTCTCATCAGGATCCAAGCTGTTTGACAATCGGTCAATGGTTTCTAATTAGCTTTATGTGTCTAAAGTTATTAAACGTCTGAGCCTGGGTCTATTCTTAAGTAGCTGACAAATAAGAGAAGTAGGAGATTATTCGAAAGCAAAAGTAGCAAGGTGGAAATAGAAAATGGCAGACTAATGAGTCTGTTCATGGACAGTTTTATACAGTACAACACTACTTAACGTCCCTAACACCAAAACCCACCACCAATGAGTCTGTTCATGGACAGTTTTATACAGTACAACACTACTTAACGTCCCTAACACCAAAACCCACCACCAAGTAAAAATGTTTTATAACAGTTGGGCCGGAAGTAAGTGAAAAATGTAACAGATCAGAAATTAAGAGCATACATCATTGTTACAGTAGGCAAATGGTTTATATGTCATCGACGGATCTCCTCGAAGTGACGACCTACAGTATAGATTATATAAAGCGTAATTCCCCTTTGGTGTCGGCCACTTTGTTTTCATGACGATTATATTTTGCTTTCAATGCACGCTCAAAAAGGAAAGTCCCAAAGGACCAAGTGTCAATACCGCTTGTGTCTGTTTTGTAACAGACCGCTAATCTCCTTTCATGTAACTCCCGCTACCACGGACAATTCTGGGATCATATTTGCAAAAACTTTCGCTTCAGATTAGACGCCTAAAAGTGTTTAACTATTTTATCGATGAATATTCAAATAAACATATTGATATCATGAATATAACTTAGATGAATTGTTGTAATATCAGATAGACACAGGACAGTTTTTGCTATGGCAGAAACTGTACAATCATATTTGTATCATGTCATAAGCACACAGAGCAGACCCTGATCTGGCTCTACTCTGTATGCAAAGACGTTTAAATACGTATTTATGGAACAACAGGTTAAATAACAAGAGGGCCACGATGGCCCTAAATCGTTCACCTGGTTACTACACGTATGCATACACTGTATTTCTATGTAAAAATAAGTCAGCTTCAGATTGGGGCCAATATGAAACCAAAGGCCATAATTTTAGGCCTGGATGTTAAAATTTGAATAATCTTAATAAAATAATTTTAGATGATGCAAGAGGGTCACAATTTGAACATTTTTGGTAGAAAACCATTAGATGATACTACATACCAAATTTCAAAGGTCTAGGCCTTACAGTTTTAAAGATTTACCAATAAAAAACTGATAAGCCATGGGGCGGGACCACTTTTGGCACTGGGGTCAAAATTTGAAAAATCTTTGTAGAGGACCATTAGATGATGCTACATACCAAATATCAAAGATCTAGGCCTTATGGTTTCAGAGAAGAATTTGTTTAAGTAAATTGTTGACGACGCACGACGTACGACGCACATACGCACGACGCACGACGCACGACGCACGACGACGGACGCCGACGCTGCCCCCTCACCAGACACTTTGTGCCAGGTGAGCTAATAAAAGGTAAAGCAGAGGACAATTTCACCGAGGACAATCCGCACTAGCGTGTTTTGTTAAGTGATATACACAGAAGACAATGTAAAAGAGGTATAGTGATTTAAGAAAGTTGAACTTGTATTAGAACTCCACAGATCCACCTTTCTACACATTTGCAGCCAGAAAATACCCAGATCAGATGATTACTATAGGGACCGTCTGATCAGGATCTGCTCTGTTTGCTTATAAAATAATATAGATGTGATTCTACAGTTTCTACATTAGCCAAACCTTGGTGTGTCTTCATGTGTCATAACCAAAAAAACGAGTTGTTCATGGTGTCATTACGTCCCACATTGATATTCATAGAGTAAAGCGTTCGGTGAATAGTACTGGGCCTAATTACATTCTAAATTGATTTCATGTAATGATATTGTATGTATCTGGAGAAACCAAAGGTGCTGGTTCCGTGGCTGAACCCTTTACGTCATGAATATTCATGTAAGATATTGTAACATTATAAATACAGATTAGCTGGTCTTTTAATATATGGATATCAAGATGAAAGGTTTTGTACACGGCAGAAACTGTAGACTCCATTCTAGATCATCCATTAAGCAAACATCCTGTAAAAGCTGTCTGAGCAGGGTCTATTGCAGGGTCAAAGGCATAAAAAGGCGTGTAAAAGCTGGTGCAACTTTTACTACTTTAGATTCGATGAAGAGTTTTAGATACTATTGATTGAGGATCCAACAGAGATATATATTACAACATAAGCAAACAGAGCAGACCCAGATCAGACGGTCCCTATGCAGATGCGTCAAAATGCGCTAATATAAGGGAACGGTTTAAAAATGCAAATTGAATTGACAGCGAGCGTTACATTACATTACTAAGCAGCCCAAGCACTAACAAATATTACTCATCGGCACATATTAAAATACTTAAAAGCGCTGAGAAAATTTTACTGCAATTCTATTAGTTATGAATCTTTGCCATGCAAGAAAGCTTTTAATTTTTTAATTATATGAAAAAATTGTCCAAATGAATGACATGAATTAATGCCCTTCAAGTTCAGGATTTTTTCCGTATTGCGGGATTATGGAATGATCTAATAACTCAAGGGTCAGCAGGCGATGCTATTTTAATATAAAAACAACAACATTGCAATCGTTACGGTGTGAAAACGTATCGGTCAAATACACAGATGCTCAATGAAGCCAAATACTTCGGCATATGGCAACAACGAAGTCAAATACTTTGACAATACGTGTATTAGCAACAACGAAGCCAAATACTTTGACAATATAGCAACAACGAACAAAAAAACCTTGACAAGATGGCAACAACGCAGCCAACTACATTGACAATATGTCAACAGCGAAGCCATATACATGTACAATGGCAATTTAGAAAATGTATTGACTATGAAGTTTCATGACAAATCAAGAAAACGTCGCTATTGTATGATGGTCGTATAACTTGCACCACAGTGTATAGGCTGTTCTACTGTGCTAGATAGACTCATCTCGATGAAAAAACTCTAACAGTTGGTCACAGCGGTTGCAGAATAAAAGGGCTATAGTATTTAAGAAAACTCGAAATACAAATACATATGGGAATACAAAAATACACATTGCTTTAATATATCACATATCTAAAATTAAACTTTTTAGAGTAGGTTTTCTTATATGAGCAGAGTTCCAGATATGATGCATAAATTTAAACATTTTTACGAATAGCTCCTTTATTTCTCAACCAAACCCTATAATGTGACTACTCTTTAGAATCGACTCTTCAATTAGAACGACTTGCAGCATGGCTGTACGTCCCGTTATCTAATACAGTGAATTGTTATTTATATGTATTGGCTATGTGTCTGATGGAAGTGCGCACTTGATATCTTGTCCTTTTTTCTAAATGTATATTGGAAGCAACTGTTTTCAGTTTCCTTCCGATTAACACAGACAGGAGCGTATGCTCTATTCATTTGAAACCAAACAAACCAGACATACAAATAAACAACTCTCAGACCAGGAGAAAAGCCACTACAAGATGATATGATTTTGATAAAACGAATGATAGTGCCGGAAATTACTTTTATGGCATTCAAGCTTCCAAAGACCCTGTGGTATAACTGCTGGTTGATCCAATTCTTGTCGACCGGCAATACCGAGAGTACTCAAGTAATAAAATCCTCATTCCTCCACCAGACCCTTTGGTGTTACAACTCATTACAATCGTCTCTTCGATGTTTTAGTTTATGCATCTTATCTGGAGCTCTGAATACCGTCAACATTAATTCTAAAACATGCATCAATTTCCTTTATTTTTGTCTGCAGCAATTCTCGTCTACTTCAATTCTTAAAAGAAACATGTCTCTCTCTCTTTAACAAACACATTTGGTCAAAGTGTCAAATAGTTTGGATACTGATAAGATATTGCATTATGCGGCGTCTCATCTGGTCAAAACTCTTTGGGAAGGTCATCATGGTTCGCCGTTAGCGTGGAAAAAAAGTTGAACACGACCAAGGAGCCAATAGTATGGGTGCCAAACAGTAAGGGTGCCAAACAGTATGGGTGCTGTTGCTATGCGTGTCATCTAGATCAAAACTAATTCAAAAGTTTCTCACAAACTCACTAAAACTTGTTAAATATTAAAGTGATAGTCTCTATTAGCAACATTTTAAAAAATACCTCAAATTACATACATCATTGTTTATATGCTGAAAAGAAGTGCATGTAATCAATCGAATAAACACCGAAGAAGACATACACGTTTATGTGTTTGCTATTCGACAATGTAGTAGTAGGGTTGTGTTTAGTTACGTTAATTGTTCAATATAGCCCGATAACATTTTGTTGTAGAACAAAAATTATGTGAATCGATTAAATCGGCTTTATTTTGCATCACAGGATCATTTTAATAAAACTTCATATTGACAATCTTCATAACTGAACTAACTGAACATACCAGGTTTTATGATGTTATTGAAAATTTTAGTTTATGGTAGGGACTATCTCTTTAACTCTTAGCCCCGCTGAAAAGTAAAAATGTCTAGTCAAATTTGGATATGCTGCAATTTGGACTACTTCCGACTCGACCAAACGTGTAAGAAACAATTGACCAAAATTAGTAACACAAGCTTTTGAGAAACAATTGGCTAAGTGTCGTAACACAAGAGTTTGGGAAACAATTGGCCAAGTGTCGTAACACAAGCTTTTGAAAACTAAATGACCAAGTGTCGTATCAAAGTTTTGATAACTAATGAACAAGGGTCGTTACACAAGCTTTTGAGAAGAACTGGCCAAGTGTCGAAAAACAAGCTTTTGAGAAACAACTGATCATGTGTCGTAACACAAGCTTTTGAGAAATTATCGACAAATTCCCGGTGTTATAAAACTTTGAAACGAACTTTAAACTTTCTCATTTTACTGAACATCCAAATGATGACAGAAAAACAACATGACCAGCAGAAATATAGAGTAAAAATACTTTTATGTGCACCACTAGAGGGTTAATACACGTTTTTTTCGGGCAATAACATCTGCAGTGTCCCGAGGGACTGTTGTTGGCCCGAGCCCGAAGGGCGAGGGCAACAACATTCCCTCGGGACACTGCAGATGTTATTGCCCGAAAACAAACGTGTATTAACGCTATTCTTGCATAAAACCAAATTTCTGCTCTCCTGCATCAATTTAATTCTTCAAAATACAAGCAAAACAACGGCAGCAAAACTATACACTTCTTTGACACTTCGTCGATGTATGCTGTTTCCGGGTCACTGTTTTCTTTTCGACGTCAATTCATGATTGTATCAAATACCGTTTACACGGAATTTCATTCAATATGTCTATCACTAAAAACAGTTCCTTGTCGGTACTCCTGGAAATACTCACACCCCGGCGTTCACCTAGCTTAGGCCAAAACGCTGTAGCATTCGCGTCCATTGTTTATCTTAGACCCCGAATATGTATAATTAAAACCGGTCAATAACAGCACGTGAGCACGAGAATCGCCTTGTTAGTACATGGTCTAGCGGGACTACAACAGCACGTTTTGTGCAAGAAAGTGCTTTGTATCATTATTGAACAATGAGAACGGAAGAGAGTTTTGAATATAGAGTTCGTTTAAAGTTTTATAACATCGAGGTCACTTATCAAACAGATTGGTATCTGATGGGAGAGGTCATCTGAGTGAAAGCTGCTTGCCACAACGAAAATGTGACAGTTCGTGTTGTTAGGGGTAACAACTTAGCAAGAACATTGTACACTGTATAAAGTGGCTGATGAAACCTGTATAGTATGTACAGAAAACCTCTTTAATCCGCAATTCTAGCAGAGAAGAATTTAGATACGCTCTGTTTGACTCTTACCCTGCATTAAGCTGCAATCGGTTACCCACACTGATATGTATACTAATTTGAACGTCGGGTTTAGAGGGGCGGTAGTACCGTGCTACTGTATAGCATGTATATGTGCACATATTTGACGTTAATACCGTGCTACTGTATAGCATGTATATGTGCACATATTTGACGTTAGTACCGTGCTACTGTATAGCATGTATATGTGCACATATTTGAACATGACGAAATAATTACACGCTGATATAAATATATTAATATGTGGTACAAATTAGAAACCAAGCAAATGTAGATATATCAAATACAGTAAAGCCCATCAGGCATTTAAAGCGGGTTTTAGTAGAGAAGAATTTGATACTTTAAGACAGATGTTTGCTTTATGCACCATGCAGAAATCTCCTTTTGGAGTTTTCTGCCTGAATGTTATCCTCCGTTAAGCTGTCGCTGATCTTTCAGACGGACATTGTTACTAAGGGTTTTACTGTATATGATCAACTTGTACTAAACAAGTTAATATGTATACGTGTATTTACATATATCTGTATAAACATGTTATGATGTTATATGTATATAGTCTCTAAATTATACATATACATAAGTCATGTGTTCTTTTATGCACGAAATGTTGCAATTTGTTCCGTTGTTAGAAAACACGTGGAATCTTCCTCTATTTGTTACTTGCTAGACCTCATGATATAACTGAAATACTGTAAGAGCGACACAACCAGCCAACCAACCAACCAACCAAACAAACAAACAAATAACCAACCAACCAACCAAACAAACAAATAACCAACCAACCAACTAACCAAACAAATGTAAACTCGGTGAAGTATATACCATCTTATAGCAGTGTTTTCTAAATCACAGGATCGTGTGAAAACACATTTCTGCCAATGTTCTATTATTTTCTTGACTGACAAGCCTGTCTGGATGTTGAGAATGTCAATATGTACGGTATTGTACGGGTCGTATGTGACCTACGTCCATCCTTTATTAAGCTAAGAGCCGCCTGTGATTTGTAAACTGTTTGGATCTAGCTGAGATGCCGAACTTTTTGACGTCTCAGCAGGATACATGTTGTTTGGCACTCAGCCAATAGCTTCTCAATAGCTTCTCAATAGCTTCTCAATAGCTCCCATGGATCCGAGATTAATACAACTGAGAAGGATTTTAGCAGACACCAGTTTTTGGCACGGACAGTGTTAATCGTATCCATTCGTGCCGACAACTTGTTACTTATACTAATGGTAATAGTCTGGGGGAAAATAAAGAATAAAAACTTGTATCGTGCTTAGTACACTGCAATGTCTTAGATGGAAATTAGAGGCACGTAAATTAGACTGACTGGCCAACTGACACGTCATGTGGTTCGCGTGTCAGTGACTAACACCAGCATGAAACCAGCACGTACATACATCTGTTAATTATTCCCTACTTACATTAACCTCTACCCTTTGGCGTCCTTGCAAACCCAGTAAACCCGGGTCAGACGTCTGATATCGGTATGGTGTTTTTTGTTATATAGAATCTAGGATATAGTTTAGTACTGGTTGTCACAGTCATGTATTTACTTGTTTTATATACCAATACATATATAAGCTTAATAGTTTTATTTCATTTATTTCGTCACACTCCAAGTAAAATAGTCATAAAATATGTCAATGTCAAGTCCGTCTTGTTTTGACTTAGAATTCAAACTATTGATGTAATTCCAATATTGCTTAGGTGATTTTAATCTCATATAACGAATTTGATCTATGTGCCTAAATGAATCTTTAAAATGAGAATCAGCCTTTCGTATCGCTCTCTTATACTTTCTTCCAGCATCTAACACAATTATGTTCTCTATTCGTTTGTGATTCCCTACGCTTATATAAACGTTTAAAGGTATTACAATATTTACTGGTCTATGTTGACTGGTTCTATGAGGTAATTTCCAGCACGATTAACGAAAGTATCTTTAGAACATCGTTTGACCGAAAAGCCGTTTCTAGTAAAACGTCTTCAATGCTGTCATCTATGACGTCACACGGATTTACGTCAATACAGTTATAGATCTGGTAATCAACTTCCGCAAAATCACTAAAATTCCCGGTATGGGCGTTAAAGTCTCTCGTTAAGACTACTTTTTTATCGTTAGAAATAACATTTTCTACTTCATCGTTAAACATTTGCAGCAATGCTCGAGAGAAATATTTCGTATTTTCAGGAGGTATGTAAACTGACCCTACTACACGTGTATAACTTTTTTCCTCTGTGTTAAATAGTGCTTTATCGATTTTGAAACACTGGATATATTCACATTCAGTTTCAACCATTTGTATATATTGGAAAATTGCCTCTTTAAAAAACATATCTGTACCACCCGATCTCGTAGCTGATTTTTGCTTTCTACAGTTTGGTACAAATACATACTTTTCAATATCAATGCAGTCAAACTCGTCTAATTTTGTCTCTAAATATAAACTTATGTCATATTAAGAAATAAATTCACAACATTTAGGTACATTTAGTTTTGACTTTAATCCACACACATTTAGGCATGAGACTGACATTTCATTCAAGTCCGAGTTGTCGTCACCACGACGATCCTATAACCTAACCGATTCTGTATTGAATATTGTTTCAGCCTCCTCGGGTCGGACGTGCTCACCGACAACGTACAGTTCGTCATTCACTATGACGACACGCTTATTTTCATGGCGAAATCGTCTTAATAACGGATACAACTTGCGCCTTTTCTCGTCAATTTCCCCGGGGAACTGGTCATTAATACCGAAGTGTGTGCCTTTAAGTTTATTAGCGGCACGTATATCAGTTTCTCGTTCCTTCAACAGCGAAACTTTTGCCACAATTGGGCATGGACCAGCTCTGCGTTTGTCGTTCTTGATGCACACGCCCTGTGCACACGCTCAAACTTAATATTGTCCAACTGAAGGTTTGTACGCAACAATTCACTCTATTCAGCATCTTTCTCTTCAAATATTTTACCATCTACATATCGAATGTTTTCAGGGAAGTTTGTAAGTAAAGATAAGATTGTCACGCATGCTGTGACACTTTAGATGGAGCTATTGATTGGGCTGTGAAAGCAGCCCAAACTTATACGGCTTTGAATTTTGACCATGCGTTTCTGCGGTCCTGTGTTTCTATAAAAGCCAATCTTTTTAATAAATATGGTTTACTGTGAGACAAGTTTAAATATATTAATTTATTTTATTTATTTTCATTCATATATTTTTCTCAGCATATTTGTGTCGGGGTCATTTCTTTCTTTTCTGCCATGATCGAGTTTCAGTGAAAATGCTAGTGAATTAGGTATAACTGATTAAAATCACATTCCCAAGCATAGCCGTCAGCGTGGTCTAAGGGTTATAACGATGGACTAGGAAACGTGAGGTCGTCGGTTCGATCCTCGGAGGAAGCTGAAGTATTTTTTTTCTCTCATATTTTCTTAGCACCCTTAGTATACGTGCTTTTGTTTTAAAAACATTTTGTACATAAAAATATACGTCCTTTGTTTGCATTTTGGCTTTGTTAAAATTATTTAGCTAAGACCGTTTACTCGTGGTTTTGTTGACCGTTTTGCATATTTCACCATTGTGCATGAATTTGCTTCAACTTAAATGTATAATTATCTTATACTAACCTGTTCTTAATTTGGGGACAATATAAGTGAAAACGTTAATGGGCATTGAGTCGACCTATTGGAATAATTTCATGTAGACTGTAAGTATGGGAGTCTGTTTGCCTTGTGAACATCACTTAATATGATAATGGTTTCTACGTCAGTGTGTTTCAGCAAATGAATAACATTGATCTGTGACGTAATGTGTATTAATGGTGTCAAACACAGGTATTATGCATCATGGCTCATTAAAACATTCCCTCGTTTCTGTTACATGTATTAATTCATACATAACAGTCATGTTTTCCCAATAATGCTCCCTCTTTTTCTTCTATCCTGCTTAAATACATGTTACGCAGCCATTTTACGCTTGCGTAAACCTTGCTTGTTTCTTTTAGATGAAATAGTGACTGCATAACGAGAAATGGACAGCATAACGAGAAATGAAATATTTTTTTTCAAATCCCGTTAAAAATTTCCGCAACGTAACGAAATTCGAAAAATATTTCAAATTCCGTGGACCCTGTATCTATCGTGCTTATTTAATACAAATTGAAAATAATGATATAAAATAAATAAGTAGCAGCATATAGATTGAATACAATACTAACAGAAACTACATTATACGTGTATGTATTATTATTTGTACATTATACTTTATATTAGTAATAATGCACTAAAACCGACTTATAGTTCAGACACTTCTATGTCACGTCACTAGCACAATAAACTAGATATAGACTGCCTAGCTGTATATGTATGAATCTGTTTGAAAGCCGGGATGTAACATATTTACTTCTGTAACATGGGGAAAAATTGTGATTCGACTGGGACTAGAACCCAGAGCCAGGGCCTTTGGCATTGGCTTACCATGCTTACACTCTACCGTCTGCGCTATCAAGCCGCACAGTTTAAGCCTATCAACTGTTTCACCACAATCTCTACCCGGTTACACTTCTTTCGTAGTTTCCGGATGTAGTCCGTCCGTGCTTTAAACGGCATCTCCTCCAAATTCATATGGCAGAATGTAACCAAACTGTAATAAATGATATTAGTATCATGGTCTGACAAAACTGCTCAATTAATTTGTTTAACTTTGGTTGTCATGGAAACCAAAATAAATCTTTAAGTATATTTTGTTCTAAACCCAGTTGCCAGGACTATCGATATTTGAAAGGAATACTCTTCTGGTGACCTTTTGCCTAAATTGCTGAACTCATGTTGATATCTCAAAACATATGACCGTGAGGGGACTGGGCTATAATTTCTTATTTAACTATATAGAAGACCTTTAACAACCTTCCTCTCCAAAACTGGTGTTCAAGTTTGAATGGAATTTGGTAGGAACATTTCTTAAACCATGCCGATACCTGAACAATAAAACAGGTCACCAGGGTTGGGGCTAAATTGCCTTTTATGAGTAAAGAGGGAAAAATAATCTCCTCCAAAATCGATGATCGAATCTAAATAGCATTTGGTAGAAATAGTCCTCTGGTGGCCAACTTTCATAATTATTAAAATTAAGTTAATATGCAAGAAAACTTGGCCACCAGGGACAAGGCTAAATTTTCATATTTGTTTTATGTGTCTATATTGAAAATGTTTAAAGTCCCTACAATGAACGCATATTTCCAATAATATCATAAAACTTGGTATTTGTTATGCTCAATCATTATTATGAAAAATGCCAATGTGATACAAATAAACCGATTTCATCAATACTTATATTGTTTGTTCTACACCACAATATTATCGACCTTTTCCGTTAAAATTGTCCGCGTTTTGCCGATGATCACGCGATCCCTCCATTGTTTAGGTAATAGCTTTTCTCGGAAGTAGTCGGAGAAAGGCGAATAGAGCGAGTTACGAAACTTAAACCCAGCCCGAATAAAACTAAAACATTTGGGAGTAAAATCGGGATCGGCGATATCAAACACATGGATGTTTTGTAATTATAAACGGTAATTGAATAGGGTTTCTTGCGATATACTACTTTTCAGCATATAAACAAATGAGTTTTGTATATTTTAGGTGTTTTTGAAACGCGTCAATTGTAGGGACCTCCCCTCTAAAACGATCATCTCCAAAATTAACAGTCCAAGGGTATTTGGCAGGAATACTCCGTTTAAAGCACGGGCGGACTGAAAGACGAATGGACGGGCGGGCGGACGGACATCGGACAATGATAACAAACTCTCAACTGAGTATACTCAGGTGGGCTAAAAAGCCAGAAACTACATAAGAAGGAAATAGCTTAAATCCCGTGTCTAAAACCGATTCATCTACAGCAAGGTAGTCTATATCTAGCTCCTCGTGCTAGTGCAAATCGCATGTGCATCGTGACATAGAAGTGTCTGAACTTTAAGTCGGTTTTAGTTCATTATTACTAATATAAAATAATAATACATAATAATACATATAATGTAGTTTCTGTTAGTATTGCATTCAATATATATGCTGCTACTTATTTATTTTATATTAACCTTTTCTTTCAATTTGTATTAAATAAACACAATATACGATAGGCACAGGGTCCATGGCATTTGAAATTGAAATTAATGTGATTTGAAAAGATATTTCATTTCTCGTTGCGATGTCCCCTTTCTGAACGGGATTTGAAATAATTTTTCATTTGTCAAAACCCAAAATGTAAAGTACATTCACGGCTCACTGCTCCTTGTTTACCTATAGACTATACAGGTAAACACAAATCTCTCGATTACATAATATAGGTAAACAACGAGCAGTGAGCCGTGAATATACCTTACATTGTGGTACGTACCACGATTTAGGGGAGTCGGCATTGTTGCAGTCCATCTAACTAAGGGGAAAATCACGATTTTCTCATGCAGGGTTTATATATATAAAACAGACAGAATGCTGATTCTCCCAAAAAGTAGACTGCGCTGATTTTTATGGCTCACTGCTCGTTGTTTACTTATACCACAGGTAAGTATTGTCCTGTTTTATTAACCTGTCAAACTTTAAATAATTATACGCTTGCTGAACACGCCATATATAGATTCGGTTGATATCGATTGTTTCCACTAGTAAAAGCTTTCCTACTTGGCTTATTCGAGTACTTGTGCATTTATTGTGAATCTCGTGAAAAAAACGTTTGAAACACAGGTTTACCCAAGCTAAATATATTCTTTCAGTGACGTAGGAATATTATCATTTGACAGGTCAATAAAACAGGACAATACATGTATTCAGGTAAAACAATCAATAATGGCTATAAGTAAACAACGAGCAGTGAGCCATAAAAATCAGCGCAGTCCACTTTTGGGGAGAATCAGCATTCTGTCAGCATAAAAACCTGCATGAGAAAATCGTGATTGACTATCGCATGTAAAGTACATATCTTAGTTAGATGGACTGCAGCAATGCTGACACCCCTAAATCGTGGAACGTACCAAAATGTAAAGTACATTCACGGCTTACTGCTCGTTGTTTACCTATATCACTGATCGATGTGAAACAAAGAAATTCTGAAACTCAAGGCCAAAAAAACCCCACGTAAACAACCAAAATTTAGAAATATGTACTGCTTCATATAAGAGTCGAGACTTACAACTTTAAATATCAAATACTTGCCAACATTTTTTGGAATACAACGTTTTTAATGTGGTAAATTTGCAAATCTTCAAGAGCCAAACAAAACACATCTAGTATTCACAGCCTGTTTCCCCACTTCCTCTATATTTTACTTAATTAATACATTTGTATTCATTTTGGGAGGAGTCATGTATGAATTTTAATCAGGTATATGGTATATGGAATTCAATAGCAAAGTCTGGAAGAGGAGTACATACCAACACGGTTAGTACAGTAGGTAAAGAATCGGCCTCGCGAGGTTATGGACTCGAACCCGACCCGGTTAGTTCAGTAGATAAAGCATAGACCTCGCGAGGTAATAGGGTCAAACCTGACCCGGCTAGTTACCGACCCGGGTAGTTTTGGTAGGAAAAGGATCGGCTTCGCGAGGGCGTAGGTTCGACTCTAAGGTAAATAAGGATGTCGTGCGTCACCATCAGACACATACAACAGACTTGTTCCGTTATCTGCGATCTGATTGGCTATTGCAAAATAGCTTGGATACAGATGACAGCCACGATAACTCGGCGCCTCATCAAGATCTAAGCTGTTTGACTCTCGATTGATAGCTTGTTCGAACCGAAGAGCAGTAAAATTCCTCTAAATCGGACGTTAAATTTAGTATAACTATCAGTCTTGGAGTATAAATATCAGTCTAGGAGCTTTCTGCATGATTTCCACCCTTCATTCAGCAGTCACCAGCCTAGATATATCAAATTCCTCTCTACTAGAGTTACAGTTTAGAGGGGTTTACTGTAGTTTAATTTGTACCAGTTCCAGTTTAGAGGGGTTTTACTGTAGTTTAATTTGTACCAGTTCCAGTTTAGAGGGGTTTTACTGTAGTTTAATTTGCATCAGATCAAAACTTGAGCATACATTAATTTTCACAGCGGGAAGAGGGTTAAGTATGTTCAAAATGGAGATATATATCTACTTTCATGCTCAATTTAATCAGGTACCATTTGTCGGTAGATTAGTCTGAAACAGATGCTAATTAATCGAGTTATGTTGAGTGTTCTTTATGGACTTCGACTGTATCGAACACGTTATGATGTGAGAATGAAAAGCAACGAAACCCCCTACACAGTTATACATCATTGCTTGGCGTGCTATGAAACTGATGCTATATCTCCGATATATTACAGTTTTAACTTTCATGCGATTCGTTTAAACTTTTGATAAAACCCATTGACCGAGTGTCAAACAGCCTGGATCCAGATGGGACGCCGAGTAACTCGGTGTCTCGTCAGGATGCACGCAGTTTGTAAATGTCAGTTACATAACGATTAGCAGGCTACTGTTTAATACATGGCTAGACAGATTAATTTGATAAGGTGGAGTTATCTTATACATAATTACTACAGATAATGATACATTCACAGGAAACCCTCTCACAACGAAGACCAGTTCAAAGAACAGCTAAATACGGCTATTAATATAAGACGAATATATATATTTATTTACGAATGTATTGCAGAGAGAGGCTATAGGAGCTTTCGTTCTGGAAATGTGCTGATAAAGACATGGATCTGTAATTCAAATCAAGTCGCAATATTAAAATGTTTCAGATATGCTTCATTGTCAAACACAAAGACGCCTAACCAAAAGTGATGGCTCATTTGTGACTGATTTTACTTGGCAAAACACAAACACAAACACAAATCGTAAAATAATATTTTCATGGTGTGGCTATCATTCAGATATAACCAAATTAAATCTCTCCGATGTCTTTAATGGTTCGTTTACATGTGAACTATTTATTGCTTTTAGCCAGTTTACGTATAGGATACTGTTTCACATACTAAGTGGTGTCCTCATATAAACGCTTTGTCAAGTATTTACAAATAGTATAGCTCCACATCAGATGGCTCAGTCGTCTCATCAGGTCTGCTATGTTAACTATGATTGGTAGCTCCACATCAGATGGCTCAGTCGTCTCATCAGGTCTGCTATGTTAACTATGATTGGTCAGACTCTACAGTTTTCACTTCTACCCAAATGTTCAGTGTACACATTCAGCTAAGAATGATTCATGACCACATCATTCAACAGGGAAAATGGTTAACTAAACTAAGCTAGGCACAAACTACGTACATTTTACAGAGGATTAGCACAATTAATACATATGTAGCACCTTAGAGGGATGGTACATAAAGGATAGGCGCATGGTTGGTGCCAATGCACATTTTACAATAAAACAGAACCACTTAATTAAGAAGGATGTGTGTTCGCACATACGCGTGGGCAGATTGGCTATTATTTGCAGGTGCTTTGTAAAGAGATTTAATGTTATCTGTCTGCATAACAATCGTGCATTAAAATATCACCTGTCTTAAATCCCAAGCATTAGACGTCCGCCATAGAGAGGGTTTACTTAATTATTTTGTGTTTGCGCAAACAAAGAGGATTTACAGGTATTGAGTCTGATCAAAATAGTTATTACTTGCCAAAACGTTATTCTCTAGAGAAGTGTGTTACCGTTACGTTGAGAACAAGCAGTGGTAGTATAGATCAAGACTAATGGCGGTATAGACCAATACCAGCGATTGTATAGACCAATACCAGCGATTGTATAGACCAATACCAGCAATTGTATAGACCAATACCAGCAATTGTATAGACCAATACCAGCGATTGTATAGACCAATACCAGCAATTGTATAGACCAATACCAGCGATTGTATAGACCAATACCAGCGATTGTATAGACCAATACCAGCAATTGTATAGACCAATACCAGCAATTGTATAGACCAATACCAGCGATTGTATAGACCAATACCAGCAATTGTATAGACCAGGTGGTTGTGTTGACCAAAACCAGTGACTGGATAGACCATGACCATCAAGTACAGTAGAGAAGCAAACCAAGGCCAATGGTTGTGTAGACCAAGACCAGTGACTGGATAGATCATGACTATCAAGTACAGTAGAGGAGCAAACCAAGGCCAATGGTTGTGTAGACCAAGACCAGTAATGGTGTAAACCAATACCAGTAATGGTGTATAAAGACTGGTGATGTAGATCTAATCCACTGGTGATGTAGATCTAATCCAATTGTGATGTAGATCTTATCCAATGGTGAAGTAGATCTAATTCAACTGTGAAGTAGATCTAATGGTAAAGTAGATATAATCCAATGGTGATGTGGACAAGACCAGTGTTTGTATTTGCCTCACTCGATCAGTAGATCAGCTCTCGATCTAGTAAAGTCTCCAAAGTGGACCCAAAAGGGAAATTAAATTCTGAGTCTTAAAGTGAAGTGGTAGTTACACGCAGGTTTACATGTACAATTATGTCTCTTTAAACCTTTACTCAATAAATATACCCTTTAACGCCTTTTTAACATCCTGATCAGACGGCTCCTGCATAAGTCTTTTCTGTTTGCTTATGAAATGATATAGACATGATCCTACAGCTTCTACCATGGCCATACGTTCCTGTGTTCATATACCATTATGAGAAATAATCTACTATTCATGATGTCGTGATTCTTACATTTATACCATTTACTCTTTTCTTGTTGTGGTGCTGTTCGGGCGGCTGTTTGTTTTGCACGTGGTGTTTCCTGCATGACTCATAGTTGTACCTTCATGGATGAATAAAAGGCGTGTGATCAAAAGTGCAGTGGCAAGGATAAGATGCTGGTGCTTTGCGCAGACTTCGTCTGTCTCAACAATAGAGCGCTGACTAATCTGTGACACTAAACGTGAGGTAGTATCCCTTTATTCCACGAATATTCATTTAAAAATAGTGAAACTATGAAACACGAATCAGATTGGTTATTGGTGTAGCATGTGTGCACATGATATGTTGGCGATGACAGAAACCGTAGACGTAAACAAAATATAAGCAATAACAGACCATGATAAGATGGCAGTTTAAGGAACCGTCAGATATGGCCCTTCTCGGTTTGCCAAGGCGTTAAAATGGATCTCTATTGAGCAATGGATTGACTTATCTACTGACTGATCATGCATATTATTTCAGCTAATCCCGTGTGCTCAAACTTAGTGTATGGAACCCAATCCAGTTTCCAGTGCATCCATTTAGTTCCTACCAGATGTATGATATGTTTGTCAAAGGAAGGGTGAGAGAGTGAGTTGGGTTTTACGGCACTGCGACACTGAAGCCAAAGGAAGGGGTATATCCTATAAGACATTAGAGTCCAATAGCAACAAGGAAGGAAACATCTTGGAAACATAGGACAGACGTTCAATTATATTTTAGTCTCACACTTCTTTGTGGAGAATTGGTAAAAAAATCGTTTTTTCTCCAAAGATGGTTTAAAACACTAATGGACTTACTAAGTGGAATCTAGTTAAACACTGATGAGCTTACTGAGTTGACTCTATAGTTAAACACTGATGAACTTACTATTTTGACTCTATAGTTAAACACTGATGAGCTTACTGAGTTGACTCTATCGTTAAACACTGATGAACTTACTAAGTGGACTCTATAGTTAAACACTGACGGACTTACTAAGTGGACTCTATAGTTAAACACTGAGAGATGAACTAAGTGGACTCTATAGTTAAAAACACTGATAAACTTACTAAGTGGAGACCATATGATCCTGTAATACTACAACATACTGCATGTTTGGTTGTCAACGCTTTTACAGTTGGCAATCATGCTGGCCTCTTCGCATGTACGCCGACAAGAAAGGTTTAGTACTCTTTGAAGGCGACCTCTTAAATCCAGAAACGGAAGGAGAACGTCGGATATCTGTACTACGAGTATTTCGTTTTTGTCATACCCTTTATTACTTTTCTACAGTTCCTCTGTTTGCAGCTCAATCATTGAGTACACTAGCGATAGGTGGATACAGTTTGTTCACTTAAATGTTTTCGTTATACATGCACTTTTCCACTGTATTTGCCATCGCGGTTGTTGTAGATTAGTCGGAGAGGGGATACGTTTATTTACATTATTTGTCTTTTAGGGTGGGGATGGAATAAGTGTGAAGTTGGTCGCCCAAAAACCGGTTTAACCCCCAGTGACTTTTGTCACTGACCGTTCCAAGGCGGTACGTCCATCTTTCCCCTAGTGTATGTTTGTTTTGTTTTTTTGTGCGCCTCTTGATGTTTTTATAGTTATGTACATTTGCTGTTCCCTTGTGTTGTTGTTCGGGCGGCTGTTTGTTCTGTATGTGGTGTTTCCTGCATGACTCATTTTTGTACTTCTATAGTAAAACAATAATGAACTTACTAAGTTGACTCTATAGTTAAACACTAATGGACTTATCCACTCTGGAAATTCAGGATATAAAGACTTTAGCAGGGTAAAATCCCTTTAAACAGGACGTTCAAATCAATATAAATGCCAGTTTTTAAGAGAGATGGTAGCTTAATGCAAGATGAAAGTAACACATAGATCCGAAAGGAACAGTATGCATGACTTTAACACTGCCTTAAAAAGTCACCTATCTAAAACGACATAATTTTCTCCTTACTAAAACTCTGGCTTATAGGGGTTTTGTTACGTATATTTGGCAGAAGATGGGAGCTTAGCAAAAATGCCCAGAACGCCAATTACCCTTACAGTCATGAGTCCCTAATGTCCTTTGCAAACAGTATAGACCCAGATGAGAAGGTTCCTAACGGAAGCCTCTCATCAGGGTATGCACTGTTTCTCATGTTACAATTTTCTTCAGAAAAATCCCTAGATATTAACAAAAAGCTTGACCTGTTGGAATTTTGAAAAATTCATTTAAAAAGTCAGCGTTGTAAATGGTTAACCTAACTATTTCGTTGCAACGCTTTGTTGTCTGCAAAACATGTCGAATGCTTAAGTCTTGGTTGCTCTTCATTATTGTTTTAAAAGGAAAACATCAGGGTAACTATAACTTTGGATTCTGATCAAAGGCATCTTTAATCGACAACTCATCTGGATCTAAACTGTTTAACATGGTGACCATACATTCGCCATTGGCAATGATAGGGACAAGATAAAATACGAGTACATCCAAGATAGACTGAAAGTCGTTAAATTACTTTCAGTCACATTGGATAGCTTTGTGATAACATTAAATCCCTTCTCCAGCTATCAACCACCTGCCTCGCATTTGCAAACAGTTTGGATCCAGATGAGACGCCAAATAACTGGACGTCTCGTCAGGATCAGAGCTGTTTGTCCCTTGGTCAATAGTTTCTCAAAAGCTTTATCGAATCAAACGTGGTGAACATTGCACGGGATTCACATTTGGGCAGACATTATATATACACATCGAGGTAAGGGTTTGATCAGAGAATAAGCAGATATGAAGTAAACCGCATAACGTCTCTTGCAAGACAAGATACATGTAATTAGATTTGACGGAAAAGTCTCTCAAACACTCTACTTCCAACACTGAAACCGAATCACAGTACGGGAGAGTTAGTTGTAAATCAAATCAATATTGATGTCTTCATATCTTTACAAACGTATCAATAAATTGGTAGTTACCGTACTCAATAGTTACGTCAATTTATCTTCAGCATGTTAGGTTACAATCTGTGATTATTTTTGTAAACAGTCTAGATATAGATGAGACGACGTGTAACTCAGCATCTCACCACTCAGCATCTCGCCACTCAGCATCTCACTACTCAGCATCTCACCACTCAGCATCTCATCACTCAGCATCTCACCACTCAGCATCTCGCCACTCAGCATCTCACCGCTCAGCATCTCACCGCTCAGCATCTCGCCACACAGCAACTTACACGATCCAAACTATTTCATACAGGGCTCCTATCTCCGTTCAATACTCTCTTTCATTAGTAGGTTTTGTGCTCTATTTCATACCCGATTTCATACTCCATTTCACGTTGTTCATTCTCGATTTAATACTCTATGTCATACTCTGTTTCACACGTTGTTTTCAAATTCTGTTTCATACTCCATTTGACTGTTTCATATTCTGTTTCACCTTTTTTCTTTTTATTGTTTTTGTTGTTGTTTCATACTGTTTCGTACTCTGTTTCACACGGTGTTTCATAATCTGTTTCACACTTTGTTTCATACTCTGTTTCACACAATTTTTTCTGTGCACAGAAGAACCTCTGGGGCCTTCCTCCACCTGCAATTAGCTGGACGTCGTGATATGACTGAAATACTGTTAAAACGACTTAAAACCCAATACAACCAAACCAATCCTACTCTGTACCACACTTTGTTTCATATTGTTTCATACTCTGGTTATGACTTTCAATAACTTCAATAACAATGAAAGAAAGAATAGTCCTAATTCTGAATTAGAGGATTTTTATATTGTGGACACTTTGTTTAAAATTCTAAAAGTTATTATATTCGGTAAAGAAACATACAAAGATGCCGCTACATTAGAAATGCCATGCTTTTATCATGATTAGCGCAAACAATTCTAAAACTAAATCAGACGTCGAGAAACTGCACGTCTCATCAGGATCCAAGCAATTTGCCACTCGGCTAATAGTCTCTCAAAGGCTTAGATTGTCTGAAGCAAGTCAGCTCTGCAGCGGAAAGGATGCACGCGGGCATTGGTTTAGCATGATAAGTTTCTGTAAAGAGAAAATACCAGCCACAATATCAGGGAAGTGAGCATCAGACTTCCAGAAAAGAGGCACATCTAATAAACATACCTGGCCCATAGATAAGAGGCATGGTTCTCTTACTTAAATCACCATTTCGTCACCAAATCGTATAGAGGATCTACCGTAATATTAACACTCAATGAATATTTATGCAAGAGACAATGCCATGATGAATATTAATAAATGTAATTTAATGGCAAAATGAAAAAGGGGATTTTTACCATGACATAATTGATAGATTTTCATCAGCAAACAGAACAGACCCTGATCAGACAGCTCCTACAGGAGCCGTCTGATCTGGGTTTACTCTAGTTTGCAAAGGCGTATCTATAAAAACCGACCACTGTTTAAGAGTTTAAGACATTTAGGAAAACACACCCAAAGTCCCCTTTGAGGCAGATGCTGAATTAATGTAAGACGAACGTTATGCACAACACTCCCATAGGAACCGCCTGTACTACATCTGCTTTGACACATTTCTCAGAAAGTGGCTCGTAGGACTTGCTGTGTTGGGCAAATGTGTGATACACTTTTAAACCCCGAGTAAACACGATATTCAAAAGAGTATCCATATCTGGGTTTTAAGGAAGATGACGTTATACTGCAGAATTAACGTCAGATGGAGAGCCCCAAAAGGGGCCTAAATTAAGCAGTCACATGCATAAAACGATCTGAAGTGTCCTTAACTCAGTCCGCTTTACAGGAGGAGTTTATTGTCTAACAGATATAGATGGTTTATCTTATAAACTAAAACATGCCAATGTGCTGTTAAACGTTATTGAACCGCTAAACAATGATTGAAATTGAAGGTTCATTCTCACAGTTTCTAAATGCTAGTCTGAGAAACAAAGTGAATGATTTATTGCTTTGACGAATATACATAAACTGCGTTACGTTCATTTCAATAAACAACACACGACGGTTCCCAACTCAGACGACTTATACATAATAAATTCAGACATGAATGAACTAGCAGTGATAAGGAGTCAGGGTCTGCCAAAACTTACCCTCTTATTCTTCTCATAATAAGCGCCTTTTGACTAGCATTTCAAAAACAACTTGGATTCAGATGAGACATCGAGTAACTCGGCGTCTTATCAGGATGACACCTGGTCAATAGTTTTCTCCAAATCGGGAATCAAAAGTTTAGCAAACAAGATATTTGAACAGTCACTATTTCTTCAGTATGAAAATGTTTAAAATATCACACACACCGGCGCACCACAAAGAACTACCACAATAAGGCTTAGATACACAACGGCGCACTACTAAGGTTTAAACTACCACAATAAGGTTTAGATATACATCGCCGCACTACAAAGGTTTAAAATACACAATAAGGTGTAGATACACATCGGCGCACTACAAATGTTTAAACTACCACAGTAAGGCTTAGATACACACCTGCGCACTACTAAGGTTTAAGCTACCACAATAAGGTTTAGATTTACATCGGCGCACTAAAAGGGTTTAAAATATCACAATAAGGCTTAGATACACACCGGCGCACTACAAATGTTTAAAATATCACAATAAGGCTTAGATACACACCGGCGCACTACAAATGTTTAAAATACCACAATTAGGCTTACCCATTTTCAGAATACAGATGTATATGTACTTCACAACAACAGGTGTTAAGTGCTTGTGTGGCGGCCGTAAAAAGTCGCCCCGTACTGCATTCTCAGTGTTGTTATATTTTCTGATCCTTCGGGATAATTAGTTTTGATGTTATTAGTTTTGAAAATTGAATACTGCTTAAGCCGGTGCTGGGGGGCATGAGTAGTGTTGCACTTTCAATTACTATTCATGAACAGACTCAATAAAACCGAGTCTGCATTCTCAGTGTTGTTATATTTTCTGATCCTTCGGGATAATTAGTTTTGATGTTATTAGTTTTGAAAATTGAATACTGCTTAAGCCGGTGCTGGGGGGCATGAGTAGTGTTGCACTTTCAATTACTATTCATGAACAGACTCAATAAAACCGAGTCTGCAATTTTCTCTTTTTGCATTTCTACTTTTGCTTTCGAGGGATCATCCATTTTCAGAATTTAGATACACACCGGCGTACTACGAAAATTAACTGTAACCTCGACCTTCGATATTTTAGTGTATAATTTAGACCCTTTTAGGCGGATGGCTGCCTAACTGAGGGCGAAAGTCACATAGAAATCAGAGAGGAGCTTTCTGTATTACCGTGCATTGAGTAGCCACTAAGTGTTGTCTTTTAGATCGATCGTGATAGGTAGTGGAGTGTTCGAATAACCGAGGTTTTACATAAAACAAAATTACTGAAATGTTAGTCTCTGGAGATATGGCAAATATACCATGTGTATCAACAGAGCAGTATTCGTATTAAACGTGTCTATATAAAACCCGTATTAATTTTTCTGTCAAATCTATCATGCTGGAAGTCAAGGAGAACATTTGTAAAAACCGATGCAAACAATTTGGATCCAGATAAGATGCTATGTATCTCTGCCTCTCATCAAGATCCACTATATTTGTCACTATCGTTGTATTTGTAACGAGAAATATAACTGATAACATGTTTAAGCATTCGGCAGACGAAACAAGTTGCAAACAACAATTACATTTCTGATTATACGAATGATCGACGGAAATAAACCAATTAAACGAACAAACACTACTATAAGGATATCTTTAGGATATACAGTAAAATCTCAATTATTCGAATTGTCTGTATAGAATAATTTAGACTCTCTATGCATATGGCTGCTTAATGCATGGCGAAATTCATACCGAAACTTCTTAAAGAGGGAGGTCTTGTCTCAGTTGGAACTAGTATTGAATCCGGAGAAATAGGATCTAATCCCATCATTTTTGTGGGACTGCATTTCCTGACGGACTCCAACACGATCAGGATCTCTCCCACAACGATTGGCGAATACCCTGCATCTGTTATCTCTTTTCGCTCAGATGGGCCACTGCTCATAATCAGGCCCTATGAGCTCAGAGTCATATCCACTTCCTGGGCATTTTTTTCAATCACGCCCCGTTGGATGAGGTCCTTAGGGCTGCTTACTGGAAGAATAGCTCTACATTTTTCCTTTTATCTGCACTCTTTCGCAACCCCACCGAACAACCTACCTGTACGTTCTCTGGGTCTGCTTGTGGACAGTGATATAACACCTAGGGTTTGCACTTTTCTAATGGTCATAGTTGCGACATTTTTGGAAAATTATTATTCAGAAGATTCTACCAGCATCAGAACTTCTGCGATTACTGCCCAAGAATCATTTGACAAATAACAAAAAATGTGCAGTAACAGGAAATACTTTTATGAGCGCATTAAATATAGCATTTACAGTATACGAAATGATAAATATGTTAAGAAATTGTTTTATGTGGCTTATATTATCTAAATAATTATATTCATGCCTTATGCAAAATGTTTCCCCATATATAACTGAAAATATACCTTGTTGTATGTATATTAAGGCTAAGTCGTTTCTTTTTTACAGTTACAAGGGAAAATATTCTTGCTAGGGTACAGATGGCCCTGGAACTAATAGGGGTTAGTGGAGAAATGACGATTTTAGTATATGAGTATGCACCTATGTCTGCTGCCTTCGTATAATACAGTCGTCTTAAAAACAAGTTTGGCAGCCAGTAAACTATACAAAGAAATTTATCCAATGTAGTATTATATTTTTGTACATATGTCAACACGTTTTGTCTAACACACCAATGAATGTTGTGACATGGTCAGTAGATAATTATCTAAATACAATTTACAACATATCCTCTAGAATATTTGAAAGCATAAAATGAAACAAATCTATTCTACTCCTCCTAATTAGACATTATTATTACCAATTATACTAACCCCTTCACCACTGTATGTGGATCCCAAGAAACCTTTGTAAACTGTATAGATACAGATGAGAGACCGAGTAAGTCAGTGCCTCATCATGATCTAAACCGTTTTGCACGCTGATGATGTTTTTGAAAAGAAATTAAAGACAGCCGTTCTTTGAAACCTGCAGTAGACAATTATCTACCAGACGAAATGTATTTGGCTTCGTAAGAATGAATGTCATTTCAGAGAAGACGCACACGTAAAAATCGCATCAATTTCGTTTTTCACTATCTAGAACGTCTGGATAAATGGAAAGTCAACATTTAATTATTCGCATGCTAAAGTAATGGTTGTCTGCAAGCATTATCATCAACAAACATTGGCGTCTACAGACCATGTCTTCTACAAACACTGTCGTCTACAAACACTGTCTTCTACAAACACTGTCGTCTACAGGCAATATATTCTACAAACACTGCCTTCTACAAACACTGTCTTCTACAAACACTGTCTTCTACAAACACTGCCTTCTACAAACACTGTCTTCTACAAACACTGTCGTCTACAGACCATGCCTTCTACAAACACTGTCTTCTACACACACTGTCGTCTACAGACCATGCCTTCTACAAACACTGTCTTCTACAAACACTGTCGTCTACAGACCACGCCTTCTACAAACACTGTCTTCTACAAACATTGTCTTCTACAAACCATGTCTTCTACAAACACTGCCTTCTACCAACACTGTCGTCTACAAACACTGTCTTCTACAAACACTGTCTTCTACAAACACTGTCGTCTACAAACAATGTCGTAAACAGACCATGCCTTCTACAAACACTGTCTTCTACAAACACTGTCTTTTACAAACACTGTCGTTTACAAACACTGTCTTCTACAAACACTGTCGTTTACAAACACTGTCTTCTACAAACACTGTCTTCTACAAACACTGTCGTCTACAAACACTGTCTTCTACAAACACTGTCGTCTACAAACACTGTCGTCTACAGACCATGCCTTCTACAAACACTGTCTTCTACAAACCATGTCTTCTACAAACAATGTCGTCTACAAACACTGTCTTCTACAAACACTGTCTTCTACAAACCATGTCTTCTACAAACGCTGTCTTCTACAAACACTGTCTTCTACAAACACTGTCGTTTACAAGCACTGTCGTCTACAGACCATGCCTTCTACAAACCATTTCTTCTACAAACACTGTCTTCTACAAACCATGTCTTCTACAAACAATGTCTTCTACAAACACTGTCTTCTACAAACAATGTCTTCTACAAACAAAGTCTTCTACAAACACTGTCTTCTACAAACAATGTCTTCTACAAACACTGTCTTCTACAAACAATGTCTTCTACAAAGACTGTCGTCTACAAATACTCTCGTCTTCAAACAATATAGACAACATCTATGACTATAATCACTGAATTCTATAAAATGTTGTCAATAAACACTGTGGTCTACAAAGGCAGTCGTCTACAAACACTGTCGTCTCAATACAATATTGTCTACAAACATGGTCCTCTTCAAACACTGTTGTCTACAAATATTGTTGTCTACGTACACTATGGTCTAAAATACAGTCACCTACAAACACTGTCGTCTACACACAATGTAGTCTACAAACCATGCATTCTACAAGCACTGCCCTTTACGATAGCAATGTTGTCTGCAAACACTGAACGTTGTCTGAAACACTGTCGTCTGCAAACACTATCGTCTACACTGTAATCTACAAACACTTGTTTACAAACACTGTCGTCTACAAATACCCGTCTGCAAATACCGTCGTCTACAAGCACTGTCATCTACAAATACTCGTCTATAAACACAGTCGTTAAGAAACACTGTCGTCTACGAATATCCGTCTACAAACATAGTCCTCTACAATCAGTGTTGTCTACAAGCACTGTCGTCGACAAATACCCGTCTACAAATACAGTCGTTAAAAAACGTCTACAAATATCCGTCTACAAACATAGTCCTCTACAAACAGTGTTGTCTACAAACAGTGTTGTCTACAAACACTATCATCTACAAATTCTCGTATACAAACACTGTCATCTACAAACACACTCGCCTACAAATACTGTCGTCTACTAACACAATCGTCGGTCAGTAAGCACTGCCGTCTATAAACCATGTCGTCTGCAAACAATGCCTTCGATAAACACTGTCGTCTACAAACACTATAGTCTGCAAGCACTTTCGTCTGTAAACAATGCCGTCTATAAATGCTGCCGTCTGTAAATATTGTCTTCAAACAATATTTTCTGTAATCATTGCCGCCCACTGCAATTCTAACATATATTACACCTCTTCAAAATACCAGTGTCTCATCTGGATGAGCTGTAAATGCATGGTAGGTTATTACAATCGTCTTTATTACTGTGTGATACTTTTAGGCAGGCGGCTGCTTAATTAAGTGTGAAAGTCGTGCAGAAAGCTCCTAGATGAGTTTTGTGCACGTCTTTTACACTGCATGAAGCTGTCACCTATCTTCAAGACCAATGTTTATATTAAGTGTAACATTCGGTTTAGAGGGATTTTACTGTACCTGGATATGGAAACGTTATGGCCATGGCAGAAACAGTGGAATCAAATCAATAAAGGAAAGAGAGCATACTGTCATCAGTGATCATGGTATAAACAAACAGACTGATCAGACGTTGATCATGGTATAAACCAACAGACTGATCAGACATACCCGACAGAATTCGTCTGGTCCGGATCTAATCTGTGTGCAAAAACATCATCAAACGTTTCTATAAGACCAGGCGTCCACTAGGACGCCGAAGGGTTCCCGAATGTGGATATCGCAGATTCTGGATAATTCGGCATCCCTTCCGCGTCAATCATGAACCCTTCGGGAATCCATCTGGGTGATTCGGGGACTGATCGGGATCGAAAAAAAATTGGCATCTAAGTTTTAAAAGTTTTAAAATTTCGACGCCGAATCTTTTATTCGGGAAGGCTTCGGGACCTTCTGGAACGCTTCGGCCGTTCGGAAACCCTTCACGGTGGCTTCAGGGTAGATTCAAGGTCATTCTGCAAGGCTTTGGGATCTCCTATCCACCCGAGCGAATCCAGAATGAAGCCGAATCGATGCGGAATGCTTCCCGAAAGCTTCCCGAAGACGCGGACGGGTTCCCGAATCCACGCGGAAGACATGCCGAATGTGTTATGAACGATTCATATACTTAGTATCAGGCTTTGGGGAATTTTATTTACATTTTGACTTTGGTGAAAGTGGGATAAGGACGAGGTTGGGTACCCGTAAACCAGGTTTAAGTCCCCCAGTAGCCCTTTCTTTTTGGCTGCTGGCCGTTCCAAGGCGGCACTCCTGCTTTCAGCCCACGGTCAATTTTGTTGTTTAATATGCTTAATGTTTAATGTGTTTCGTCTTGATATGCGTCCTGTTATGTTTTGTCTTGTGGCTTTACCGTTTCTTGTTAGATGGTGTTTGGTGCGGTGTCATTTCGTGTGTGGCTCTCCCTGTTTGACTATTTTTCCATATTTACCTTATTAGGTACATTCCATTACTAACTACCTATGGATAAAATGCATGTATAAAGAACAAGAATAGCTATAGAATATAACACATATCAGTTTTGCTACCTATTATAAATAGCATAGTTACATGTATTTTTAACATAACTCGTGGCTTCAGCGTGACGTAACACTATCATATATATTTTGATATTCACGGGCATATATTCACTAGTGAATAACATTCGAACGACCGAACTGTAATCATACGCGCTGTCAAAACAAACAAACTGGCGGACGGTGACCTACATGTCAACGATTGATTTCACTATAGATGGCAAAGGACTGTTGGAACTTGCACCTTATTTTCGATAAAATAATACAAACTGTAAAGTAAATATCTCATCTGTCAGTAAATATCTACAAAATGTATGCCAAGACCTACCAGGTTCTTTGACCCAAACCGTCCATTCTACATAAAAATGCCTTCACAAATTTACATTTGCTTCACCGCATGTCCTTTTGTTAATGCAGATTTCTAATCACAAAATATTTCGTCATTCAACAGGAATAGTCATCTGAATCCAGCACAGCACATACATATTTCAAATATGTTATACTCCAAATCACCTGATCGCGAAAACCTTCCTCCTGTTCCAACGCATTTTATGCAGCAGTTCGTAGATCTACTGCATCTTTTGTCCATCTCAATAAACTTTTTCACTGAATTTGAATCGAGATTTTTGTTTCTCGGTGGAAATGCCCATGTCCATGTGTATACAACACTGATGTAGGGCTTAATATACCAAAACGAATGTGCATTTTGAATCCCATTGACAGTGAGTGTCAGACGTGTAGGCGAACTGTATGTGGGTCTTCATTTAAATGGCGCGCTTTACACAGATACATGTTGTGTACAGTGACGTCATAATGTGACGTGTTGGAATGTCAAAAATTATTTTGACGTGTTTCTGTAGGTTTTCGTATCATAAACTATCGCATTTCAATTGAGTACCAGAGAGGTCAAAATTAGATCCTAGTTGATATGACAGTAAGTCAAAAAACAGTTGGAAATTTGGACCTACTTTTTCCCCGTTACCTAGCGAACCTAATAACACCTTTCATTCATCATTTCTATATGTAAGGAGAATTTATAACAATCCACGTTACTGCTGAAATATTGGCTGCAAAAAGCATTTGTGTTAGTTATGTTATAAATAGAATCGTCTTTTTAAAACGATAAAAACGAGCTTTAGCGAGTTTTTTTTATCGTTTTAAAAAGACGAATTTAATAAATCCAATAATCAAAAACACCCGTGTAAGATCCTCTATATAATCAATCCCTTATAATCGTAATTGGTTTATTTTTACGAAAACGAAATAAAACACATGAGAAGAAAGCATTTATATGTAGATTTATGTGTGTGCGTACGGCACGTGTGTGTGTATGCTCTTCCCAAGTACTTGTTAAGAGTGTATTTGGGCCCCACCCATAAACAGGGTCTACAGAGTTTGTATAAATATTGATATATAGATGTGTGTGTATCCGTTACATGTACAAGTAGTATACTTGCAAAGAATGTACTTTTGCAAACAGAGGATATTCTGAAAAGGGGGTTCATGTTTGACCCACCCAAACATGGTCCATAGAGTTTGTCTATAGCTATAATAGATATATGTTAATATTTATTTGCATTAATTCTCATGTACGAACTTATTTTGTAGTATAAGGTTGTGTGCATATAATATGGATATGTATAAGTGGATCTATACTTGTACTTTATAAGCCTAAGAACTATCTTTGGATGCAAATGAAGATATGAAATGGAAATAAAACATACATGAGTAATAGTCATTAAGAACTGACATAGAAAATGAATCTCTCTTAATTAAGTATGAGAGATTTTTAAGCAATCCCAAGTCACATATATTGAAATATTACTACATCATGCATGGATAGGAGGACCCAATACCCATTAGGTATTTGGAGCCGGAGGTAGCCCCGCTCAATTCGAATGAATTCAGTCTAGGTATAGGGGGAAGCATCTTTTCCACTCCAATGAGACATCTTTTCCACTCCAAAACACAAAAATGCCGCATCGTTATATACCCAGAGTCTCAATTCGGCAACCCGTCGGCCTTATTTCTGCAACGATTCGGCATCCCTTCGGCATGTTCTTCAATGGTTCCGCAACCTTTCCGCACGATCGGAAACCATTCGGGAGGCATTCGGGAGGTAATTCTCAAGGTTTCGGCAAGATTCTGCATCAGTTCGGCGTCTGTTCCACAACGCTTCGTAAGCCACTTCCCGAATACTTGCGGAAAGCATGCCGAATGACCCCGAATACAAATCTGATCCCGAAAGGTTCCCGAATCGAGCGAAAGTTATTCTGCAACCCTTCGGCAAGGCTTCGGCGCTGTAGTGGACGCCAGGCATAAAATAAAGGACTAAATTACTTTCGGTCGAGACAGCTGCATTTAGGACAAAAGTACATCCAGTGTATCACTGGATATACTTTTGTCCTAAATGCAGCTGTCTCGCTGTAATGGTTGGACAAAAAAAGCAACGCATTAGCGAAACCTAAACATGAGGCAGCACTGAATCTTGTGGTCTGACAAACTGTTCTAAATTAAGTTATTTGACATATGCATTTGCTATGTAATGGGTCTATGATATATGAACGATAAATGATGAACTACAACTCAAATAACATATTTTGTTTGGCTAGACGGGGTGATTTGTTTAGACTAATATACCAATACGGCAAACCCGGTTCGGAACTTTGGAAAGAAATACATCGGACGATGACTGAAACGCTACACCTATCCTTGAAAAAGGCACTGTACCGGGCGTTTATTAAAACACTACAACGGACGCTAATTATAGAACTACATCGGACGTTAATTAAAATACTACACCGGACGTTAATTACAGAACTACAATGGACGTTAATTAAAATACTACACCGGACGTTAATTAAAATACTACACCGGACGTTAATTATAGAACTACAATGGACGATAATTATAGAACTACACCGGACGTTGACTAAAGAACTACACCGGACGTTGACTAAAGTATTATACTCGATGTTAATTAGAGTTTTATATTCGTTGGGTTCAGTCAATCGGTAATCGTGATTACAAACGTTTATATATGATACAATCAAATACAATACAGAAATATGTTTTGATCCAGACCTCATTTGGCACCTGTTTTATATCTGCGTATTTTAGTTATACCCATAACACATCCAACATTCAGACGTACAAACTTAATTACTGCGTATTGACAGATTTTCATCGTGTAACATATCTGCAATGATACCCTATTTAAATACACGTGTAAGTCAGTAACGCGTAATAGTTACTTTAACCCCAAAGTCTTGTCAACGTGCATACATCAGTTGTTATTGCATCACGATAATGGGCATACAGCCGGTCTACTCCCATAATTCCTTCTGAGGGACTGGTAATTGCTGTATGCCCGATTATTTTTATTGTTTCTGTTAATGCATTCTGTATATGATAAAAGTTTGCTGAACATACAAAAACAATAAAAGTCACAATGCAAAAAAGATTGTTGAGTAACTTCAACAATAAAAACAAGTACATAGTCTGTTTAATCAGTAAACGATTTCTCCTCCACATACCTTTCTAGGACCAAATAAAAACAAAGGGTCGGTGTGTAAGCAAGCCCATCATATATACATCAGATAGCTTCTACAGGAGCTGTCTGAATTGCGCTACAGTAACTCTTTCAATGCGTACTAATCCAGGTAAAAGGGTGACCATACGTCCACACACACAGATGATATACCATGTGTGCAGCTGCAACCAAAACAGTTACATGTACAAATGTACATGTAAAATCAAGAGTGTCTGGGTAAAAGAGAATGGGTGATTGACTGGGTCGTTCCACGTCACTGCCGCACTAAAGTCGTCATATACTGCCAATGATCAATCAGAAAACGATGGAGACGGTGTTAATCAATCGTAGCTACTCGGAAAAGTACCTCATCATATTTTACTTGGATGATTTGTCCCGGCGAAATTCGCATTTCTATGGTATGAATGTGGCATAATAATTATTCATCTTGTCTGACAAAACGAAATCTGTGACAATTTCTCTCATTTCAACACTTGTCAAAATTACATTTCAATCAATATTCCGAAGCCTGTGGCGTTTATTTTTAAAGCTGACTCCCAATATAACGGCCCCGTAGGTTCCCAAGTGTTCAGATTGGACGACATTCTTCGAAAGAGGCATCCACTTAATTTTACCGATGTTCAAGTAGTTAACGTACTGAAATTCATATGCCAATTGAACAGTGTCCCTTGATACTGTATATTTTGCTGAATATGATTAAACTATTGGTATTAATGCACCTCATGAGAAGGTTTGGTCATACATGTATGTCTATTAACCCTTTCCCTTATATTGACGACTTTTGACGACTCTATAAAACTCACTTTGTGAAACCATTGTGATAAATAGAGCATATATGCTCTATATTTCACAATGGTTTCAAACTACAAAATTCTAAAAGTTTCCTTTTCTCAAGTTAATGATCCTTTTCGGTAGACTTATTCAAAGAGGTTGTATCTAAAAATAACCTATGCGGTAATGGGTTAAACACCGACTTACCCAATGTTCTCTTTGGATCTAGGTTGTGCGCATGTACATGTAGTGTCACGCTGTGTATGACCAGGCTTAACATCCTTCCCTGTTTATTATTCACGTAAGAAATAATGACACCATGAATATTTATTAGCTGATTTTTATAATGGCATATGAACAAAAGATGCTTTGACCCAGGCAGAAACTGAATAATCAGATCTATATTATACCATAAGCAAACAGAGCAGACCCTTATCAGATTGCTCTTATAGAAGCCGTCTGATCTGGGTCTACTATGTTTGCAAATGTGTGAAAATGTAATTAAGATGAAATATGAAAGGTGGAACATTGTAGCCGTTTTAGAAAGTAAAGAGACAAATATATCATATTTCAGTAGCATACAGAGCAGACCCTGATCAGAAGGCTCCTCTAGGAGCCGTCTGATCTGGGTCTACTCTGTTTGCAAATGTATGAAAACACGGCTGTATGAGGGAAAAGGTTAAACTGTTAATGCGATTGATATCACTGTGTTTTGTCCGCTACAGGTACATGCATGCAGTACACGTTTAAATATGGTCTGTATCAATGAAACGGTTGAAAACACTTTAAATGGAATACATCGCCTTTGTTCTTACATTTTAAATAAAGATTCGTGAAAGAAACCTTAATTTGCTATTTATAATGATATTCATGTACCAAGAATGATGGATCGTATAGAGATTAAGAAATACCTTAGTAAAAATAAGATTTACATCGTTCAATAAACAAAATGAGTATACCTTGATCAGTCTGCTTCCGCAACATCTATACTATCAGGGTTTACACTGTAATAAGTCATTGTAGCTTTTTTGCAAACAAGGTAGACCCATATCAGACAACTTCTGTATTTTGTTTAAATTTTCGTATACTCTCGCATTTTAAACATCTTTAGTTCGTGATGAAATTATACAAAAAAGCTAATAAATATACATACGGTTATAATATCTAACATATTAAAGAGTTAACCAGTTCCCTGTTCTATATTTATTCCAACTGAATATTCATGGATTTAAACAGTTATAATGAAATATGGAAGGTAGAACACTATAGCCATTTTAGAAAGTACAGGAACAGATATAGCAAAAACCATTATCAAACAGAGCAGACCCTGATCAGACAGTATGTGTATAATACAGGTATGTGTATAATACAGGGCTAAAGTCATACAGACAGCTCAATTGGGAACTTTAAACCTGCACCAAGCTGCATCCTATCTCAAAAACAGACTAGGATACTAATGTTTACATTCGATTTAGAGGAGTTTTACAGTACAGTATTACATATGAAAAACTATGTAAAATTCAGATGGCGACAGTGCAACACAGACGATATTATTATACAATATGTTGGTAACCCTTATTCTGCCCAAACTCTGACCTCTTTCAGTTTTAGCTTACTTCTGACTAGTGCATGCGTTTGAGAAACTGTTGAGCCGAGTGCCAACCAGCCTGGATCCTGAATTACTCGGCGTCTCATCTTGATCCACGCTGTTTGTCAATGCGAGTCAAGACACCATAAGGGTTAAATATAATGTACTTTCAAACATTGTTAAACTTATACATCTGGATATTTTCAGATATGCGATTGGAAAGACGTACTTGTCACCATAATATTACTGGAAATGGAATAACAAACATCTCTATGTAACAACACATGCAAACTTTATATTAATTTTAATTTTGGCTGCCAGTGATGTCTGGGGATCTAGGACATTGCCTTCAAACTAATTGTATGTGATCAGAAATTTAATTTCACTATACCGTGGAAGTAAATTGCTTATTTAAACATATAGAATGGGCTTATCAGCAGTCCGAAAACCAGAAGTACGAATGTAGTCAATATACCAAGGTGTACATGATAAACATATTCTGTCAAATGATCTTCATTTTAAAGCAAAAATGATATTCATTTACAAACACACATCTGTAGTCTTTGAGTACAGTTTAAAACCAGACCAGTCACAACGCGGATGATCTAGTGAAATTTGTCTGTGCGTAGAAACACACGTTGAATCTTCCTCTACCTATGATTAACTGAACGTCGTGATATGACATAGAAACTGAACAACATTGAACCCTGATACAAACACACATCTGAAACGTGACGTCTTGTCAAGAGCTTGACTGTTTTTTTTTGTAATAAATATTTTATTTCATCTATATTTTGTTCAACATATATTACATACTATAATTATTACATCAATATAAGATGAAAACTATGCTTTATGAGAGAAATAGAAGGAGAAGAAGAAGTACTGTACAAGGGCAGTGTGAATGTATGAGTGGACGTAAAGAAAGGTTTGTCAGCGGTACACTGTACTGAATTTAAGGGCAAGATTTAATTAGTCGTGTTTGAAATTAACTACATGTTGTTTGTAAAATCCTTTGACTAAAAGTTTTCCATTTAATTTCATGAGTATCTAGTTTATCCTTGTTTTGTGCTATTTGTTTTTCAATGCTTATTTTTTCTAAAAGATGGCTTTCAAATTGACTGAAGATTGGAATCTGTTTCACACATTTTTTTTTTAATATATAATATTTGGCAAGTAGGATTATGTAGTTTTTTGCTTTGATTGTCGTATTTGTTGCATTTTCTATTAGTCCTATCGATACCACTTCGAAGTTAAGGTCTATATTAAAGTTAAGTTTTATTAGGTAGTTTGACACATTGTTCCAGAAATGTTGTACATGTGTGCACTCCCAAAAAAGATGGTGTATGGTTTCAATTTGCATGTTGCATAGGTCACATATATTGCTATTTTTAATTCTATATTTCATTAATAGTTTGTTCGTTGGAATTATGCGCATTATATATTTATATTGGAAGTTTCTAATACAGTTATCAATTGTTGATGCAAATATATTTGTATACACCTTTTTCCAATTGATTCCAGTATTGTTTAGTTCAGATTCCCATTTTTCCTGTATTTTGAAGTTTTCAAAATGTTGATGTTGTAATTGGTGGTTATATAAAAAATTATTTGCTTGTTTATCTTCTAATATTCTAGACAAAATAGTTTCGCGCCGTTGCGTTGCATCATTAATAGTTTCGTTTGTAAGTTTGCTTTTCCATTCTTTAGGAATACTTGACTTTAGTTGGTTGTAAAAGAAAATGTCTTTTGTGGATATACCATATAATTCTGTTAACGTCTGGAATGTGTAGAAAGTATTCGACCTATAGTCATATATGTCACTTACATTTTTTATGCCTTTATTAAACCATTGCTTCCGAAATAGTGTTTTGTTTTGGACAAGTATGTTTTTATTGTTCCATAAGATTTGCGAGCTAACGTTTTGAAATCGTTCATTTCCTTTGATTTGTGACCATGCCAATAAAACTTCTTGTAAGAAGATATTTTCCTTGAACATTTCTATTATTAGTTTATCACTGAGATCACATTCAAAGACAAGTTTACCACCGTATTTACTCAGCAATTTCACGTAAGGGTTTTCCATTTGCCATTGTTTTGATAATCTAGTAGTCTTTTTATCCAACTGCATTTTAACGAGTTTATGAAAAGGTTTATATCAATCATCTTTAGACCGCCTTTTGTATAGTCATTTATAACAATTTTTCTACTTATTTTGTCTGGTTTTGAATCCCATAAAAAGTCATACATCAATTCTGTTATGTATTTAATTATTTCTTTTGGTGGTTTCTGTAGAATACTTAATATGTATATAAGTTTTGGGAGTGCAAATGTCTTTATAACTGTGATTTTGCCTAACAGACTTAATTTTCTGTGTTGCCATCTTTTAAGAGTTACTTTGAATTCTTCTATCTTTTTTGAGATGTTTTCTTGTATAAATGCTATTTTGTTTGTATGGAATGTTATACCTAGTGCTTTTGCTTTTTCGGATGTCCATGTGTATCGTTTGTGTTCTAGGTATTTAATGTCTGTGTGTCTACTTGCGCCTATTCTCAGAGCGGAGCATTTTGAAGCATTCAGTTTCAAGCCTGATACACAACTAAAATTGTCTAATGTGTATATCAGATTTTCAAAAGATTGTTTTGACCCATCAGTTATAAATGTTGCGTCGTCTGCAAACATAGTTCTTTTTACCTCATGCCCAGCTATGATTTGGCCTTTTATATCTTTGTTGTGGGAAATGTTAAAAGACAAGAGTTCAATACATATGATGAATAGGTATGGTGAGAGTGGACAGCCTTGCGTGACACCTCTTTCTACTTTAAAAAAATCTGTCATGTGACCATTATTCAGTATTGCGTTTTTTGAGTCGGTATAGAATAATTTTACCCAGCTAATAAGTTTTTCTCCAAAATTGAAATGTCTTAAGCAGTTCAACATGAAGTCGTGGTCAAGACTGTCAAATGCTTTTTCAAAATCTGAAAAAAACATTATACCAGGGAGATCATTTTCTCCTATGTATCTACCCTTGATAAAACCTGTTTGACTGTCGTCTATTATGTAATGTAAGATATGTTTTATTCTGTTGGCTATTGCTTTTGTTGCTATTTTATAATCTGTGTTTAGGAGGCATATTGGTCTCCAGTTTGCTAATAAATTGAGATCTTTATCTGGTTTTGGTAGTAGTGTTATGAGGCCTTGCTTTTGAAGTTCTGTTAGGTTATTATGTTCAAATGAATAATTTATGGATTTGATGTAATATTGCTTCAAGTCATTCCAGAAAATTTTGTAAAATTCTGTTGATAAACCATCGGAACCAGGACTTTTTGAGTTCTGCATTTGTTTCAAAGCGTTAGCACATTCATATTCTGTTAGTTTTCCTTCGCATTTATTTTTGTCATCTTCGTTAATTCTTCTCATGTTCGTATTAAAGAAATTGATTGAAGAATGTTGGGACTGTTTCTTTCCGTATAGTTTTGTATAGTACTGTTTTTGAGTGGATCTTATTTCGGATTGGTTTGTTATAATGTTTCCGTTGAAATCGAGTTGCGTTATAATTTTTGATTCTGCTCTCTTTTTCTCTAAGTTTGCAAAGTATTTAGAGTTTTTTTCATTAAATTCAACTGAAATAGCTTTAGCTCTTATCAGAATACCATTTAATTTGTGTTCTATTGTTTTATTTAATTCTGATTTTTTTTCGGTTAAGGTTGCTTTGAGTTGTTCTAACTGTATTTGATTTTCCGTGTTTGAGATAGTTTCTTCTATGTGTTTTATGTCATCATTAATGTTATTTATTTGTTGATTTTCACGTTTCTTTTTTCCACATGTATATTTTATTGTTTCGTTCCTGATGGATCCTTTTATCAGTTCCCATATTGTGTTTGGGTTAGAGTCTTTGTTAATGTTTGCAGTTTCGCTTATACAATTCTTTATTCTAGTTTGGTAATCACTTTCAAGAATTACGCTATTATTCATTTTGAATACCCCTGGTCCTCTATTTATTTTTATAATGTCTATTTCTATATTTATTAGAGAATGGTCAGTATTATATCCAGGTTTTATCTCTGTATGTTTTATATAATTTGATAGTGTTTCAGAAATAAGGAAATAGTCTAATCTACAAAATAGTATTGGTCGGGTGTTTGAGTGCCATGTGTATTGTTTTTTGTCTTGATGTTTGATCCGCCATATATCTTTTAAAGAGTTATTTTGTATAATTGACTTTATTTTCTTTCGTACATTCGGGTGTGTATTTATGTTACCATTTTTCTTATCAATATCTTCGTCTAATACTGTGTTATAATCACCACCTATAATGAAACATTTATCCTCGTTTTTACTGGTAAAATCCTCTAGCGTATTGAACATATCAATTTCGTCTCTATTTGGACCGTAGATATTCATAATTATAATTGGCTTGTCATTAATTTCGATTTCAAGAGCTTGTAATCGACCTTGTGTTATCTCTTCGTAATTTATGACTTTATAATTAAAATTATCGTTAAGCAAAATCGCAACCCCTTTACTATTTGAACTATCTCCACTGAAAAAAGCATTTAATCCCCACTGTTTTAGCCAGGTTTCGTCTGTTTCTTTTGAACTATGTGTTTCCTGAAGTAAGGCGATTGAAATAGATTGGTCTTTTATCCAAGTAAACATTTTTTCACGTTTTGCTTTGTTTGCTAGTCCGCGAACATTTAGAGAACTAATTTTTGTGTTCATGGTCATTTTATAACATTCTGTAATAATTGCTGGAAGGTTCTTGAGCTCGGTATGAAAAACAATATCAGTGTACCGCTGCCTTTCCGAGGGTCGAAACGTACAGTAGAAAGAAAATACATAGCATTACGTATAATAATGTAGTAGTACCAAACAATATAGAAAATAATAAAACCAACAAATATGACACAACAATTTTGCATCACAGTTATCAAATACATATAATGGCATGCGCCGATGTCATCTCTATTTCAGTAAAACATGTTTCGTATTCTCCCTAATAAACGCCAATATATTTTCTTCTATGAGGAAATTAATGATCAATGAACAACTTACACCTATACAAATAGAGGCATACCGTTTTTAATATAGGTGGTAGTCTAAAGCCGATTGAAAACAGTGCAGAACACTCTACTATGAGAGTTCAGCACTGTTCCCACTCCGCTCAGATTCCACCTGCACTCCCAATGTTCGTAGATCATTTCAAAAGTGTAGCGTTCCCGATGGCGCTTATTAGGGATAATACGGTATATCACTATACAATGTATTCAGGTACAGTAACACTATTCATAATTTCACTATTTATGGATATGTCGTTAGCTATCAGTTTAATGTACAAAAAGCTTCATGTTGCAATATTATTAGTTGCTTGTATACAGTTGCTTGACTGTTAACCATTCACTAGAGCTTGATCTGTTTGCCATTCATTAGAGCTTGATCTGTTTCGAGTACTTGTGTTATAAACAGTGTTAAAAGCAGTGTCTGTTTCGGGTACTTGTGCTTTAAACAGCGTGCACCGATGGCCATCCATCAGAGCCTTTCTGTCTCGGATACTTGTGCTATAAACAGTGTGCACTGACTGTCACAAGTAAGAACCTACTCTGATCCGAGGACCTGTATCATAAACATTGTGTAATGGTTGACAACCATAAGAGACCAATCTGTTTCGAATACTCGTGCTATAAACAATGTGCACTGGATATCCCCCATAGGCTGGATTACTCTCGTTCGAGTGTTAGCCCTATTAACAGTGTGCACTGATTGCCACACATAAGACCCTACTCTATTTCGAAGACTTCTGTTGTTAACGGAATAGAAATGGACCAGGTGTCGCATGTTAAACGGTCTAATACTTTAGATTAAAACGCGTCCTCGGTGTTGTTGATTGAAAGTTGTAATACATGAATAGTTGTGTTCATAACTCATTCGAAACTCCCATTACATACATGAGAGACAAAACAAAGACAACGAAGGAAGCACACGTGTGTCTATAATTAGTACTGCAACTGCTGTTGCATTTTGACAATCGGAATAACCGGAACAGGTTGCATTTATCCAAACTACGTCGTGTAAAACTGTAACACTTTACTTCATAGAAACGCATGTAAGGCATTTGCAGACTTTGTTGGAGATGTTTGGTATGATGTTTCAGGGTGATTGCTTAATGAATATATCTGATTCTAGTGTATGCCATAGTCAGAATTCTTGTGTTCATGTGCTACATGAATATTTAAAAAGAGGTTAAATAATTCTAAGACAGTAAATTCTCCCTTAACCACACTTCAGTTTAGTATAAATATCGGTCTTGGAGACAGGTGGAAGCTTAATGCAGGCAGAAAGTCAAATAGGAGCTTTTTGCATGACTTTGACACTGCATTAATCAGCCACCTGCCTAAAAGTATCTAAATTCATCCCAACTAGAATTCCGGTTTACAGGGGGTTTCCTGTATTCTCACAGAGAAACCCTTTATGTATTACCCGCATGTGAATAATGAGCCAGCATTTAGCAGAATTCACGTGATGATAATGATTCTTAATTCTCTTCCTGCTGTAATCGTCATTAACTACGACCTGTTGCAATGAGTACTTTCTTCCGAATCAGTCAAGCTTTTGAGAAACTATTGTTCGATGATAAATCAGGTTTGATCTTGATAAGACACTTTATAATTAACACATGGCTGTTGGGATGATAGAGAATATAGTAAACCCGAGAATTGGTAAACTCTGCGCCTCGGGGTAAATATGCCAGCTCAAGGGTAGACAATATCCTCTATCACACCGACAGCCATTTGGTAATTATATTATTATACCGAAAAACTTTAGAAGTACAATATTAGTTATTTTTACAATTAAAATAAATAAATAATGATACATATAAATGTAAGGTGATATATCCGGATATATTCACCTGGAAGCTCCTCCCTGATATATTCACATGGAAGCTCATTCTGAGGGTGATATATCCTGATATATTCACATGAAAGTTCATTCTGAGGGTGATATACATGTATCCTGATATATTCACATGGAAGCTCATGATGAGGGTGATATATCCTGATATATTCACATGGAAGCTCATTATGAGGGTGATATATCCTGATATATTCACATATAAGTTCACTCTGGGGTTGATATATCCTGATATATTCACATGGAAGCTCATTCTGAGGGTGATATATCATAAGATCACATTTTAGGTCTATAGGAGTTTCGCATTGAAGGATATATTGAAGTATAGTAAAAACTATTAGCAAATGATAGTCAGATTGGATTTAATAGGAAACTGGCTACTGGAGTTACATGCAATAGGAAAATTAAATCGGCAAGGACATAGTATGGAAGGCTTAATGATGTAGAAACGAACACAAAATACAAGCGAGTCTCGCTAGAATGACCATATGATTGATTGGCATATGCATCTGTAATAAACAGGTGGCTGCTTTATGCAGATCAACTCTGATACAGCAATGTCCAATAGGTGCTTTTCTGTATCACTTTTGTCTAATATTAAGCTACCACCTGTTTTCAGAATCCCGATTTATACTTCTTTTAATGGCGGCTAAAGACGGGATCTTCTGTATTTGTTTTCCGTACACGATTATATTTTCATCAAATGTTTCTTCAAGCTTTCATACGAATTCCACACGTGTAAAACCATTTCAACTTTATCCGTTGTATTCAATATCTCACAGAGGACGTGATGTAGGTATTTTGTTGTAAATGTTAGTGCTTCAAACCTATTTTTCGAGTTCAACAAACAGCTTTTTCTCACGCATATGTGTTATTACCAGTTTCGCCATAATGCAGCGAGTAATTTCTGAACTATATCTAAATAACAGCTTTCATCATCTAAGCCAGATCCTCCAATTTGAAACAATACGAGTGGATACACATGGACTGATAGGAGTTTTCTGTATCGCGTGTACCCTGCATAAAGCAACCGCCTGCTGCTTAAGACTCTTATATTAAATAAATAAATAGTAGACAGGTTCTATACTGTATTAAAGTAGACAGGTTCTATACTGCATTATAGTAAACAGGTTCTATACTGCATTATAGTAGACAGGTTCTATACTGCATTATAGTAAACAGGTTCTATATTGTATTAAAGTAGACAGGTTCTATACTGCATTATAGTAGACAGGTTCTATACTGCATTATAGTAAACAGGTTCTATACTGCATTATAGTAGACAGGTTCTATACTGCATTATAGTAGACAGGTTCTATACTGCATTATAGTAAACAGGTTCTATACTGCATTATAGTAGACAGGTTCTATACTGCATTATAGTAGACAGGTTCTATATTGTATTAAAGTAGACAGGTTCTATACTGCATTATAGTAGACAGGTTCTATACTATATTATAGTAGACAGGTTCTATATTGTATTAAAGTAGACAGGTTCTATACTGCATTATAGTAGACAGGTTCTATACTGCATTATAGGCGACAGGTTCTATACTGTATTATAGTAGACATGTTCTATATTGTATTATAGTAGACAGGTTCCATAATGTATTATAGTAGACATGTTATATACTGTATTATAGTAGACACGCTCTATACTGCATTATACATGTAGTAGACAGGTTCTACAGCGCATTATAGTACACAGGTTCTATACTTTATTATAATAGTAGACAGGTTCTATACTGTATTATAGTAGTAGACATGTTCTATACTGCATTCTATATAGTAGACATGTTCTATACTGTATTATAAATAGTAGACAGGTTCTATACCGTATTATAAATAGTAGACATGTTCTATACTGTATTATAGTAGTAGACAGGTTTTATACTGTATTATAAATAGTAGACATGTTCTATACTGTATTATAGTAGTAGACAGGTTTTATACTGCATTATAGTAAACAGGTTCTATACTGTATTATAGTAGTAGACAGGTTTTATACTGCATTATAGTAGACAGGTTCTATACTGTATTATAGTAGTAGACAGGTTTTATACTGCATTCTATATAGTAGACATGTTCTATACTGTATTATAAATAGTAGACAGGTTCTATACCGTATTATAAATAGTAGACATGTTCTATACCGTATTATAAATAGTAGACAGGTTCTATACTGTATTATAAATAGTAGACATGTTCTATACTGTATTATAAATAGTATACAGGTTCTATACCGTATTATAAATAGTAGACAGGTTCTATACCGTATTATAAATAGTAGACAGGTTCTATACCGTATTATAAATAGTATACAGGTTCTATACCGTATTATAAATAGTAGACAGGTTCTATACCGTATTATAAATAGTAGACAGGTTCTATACCGTATTATAAATAGTAGACAGGTTCTATACCGTATTATAAATAGTATACAGGTTCTATACCGTATTATAAATAGTATACAGGTTCTATACCGTATTATAAATAGTAGACAGGTTCTATACCGTATTATAAATAGTAGACAGGTTCTATACCGTATTATAAATAGTAGACAGGTTCTATACTGTATTATAAATAGTAGACAGGTTCTATACTGTATTATAAATAGTAGACAGGTTCTATACTGTATTATAAATAGTAGACAGGTTCTATACTGTATTATAAATAGTAGACAGGTTCTATACTGTATTATCAATAGTAGACAGGTTCTATACTGTATTATAAATAGTAGACAGGTTCTTTACCGTATTATAAATAGTAGACAGGTTCTATACTGTATTATAGTAGTAGACAGGTTCTATACTGTATTATAGTAGTAGACAGGTTCTATACTGTATTATCAATAGTAGACAGGTTCTATACTGTATTATAAATAGTAGACGGATTATATACTGTATTAGACAGGTTCTATACTGTATCATATTTTTCCTAGAAAGAGTGCTTTAGAGAACACGATAGAATCGAAGGTGATTTCGCAAGCGGATATTATCTTCGTAGACAACCAATTCAACCTCAAACTTTCGATTAATTATTTCAATGAACGTGCATGGCTTAAATACGAGTATTTTTATGTTTTAGGGGGGTATTGTTGCTTGTGTGAACGTGTAGTTTGAGTACATGGTATATTGTATGTTTTATGTATTGTTTGTTGTATTACCTTGTGTTCATGTATTTTTATAAAAACCTCTTTGGTTTCTTTCTGAAAAGGAAACAAATGTATTTGATATACATAAGCGGCAATATGCAGATCAGAACCACAGTTGTATCTTTCACCACTCAGTAACTTTATACATGAGTGGCAATATGCCGGTCAGAGCCACGATTGTACCTTTCAACACCCAGTTACTTTATACATGAGTGGCAATATGCAGGTCAGAACCACAGTTGTATATTTCACCACTCAGTAACTTTATACATGAGTGGCAATATGCAGATGAGAGCTACGTTTGTATCGTTCAACAATCAATAACTTTATACATAGTTGCATTATGCAGGTCAGAACTACGGTTGTACCTTTCAACACTCTGTAACTTTCTTCCTCAACGCTTAACTCCTCTCATGCTATGCGTAACCTGGAAGGGATTTGCAACCAACTTGGACCCCAGTTGCGATGCTGATTGACTCGGTGTCTCATTAGACCCCAGATGAGATGCTGATTGACTCGGTGTCTCATTAGACCCCAGATGCGATGCTGATTGACTCGGTGTCTCATTAGACCCCAGTTGCGATGCTAATTGACTCGGTGTCTCATCAGACCTCAGATGAGATGCTGATTGACTCGGTGTCTCATTAGACCCAAGATGAGATGCTGATTGACTCGGTGTCTCATTAGACCCCAGATGAGATGCTGATTGACTCGGTGTCTCATCAGACCCCCAGATGAGATGCTGATTGACTCGGTATCGTATTAGATCCAAAGCTGTTTGACACTCGGTTAATAGTTTCTCAAAAGTGTGTCTGAATCGAGAGTCAGTAAAACGTTTAGCAAATCAGAAATTTAGCGGGCATTATTTTACAGCACGGTAATGGTTAAAACCGTATCTAAATGTCAGCTTTGATCGCAATGAGACATTCAAATCACTCGGCCTTTCATCTTGGGCCCAGCTGTTTTAAAGGTCATCAGACTTGGCATACAGTGTTCATAATAATCAAACATAATAATGTTTGTAACATAAAAACTCTTGTACAAACTGACGGACACAAAGTAGTATGTTGACACCATTCTTTATCACATGGTGATGGGTGAATAATATGTACTGTAATCAGCTATAGACGACGGCTCGATATATATACTATTCCTCATGGGTTGATCAACGCATGTTGAACGGTATTTCTGTCAAACGTAAGATGAGTCAGAACTTTTGTCGATGTTACCTTACTAGATATTGTCTGCGCAATAAATTGGATGAACCAATGAATAAGATGTTATGCTGGATATAATTGAAACTAAGCCAGACATAGGAGCACATAAAATACTTTAACAAGATAAACACGATGTAGAAAGAATCAGCCGACTTTGTAAGGAAGACGACTGGTGCCAGAAGTTCGTGTTACAATAATCTTTTCAATCTCGCACAGACATATAGGCTTTATAAAAGTAAAGTGTCAGACACAACACATATACGAACACAAAACATTTGCGAGACGAATTAACATCTGTTAGCCTATAAATAGAAGTCTAGTGTAATAAAAATAAAAACACAGACTTTCATCGGAAATTTTAAAGTTGAATTCGGCTGTAGACTTTCCAAGTAATCAAAACTAAATCCAGGTTTTCCATCTGTGATGTTTCAACAATGGTTACAGACACCATGACAATTGTGTACAGTAAAACCCCTCTAATCTGGACGTTCAATTTAGTATAGATATTGGTCTAGGAGACAGGTGGCAGCTTAATACAGGGTGAAAACTTCTCCACAGTATTCAACTGTAAAAATACACTACGTCGACAATTACGACAATATATAAATGGATGTGGTGACGTCTGGATAGACAATCAAAACATTTGTTCTTCAAAGCAAAAACGGAAAGTAATGAAACCGTGAAAGCCTTAACCAGACATGCCAAACCATTAGCGCTTGACCTTCAGCAATGAACCGTGTCTGCTTTTATGCATTATTTAGTACTGTGTCGTGTCTGCTTTCATGCCACATTAAACAATGAGACGTGTCTGCTTTTATGCAACATTAATAATTAGCCGTGGCTGCTTTCATGCAACATTGAGCAACGAGCCGTGTCTGCTTTCATGCAACATTAAGCAATGAGCCGTGTCTGCTTTTATGCAACATTGAGCCGTGTACATCCGTGTCTGGTTTCATGCACCATTGAGCAATGAGCCGTGTCTGCTTTCATGCAACATCGAGCAATGAGCCGTGTCTGCTTTTATGCAACTTGATTAATGAGCAATGTTTGCATTCATGCAACATTGAGCAATGAGCTATGTCTGCTTTCATGCAACATTGAATAATATATAGTACTCTTTATATCGCTACTGATCAATTATTCTTTCTGGTGCCAGCTTAGATGTCTGCGGGACACATTTACGTCTGCATCAGTTTAATTGTGCGTGTCTTGAACGTCCTTTTTAACCATTTCCCTTATGTAAGCGCGTTTTGACGCATCTGCAAACAGAGTAGACCCAGATCAGAAGGCTCCTACAGGAGCCGTCTGATCAGGGTCTGCTCTGTTTACTTATGGTATAATATAGATCTGATTCTACAGTTTCTTCCTCAGCCAAAATGTCATGTGTTCATAAGCCATTATAAAATCTTATTAATATTTGTGACGTCATTATTTTCTATATGAATATTCATCATGGAAAGGGTTAAACATGAACAGTGTGTCTAGCGGTTTGCATGCTGGAGGGAGGTCGCGGTACATGAACAGTGTGTCTAGCGGTTTGCATGCTGGAGGGAGGTCGCGGTACATGAACAGTGTGTCTAGCGGTTTGCATGCTGGAGGGAGGTCGCGGTACATGAACAGTGTGTCTAGCGGTTTGCATGCTGGAGGGAGGTCGCGGTACATGAACAGTGTGTCTAGCGGTTTGCATGCTGGAGGGAGGTCGCGGTACTCGGCGTCTCATTTGGATCTAAACTATTTGCATATGATATCACAGACCTGTCTTCATGACACTGAAGGGGCTGATAACTCAGACATAGGCTATGTTGAAGAAAGAACGGATAGTCGCAAACACTCAACAATATAATGTATTAGTGTACGGCTAGACGGGTCAGTTTAAATTAAGTGGAATAATTTGTATCAACATTATCAAGAATATTGACACGATTGACAAATATCGTTAGGAAGAACTGTTGGAACCACAAATCAACATAATGATATGAAAAGAAAGCCAGCTTTAAGCAAATAAATGATGGTAAAAGAACAAACACATTGATATAATAAGACATAATTTATATACCTGTAATATCTCAATTACCAAGTACCGGAAAAACAGATTTCGAACAAATATTCAAGGAACCTTTTTTAAAAAGTGTAATATAACAATCAGCGTAGACTCCGATGAGATTGCTACTCAAGGGGGTCATTAATATGGATCTAAACCGTTTGCAAAGGGAACTAATGGCTTGATTCCTGCACTGAAAATGTTAGGGACTGATGAAAAACATGTAACGGTTGCAAAACGTCACTCCGTCTATAGCAAGCATTAAATATGTAGAATGAGATCGACCAGGGTATAATGTATAAGTGTACATAATTACAAAAGTTAAAGTTATAGTGTCAATGTTAATCACGGTATATTAGAGCTTTAGACAATGTGCCTAATAAGTAAAATATGTTTCTCCGCTAACACATATCTTGCTGCTATTCATTTGAATGGCGTGCCCCAGGCACTTTGGTGACTGAGTAACATTTGACTCGCCTGCCCGAGGCACTTTGGTGACTGAGTCACATTTGATTGGCCTGCCCGAGGCACTTTGGCGACTGAGTAACATCACTTATGTGGTTTCACTGAGCAATAAGAATGTTGATAGATCAGTACGCAAATTACGCAAATTACATCTAGAACTCTGAATATATTTAACACACGTAATTTGTCCTTAAAAAGTAAAAACCATAACCATTCGTTCCATAGATACGCCTTTTTTCTCGTTTGCAAACATTGTAGACCCCAGATCAGAAGACTCATATAGAACCGTCTGATCTGGGTCTGTCTGTTTTCTTATGATGTAATATAGACTTTGTTATTGTCAGTTGTTACCAGGATCAAACCGTTTCTTCTAGTATGCTATGTTAAACATTAAGCTCATTAATATTCATACATACATGTACATTAATTATTACATACATATTCATGGAATGCAGGGATGAAGCATCTAGATAATAACGAATCCAGATTAATTGAAAACAACTCTGAGTAGGATCATAAATGAGCCATTGTTTGTGATGATCATTTACAACTGATATATCTTAGCACGTCTATGGGCGTTATTTGGGTACTATTTAAACATTTATGGTCTAATGCGCCAACCTTTGTTATGGTGGTGTATTTCAAGGATAAAACCATTACACTAAACTGATTTGTATTAATCCGTATGGAACAGTTTTCAGATTGCAGTTTACTTTGTGAAGCACTTTGTTAGCAATACAATTCGGAACACAATGTCATTTAGAATTTATTTTTAAATGCACTGAAATCCGTCATAATGCAACTTTACGTATAATTTTGTTGTAGTATTTTGATTTCTTATTTAAAGAACTTAAGGGGAATTTGAAAATCAGCGTCAAATTCTGCAAACAAGAGAAGACCAAGGCTATACGACTCCTGTAAGAGCCATCAGATCAGAATATGTTCTGCTTGAACACAAATAGAACTGGTCCTACAGTTTCTACCAATACCAAAACATCATGTTATAATGTTTAATTGTTATAAAAATCAAATAATAAATAGTCACAGTGCCATTAGTTCTTACATAGATATCCATGTGATAAGGTTTAACGGGAATTAATATCTCAGCGCTAACTCAATGACGTCAGTTCTAAAATGCATTCTAAATTTATTACAGCTTAAGGTATGGATGTTTTGAGAGCCGAACTCATTACATATTTGCCTATCAAGTAATTATTTATCCAAGTTATTTAACACGATTGAAACAGACCACCGAAGCAATACAATTAATAGTGGTTTGTAATTGTTTTGCTCCTAAAACTCCCTGGAAATGTAGAAGGTCAATTATTGTGAAAGCGCATGTGACATAACATTAATCATGCAGTCATTTAAACGAATTAAAATTTGAGACTATCTGGGAAATATTAATTTGTCAATGTGATAAACAGAATTTGAAATGTGTACGTCGTATAATTGCACTGGTTTCAATTGTAAACTGTGAAATTGCGACACTTGCTTATGACTCAGTTATTAGACTATGTGTTTTAATAACTACTATTAATATATTGAATCGTCAAAACATAACAACTGATAAGGCATTTTTCAAGCTCTTGTTACTTTCAACAAAATCAGGCCGCTGGAGCTCATTACATATATCACTTGCGGCAAGAAATCATTAAGCCTTTTCCTCATATAAACGTGTTTTCACGCATCTGCAAACAGGGTAGACGGATATCAGACAGTTCCTATAGAAGCCGTCTGATCAGGGCCTACTGTGTTTGCTTATATAATATAGATCAATAAGATCAATATGTCTTAATAGCTTTAGGTATTTGCTTCAGAAGATATTAAATGAAATATGAACTAATAAACACGAAATACACCTAAAATAACACAAAATGCAGTAGTTAGACTTGGGGATTTAATAAGGTGGACATAACTCATACAGCAGTACTTAACCTTTCGATTGCTATTCACGTCAATATGCCTACCTGTAAATAGTGAAGACTCAGATGAGACAGCTCCTGCAGGAGCTGTCTCATCAGGGTCTGCACTATTTACACCTTGATTGTGCAACCAGTGCACTCCACAGCAGTGATTACACAGCAAACTACTTGTACACAATGAAGATAAATGTAATTATACAACAGGACAAAGGTAAAGAAGGAGAAATGCATTTTAAAATTCAGCAAGAGAAGAGTTAAGATATTGACACCGTTTACATAGACGTTCGAATAAATAATAAATGAAGACAGTTGAAGTCTGAAATATATAAGTTAGGGAGCGGTATAAGTCTTTCACGACACGCTTTTGCAAATTTGTCAGAGTAAGACACATTTTGTGTTATGTATGTGCTCATTAATTAAAGCAAGGCTTTCCTCAGTGCTATTTATGAAATAAAATGTGTGCGATAATTGCACAGCATGAGAAGCCAGAAACACATGTCTCAGTATGTCCACATATTGCATCGTCAGTAGCATGGTAATAAACCGTTGGAACAACTTATGTGTACTTGTTATACATGGACATTCATACATTGGTTATAAACAGATTAGTTAATGTTTTGTTTAACCCATAAAGTGTGAGAACCGATTATGTTTGACATTTGCAAACAGTGTAGACACAGATCAAAGGGCTCATGAGGAAGCCATTTGATCAGAGTCTGCACTATTTGACATACAAATCATTTTCGTCGGTGATAAAAACAACTTTTTGTTAAATTAATATTCAGACCAAGATGAACCTATTTTGATTATAAGAATGTCATGAGGCCCTGAAGCGCCCACATGAGCCATTTTTTACCCAGAGGTCATCATGTGTACAACCTTGGTAGAGAACCACAAGGCAAATCAGCAATATTTCTAAAGGACTATGCAAAACTGATAAACCCCAGGGTGGGATCATTTTGGCCTGCGGATAATAATTTGAACAATTTTGGTAGAAGTATATAATGATATATACCAAATATCAAAGGTCTGGCATTTTAGTTTAAGAGACGAAGATGTTTAAAGAGCCTTGGGGCGGGACCGTTTTCGACCCAGGGGTCACAGTTTGAACATTCTTTGTAGAGGACCATTAGATCATGCTACATACAAAATAGCAAAGCTCTAGGCTTTACATTTTCAGAGAAGAATATTTCCTATGAAAAACTGATAAGCCCTGGGTCAGGGCCATTTTCAACCCAGGGGTTATGATTTGAACAAGCTTTGTAGAGGACCATAAAATGATGCTACATACCGAATATCAAAGGTCTAGGCCTTACAGTTTTCAGAGAAGAATATTTCTAAAGATTTTCCTTTGAAAAACTGATAAACCCCACGACGGGGCCATTTTTGGCCCGGGGTCATAATTTGAAATAATTTGTAGAGAACCATTAGAGCATGTTACATACCAAATATCAAATGTCTAGGCCTTACAGTTTCAGTAAAGAAGATTTTTAAATATTGTCCTATGAAAAACTGATAAGCCCTTGAGCAGACCATTTTTGGTCCGGGTCAAACTTTGAACAATCTTTGTACAGAACCATTGGATCACGCAACATACCAAATAGCAAAGGTCTAGGCCTTACAGTTTCAGAGAAGAAGATTTTTTAAATATGTTCCTATGAAAAACTGATAAGCCCTTGGGCGGGACCATTTTTGGTCCGGGGGTTATAATATGAACAATCTTTGTAGAGGACCATTAGATCATGCTACATACCAAACATCAAATGTCTAGGCCTTACACTTTTAGAGAAGAAGGTTTTTAAATATTTTCCTATGAAAAACTGATAAGCCCTTGGACGGGGACATGTTTGGTCCGGGGGACATAATGTGAACAATAATTCGTTTCCCCTAGCAACTGATGATTTTGACAAAATTGTGTTAAAATCGGATTAGCGGTTTCAAAGGAGATGTCGTTTGAAAATGTGGACGGACACCGGACGACGGACGGATCGTGGTCACAATAGCTCATCCTGAGCCTTCGGCTCAGGTGATCTAATAAAACAGATTCAGGGGTAAACGATTGTATTTATGGTATGCATAATAATATTTTAAACGGCCCTACGTGTAGCACGCTGTAAGATTTTCTAGAAATGACATAGCTTGTTTGTTGAAAGTTTAAATAGCGAGTTATGTTAATTATGTAGAAACATGAACTAAACGCATAGAGCACAGCTACATGTAAATTTGGACAAAGTCATTCCATTGAGGTGTGAAATGAATGTTATAGAATGTTTATGTCGCATTTCAACAACTGACCCTGGGTTGAATAGACACAGAGACATTGATGCACAAATATATATTATGTTTTGTTTGTATCCGTTATTATCCCTAGAAATTGTCTTCCGTGATAAATTTCATTTACTATACTTTTAGTAAAACAGAAAAGAAAACCCATGTCAGGACATGTATTCATCAGACAGACACGCAAGAAACTATCCTGTAAACAAGAGTAAGGAAGAAGGTTATGTAAGAAACGCATTAATCAAACAACCGATATTTCTGATGTACATATTTCGATCCTTTTTAGTAAACTTAGCAAATTTCACAATGTACATTTCGGAGTACTTGAGTAAAAGATACCCACGACACCATACATGGCAGAATGACCTTTCGACGCTGCGGATCACTGCTTAATAATCGCATACCATGTATTTGACATAATCTAAATGTTACAATTAATTTGATGGACACTATCTGTGAAATGCGAATTATAGGGGATTTTGTTTAATGAAATTTCAAAAAGGCCAGTATCTATATTATACTGTCATCGTGAGATTGAGTTACATACAGAAAAGGCTTGAGGACAAATGAGTGTATAAGACTTATTGCAGACAGCATGTACCCGCACCAAAAGGACACATGAGGAGGTCCTATGATCAGGCTCTGTACTGTTTGGCACAAAAATAATTTTCGTTAGTGACAGCCTTTGATAAATGTTTTGTTTTAAATAATATTCAGAGAGGGGAAACCCCAGTTTTAGATATTCAACTGATTAACGGTTTAAAGCGGGAAAGCGATTGACATTTGGAATGTAAATATTTCATTTCACCGGATATCTAAAAAGAGGATCTTACATGAGTGTTCATTACAAGTTGTTTTTATGAAACGAATTTACTATGATAATATGACATAATCTTTAGCGAGTGTCATATTCATTATGGTAAACGAGTTTCATGCCAAAAATTTGTAATGAACACTCATGTAAGATTCTTTTTATCTAATAACCCTTAAAAACTTAGTGCCATAGAAAATGAAACAAGCTAACGGATGTTTCGACCATTGTTTATAGCGTAGCACAGCCGGATTCAAACTGCTCATTTGCATAAAAATGCACTGGCATTTCCGCCACTCTGTCTTTTGCACTCCCACATGGCATATTATGTGATAAAATTGATTTTAATATATTCATTATTTATGACTTGATTATTCGCAAGGGAATGGGTTAGAAATAATAACAGTGGTTGGAAGAGACACCACATAACACACTTCCTTCAATTTTATCTCTGATTCTCAAGAAGGTCTGGTAATCTACTGAATCAATACAGTTGTTATTGTTTATGACTAGACATATCATATAATCACGTTGCCGTTAAAATGTACATTAGTACATGGAATGGGTCGTTGGATAATTAGATGTACATGTAATCATAATGTTACTAAATGTACAGTGGGTGTAAATTGGTGAACATCTGTTTTCATGAGACTGTTTCTTTCCCGTTGCAGATATTTAAGTCCGTATGTTGTTTTGTGTACTATTTCCTGAATATATTGCTTCCCCCATTATTTTTTAATTTCGACACTAAAACATATAGGAAAAATGGTCTCACGCCAGATGACAGTTTTCTTTTAAACAAGAGGGCAACGCTATTTGTCCTGCATCGATCATTTGAGACAACAGATCATCGACTCTATTGCGTATACATGTATATATACAACAGACGACGCATAATACACGACCGACGACAAACGACGCACAATACACGACCGACGACACACGACGCACAATATAAAACATAACCAACGACACACGACACATAATACACAACCGACGACGGAAGACGAAATAGAATTATCACACATAGCTGATTGTGGCACCTCGTGCTCAGGTGAGCTAAGAGCCAACATTTGCTGAGCAAATTATTTTTACAGAATTTTTCACCTACAACATTTTCAAAGTTCAAGCTATAATCAATTTGTCCACCAATATGCAATCACGGTGTCAAACAGTTTGGATCCTGATGAGACGCCGAGTTACTCGGCGTCTCATCTGGATCCAAACTGTTTGTATAGGTATTCACTCATCCACCCATATCAGGCTAAAGGTTAATACATATGTTTTCATCATATATTGCGCTTAAATAGTAAGACCAAAATTGACGACGAAGATGGATCATTACTGGTATCCTCAACTACGGATTAATCATTATACAGTCTGTAGCGACCCTATGATGTATATACATGCGGGTCTATAAGCTACATGCAGGATGAACGTTAAACAGAAAGCTCAAATACTTTCTGCATAACTTCCGTTCTGCATTAAGCTACTACCTGGTTTGTTTTGTTGTTTTTCACATTAACACGTTTATGTCGTCTCTGAAGACATGACTTACTTATGTTAAATGATATGTTTGTCAAACATCAGAAGGGCTAGAACTTTTGTCGTTGTTTCTTTCGAAACTATTGTCTACAAAATTGTTAGATGAATGAATAAATAAGACATTATGTTACATTAAATTGAAAGTATACTAGACGTTGGAGAAAGACATCTCACAGCCAATGAGCACTAGCACTATCACGTGATTGTGTAAGGAAAACCACCGGTGCCAGAAGTTCGCATTGCAATAAGCAATTAAAACTTGCACATACATAAAATGATTAAGCGGAATAAAAAAAAGTCTGACAAAAACAGATATTCGAAGACAAAACATTATTAACATAGTCGCTTTAACATGTGTTACCCCATCAACACTGTAAATGTCACATCTGTAACAATGAAAACAAAGGTCAATATAACATTTAAATAATCATAAAGCGTAAATTTAAATATTTTTCAGCAATAGTTCCTTTATTACTCCGCCACTTCCTATACTGTGATATTATAGGGTCTGGATTAGGAAATGACGATTTTAGTATTTTGGTACGCACCTTTTTAATATTTGGATATACACCTTTTGTCTGTAGCTCTGTGTAAAACACCGACATTGATTGAATTAGAACCATATTGTAATTATAACTCTTGCAAAACACTCTAAAATGACACACACACAATATACATGTCAACGAAACAATGATGCATTTATATTCCAATAATCTTGGCCGTTTAAATCTATAATACTCCAATTAAATAAGAAGGTTCGTAGAGTTTACATGATTAATGGCACTGTCGGCATGGGACCTTTCTATGGTTTTGAGAATCTTCCGTCCTAATAAATAACTTGATACTGCAGTGCATCACTAGATTTTGCAGTAAATCACTAGATATTGCTTACCTTTTAAACAGCAGAAGCTACGTGATAGTTATAAGCTACTGAAATACACCTACGACGACTATGGGGACCGTCTGATCTGATTCTACTCTGTTTGCAAAGGCGTTAAAATGCATACCGTATTTATATAGAAATACGTTAAGTATGACTAAAGTGTATTGATGTTAACAGTAAATTGTGGTTGCTGCTTCATTACGCTTTCTAAAGAGTCTTGCTCCTAACATAGCGCCGATCGCTGCATGCAAATTGTTTTAGACTGTTTTGATTGTTACATATTACCTCATTCACTATATTGTTACATATTACTTCATTCACTATATTGTTACATATTGCCTCATTCACTATATGACAGAACATGCAAAGCTACTGGAAAAGCGTGTTTGCTTCGTGTATCATTGTTCCAGCTCATGTAACCCTATGTTTGCTTCGTGTATCATTGTTCCAGCTCATGTAACCCTATGTTTGCTTCGTGTATCATTGTTCCAGCTCATGTAACCCTATGTTTACTTCGTGTATCATTGTTCCAGCTCATGTAACCCTATGTTTACTTAGTGTATCATTGTTCCAGCTCAAGTAACCCTATGTTTACTTCGTGTATCATTGTTCCAGCAACCCTATGTTTGCTTCGTGTATCATTGTTCCAGCTCATGTAACCCTAAATAAAATCGTGCACCTGGATGAAACGACATCTAGAACGGCAAAACTCATTGAATAGTGACATGCATACGCTGTATCGATCAGACAAACGGGACATTACTCAATACACAATAAAATGAATTTATATCTTAAAGTATTCCAATTAATCAATAATCATTAATAACTGTTTTCCGCACTGGCTTTTGCTTTGAGACAAATGGTATGATATATGAACGAGCAAGCACACAATTCTAAGGCTAGACTTTGGGATTGATAATGTGGAAATTACTCAGCACTACTTCAGATATTGATAATATTTATAAAGTATTGTGGGCAACATATAAATAAGAATCTGAAGACAGATGCGGTTAAATATATAATGGAACGGGTGAACTAATCATAATAAGTCTTTAACAACAAATATCTTCTAATCTGTCAGGGTATGACACAGTGTAAGTTATGTTGATGCACATTAACTCTTCGGCTGTCGAATTTTGTCGTCCGCAAACTTAGTCATTGGCTACAATTTTTATTTTTCTTCATTTTTATTTCAAAAAATAGTTACACTAACAAACAGTTTGGATCCAGATGAGACACCGAGTTACGTGGCGTCTCATTTGGTTTTACAGTGTTTGCATAGGAAATCACAGAGGCGACATCAACAGCTAAAGAGTTAATTAAATAAAGACAAATTCCCTACGTAATCACACACTTTATGGACATCGAGTGAGGCTAGAACGTAACAGAACTGTATTTCCGCATCTGGCATTGCAAGTGACATGGTGAAATAAAGTTTGAACAATTGATCTAGATTTGTTATACATGATCATTATACATTATTGTACGGGACTCCGTGGCCGAGTGGTTTTGGTCTCTCACCACTGTGCTTCGAATTCCGACATGGGTATTTATTTGTTTGTTTGTGTTGATTAACGTCCGTTTCTGCTCACTATGGGCTAATTGGACGCACCAGAGAGAGGGGAGAGGATACTGAGAAACCCGCGCGCGACACCCTATTATCGTCGGACGTTATGTATTGCAGAGACTTTTGCTTGCTTTTTATGTAAAATCAGTGTGTACGTATTAACATGGAATAACCACAGCTAAATAATGCATAAACCTCTCTTAAAAAGGACGAACGCGGTGAGGGGACTACGTGATTGTCATCGAAGGCCATAATCACTCGGCCATGGAGTTCCATGCAACAAATTATAATTGTACATCGAGGTGGTGCGTTGGTCTAGCGGTAACGCGATTGACTACCAATACGGAGTTCAAATCCCGAGCCATCCCGAACATTTCAGAGAAGCTTTTTCGGTGTCTCCCACCCGCACAGGTACTTTACTTTATTTTACATAAAGATTCAGTCACGTCACAGAATTTAACCAAAAAGTATATGATACATTAATTGGTTCATGATTATAGTTGTAGTCGACATGGTCACCGGAAGTGTTCTGTTATTGTTGCGTTCGTTTACTCCTGTTGCAGGAACCAGTAACGAAGTAAAGATAACATGTGTCTAGTTAAGAAATGTAATTTTTCAGAAAGATACGCACAGTATGTCCTTTAACCTGAAATAACGATCGAGTGCATGTCAGATCAAATTCATCAAACAAAATTAATGATGTGTATATTTACATGTTTGTATTTCATTAGATACACATTCCTTTATCGATATACACATTTCTTTAGATAGTATATTTCGATCCAATTAGTCAAAATGATAAGCTAAAGAGAACTGTGACATATTGGATCCTACATTCGTTTGATATACAATATGCGAATTGCAGTGTAATTTTGATTCAGTAAATACCTCAAATTACTCTATATAATTCTGTATTACCTTGGACATATTCAGACATGTATATGCACCAATTAACTGATTTTTTAAATTAAAACCCACAGCTAAATGTTTTATCAAGTACGATTCCCGTTTTCACGCAAGCTGATGAATTTGGAAAGTAAACGCCTCCTTTCACAGGATATGTTAATCTCAGCACATATCGTGTTGTGCATGATAAAATGTGATTCTATAAAGTAGAATCCACAGAGTCCTTTCGATAATGCTTCTGCTAGTAGTGAATATGTTAAGGAATGATGTTTTAGATTTATCCACGACCTCACTCATAGTGGCAAACAGCTTGCATGCAGATGAGACGACGGATAACTTAATGTCCCATCTGAATCCACACCATTTGCAAATAGAAAATGTATAGTATCTCAACATGTATCTCAATATTTTGACCGATTCGGAAGTAGTCAAAATAACACCAGATACAACTTTGAGCAGACATGAAAATCACAGTGGTTGAGTGTTAAGACATAGATACAATTTTCCGAAGCAAAGGTACACAACACATGCCCTTCTAATATATATTTGACTCTCACGGACGTCTAGAAAATCGTAGTTATTTATCTGTTGCCATTTATAGCATGTAAACAAATCGCCAATCAATCCTTACCAGCTGTACAAATAGTATGCTTATATGTACATCAAGAATCTGTATTATTGCACAGAAAGTTTTGACTATCTTTGCATTTCAAATATATTTCAGAAAAGGATTGTCTAAACGAAGAACGCCGCTTTCCAGTTAAATGAAAACATAACGATTACTGTAGAACCTAAATGAAGCGGCCATTTGTTTATTGAACATAGGAGACTTAAAACAGGTGGTTGATTACAACAGGGCAAAAGTAATATTTAAAGCTCTTATATGATCTGGGATCTGCATTAAGCTACTACCTGCCTAACAGACTGATACGTACACATAATTTGAAGGCCGCTTAAGACAGGTTCTACCGTAGCAGGTACGAACATTGTTAACAAGTCCGACAAAAAGTAACGCCTGTCTTCAAAACGTGTCAGCCATTATAACACAGCGTGTCAGTGTCAAACAGCCTGGTTCCTGATGAGACGGCGAGCAGCTCGGAGTCACATCTAGTCCAACCCTGAACGTGTATATAAACTGTCGAGTTGACTGACACTCAAAAGGTTATGACACCATTCTCTATCACACAGTAATACGTACAACACGTAATGTTAATAAACCGCAGAAGATGAAATAATAAAGATATCATTTCCTATGGAATAATCAGTGGATTATATATATGTCAAATGCCAGACAAGCCATGGGGTTTTGTCGGGTCTTCCTTAAGAGGTTTTGTTTATAGCAGTTACTCAACGAACGTATGACTGAGATGTTATGTTTCATTGAATTGAAACTAAACTGACATTGGATATAGACATCTCACAGCAAATGAGCACATCTAGTAAAACCCATTCCAGAAAAGGATCAACTGATTGTGTTAGAAAGATGACTGGTGCCAGACGTTCGCGTTACAACAATCCTTTTAACCTTACACAGACATGCAGGCTTTACAAGAATAAAACTCCTGACAGAAACAGATTTACGAGGCAAAACATTGTATAGGTTTGCTCATAAAATAAAGGTTTAGTAATATATAAATTATGACATCACCCTTAATCTAGAAGTGTTGTGTTTGTATATTTGAAAACAACAACAACCAAATCACACTAATACATGTCAATTAAATATGCAAAACAAAACACAGAAGATACATGTGAACGATATGAATGATCTTGTTTAACATCAACACTATGAGGTATGCGATAGAAGCTAGCGAGCTATGTACATCCACTTACATACGTTAATACTGTTTCGGTAACTACTGGTAACACTGCGCCCTTGATTACAACTTTGACAGTCATTTATTGAATATAGGAGTCTCAAAAGACATGTGGTTGCTTGATGCAGGACAGAGGTGATGCAGAAAGCCGCCCCTATACGACCTTTATGTATCACTTTTGCCCTGCATTAAGCTATCATCTGTTCTAGAAATCCAAAATTAAGACGTCTTTTTAATAGCCGTTTAAGACAGGTTCAACTGTATGGAAGATAACCTTTAGACTAAGCAAATTGGAATAACACTGCTAAAATATGGTTACGTAAAAGGTATAAGGCGAATCAAGCAATTGAAATGCACGCGTGTTCTTCGGTGAATACACTCCGTTGGAAAACTCACGATTATAAAATCTCCTCTTGGTACCCGTATTTACAACAAACAAATCTTGATCGTTTTCATTTACTTTAATTGTGGTAAAAAATAATTGCACTTACAAGGAACCGTGAAATTATTAATCAGACAAACGAGAAAATCATTATCGCCTGACCTTCAGCAGTGAACCATGTCTGCTTTTATGCAACATAAAACATTGAAGCTGTATAGGTAGCCGGGTTGACGATGCTGATCAATCATTGCTAATACATTCTTCTGCATAGACATGGACTATATAGTATAATTTATCATATAAGGAATAATAGGCTCAAACACACAACAGCATATTAGTAACGCTTTAGTCTATGGCATAAACGAATGAATTGGATTAGCTGAGAGACCACTAATAAATGGAGTAAGGCAGTAATATTCTAAACATAAACCACATACTCGTATGAAGACAACACGTATTGAAAGTAAACGAATGATAATTTATATAACCGGTACACTCCAACAACACGTTGCTTTGCTGGAAATAGTTTCATAAGTAATATAGGATATACAGTTTTTTCGAGCCAATTTTGGAAACAAGAGGGCCATGATGACCCTTAATCGCTCACCTGTTCGTAACAGATTTATGATTTCAATGACAGATTGGTCTAGGCCTTCCAGTTTTAAGAGAAGAAGATTTTCAAATACTTTCATATGAAAAACTGATATGCCCCGGGGCAGGGCCATGTTCAACACAGAGGTCATAATTTGAACAAACATGATAGAAAACTATTAGATAGCGTTACATACCAAACATTAAAGGTCTCGGCCTTACAGTTTTGGAGGAGATTCTTAACCATTTTCATATGAAAAACTGATAAGCCCTAGGGCGGGGCCATTTTTGGCCTGGGGTCATAATTTGAAAAATCTTGGTAGAAAACCATTAGATGATGCTACATACCAAATATCAAGGGTCTAGACCTTACATATTTGGAGAAGAAGACCTTTTAAAGATTTTCCTATGAAAAACTGATAAGCCCCAGGGCGGGGCCATTTTTGATCCGGGGGTCATAATTTGAACAATCTTAGCAGAGGACTATTAGATAATGCAACATACCAAATATCAAAGGTCTATGACTTACAATTTCAGAGAAGACTTTTAAAGATATTTAAGAGAGGAAGATTTTTAAGACTTTCCTATGAAAAACTGATATGCCCCAGGGAGGGGCCATTTTCAACCAAGGGGACATAATTTGAACAATCTTGTTAGAAAACTATTTGATAACGCTAAATACCAAATATTAAAGGTCTCGGCCTTACAGTTTTGGAGAAGAAGATTCTTAAAGATTTTCATATGAAAAACTGATAAGTCCCAGGGTGGGGCCATTTTTGGCCCAGGGGTAATAATTTGAACAATTTTGGTAGAAAACCATTAGATAATGCTACATACCAAATATCAAGGGTCTAGACCTTAACAGTTTTGGACGAGAAGATTTTTAAATTTTTTCCTATGAAAAACTGATAAGCCCCAGTGCGGGACCATTTTTGGTCCAGGGGTCATAATTTGATTTATCTTGGTAGAGGACCATTAGATAATGCTACATACCAAATATCAAAGGTCTATACCATATAATGTTAGAGAAGATGTTTTTTAAAGATTTCCTATGAAAAACTGATAAGCCCCGGGGCGGGGCCATTTTTGTCCTGGGTGTCATAATTTGAACAATCTTAGTAGAGGACCATTAGATCATGCTACAAACCAAATACCAAAGGTCTATGCCTTACAGTTTCAGAGAAGAAGATGTTTAAAGATTTTCTTATGAAAAACTGATAAGCCCCGGGGAGGGGCCATTTTTGGCCCTGTGTCATAATTTGAACAATCTTAGTAGAGGAGCATTAGATAATATTACATACCAAATATCAAAGGTCTATGCCTTACAGTTTCAGAGAAGAAGATTTTTAAAGATTTTCCTATGAAAAACTGATAAGCCCCGGGGCAGGCCCATGTTTGGCCCAGGGGTCATAATTTGAACAATCTTAGTAGAGGACCATTAGATCATGCTGCATACCAAATATCAAAGGTCTACAGTTTCAGAGAAGAAGATTTTTAAAGAATTTCCTATGAAAAACTGATAAGCCCCGGGGCGGGGCTATTTTTGGCCCGGGGGTCATAATTTGACCAATCTTAGTAGAGGAGCATTAGATCATGCTACATACCAAATATCAAGGGTCTAGACCTTAAAGATATGGAGAAGAAGATCTTTTAAAGATTTTCCTATGAAAAAATGATAAGCCTCAGGGCGGGGCCATTTTTAGCCCAGGGGTCATGATTTGAACAATCTTAGTAGAGGAGCTTTAGATCATACTACATACCAAATATCAAAGGTCTAGGCCTTACAGTTTCAGAGAAGAAGATTTTTAAAGATTTTCCTATGAAAAACTGATAAGCCCCTGGGCGGGGCCATTTTTGACCCGGGGGACATAATTTGAACAATCTTTGTAGAGGACCATTACATCATGCTACATACCAAATATCAAAGCTCTACGCTTTGTGGTTCCAGAGAAGAAGATGTTTAAGTAAATTGTTGACGCCCGCACGTACGCACGACGCACGTCGCACGACGAACATACGCACATACGCACGACGCACGACGACGGACGCCGGACACAGGATCATCCCAATAGCTCACCTTGGCACTTTGTTCCAGGTGAGTTAAAAACCAAACATCGCAATGAGTAATCGTGTAGAACCGTGCTACAAAATATAGAACCGTGCTACAAATAACATATAGAACCGGGCTACGATCAAATTCATGCTGAATGAGCTGTTTGATTAGGGTCTTCTCTGATTGCTTATGGAGTTATATAAAAATGTCTGCTCAATCTTGCTGAAAGTTTCACTGACTTAGAAACAATTAGGTGTGTGATAAATGACCTGGATCTTGTTGAGACGCCGAGAAAGACACCGAGTAACTTGACGTCTCATCTGGATCCAAGCTGATCGCAATTCAAGCAAAACGTGCTTACCATTTTACCATGTTGCGGTCGGTAAGATTCGCTTTGCAAACGATTTAAAATCAGATAAGTGGCCGTGAAACTCTGTATTTTACCACATCAATATATTGTACTCAGCTAATTATGCTTTCCAAACGTTCCACAGGATCACTAAATTGAAAACCTAATAAGCATTTAAGATTCAGGTAGTGAACGGTGCTTACTGGAGTTACTATACTGTTGTCTTGGGCAATGTTCTGATGGCAATGTGCTAAGTCCATTTTTAAAATGCAATTTCGTCGGAAATATGAATAAATGCAACAAAAGATTGTGACAATGAGCTTCATAGTGGCTAGACTATTCGATAGCAACAGATTCATAATACAGTCTTGTTTTGGTATTTTCTGCATAATTCCCACATAAATCCTCGTACTGGTCGTTTTACTCTAGAACACTAAATACCACCCACTTTTCCCCTTGAACCTTTCCACTGATACTATGAGTTTGGTATAGCAACTGATGTGTCAATTTAGTTTGATGCCATATTTAGAAGTGGTTCACATTATTTGTCTAATGCTTCTTTCAATTGAAGAAAGGAATCGTTACAATATCCCCCGATACCCTTGCGGCGTAGTCGTGGATATTTGATTTGATCTGAAGGATTAACTGAATAATTTTATTATATGTTAGTATATATGTCCCTCACATTTGTGTTGCGCACCTACTATTTCTTTATACGGATGCTTGCAGCATTCATGGAGTAATGACATTTGACTAAGTGAGCTGATAAGGTTCAATTTAAGTTGTACATCGCAAAATAAAACTTATTGCAGATAAAGCTATGAACATTTACCGGAAAGCGTATCAGTACGCGAATGTGCTGTTCTATAGTCTTTTGACTCGGAATAATCCGGTACTAGCGCAGTAATGTCATTGATTTAGTGAAAAGTGACCCTATGGATCTACGGATATAACGGCAAATGTTTGCGAGCTTTATAACAACTGTATGTTCTATTGTGTGACCGTGATTTCTGAAGTGGATTACTCGAAAATGGACGGCTTTCACTTATAGAAACATGGCGTCGTATTGAAGCAAATGCACCAACATTAGTGTTTATTTAAATAAAATGAAATATATGAGTGGAAAGTACTTAGAAATGACAAATTCTAAAAATATTGGTTAGTCTTAATTTCTCGTTTATACGTTTAAATGTTTATCATTACCCTGCCACAAGCCTAAGAATACAAATCATAAAATGCTCTTTGTAATGCAGTATATATAATAGAGTTTGTAATGCAACATATATGACAAGGTTTGCAATGCAACATATATGACAATGTGTGTAAATGTATCATGTGACAATTGTTGTAATGCAACATGTATGACGGAGTTTGTAATGTGACATAGTCATGTGACAAGCTTTGTTATGTAGCATACTTTTCTTATGTGATAATGTTTGTTATGTAACATATGTGATACGGTTTGTAATGTAATATTTACGATAAGATGTTCAATGTAACATATATGAAAAGGTTTGCAATGCAACATATATGACGGGGTTTGAAATGTAACATACTTATGTGACAAGGTTTGTTATGTAATACTATATGACAAGGTTGTTATGCAATATATGTGACAAAGTTTGTAATGTGACAAATGTGATAATGTTTGTTATATAACATTTTGTGACATGGTTCGTAATGTGACATATGTGATAATATTTGTTATGTTACATATGTGACAAGGTTTGTAATGTAACATATATGACGGGGTTTGAAATGTAACATAATTATGTGACAAGCTTTGTTATGTAACATTATATGACAAGGTTGTTATGCAACATATGTTATGTTTTGAACATAAAGGTTGTTATATAACATTTTGTGACATGGTTCGTAATGTGACATATGTGATAATGTGTGTTATGTTACATATGTGACAAGGTTTGTAATGTAAAATGTGACAAGGTTTGTTACGTATAATATAAAATTATGTAACAAGAGTTCTTATTTAACGTACATGACAAGGTTTTTTATGTAACATATGTAACAAATTGTGTAATGCAACATTATTATGTGACAATGTTTGTAATACATTATGTAGTAATGTATATGGTTACAGTGGCAACATCTGAAATAATCTGCCCATTTTGCATACATAGTATTCAGTGTGATATCGTGTAAGGCGTTAAGACATATAAGTGCATTAATCTTCAATGCATATTGCTTCTTTATTACAGCTTTAATTACATATAGTTTCAAAACTATATTAAAGAAATATATGACAGGTTTAAACTTGAGATGAGTTGCGTTGATGTTTATGGCTCTTCAGTATTGAGTAGTTTACATGTTGCCATTACAGAATAAATGTTGCTGTACCAGTTCATTTACATCGAAGTACAACTACAGTTGTACTTTGATATCTCGAACTCGAATAACTCGAACGATAAGTTCGGTCCTTCCAAAGTTTACAATACAGGATTGTTCTAAAACGTACCACTAAACATATCTATAAACACATGTGACAGCCTAAGGCAGGTCGCTCCTATAGGCGCTTTCAGCATTACTTAAGACCTGCGTTAAGTTGTGATTGTGAGAAATTGTCAAGATCAGAAATCGGATGAATTGACCTCTGTTATCTCGAAGTAACTTGCATGATTCCGTGGAGTTCGGCTGTATGTTGTAACAGAGAATGAGAGATGTAGAACTTTCAGTTTCCTTTACATCCTAATTAGTGACCCCAATTCGTGACTTATTTAGTAATAAAATGCTTGCTAGATACTTGCATGATTCTTCTGTATATCCCTGCTGTTTAAGTGTGTTTTGTTCGTTTTGTTTTTAGTTCGGAGTTGAATTGTTGTATTTATTTAGTAGATATATGTGTTTTGTCAGTTTTTAGGATTCCTGGTACCGAGAAACATGTTGAGGATAAATATTATTCAAATAGCAAACATAATTATTGTCTATTTGTCCTTGACCAAATGGCTACAGTCATTAGTCTGTAATCCTTACAGGTGTTCGATTCTAAGACGGCCGTTTAGTATATGTCATGCATTGAAGATTTATTTCCAACATAGAACCAGGTCTATGTTATTTCTTAACACGTTTCTTTATATAAAAGCATTTTCAATAATTTGTAAACAGATTCATGTAGATTCATAAATATGCATGATGACATTATTTATTACCTGTACATTAATATGCAACATGCAAAAAGTTAATGGTACTTCAGTCATACTCACATATCACACTTCGCTATAAAGTTGAACTTCGATATCTCGAACTCGGATAACTCGAACAAAAAGTTCGGCCCTTCCAAATTTACATCACAACACATATCTAGAAACGCATGTGACATCTAAATGCAGGTCCAAAGTAATGCTGATAAGAAATTGGACAACTCGAACTTCTGTTATCTCGAAGTAATTTGTATGGTCCCTTGAAGTCGAGATATCGAAGTTCAACTATATTTAAGTTTATAACTCGTTCGCTACCAATGCCGAACCTGGGATACGTATGGCAACTCTCTACCGGGTCAGTTGAGAATAGTTTAGTATAGGCGTATTTTCAAATAAAACTTATCTAGTAGTATTTCGTCAATGTCTAGATAATTTGAGAATCAACCTGAACGTTATTAATCTGGTGAGATGTCTCAGTGTTTAATGAATGTCTTTTCTAAAATGTGTTTTGATGAACATAAACAATTGATTAAAGCTTGAAATTTAGATATGCTGACAACAGGACTATTATAAATGTCCACTTGTTGTGTAATTATATCAGCGCGTTGAATACAATTAATCAAAGGACGTATTCAAGCAATATCACCAGAGGTTCGGATAAGATGTGTACATTAAAACATGTTCAAAAATAGCTCTTTTATTTCTGCAATAAACTCTATGTTGTGTTCACTCTGTATGTATAAATCACAGTTAAAAGACAATGAAAGCCTTTCGGAAAATAATCAAAGGAATGCGATAGAGAGATGACTGATGCTAGACATACCATGCGATAGAGAGATGACTGATGCTAGACATTCCATGCGATAGAGAGATGACTGATGCTAGACATTCCCTTTTTCAATACAGATATTCGAGTCATCCGATTTATAATTTGATCAATATCTCAAGTTCACAGCTTAATACAGGTCGAAAGTAATGCTGAAAGTCCCCACAGGAGTTTTCAGCCTTACGTTCGACCTGCATTTAGCTGTCACATATGTTTCTAGATATGTGTAGTGATACATATTTGAATAATTATTTTTTTAAATTGACGGAAGGACCGAAATTTTAGTTCGAGTTATCCGAAGTTCGACTTATCTGAGTTCGAGATATCAAAGTCCAATTGTATTTAATCTAAACTTATACAGGGTGATTCAAACTATCTGAAACCATTTCGGCGTCTTGTAATTATAACATACATCGCACGATTTTAAATATCAACAGACATTTCCCAGTGTTACTGTACATTAAACTCATTCTTACTGAACAAGAAACTATAATGAAACTCATCAATCAAAATTTACATCAAATCTTCAATTCGACGTCCATTTTGTGCATGTTGTGGTATAAGGACGTCAAATCTCTTTTTATTTTATTTTTTCAAACACATTGACGCACATTGCTGGTGTGATTTTTTCTCATTTCCCGCCGATTAAGCTGATCAATGGTGTATTGCTTGGGATCGTATACATTGTCCTTCAAGTTTCCACATAGAAAGAAATCCACTGGAATTAGATCTGGGGAATGTGAAGGCCAGACTCTGGCTGATTTAAATGAGATAAAAGTTCTTACAAACGTTTTTCTTAACCTTTCCAACACGTGTCTTGCAGTGTGTGGAGTAGCTCCATCTTGCTGAAACCGTATTTCATTAAAGTCAATGCCTTCTCGTCGAAAGACAGGGGGAAATTAGGTTTTCAATAGAATAAGATATCGATCACTATTTATTGTTTTGGTTTCACCGTCCGATTACAAAAAGAATGGTCCAATCACGCCGGTCGAACAGCGCTGTCCATACTATCACCTTGTCGTCATGAATAGGCTTTTCTAAATAGAAATTTGGTTTCTCGTTAGCCCAAACTCGACAGTTCTGCTTGTTTAGAGTGTTATTTAGATAAAAGTGTCATTCATCTGAAAACAATATTTTCTTAACTGTGTCAACATTATCAATTGTCCTGTCAGCAAACTCTAGTCTGCTGTTTATGTATGTTTCTTTCAAATGTTGCATTATAGACAACGAATAGGGAAGAAATTTCAAATTAAAACGCAACGTTCTGTATACTCTTCCATACCTTTTCTTACTGATTGTTTTGTGGTGTATCCTGAATCACTTCCTGGATCTCTGCAACGTTCTCTGCACTGCGGCTTGATCTTGGTCTTCCATTGTTGCTGTGTCGGCTATCCTCAACTGACCCAGTCTGTTGTTAAATTATTTTAACGAACCAATGAACTTGAAGCTATTTGTGAGTCTGTCATCTTCAGGATATTTTTTCTGCATCATGCGTATAACAGTAACTGGAGATTTAGTATAAAAAAGAGCTTAACTACTTCTGCAGACCTCTGATATGATGTCGACACCTGACTTAATACTAGTGTTAACCATTTGCCCGCGAGATATTTGGAAATATTTTGTCATAAGACGTCAAGTAACTAGGTGAATCATCAGTATCCAATCTATTTGAAACTCATTCGATATTTTCTCAAAAGGCTGAACAATTCGGACGTAAGTATACTTGTAACGTTTCGGATATTAACCCATTACCTCATAGGCTATTTCTAGACATTACCTCATAGGCAATTTTTAGACATTACCTCATAGGCTATTTAGACTCAATCTCTTTGAATAAATATATCGAAAAGGATCATTTACTAATTACTATAGCAAAGGAACATGTTACAATTGTGTAGTACTGAAATCATTGTAATCAATAGAGCATTTGCTCCATAGGAGCAAATGCTCTGTTTATCACAATGGTTTCAAAAAGTGACTATTGCAGAGGCGTAAAAAGGCGTAGTTATGGAGGAAAGGGTTAATTAGACATAATTAGCAGGCAAAGGGTCAATATATAATCGTCTCATTCAAACGATCAGATGCATTGGTACATGTACTAGTTATCGTAAAGTGCAAATAAATAGATTCTGAATAGAAGAAAGGAATAGCATTTGCAAAATGATACACGACTGTACATAGCAACGCCTGAAGCACGAATGAAATGCGCACACATAAAGATACACTTGCCCTTTATAGAAGTGTTCCTTGCCTATTCAGCACCAACATCATATAAGCAGTGCCGTAAAAACAAACATCAACCAATCGCATCAAACACAAAAGATAAGATATGACACAGTAACGTACGTAACGACAAGCGCATGATAAAACAAAACGTTACAGGAACGTTTGACTGAAAAGAAAAAACATACTGATAGAAACATCGACATCGATTTTGCACGTTGTATTAATTGGCAACGCAAATAAATAGACCGTTTCAGCGAATAGACTACATGTCCATTTATAGGAATATTCTCGATAATATAGAACCTGTTATTGGCAGTACATGTGTTCATTATCACCAGAAAAACTCTACCATTGCCGATTTAATTTATTCTGCAACGTGTATTCATCAGACCGACACGTAGGAAAATTAACTGAACTTTCAGCAATGAGTTTTCCTGCAAAATCTAACGGGAAACGTTTGAAAGAGTTATTTGTACAAACGCCGATAAATAGGTCTGAACAAATTCGTTTACAATAGCAATGGAATTTATTGTTCAATTTTCTCCATTTTTCTTTCAAAAACACTACACGAGAAGTCGATTTAATCGGTATCTCATCTGGATCCAAACTATGTACATATGTAATCATATTGACAGCTAAAGAATTAACCCTCACTGTGCGAGACACGAGTCACTAATGTCCTTTGCAAACAGTGTAGAACCAGATGAGAGGGTTCCTGGAGTAGCCCTCTCATCACTGTTTGTCATGCTACATCTCCATCATAAGTTTGACCTGTTTGAAATTTGGAATAGTCCATTTGAAAACTCAGCGTTGTAAGGGTTAAATACAACGAGTGGTATAGACGGTAATGGAGAAACAATACATAACACATTATCGTAAAGAACAGATACTTTGAGAGAGATGTATGTATCTTAATCAATAAGTCGCTGGTTACGGGAGAAGGAGAGATCTCCTGACAAATAACAATGCACGATGATGTGTACCTATGTATAAGAGATGCATGGCATCGAATTCGGTACAATAACTCTAATATACTGTGGATTACTAACAAAGTCACCCGTAAAATTGTTCACAACTTTGATTATTACTCTCAAGAACGCTTGCAAGCATGTCTTGTTACATGATATCTTAATCTCAGCACGCAATTCGTAGTGCAAAACAGTTAAATTGCAATAAGGGTGTAAATTAAATGAGCATACTTTTTTAACCCTCTACAGCATGAATTGTCAAAGAAGAAATCATAACATTATGAATATCAATTAGATTATGTTTTATAATTGCACATGCACACATTTGTTGCCATTTACCATTGCAGAAACTGCAACATCTGATCTACATTATTCCATAAGCAAACTGAACAGATCCTGGCCGTCTGCTCCTGGTCAACTCTGTTCGAAAACGCGTAAAAACTCATTAATTTAGAAAAGGGTTACCCGAACAACTGTGATATTTTAAGAAGAAATTAAGAACTATTTACAATTAAGAAAGAAGATTGGAGAAATGAATAAAAGTGTTGTCAAAGTATACATCTAGGAAATGCTCAATCAGTTTATCTCCCACTGTTTAGAACGTCTTGAAACCTAGTTATATATCACAGTAACATATATTGCATGCAGCTACACATTTCAATCATTGGCACCGTGTTATTGGCATTGAAACCCGTTTTCCTTTAACCACGTCGCGTTTGAAACACATTTAAACAGCCTGGGACCATTTAAACAAGTGTATTCAAACATTCAAGATATTTTCTAAATAAACTATGAAACCATATTTATTTCAAATCAATGAAAGTAGTTCAATACTCAATATTGTTGCCCATTGATGTGAGCAATACTCATGTAGCAAATAATTACATCACAAAACAAGCTATATTCATTGGTCTTTTCGGCAAGTGGTGGCTTAATACAGGACAAACGTAATGCAGAAAGCTCCTACTTAAGAAAGGTTCTACTGTGTATGTATTTAGATAATGGCATATATACATATACACATGCAGTGTTGACCATAGATAGAAACAAATCTATACTATTCAATAAGCATACAGAGCAGAGCCTGGACGGACTCCTGCAGGAGACGGATGATCTGGATCTACTCTGTTTGCTTAAAAGCCCCATATATGGAATACAGGGTTAACCAAAACATTCTGATATTTTCAGAAGAAATTATGAACTATTGACAATTCAGAAATCAATTTCGGAACTGAAATAAACGCTGTTACGGGATAACAAAATTCCACCGGTCTATCGCCTACAATTAAGGGAATTTACAATAATTTGGAGACATGAATAAAAGTCGTTTCGAGGTAACAGCACGAGACACATATCCGTCAGTTGATTTCTTACTATCAAGAACGTTTGGAAATATATTAGGTATACAGTATTACCAAAATACTCAATGAAAACACACATTATATTTGAACGTTATTATTTAACGTTATTATTCATAATCCCCTGAGTGCATTGATAAATGCATATCTCGGTGAATAAAGACACGATAAAATGTGAGCATCAGTGAGTGTTTGATTAATTAGTATATATATTGCAGTAGCTGTTATCACTTTTAATATACTCACGCTCTGGAACATTCGATATTAATCCCTGATGCGGTAATATACGAGGTTACACTGGGATCGTGTTAGTGTTCACTAGGTATACATGGGTTAAATGGGAAAATATAATCAATCATATCAGTAGTCACTTGGTACAAATGAGTTAATATGATCATTGTATTACTTTAAAACTCATGCAATGTACAGCTTTACTTATATCTTTACTTTATCGATGGATACACAATATAGGAAGAAGTGTGCACAAAGTAGGCCAAACTATAATTGTGTGCATGACTAGGCGGGCTTGTTTATACTGATATAGACATATAGTGTTCTTAACTTCAGATAATGGCATCATTTACAAAGACATATTGTAATAATAACTGACTATACAGACAAATAAAGCCTGTATAGAGAACGTGTAAAAGGAATAACAAATGTCCAGACACAATACGTACTGGCACAGTGTAATGATAAGTCATTGTGGAGAAACTAAAAAAAAAAGGCCAAACTGGCCTTGAACTGGTTAGTGGTATTTTAGTAGAAGAAAATACAGAAAATGTAAAATATAATATGAAGGACAAAACTATATGTATATATAGCTTACGAATTGATTTGTTAAAATCGGACGACATTCATATATGCTCATAAATGACAAACACAACAGACAACCGAATTGAATGCTATTTGACACACAAGCTACGTGCTAACTGTGTCAGTCAAAGAACAATTCTGATTATTTTCTCAGTAATAATGCAATACCATGTATACAACTATAAACTATTATAATACACGTTGATACATTTGAACATTTATACAACTCTTTTATAAACGTGTGGGCACTAGAGGTTTGTGTGGACATCAGTCTTCATTACATAGCAATAGGTCAAAACAACAAGCAGCTGATCAGTAGGAAAAGCGAATCGATGTAGATATAGCATTCCCTGTGGATGTATAATAAAAATGTGTTGCTTAATGATGTTCTCTGTCCAACTCAGACGGGCTAGTCTGTTGGATGTATTATTCTGATATATTATGTGAAACACTTAAAATGACACTTAACCCTTTACTCAATGAATATTCATGTAAGAAATAATGGCATCATGCTCATCAATTAGATGCAATTTGATAGTGGTGCATGAAGACAAGACATATTGGCAATGGCAGAAACTGTAGAATCACATCTATATCATTCCATAAACAAACAGAACCGAGCTTAGCTTGGGTAGACTCTGTTTTCGTCAAATGCATTAAAAGGCGTATTTATAAAGTATATAATATGAACATCTCACAGATATAAAATGACAGAACATTTAACATTGGATACACATACATAGATACTCAGATAGTATTGTTCCTGAAGCCCCCCCCCCCCTTTTACCAAAGACTGTACTTATTGGTGCCAGTAGTTTGCACTAGAATTTAATACATGTCATTGCTAGTATCTTAGTTAATATAACAAGTTTGTAATTTTAATTACTATTATAACACACAAACGAGGTTAATTTCACATATACAGAGGTCAAGATAAGATGCATAATTTTAAACATTTTCAAGAATAACTCCTTTATTTCTCAACCAAACCGTATGCTCGAAGATACGATTCTAAAGAGTGGTTTCAGTACATGTATAGGGTTTGGTGGAGAAATTACGTTTTTAGTATTTAACTCTGCAAAGAAAAGAGTTAATTGCCAGATATGACTTTATCCCATATAAACAATATGGTTTATTATATTGGTTAAAGAATTAATGCAACTAGGTATCCCCAAATAAGGCTGTCAGTGATATATCCACGCGTTCAAAGCTACATGACACTGTAGTGAGTACTTATCATGTGGTAAAATGTGACATTTGCTCAAATTCTCATCTGGAACACGTCTTAATAATTGACCGAACCGCGGCGTCTCATCTGGATCGAATATGTTTGCAAATATGAGTAAATCAAGGATAAATATCCAACTAACACTGACACAAACGCATCAAAAACTATAACCAAGAAATTGTATCTGATACAAAATAGAATAAAAGAAGTCATAAAAAGAGATCAAGTCACCCAACATACCCTTTCACCGCCAATGTCGTCAAAAAGCACCACGACAAATAGTGCAGTCCCAGTCAGACGCCACCTTTTCAAGGCGGTGTCTGATCAGGGACTTCACTTTTTGCCTCAAACTCTATTTCTATATCTGTGCTTTATTCCTTTGCAATTTGCATTTAATTATCTTATTTCCTATTTTACCGAATGATTTAACAAACTTGGAGAGCAGACGACAATTAGAAATTTGGCGCCAAAAGAGTTAAATCGTCACTTCTCCATCACGTCTTATGCTGTGGCCACTCTTCTATTTAGATGGTTCTAATGAGCGATCACATCGTAGTGCCTGTCGGTGAGTAACAAAAAATATGTTATTCTTGAACATGTTTTGATTTAAGCATATTAGGTGTACTTCTGAGGCAAGAAAGGCGAACGTTCTGCTGACTGATATTATAGGGAGTTACACACTGAAGGAAACACAAACAACACATTTAGTGATGTAATTAGTCTCTCTAGTGACATGATACTGTATTTCCACAGATTATTGACAACTACATCATTGCCGAAATTAAAGCAAAAGCACACATGTTCCAGGAAACGATTATTGTATGTTTAGACAAACAGAGTAGAGCCAGATCTATATCCTATCATTTAAGCAAACAGCAGTATACCTACCTTCTATTATAATAACGCAGCTATTTAATATTCATACAAAAAAACCATGAATATTGATGGCATAAATGGTCATTGAATAAACACTGGTGTCCTTTGCAGCAGGTGACTGTCTAATGATGAACGAAAGGTGTGTTGAAAATGTTCACACTACTATCTGGTTCTGCATTAAGCTGCTACCGGCCATACACTTGCAACATTATGCATCTGTTGGGTGGCTGGTATCATGGTTAGGTAATACGTAAGTGGAAAAGCGGGGGAAAGTCACAGATAAGTTGGAAGTAATGCGTAATTTGGATTTGTTTACATAAGAAAGTGCGATTGGCTCGATGCAATGTTCTTGTACACAGAAACATATTTATCACTTACAAACACCTCAGTATCACATTAAACAAACACTAAATATGTGTGTTTGGTTTTATTTTTTCAAACAAAAACCAAAACAAACAACAAACCTTTCAAACTGTGTCAACAAAACGATCAACAGAAATATCAACAAAGAGATGTCAAACTGATTTTAAATTTGACTATACGTGTAGTTTCCACTCAAATTGATCCTGAGATACATCCATCCAGTAGTTCTATTATCTAGTTCCTGATCACTTCGTGAAAGTTTCATACCTATATAGCAAAAGCGGTTTGCTGAAGATATTTCAATAGTAATACATGTAGCTTGCACGCAAAACTTCTGCTAAATGTTCCTGATCTAAAACCAACAACAAACCACAACTGTAGTCTACATTTAATGCAATCCAGACCTGCGTAAATTGACATAGCAGTTCCAAGACAATTGCGTATTAAGTTGATGAGATATGCGCATAATTTGACCATGGAATGCGTTGGAATATTTCACTTGTCTGAACCGCTGCCTTTCAGGATAAAAAGTAATCGATCAGGGAGACTTGCATCAAATTAGTTGACCCTTGCAAATGAGATGTGCCAACTTGCATGCAACATTGAACAGGACTGTTTGTCAGTGAAGAGTCTGAATACTGATACGATCAATTATTCATAAAAATGTTGATAGCAAAAGGTATAAGCGAAACGGAAACCACGTATGATCTACGAACGATAACGCACGAAATGCAGCAAAACATTATTAATTGACTTTGGGTTCCAGACGGATTAATTTGATTAGATGGAACTATCTGATACACCATTACTTCCAATATTGACATCAGTCATCATATTGTTGCGGTAATAATGAAACACCGATCGAAGAAATTTATTAAGACAAAGTGTGCTTTCTGAAATTGTGGCAGTTTGCCCTTTTCTACAATGAATAACAATTCAAGAATTGATCACACAATGAATATTCATGAACTGATGTTTTACATTAGAAATTAAATTATCAACTGTGACAGACACATTACAATTACATCTATCTGTCTACACATACATATCTACATATACATCTATACACGTACATATCTACGCATGCATCTATATACATACACTCCCTGCACATACATGTTTACAAACATTCTACATATACATCTCTACATATACATGTACATATCTTCACATAGTCTCTACAAGTATATCTCTACATATGCATCTATACACATATGTCTCTACATATATATTTCTATACATCCATATCTACATAAACATATCTTACACATAATCTCTACACATACATATCTACATATACACATCTACATACACATCTCTATATAATTATACATATCTACGTATATTTATCTGCATACATATATCATCATAATACATCTTTACATGGACATATATACATACATATCTCTACGCATATGTCTCTATATTTACATGTATACACATGCATCTTAATATAGCGCATACACCTCAACATATACATCTCTAAATAAACATCTCTTTTCATACATCTCTACGCAAACATCTCTACATATTTATCCCGAAATAAAACTTTTACAAAGTACTAGAATTGAAAGGTAGTTATACCATCTGTCTGTATTAGTTGTTCATAAAAAAACCGAAAACGGGATCGCGACGATCAAAGTGATACCAAACTGGGATAGATAACACACAGCCTGTGTATTGTTGTATCTTGATAGATAACATACAACCTGTGTAATGTTGTATCTTGATTGATAGATAACACACAGCCTGTGTAATGTTGTATCTTGATTGATAGATAACACACAGCCTGTGTAATGTTATATCTTGATAGATAACACACAGCCTGTGTAATGTTGTATCTTACGCTGCACTGTTTGCGAGCTGGGTGTACATGTATCGTATATTTGTTATAGTGACGTTTATTACTTGTATTCAATATATACATTCCGTAAAGTGAGTGTGATCAGGTTTGTACGTATGGAGCTCTCATTCTGTGATTATAAATACATATTCTTATATTTAATTGTTTGGGAAAAAATGCCTAGTATAGGATAGAACTATCAGAATTGGAGCTTGACCCCTTTCTTAGTAGACACGTCTTTCCACTCCTCTACGGAGAAAGTAGGCCCAGAGCAGACGACCCCTACAGGTGTGTTCTGTAGGCCCAGAGCAGACGGCCCCTACAGGTGTGTTCTGTAGGCCCAGAGCAGACGGCCCCTACAGGTGTGTTCTGTAGGCCCAGAGCAGACGGCCCCTACAGGTGTGTTCTGTAGGCCCAGAGCAGACGGCCCCTACAGGTGTGTTCTGTAGGCCCAGAGCAGACGGCCCCTACAGATGTGTTCTGTAGGCCCAGAGCAGACGGTCCCTACAGGTGTGGTCTGTAGGCCAAGAACAGACGGTCCCTACAGGTGTGTTCTGTAGGCCCAGAGCAGACGGCCCCTCCAGGTGTGTTCTATAGGCCCAGAGCAGACGGCCCCTACAGGTGTGTTCTGTAGGCCCAGAGCAGACGGCCCCTACAGGTGTGTTCTGTAGGCCGAGAGCAGACGGTCCCTACAGGTGTGTTCTGTAGGCCGAGAGCAGACGGTCCCTACAGGTGTGTTCTGTAGGCCCAGAGCAGACGGCCCCTACAAGTGTGTTCTGTAGGCCCAGAGCAGACGGCCCCTACAGGTGTGTTCTATAGGCCCAGAGCAGACGGCCCCTACAGGTGTGTTCTGTAGGCCCAGAGCAGACGGCCCCTACAGGTGTGTTCTGTAGGCCGAGAGCAGACGGTCCCTACAGGTGTGTTCTGTAGGCCCAGAGCAGACGGTCCCTACAGGTGTGTTCTGTAGGCCCAGAGCAGACGGCCCCCTACAGGTGTGTTCTGTAATGTAATTATAAAATAATATATCTAAATCTACAGTTTGTACCAGTGCAAAAAATCAAGTGTGCATATTATGCCATTATAGAATTTCAGCCAATTAATATTCATGATCTCATTATTTCTTACATGAATATTCAACGGGGAAGGAATTTTGTTTGCCAAATGTTAGCTCCTATCCTGCTAAGCGTGATCTCGTTCATTTGAAACTAGCTTGCAGGATACCGATCACGTACATGTAGATGAATCGTGAGGGTCGAGTCAGATGAGACACGGATCAAGTAGATGAATCGTGAGGGTCCAGTCAGAGGAGACACACATCAAGTACATGTATCGTGAGGGTCCAGTTAGATGAGACACGGATCAAGTAGATGAATTGTGAGGGTCCAGTCAGAATAGACACGGATCAAGTAGATGAATTGTGAGGGTGCAGTCAGAATAGACACGGATCAAGTACATGTATCGTGAGGGTCCAAGTTGCAATGCACTTGGTCAAAAATTGCACCAGGGTCAGATGTATAAAACTCCAAAGTCTGAGTCTGAGTCTGAGATCATCATTTGATGCTTGAGGAAGAACTCTGACTTAGGCAAATCAAAAACTTGTACAAGCTCGGGGCCAGGTCTGAGTTTGTCTTGACATTTTTGTTCAGCATATTACAGGTTATATCGTCAGGTTATTATCTATTGAGCCAGACATAGGAGATGAATATCTCTCAGACGACGGGCACCGATACTACAGTATATTGAGCACCTTCCAGAAACGCATCAAAGGAAAGTGATAGACACATCACTGGTACCAGATGCTCACATGTACATTATTTCATTCAGAATTTTACAGACATTTAGGCGCAACAGGAATACAATGTCTGATAAAATAAAATACGTGATGACAAAACATTGCTCTCGTGAGGAACTGCAATTTAAGTTTGCCAATAAATTATATCTATGTATGATCTATTTTTGAACTTGGGTGACCAATTCGAAAACGTTTTATGATCGAATACCGATCAAAAGATTTGGACAAAACCACTTAATCAAGATTGTATGCTTTAGGTGCTTTTGTCTGTAATATTTCTGGCATTTGTAAACAGTGTAGATCTACACCTATCCATTACCTGGTTAGATAAACACTTGGCAAGCGTGGCATGCCGCTATCCGTGGCTTGAAACCAATTTGCGAACATTTTGGATCCAGATGAAACGCCGAGTAAATCGGCATCTCGTCTTGATACAAGCTGTTTGATACTTTGTCAGTACCTTCTGGTTGAATCTATCGTGGCCAAAACTACACCTGATCCAAACGAGAGCAATTATTTGTTTTCACAGCGATATTAGTGTTGTGTAATATGATATCTCATGTAAAATTGTAATCTAAAATAAATACTCGAACTGGACCCTACAGATCCCGAGCCCACTCAATATGAAGAACTTAAACTCCCTGGTCAGAGGGTTCCTCCAGAAGTCCTCTGATCTGGGTCTAAACTATTTGAGGGTTCCTCCAGAAGTCCTCTGATCTGGGTCTACACTATTTGAGGGTTCCTCCAGAGGTCCTCTGATCTGGGTCTACACTATTTGCAAATGACATTGCAGGTTAAACTGATTAATAAATTAAAAAACAACAACAATTGAGATAAATGTCTCAAGATTGTCGTATGTGGAGTTGGGAGAAGACTGGTCCAGAATGGGTATGTGCATTATATCTATCAACAAATCACTTTGTTAGAGCTGCCTGTGGAGTCGGTATTTCAACCTTAAAAGTGCACTACCGATCCGTTCAATGTAGGACTGTTGCCATTATGAATGTACACGCAACAAACAAACTCAATAACTTTTTTATACAAAAATCAACCCTTTCCTTCATGAATATTCATGCAAGAAATAATGACGTCTTGAATATTAATGAGATTAATTTGTTATCAATATCACATGGACACATGCGTTATCTGTCATGACAGAAACTGTAGAATCATATCTAGTTTATATCACAAGCAAACAGAGCACACCCTCATCAGACGAAACGATCTGGGTCTGCCCTGTTTGCAAAACGTAGAAAGGCGAATTTATGGAGTAACGGGTTAACTGTTGTGGTGTATGAGTAAAGTAGTCTGAATACATATAGCGATCTATAAATAACTTACCCCAAATGGTTGGATTGTGTGTATATTTTGACCAAGCTGTTGGAAACACTCGTAATATAAGAATGAACAGACACGAAATACAATATAAAATTATTAATTGTCTAGACGGATAAATTTGATTTGATGGAAGTATCATGAACACCATTACTTCGAACATTGTCATGAATGACAAAAGAGTTCTCATAATGATAACTGATATAGCACATGACTTATGAAGACAAAGGAATAGTGCTAGATGAATGACAGATGAAGTAGACTTAAGTCTAAGTGAAAGTCTTAAATCTATACTCAAAGAATATTCACGTTGGAAATAATGCCACGATGACTATTAATTAGATGCAGTTTTTAATGGCACATGATCGCGGCCAATTGGCAGTAGAATCACATGACCATGGGCAATTTGCAGTAGAATCACATGACCACGGATAATTGGCAGTATAATCACATGACTAGGGGCAATTGATAGTATAGTTACAAGACAAAGGGTAATTGACCGTAGAAACACCGGTAATTGGCAGTAGAATCACATGACCACGGGCAATTGGCAGTAGAATCACATGACCACGGGCAATTGACAGTATAATCACATGCCCACGGGTAATTGACCGTAGAACCGCGGTCAATTGTCAGTAGAATCACATGACCACGGACAATTTGCAGTAGAATCACATAACCACGGTCAATTGTCAGTAGAATAATATGACCACGGGCAATTGACAGTAGAATCACATGACCACGGGCAATTGACAGTATAATCATATGACCACGGGCAATTGACAGTAGAACCACCGTGACGGGAAATTGGTAGTGTAATCACATGACCACAGCCAATTGGCAGTGGAATCACATTACCACGGTAAATTGTCAGTAGAATCATATGACCACGTCCAATTGGCAGTAGAATCAAATGACCACGGCCAATTCACAGTAGAATCACATGACCACGGCCAATTGTCAGTAGAATCATATGACCACGGGTAATTGTCAGTAGAATCATATGACCACGGGCAAATGGCAGTAAAATCAAATGACCACGGCCAATTGGCAGTAGAATCACATTACCATGTGCACTTGGCAGTAGAATCGGATCTAAATTATATCAAAAGCCAACTGAGCAAGACCCTGATCATAATGCTCATCTGATAGTTTGGAGCATGAGAAAGGTTCGACCTTTGGAGAAACCATTAGCCGAACTGTAAATTGCTTGGATGATGTTTCTCGTGTTTATTTGTTTTCAAAGTTTAGTCAAACTATCAGAGGTTCAGCTTGCATAAATTAAAATAGTGTCAAGAATAACTTCGTTATTTCTCCACCAAATCCTATTGTGTAACTGCTTTTTAGAATTGTCTCTTCGTGCCGATTCTAAAGAGGGGTCACAATAAACTGTTTGGTGGAGAAATGACGATTTAGTACTTTAGTCCTCAATTCTGTTTTCGATTGTTGTATGTATCTACATGTATATGTTTGTCTGTCTCTTTCTGTCCCCTCCTGTTTAGCCCAGAGATTGTTATGTACTGTAGGTGAGTTGGAGTTCCTACAGACAATAACTGAATCCAGATTTTACACTATTCGGACAGGATATTCGTTAAGAAGAAACTGGCCATAAAAATTTCATCAAGAAAGAAACTGAAGAAACGTAATGGCTTTGTATAACACTTTATCATCTTGCACTATCTAAAAAAGCAGCTGTATTGATCTTAACACCCTCCATCAGTCTGCCCGTCTCACGTTTATGTCGAGATCCTGACTTTCTATGCGGATTCATCCAGTACTGGTAGAGTCCATGGATTTGTGGAATTCGGTATTGTTTTCAAATAGCACATAGCTAAAACATAGTGAGCTTCATCAATGACTCTTTGCATAAATATTCCTCAGCAAGCGAATTGTTAACATGTGGTTCTATTTGTGGATGTATCTTACAATTCGAAGTTGTGGTCTATGGCTTAGCGCAAATGGCAGGGCATGACTTATTTAAGTAGGGATAAAGGTTTTACAAGGCAGTCCAAATGACAGCTAAATCCCCCGCCGCTGCCTAAATTAAGAAATTACATTTTACATTCAAATGTGACAATGACATTGAGCCCACATGACTGTCACATGCGTTTTGCACATCGGCTCAACTTGGTTAACATTTGAGGTAATTTCATGAAAAAGATTCCATGGGTGAAGGAGATATGGAGCGGACACAAAATTATAACAGACGGAAAATTGACCTTCAAATGTGAGATTGACCTTGAGACGACATGACTGACACGTGTGTTTTGCACATCGTCTCAATTTAGCTAGCATTTGACTCAAGTTTTAAGAAAATATTTCAAAGGGTTACGAAGATATGGAGCGGACACTAAACGGTAATGGAAATTGAAGGTTTAAACATTTGACCTTCAAATGTGACATTGACATTGCCCCAATATGACTGCCACATGTGTTCTGCACATTGTCACAACCTGGTTAACATTTGAGGCAAGTTTCATGAAAATCCTTCCAGGCGTATAGGAGATAATTTCAAATTTTCAAATGCTGATAAACATTCCAGTAAAGTTCCATGGCCTTCGCTCGAACATCTAAATCCTCTCTATCCATAAAAACGCTTTTTAACGCCTTTGAAAACAGACCAGACCTAGTTCAGACCGATTCTGTAGGAGTAATCTGATCAAGATCTGCTCTGTTTGCTTATGCTATAGATATAGTTCTACATTTTCTGCCATGGTCATAAATGCGTGTGTCCGTTTGCTATTATAACAATTAATCTAATTACTATGTATGATGATATTATTGGTTATATGAATATTCATGATGTTAAGAGTTAGTTGTACGGCTGTAATTTATGTTCACTAAGTCAATGGCCAAAGCTGCCTGGCTCCTCATACACTTAGGTTTGCAACACTCTCTGTGACACACGGACATTTTAGACCATGCCGTAATTTAACAAACCAATTCATAACCAGACTGAAAACTACATACAATGAATTGTGCTGGTTCCTTCCACCTATTGGATGAGCGTTGGTGGGGTGAACTATATAACAGTCTGTACCACTTTTAAATCTGGCATATCAACTCTAAACTGACATGACTTTGTTATACTAAATTCTAGTAGTAGTAGTAGTAGTAGACATAGTCTTTCACTGTGTTGAAAAAATGATTGCATTCAACTTTGGCAGTTCCTAGACTGTAATAACCTTTAACACGCGTGTGCTGTCATGTAGACTTCAGTGGTATTTTTCATAGTTCTTTCTGGTGGGTGTATTGTGATGTAATACCCCACCTTATAAACACCATCTTACTTCTGGGGCGGGAATTAACGATGAATAAAACAATTAAAATTCTGTATAATAATTACCAATGGAAAAAGGAATATAAGTGTTTTAATTCATGCCATAGCGTAATGCAAACTGAAAGCAGTGAGGAAATCTCCTCTGTGAGCTTTATGAATTGCTTTCATTCTGCATTAAGTAATACAAAATGTGTTAAGCTCCTTATCAAACATGTTATCAGAGATAATACGGCACTGCTGAAGTGGAACCAAGCCAGACAACATGATGAGTACGCCATGAACGTCGGGCGCATCTAATACAAGATGAACGTAGTTTAGAAGAGGCTCCCACGGAAGTGATTGAAAACTGTTTGGTACCATATGTTCCCTTTACAATATTTCACCCCTGTATTACACATAACTTTAGACTTACATGATTAAATTATCCGATAAAACCAGATACAGATACACCATGCCAAAACATTATTCTCGGGAGAGGTGTGAATTCTGAGCATGAACAGTATATAAGTCAACATATTGATCTCCACAGAGGAATGTATGGATATTTATGGTCGCATACGCTGCATGAATTGTGACCGAACACAGAATGTATGTTCTCACTAAAATACGAAGACACCGTATTAAAATTAACCCCAACATATTCAGAGCAAATTTGCGACCCTTGCAAGATCAAATCTTACGGTTTGTTGTCCTACGGCGGAAGTTATGTACCCAGCAAGATCAAATATAACGGTTTGTTGTCCTACAACGGATAGTATGTACCCAGCAAGATCAAATCTAACGGTTTGTTGTCCTACAGCGGATATTATGTACCCATCACAGTAAAATCTAACGGTTTGTTGTCCTACAGCGGATATTATGTACCCAGCACAGTAAAATCTAACGGTTTATTATCCTACAGCGGATATTATGTACCCAGCAGGATGAAGTCCAACGGTTTGTTGTCCTACAGCGGATGTTATCTACCAAGTTAGATCAAGTATAACGGTGAATTGTACTACAGCGGATGTTACATACCCAGTAAGATCAAGGCTAAAGGTTTGATGTCCTACAGCGGATGTTACATACCCAGTAAGATCAAGGCTAATGGTTTGATGTCCTACAGCGGATGTTACATACCCAGTAAGGTACTGAGGTAGGTTTTGGCATAACCGGTTTAATGTATCCAGAAACACGAAGCTTAATGTTGGTTGTCCTATAGCGGGTTTAACTTTCCCAGCAAGGGATAGCCTATGTCTTTGATTTGGCATAGCAGGGCTAATATATGATGAACCTGACAAGATAAAGTACAATGACATGAAAAACGAGTTCATATCCAGGAGCGTTGCTGAATCCAAATGTAATGTACACACCGTGCCTATAGGGGTCTGTGGTCATGGTACCCAGGGACAATTTAGAACTATTCATGTGTGTTAAACCATTGTGATAAATAGGGCATTTGCTCCTATTGGAGCAAATGCTCTATTTGCCACAATCGTTTCAAAAGTTGACTTTTACAGAGGCGTCAAAAGGCGCCAAACTTACAAGACAAGACTGAACGGTTATCAAAGTCTATACAACACAGCCTTCGAGTTTTATTCCATTTTGGCCATTTTCACCTTTCAGGTTGATGTTACGCACGTGCGTAAGTGCGGATCGCTAGCTACGCCTCTGATATCGATCGGGATGCACGAGACAGTTAGACCATTAACTGTAGACATGGTTCGATATTCATTAATGAAGATACTATTATATCTTATTCAGACATGTGTCCGGTGTGTAACTATTACCCAGTGAGTGTAACAAACGTGACATGATCGCTAACCAAACATATCACATGTAACCTTTAACACATTCCCTCCTAGTGACGCATTTGCGCCTCTGTAAAAGTCACATTTTGAAACCGTTGTGATAAATAGAGCAATTCTTAAATCTGCCTTTTCTCTAGTAAATGCTCCTTTTCAGTAGATTTATTCAAAGAGTTTGTATCTAAAACTAACCTATGAGGGAATAACAAACTTCGAGTTACGGTCGTCTCGGTTTCTATTTCTAGATAGGCCTCCTCATAAATCGATGAAGCAGAGCAGACTATTAATTCTCTGACAATTCCCATCCCTTTAAGGGTTTCTCAATAAAATTATAACATGAGTGAAAAGAAAACATCGTATTTTTATCCGTTGATCTTTGCTTCTTGTCTTGATTGCTTTTAAAAACGCGTTTTCCCAGCGATGGATTAAGTTAATAAAACTGATAAATTAGAACTAATTATCTCTTTAGCCCCTATAGCACAATACATTAGCCCGAAAACTTTTGTGTTGTAAGTTCACTTTTGCGTGGGTTCGATTCTACCAATAGCCAAATGTTTTTTCTTCTCTTTTCTTTGTTTTCTTTTCTCTTATTTGTATAATTCTATTAGTGAATTTCTGCCATTACGTCTAAATATGCATCTTTACAGAATATTAAAATAGTCCCATGGTGATAGAATTATTACGCCTTAGAAACATCGAATAACCTAATAAACGCAGACCTTAATAGATCTAGTGCCCTGCCCTAAAAAACTCTCCAAACATTGACTTTAATTTGGCAGAGATTTTATACCATTATTGTTTTGTACATGATGTCAATATCTGAATGCCGCTAAATACCTTTTAAAGATATTTTTTGTATTTAAGTTCATAACCAAACAGCAGAATGACATCAGACATATCCTACAGGAGCTTTCTCGTCTGGATCTGCTGTTCGTTTATGAATGTTAGAAAATTTGACCTGACTGTGTCTATTGTGTTTGCAATGGAAATTTGTAGTGGGGAATCTGTTGAAATATTCTTATAGAAACAACATTCTAAATCAGACAAATTCCCATTTTCAGGGGCATGGGTCATCTTCCCAAAATGGTGAAAAAACATGACACGTGTACGCTCGTATACTTGACTTGGTGTTGAGGTTATATACTTTTCAGCCTGAGTCCATGCTCAAGTGTCTATTTGTTCAGCAGTTTAGTTTTACTAAATTGAACCATAACGTGTAATAGACAAATACATGTACATGTACTGAACAAATCAGCCCGACCTCCTCCAATGATATGTCAACGTTTACGAACCGCTAAGCTCGACCTTCTCCAATGATACGTCAACAGTTACGAACCACTACGCTCGACCTCTTCCAGCGAGATGTAAATAGTCAGCAACAACCAGCTCGACCCCATCCAATGCGATATGTCAACAGTCACGCAATATAGAAAGGAAACGTTTACTTTTATAAGCTGTTCGAATGCGGATATCGATCAATCATTCTCATACACCGCAGCATAATACATTAGTATATGGCTAGACGGATTAATTAGATTAGCAGGCAGTATCTCATAGTCCATTACCTCAAATATTGACATCATTGACAAAGAAGTTTAGGTAGTGACCCTCCAAACATAAATCATACACGCATCTGAAGACAATACGAGCTCAAAATAAACAACGGATGGCAAACCAAGTAAATGAATGCTTCAAAAAAGTAAGTTGTCCCTATAGGACATAGTTAATGGAAGAACTCATAAATCAAACATATACGTTTTGATATACAGAGGTCGATCCAATTTGTCAATATTACGGGACTAGACTGAAATAATGATAGTACTTCTCACAAAGGAGCGGGAGAAGCAGGGTGCTACAGTCTTGCAGCAAAGACATGTAGACATATTTGTAACAGTGACACGTTGTGCAGTAGAACTTGTCATAAGCGGCCATTAAAAAGAGGTCTAAATACAGGTCTGTCAGTCAGGGGGGGTAAATTAATGCAGGTCAAAAGTAATACAGAAAGCTCCTATAGGAGCTTCCTGCATTACTTTCGTCCTATAGTAAGTAATAGACTGCTTTTTAAGACTAATATGTTCAATAAATGAATGGCCGCTTAGGACAGGTTCTACTGTTCGAACATTTAACACATAGCCCGATGAGTCAACTTTTCTGCAATAGAAAATGTCATCAGATTTAGATTCAAAACAAATATGCTTCCAATAATACCCAACGACCTAATCATACAGTTTGGATCCTGATGTTAGGCCGAGCTACTCGGCGTATCACCTGGATCGTAATGTTGGCATAAGTAATGCTCATGTAGCAGGCTGAATGTTACCATTATCAACATAAATGCTATACAGATACGTTGTAGTCCCCTGCTTCTCCACGTTGCGCTCTGAAAACATTGCATACATGGGAACGTAGATTTCTAAACCAGTGAAACCAGTGACATATGTATGTTATATATGTAATATGTACAACCAGTGACATATGTATATTATATATGTAATATGTACAACCAGTGACATATGTATGTTATATATGTAATATGTACAACCAGTGACATATGTATGTTATATAAGTAACATGTACGGCCAGTTACATAAAAATTATGTATGGTATATAAGTAATATTTACAACCAGTGACATATGTATGGTATATATGTAACATATACAGCCAGTGACATAAAAATTATGTATGGTATATATGCAACATATACAGTCAGTGACATATGTATGGTGTACATCCAGTGACAGTTGTATGGTATGTATTAACATGTACAGCCAGTGACCGTTGTATGTTATATATACAACCAGTACAACCAGTGACATATGTTTGTTTTGTATACAACATGTACAACCAGTGACAGTTGCATGTTATATATACAACAGGTACAACCAGTAACATATGTTTGTTCTGTATACATGTACAACCAGTGGTAGATGCATGGTGTATATATACATATATAATATGCTTAACCCTTACAACGCTGAGTTGTCAAATGGACACTTCAAGTTATGGCATTGGACTATCTCATGCCAATGCTAAATGGATATCTTCCCATAAAATGTAAACGATGGTTAACGGTGCAGGTCCTGATCAGGATTCCTCTGTTCTTGGTCTACACAGTTTGTAAATGCTATTTAACTGGTTCTCGCATTGTAAGGGTTAAAAAGCTGCTTAACCCTTTTCCTACATGAATATTCATAAGACATAATGACATCCTGAATATTAATCAGCTGGAGTTTTATAACTGATATGAACATACTATTAGGAATTGCCTGGCTTTGACAGAATCTGTAGAATAAATTCTACACAATTCCACTGGAGGCCAACTACGTATTATCATCAACAATTTACTACGACAATTTATATGGGTATTTTAGACCAATTGTTTTCCTACGAAGTCAGTGTATATTTTAGGAAATGTTTTCCTACGAAAACAAAGTTGCCTTCGTAGAAAAGCAAATCTATTATAATATCTATATAAATTATCGTAGCAAAACATTTGATAATAATGCGTAGTTGGGCCCCAATGAATTCTATAAGCATAATTTTAATAGAAAACCCTGATCAGACGGCTCTTATTCGTAGGAGCCGTTAGATCTGGATCTACTCTGTTTACAAAGGCATACAAATACATATATAAGAGGAAAAGGGTTAAAGTACATAACCTAATAGATTCGAGAAAAGATCAAGAAAGAATTTGAAGTTATACCGAACGTAAGAACTAGGTTCGAGAAATCATCAAACAGGAATATGAACTTACTTTCTATGCAGATGTAGTCCATGAAAAGGTTTTTGTGCTGAATAAACTGAGTGTTGCACACCGTCCTCGGAATGTAGGCTCGCAGAAGTGACATCGTACATGATCTCTGATTTTCACACCATCTATATATAGCCATGTAAACATCCGAGTGACAGTCTATTTGCCCATGGTAACATTTCGCACCCAGAAGATGGAATACCTTGTGTCGAGGGCATCGGATATCCGGACTGTCCTCACTACACACATTGGTCCGACAGAATGGCTTTGATTGCTCTGTGAGGCATACAAAATAAATTACAGTAAACAGAAAGCCGAACACTTAAAGAAGTATTATTGTCCGTGTTTAAGATAGATGACAGTTTACAAAGGCGTACGTCACAGGGTATTATTAATACAGAAAGCTCCCATGTGAGCTTTCTGTATGATTGTCACCGTGCATTAAGCTACCACCTACTTAAAACCAGAGGCCCAGATAAGATGCTTAAATTAAACATTTTCATGTGCTAAAACAATTTCACTTTTCTTGACTGATTTTGATGGCTTGTGTTTGGATTAACTAGGGGTTACTGTCTTAATAGTTTTAGATTAACCATGCAAGGCTGTCCATTATGACTATATTTCTTCTTCTTGTATTACTAAATAAGATATAAACTTGTTACGGCAAGTGGTAGAAATTCAGATCTGTATTATATAACAGGGAAGATCTTAACCCTTTCACCGCCCATGTCGCAATAATGCACTACGACAAATAGTGCAGTCCCAGATCAGACTCTGCCTTTTCAAGGCGGCGTCTGGTCCGGTACTTCACTCTTTGTTTCAATCTCTAGTTCTATACCTGTGGTTTATTCCTATGAAATTTGTATGTGATTATCTCATTTTCTTACCGAATGGTTTACCAAAATTGGGTTGCAGACTACAATTTGAAATTTGGCGCCGAAAAGGTTAATCAGACTATTCCTAGGTGTCTAATACGTGTTTAATCTGATTACAAAGTAGGAAATGGCAGGATAATTATGTAAAGGCCAAACATGCACGAATTGAAGAAACATTGTATATGTTAAAGGTGATAAAATCAGCATTACGATATTTCCACGGGATTTAACCCTTACAACGATGACTTTTCAAATGGACTATTCCAGAATTATGTGAATATTTGGGGATTTTCAAAAGAATAGTCTTACATGGCAAACAGTGCATACCCTGATGAGAGAGCTCATCTATGCGCCCTCTCGTCTGGGTCTACACTGTTTGCAAAGGTCATTAGTGACTCGTGTCCCGCACAGTAAGGGTTAAATGGTAAGACTCAGCTTAACTAGATATTGTCGCAGCAGTGACAACGGAGAACAGAAAAATGTTTAATTTGCAAGCTGCATATTTGCCAAAACTTAGAACATAATATATGAAATATGCACGTCTACGTGAGGTAAGTGACAGTATTTAATATTAGAAATCCATATATTTTGCGCGTTTTGGTCTTACTTGTTGTATGACTGTGGCAATTACTAGGGGTTAAATAAGAGACGAAGTTAATTATATGTATCGTGCAATATCCTTCACATGTAGATATTGTGTCTGTTTGCAAAGAACCAACTTAAAATAGATCTATTAACACCAATTACAACATTCATAAAGGCTAACATTCTTGATACAGCACATTGTGTCTATGGAATGAGAAAAGTAGCAACTGTCAACATGACTGATGCATCCTATACGTAAACTGGTTAGTAAATCCTATATGTACACACATGTTGGTGTATCCTTTATGTAGAATATTGGGTGTACTCTATATGTTACATGATTGGTGTATCCTATATGTAAAATTAGTGTATCCGATATGTTTAATTCTATGTGTATGGTCCGGCAAGTTACAGTATGCCTTTGACAACTAGCATCAGTGGAGCATGCTTATAACGTACCGTGATATAAATAACGCACTGTGATATAAATAACGCACTGTGATACAAATAACGCACTGTGATATAGATAACGCACTGTGATATAAATAACGCACTGTGATACAAATAACGCACAGTGATATAGATAACGCACAGTGATATAGATAACGCACTGTGATATAAATAACGCATTGTGATATAAATAACGGACTGTGATACAAATAACGCACTGTGATATAAATAACGCACAGTGATATAGATAACGCACAGTGATACAAATAACGCACTGTGATATAGATAACGCACTGTGATATAAATAACGCACTGTGATATAGATAACGCACAGTGATATAGATAACGCACTGTGATATAAATAACGCATTGTGATATAAATAACGCACTGTGATACAAATAACGCACTGTGATATAAATAACGCACAGTGATATAGATAACGCACAGTGATACAAATAACGCACTGTGATATAGATAACGCACTGTGATATAAATAACGCACTGTGATACAAATAACGCACAGTGATATAGATAACGCACAGTGATATAGATAACGCACTGTGATATAGATAACGCATTGTGATATAAATAACGCACAGTGAAATAAATAACGCACAGTGATATAGATAACGCACAGTGATATAGATAACGCACAGTGATACAAATAACGCACTGCGATATAAATAACGCACTGTGATACAAATAACGCACTGTGATATAAATAACGCACAGTGATATAGATAACGCACAGTGATATAGATAACGCACTGTGATATAAATAACGCATTGTGATATAAATAACGCATTGTGATATAGATAACGCACAGTTATATAGATAACGGACTGTGATATAGATAACGCACAGTGATATAGATAACGCAATGTGATATAATTAACGCAATGTATTATAAATAAAGCACTGTGATATAAATAACGCACAGTGATATAGATAACGCACAGTGATATAGATAACGCACAGTGATACAAATAACGCACTGCGATATAAATAACGCACTGTGATACAAATAACGCACTGTGATATAAATAACGCACAGTGATATAGATAACGCACAGTGATATGAATAACGCACTGTGATATAAATAACGCATTGTGATATAAATAACGCACTGTGATATAAATAACGCATTGTGATATAGATAACGCACAGTGATATAGATAACGGACTGTGATATAAATAATGCACTGTGATATAAATAACGCAATGTGATATAAATAACGCAATGTATTATAAATAAAGCACTGTGATATAAATAACACACAGTGATATAAATAACGCACAGTGATATGAATAATGTTCTGTGATATAAATAACGCCCAGTGATATCAATAACGCACTGTGATATAAATAACGCACAGTGATATAAATAACGCACTGTGATATAAATAACACAATGTGATATAAATAACGCACTGTGATATAAATAACGCAATGTGATATAAATAACGTACAGTGATATAGATAACGCAATGTGATATAAATAACGCACAGTGATATAAATAACGCAATGCGATATAGATAACACACTGTGATATAAATAACGCAGAGTGATATGAATAACGCACTTTGATATAAATAACGCACAGTGATATAAAAACGCACTGTTATATAAATAACGCACTGTGATATAAATAACACACTGTGATATGTAAGAACGCACTGTGATATAGAATAACGTACTGTGATATAAAAAACGCACTGTGATATAACGAAAACTTGCTAAATACACAGTAAAGGCAATGTCCCAACCTGGTTATTCATATATACATGCATGAATATAGCTACATGCCCATTGATAGTTCACAGCCAATTATTTCATTAAAACAATGTATCACAGGTCATGTATCGTTATAACTATCGTTTTCACCTAGTGATCTACACAGTTGCAAACGCAGGGAAGATCTTACGAAGAAGGTTAAAGTGGACATTCCATATATAATAATAGTTTTAATGATTGGTTTCTTATACTTACTTTCGTAAATATATAAAATTCATCCACTAAATTTCGAATGACTACTGTACTACATGTGATGCTAAAGACTGCCAATATGTCAAGAGGATACTGATAAGCAACATTTGACCTGTAGAATACACATATTGAGTTGCATTTTATTGAAGTGTTAGACTGCTTCTATTGTAGCAGAAGTGCTGGTAAATTTCCGCATTGATATCTCTTTGTTTCGTTTTCAAAGAGGTATAACGTGCGGGAATTATACTCAAAAATGTTGATTGTTTAACATGAACACTTTTGCACTTGCATTATCAAGAATATATTGCTTCTTTGATTACTGCTCCTTTATCTTCTCTTCCCTTTTGTACTTTCGTATTGCTCCTTTGTTTTTTTCTTGTTCATACTTGTATGTATGTTTTAGTTGTAGGCATTTGTATCTGTATGCGCGTTTGTAACGATGATTGGAGGAAATGAAAATAATGAATGAATGTTACCGGTACCCCTGATGAAATCCCATGGACTTTCTAGATATTCTACTTTACCTGGAATGCACTGAAACGACGTGTAGACCTTTTTATTTGGGTAGCTTTTACAGTAGTAGTCTAACTGTCGACGTAGATCTATATTGGAACATGATCTTAAACCATCACATAATCTCGCAACCTTCTCTCTTTCAGAACACGTGATGTTCAGTGGTAAACATCTAACGTCATGTATTTTGATGACGTAACCTTCATCACAACCAATAGCTTGTGCGCCGTGAAAGTCACACGAGTCTGTATAGTACATTGGCAGGACCGTGTCTGAAAAACAAACATACCATTACTAATCTCGATGGCTTATAAAGAAATCTTTATCAGTTTACCTACGTATCGCCTTAGAAATCTTGGACTCGCCTTTCGAAAAGGGTGAAAAATGACACAATTTATATCGAACATATTTAGTCAAAAACGTGAGTGCGATAATTTCAGCTATGCAGGTAATAACGATTATCATCAATTAAGACTTAGGATAGTCTAAATCTGCCGACAGACAGGCACATACTGCACATCACGTTATAAATTGTATGAAAGTTCTGTATCACAAGTTAAAAATATAAACTTGATTTATGCCCACACACTTTGCAAAGACGGCTTTTCATGGGCTAACTCACAATGTGTTGCCAGCGACGTTAAAGTTCATATTTCAATCATTTTAAAGAACTGCCATTTTATAGGATATAGCCGTAATGAATAACGACATTATTTACAAGATAACTTTTGAAATATTCAATCGATAACTGCATTAATCACCATGAACATACTAACACCCCAAAATCAAACAAGGAAGTGTACAACCTTCTGTCTGGTGACCTGATGAATAATCATGTAAATTAAATATTCATGTAACAATAATGACATCATGAATATCCATGTAGAAATAATGACATCATGAATATCCGTGTAGAAATAATGACATCATGAGTATCCGTGTAGAAATAATGACATCATGAACGTTTTGTTTTATAAAATACGAAAATTGTATATGACATTTTGGCCATAACAGCAACTGTGTAATAAAATTAATATTATTCCATAAATAAACAGGGCAGATCCGAGGCATTCTACTCTAACCGTCCTAATCAGGGTCTACTCTGTTTGCAAATATGTTAAAAGACGTATATAAATTATGAGGGAAAGGGTTCGATATAAAGTATTCTTTTCTGTAATATAACAAACTGCTAGTATCTTTTCTGTAATATAACAAACTGCTAGTGGCACTATTCAGTTTGAATACTATGGTAAAATAGCAAATTAATTGTACACTTTCTGCTACAACCTTGAGATGCGAGTGATTGTATTATTGCTACTAGCAATACAAGAGTACGCATTTTACTGCGCATGCTTTTTAGAAGCTTGTAAAACCTTAACTCGAGGGGGTATAATACACGATGACACATACTTTTGTGAATATGTTATGTATTTCAAAAGGTTGCTTTCACCGGGATATGTTTGTTATTATACTGGGTGACACACTTGTTTTGCGAATATGTTATGTATTACAAAAGGATGTTTTCACGGAGGATATGTTTGTCATTTAACTTAAAACCATCACCTGTTACGATAATTAACTTCCACTAAATACAGTTAAGTTTTGAACTAATCCTCTGCTTCACTGACTGACTGAATAAAGAAATGAATGAATGATGTATGCATGAATGAATGAATGCGTGAATGAATGAATGAATGAATGAATGAATGAATGAATGAATGAATGAATGAATGAATGAATGAATGAATGAATGAATAACTGACTGACTGACTCACTGACTGACTCACTGACTCATTCACGCACGCAAGCATTCGATCTCTCTCTCTCACTCATTCACTCACTCATTCATCCGTTCACTCATTGATTGACTGACTGAAACATTCACTAACGCACTCTATCACCAACCCATAAACCAACCACCGACCACTCAGTCACTCTCCAACCCACCCATCAATTTATCCAACCACCATCCATCCACCTACCCACCCATTCCTTCATTGACGCATTTACCACTAATTCACTCACTCACTGACACATTCACTCAATCACTTACACAATCATCACGCAAGCACTCACTCAGTTACCAACTAACTCACTAACTTACAAACTCACTCTCACTCATCCCTTCTCACCCTCTAACCAAATTGCCAACCCAATTCCTCATTAAATTACTCATTAATTCACCCACTCAATCGTCTCCCTATGATCACTTGTCATCTTCCTCACCCATAACTCATTCACCTGGCCATTCGCTTCATATCAAGAACCAATTCGCCCACTAATCCACTCTTTCTCTCACTCACAAACTCATTCACTCTCCACTCAGACATTCACACACTCACTCACTCACTCAATCCTCTTAAATCTACCTACGATTTTTTTATTCAAATATTAATCGATTAAGTCAACAACTTACTCATTCATTATTAAAAACAACAAAACATTGTTTTAGTCTGGATAATTACATATACGTCTATTTTGTCAGATAGGGAGCTTTGATTCGCATAAGGAAGTCATGTCCATTTGAACTGTAAATGTAGTGTAGGTTCCAGTAAGACACAGACTGGGCCCGTTTTACTAAGATCGTACAATAAAAAAAAATGGTTTTACGACAATCACTATCATTCGAATAGCTGAAATTATCGCATACTCAAATATACAACAATAAAAGCTCACGTCGTACGGCAGAAAATATCGTTCTCCAATATACAACAACGTACGGCAGAAAATATCGTTCTCCAGTTGCAACCGTCGTATGTTAAAACTTACGATAATTTCAGTCGTATGACGTTTAGTGAAAGGGGCCCCTGGTTTATTTCAGTCGTACGATGTTCAGTGAAAGGGCCCCTGGTTTATTTCAGCCGTACGATCTCTAGTGAAACGGGCCCCTGGTTTGTGTCACATGTATCGATATGTAAAGACAGTCACTCATAGGAAAGATGTAAAACCGGCATTGGTGAAAAACATATTTACACTCCATCTGATCTGTTTGCTTATGAAATGATAAATACATGATTTTACAGTTTCTGCCATGGCAAAATTATTATGTGTATGCGCCATTATTGAATTAGTCTAGTTAATATTCATGATGTCATTATTTCTTACATGCATATTCATGGAGTAACGGATGAGTTATCTACATGATATGTGTACATCTGCGTCAGTTGCGCTAGATACAGAACGGAGATGCGTTAACCCTTTACTGACACCATGACTATGGTTTAGCTGAGTGTTTATGATGACACATGTATCAGAGTACGAGCTGTCTGATCTAAGTATGCTCGGTTTGTCTACAGGCTACAGTACAACCTCTCTATACCGGACGTTAAAATGTAGTATAGATACATCGGTCATGGATGCCGATGACAGCTTTATGCAGGGTGAAAGGCATGCAAAAGCTCGTAGACCATCACCCTGCATTAAGCAGCACTGCATTTAGCAGCCACCTGTCCTAATGTTTCTACTAGAATTCCGGTTTAAAGGGTGTTTACTGTAAATGGTTAAAAAAGGGCCAATAGCATATGGCATATTTGTGCCATCAAAACACTGTCAGCTTGCGTTGGTTTATTAATTACTACACATCCTACAAATTCGGCTGCCTGTATTTCGTAATCCCTTTATCCGATATAAACACATATAGGTAACACCTTTGTAAACAAAGTAGAATCAGGTCAGGCGATTCCATTAGGAGCCCTCTGATCAGAATCTGCTCTGTTTGTTTATGGGGTGATACAGATCTGTTTGTTTATGGGGTGATAAAGATCTGTTTGTTTATGGGGTGATACAGGTTTGTTTGTTTATGGGGTGATACAGGTTTGTTTGTTTATGGGGTGATACAGATCTGTTTTTCTGTTTGTTGTGTCATGGACAACAAACGTGATTTTCTTCACATGCCGTTGTAAAACTATAGCTAATTAATATTCATGAAGTAATAATCTCTGAAATAAATGTACAATAGGTTATACAGATAATGTCTCCTTATGAATTGATATCGTACTAATGCTTGGTTACATTTGCTTTATTTTAGGTATTTCTTCGGAATTAATTCAACTATTGCTTCTACCCTCATTCAATACTAGCCTAGAATCCAGACCAATTTATAAGGAAATAGCCAGTGCCTTGGATGACCAATTTGAACGTGCACACTGATCTATTGCTTTCGATCCTACACCAACCTACTTATTCTGTTTCTAATACAGTTTCTAATACAGGTTGCCATAGTGAGGTACAAAGCAATATTGGGACCAGACAGAGTTATACACAATCATTTATTTGAAATAGACGCATATTTACGCTTTTGCGAACATTATATCCAGATCAAGAAATTGTGTAGGGAATGTTTAATTAGGAATAATAGTTTATAAAGCTTATAATACAGTTTCTGTCACAGCCTAATGCGTTTACAGTTGAACTTCGCTACAGTTGCTCTAGATACAAGGGTTTACCATATATCAGTTCAATGGTTTAGATACAGTAGAACCACAGCTTTACTATCTATCAGTCCAATGGTTTAGATACAGTAGAACCACAGCTTTACTATATATCAGTCCAATGGTTTAGAAACAGTAGACCCACAGCTTTACTATCTATCAGTCCAATGGTTTAGATACAGTAGAACCACAGCTTTACTATCTATCAGTCCAATGGTTTAGAAACAGTTGACCCACAGCTTTACTATCTATCAGTCCAATGGTTTAGATACAGTAGAACCACAGCTTTACTATCTATCAGTCCAATGGTTTAGATACAGTAGAACCATGGCTTTACTATCTATCAGTTCAATGGTTTAGATACAGTAGAACCATGGCTTTACTATCTATCAGTCCAATGGTTTAGATACAGTAGAACCACAGCTTTACTATCTATCAGTTCAATGATTTAGAAACAGTTGAACCACAGCTTTACTATCTATCAGTCCAATGGTTTAGATACAGTAGAACCACAGCTTTACTATCTATCAGTTCAATGATTTAGAAACAGTTGAACCACAGCTTTACTATCTATCAGTTCAATGGTTTAGATACAGTAGAACCATGGCTTTACTATCTATCAGTTCAATGATTTAGATACAGTAGAACCACAGCTTTACTATCTATCAGTTCAATGATTTAGAAACAGTTGAACCACAGCTTTACTATCTATCAGTTCAATGGTTTAGATACAGTAGAACCATGGCTTTACTATCTATCAGTTCAATGGTTGAGAAACAGTTGAATCACGGCTTTACTATCTACCAGTTCAATGGTTTAGATACAGTAGAACCACAGCTTTACTATCTATCAGTTCAATGGTTTAGATACAGTAGAACCATGGCTTTACTATCTATCAGTGCAATGGTTTAGATACAGTAGAACCATGGCTTTACTATCTATCAGTTCAATGGTTTAGATACAGTAGAACCATGGCTTTACTATCTATCAGTTCAATGGTTTAAATACAGTAGAACCACAGCTTTACTATCTATCAGTTCAATGGTTTAGATACAATAGAACCACAGCTTTACTATCTATCAGTCCAATGGTTTAGATACAGTAGAACCACAGCTTTACTATCTATCAGTCCAATGGTTTAAATACAGTAGAACCACAGCTTTACTATCTATCAGTTCAATGATTTAGATACAGTAGAACCACGGCTTTACTATCTATCAGTTCAATGGTTTAGATACAGTAGAACCATGGCTTTACTATCTATCAGTTCAATGGTTTAGATACAGTAGAACCATGGCTTTACTATCTATCAGTTCAATGGTTTAGATACAGTAGAACCACAGCTTTACTATCTATCAGTTCAATGGTTTCGAGTCAACCATTTCAGTAATCAAACCAATTCTTTGTAATATAACAAACTGTTCAGAGATAAAACATAAGTGCAATAATTATTGATTAACACATTTGCCATTGTTAAATATATTTGGATTGTATCATTTCCCTTACACTCAATAAGGGATATAATTGTGTTATAATTTACATGTACGACGAGCATTATAATAAAATTTGTTTACAGATCGATATCATTTTGATGTTTGAATAAAATCGATCGTTTCAGTTTTACCCCTTATCCCATATATACGCCTTTTAGCGTATACCCAGACCGGACAGCTGTTGCGAGAGCCCTCTGATCAGGGTCTGCTTTGTTTGCTTAAAATGACGATTGCACTGTTTTTGTACCTGCTCATATTTCAAAAAGAAACTTATGTTAATGTTCATAATGTCAATATTTCTTTGATGAATATTTATGGAGAACTGTCAAACACCCCATAAACCGAGCGTTCATATCAGTATCAATGTAGGTCTGAGGCGGAGGTGACAACATAATATAGGCAGAAAGTCTTGTAAAAAGACCCACAAGGTAGGTGGCAACATAATATAGGCTGACAGTCTTGTAAAAAGACCCACAAGGTAGGTGGTAACATAATATAGGCTGGAAGTCATGTAGAAAGATCCACATGATAGGTGACAACATAATATAGGCTAAAAGTCATGTAGAACGATCACCAAGGAGCGTGATAACTCAATATAGGCTGAAAGTCATGTAGAAAGATCCACAAGGCAGGTGACAACATGATATAGGCGGAAAGTCCTGTAGAAAGATCCACAAGGCATGTGAAAACATAATATAGGCGGAAAGTCATGTAGAAAGACCCACAAGGCATGTGACTACATAATACAGGCGGAAAGTTATGTAGAAAGATTCACAAGGCATGTGAAAACATAATACAGGCAGAAAGTCGTGTAGAAAGATCCACAAGACATGTGAAAACATAATGTAGGCTGAAAGTCATGTAGAAAGATCCATATGGCAGGTGACAACATAATACAGGCGGAATGTCATGTAGAATGATCCACAAGGCATGTGAAAACATAGTATAGGCTGAAAGTCATGTAGAAAGATCCACAAGGCATATCAAAACATAATATAGCCTAAAGGTCATGTAGAAAGATCCACAAGGTAGATGACAACATAATATTGGCTGGAAGTCATGTGGAAAGATTCCCAATCAGCTTTCTGCATGACATTTAACCTGCATTAAGCAGCCATTTGCCTAAAAAGATCTAAAATATAATTTGCTTCGATTCCGATTTCGATTCAAGAAAATTTTACAGCTATGAACAAAGTGGTAACGTCAAGAAACGCAGCAAGATATCGATTGAATAGTAGCGCTGACTGACATGTAGGGGTGACTGACTAGTAGGGCTGACTGACTAGTAGGGTTGACTGACTAATAGGGCTGACTGACTAGTAGGGCTGACTGACTAGTAGGGCTGACTGACTGACTAGTAGGGCTGACTGACTAGTAGGGTTGACTGACTAGTAGGGCTGACTGACAAGTAGGGTTGACTGACTAATAGGGCTGACTGACTAGTAGGGCTGACTGACTAGTAGGACTGACTGACTAGTAGGGCTGACTAACTGACTAGTAGGGCTGACTGACTAGTAGGGTTGGGAGACTAGTATGGCTGACTGACTAGTAGGGCTGACTGACTAGTAGGGTTGACTGACTAGTAGGGCTGACTGACTAGTAGGGTTGACTGACTAGTAGGGCTGACTGACTAGTAGGGCTGACTGACTAGTAGGGCTGACTGACTAGAAGGGCTGACTGATTAGTAGGGATGACTGACTAGTAGGGTTGACTGACTAATAGGGCTGACTGACTAGTAGGGTTGACTGACTAGTAAGGCTGACTGACTAGCATGGCTGACTGAGTAGTAGGGCTGACTGACTAGTAGGACTGACTGACTAGTAGGGCTGACTGACTAGTAGGACTGACTGACTAGTAGGGCTGACTGACTAGTAGGGCGGACTGACTAGTAGGGTTGATATAAATTGCAGATATGCTAGTTCATTACTGAAGTGTGTTCAATCTGCCAACAATTATTCTCTTATACATAAGCAATTAAACAGCCTGTCCGTGTCTTAACCGGAAATTCATTTCTTTTAAAGTTCGCCCCTGATTATTCGTGACGAAAACGGCAATAACAGTCGCCAATCAACTATTGAGATAACAGTCGCCAATCAGCTATTGAGATAACAGTCGCCAATCAACTATTGAGATAACAGTCACCAATCAGCTATTGAGATAGCAGTCGCCAATCAGCTATTGAGATAACAGTCTCCAATCATCTATTGAGATAACAGTCGCCAATCAGCTATTGAGATAACAGTCACCAATCAACTATTGAGATAACAGTCGCCAATCAGCTATTGAGATAACAGTCGCCAATCAACTATTGAGATAACAGTCGCCAATCAACTATTGAGATAACAGTCGCCAATCAACTATTGAAAATTCTGACATTAAATATGTTGAGCATTTCCAAATGTGACATTATGACAAACGACCTCTAAGCCTAAAGTGCACTTGAAAATTCAAGCGGAATTTAAAATATACGAAATAAGGAAATATATCGCAAGTTCAATAGGTGAATTGTTTTGTTACCCAAATAGGTTTCCATTCGAACAGGATTCCGTACAGCATACAATTAAAGTTTCTACAATGTCATTACTTTAATAAAAAAAAAATAGGCGTCATGTTTATTTATCTACTGGTCCGTGTGAGACACAAGTATATTCTTTGACATGTTGAACAACCGATTCTGTGCGAACTGCGATTAAAACTATAATACATGTATATATTCTATATTTCTGAATAAATAAGATTGCAGTTGTGTCAAATACGTTCGATCCCCGTGAGACAACGGGCAACTAGCCTAAAGAGTCTTATCTGCATCCAAGTCTTTTGTAAAGGTTGCTTCAAATTCGCCCTTTCCATGTTCTATATCTATTCCAAAATTCAATACCTACTGAATAGTCATGGTCAAAATAGTCTTAATGATATATGGAAGATGGAACATAATATTCATTTTAGAAAGTAAAGAAACAGACCCTGATCAGACGGCTCCTATAGAAGGTGTCTGATTTGGGTCTGCTCTGTTTGCAAATGCGTGAAAACACGTTTATATGAAGGAAGGGTTAACGACATACTCTGTTCATATGTTCGCCAGTTTTGCATAACAAAATAAGTTCAGAATCGGAATCTGTGTAACTTACTTACTTACTAACAAAGCACATGTATTTCTTATTACCCAGGAAACCAACGTACACACGTCGGCCATACACGGAATATATCGTACCAATCATTTATGTGTACCAGAAATACTCGGTGTTTATGTAAGTAAAACATACTCAGTAATTTGGACGCTTTTACTCTTTCACACTAATACACGTAAAAATACATAGCTATAGTATACTATCAGTCCGAATGACCGCTCAGCCGACTGTACATGTGGTGTGCGGTGGTCTAGTGGTAACACGTTTGACTATCAGTCCGGAGGTCCGGGGTTCAAATCCCAGTCCCTCCTGGAAATTTCAGAGACATTTTTCCGTGTCTCCCATCCGCACATCCTCTCCAACCAGGGGTGAGAATGGGTACCTGTGAGGGTCACTCGCCGGTACTATGGCTGCATGATTGTGCCATATGTTAGCAGTTCTCAATATTATAGGCCAATGACTCAATTACCAGGGGAGTAAATGTACAGTCGGCTGAGCGGTCATTTCAAAAACACAGCCCCAGTAACAAATAGGTTGGTTCCTGGTGACACACCGATTTACTCAGCGTCTCATCTGGATCCAAACTGTTTGCATAGGTAAACACAGATTTGGCGTTAACGTTAGCTACACTGTATATGCAAGACACATTTCTGCATAATTATATCATACAGTAAGCTTGTTTCTGTTTCAGTATCCTGCATGGATATAAAGTGTTATGTTTGTGTAGAAAATCAGCTCTATAGGTCTTCCACCATAAGAGGCAGGTGGTCATGGGCCACAATCCATCTGCTGAAATAAAATGTAATAACATCGTCTGGATGAAACAGACGATGGACAATTTACACTGCCAAATGTGTTAGTCATTGAAACATGTTATTTCCATGTAATTCGTTTCAAGGCTCAGACCAGTGAGTAATGAATGTCTGAATTCGACATTCGTTACCGTCAATTACCCGGATATAAGTGTTCAATGCAAAACACTAACATCAGGTTCACCCTTTGACTGTTAAGCAACTACACAATTGGCATTTGCAAATAACATTGATCTAGAAGTGACGCCGAGTTAACCAGGCGTCTCAACAGCATCAGGTCTGTCTGACACTCGCTCAATAGTTTCTATAAAGATTAAACGATTTTGAAATAAGGGGAAATGATAACGAGTCCGAGACTAAGCAGGCATATTTTTTACAGGGGCTAAGGGGTAGTCTTAAATTTATGTTCTGTCCATTTTTCATATAAATAAATCAATACCAAATGTTGTACACATATTCGTGTAATTAAATAAATGTGTAACGCCAACATTCCAACAGTTTATATATTATATTCAGATAAATATTAATGGTATCTGAATACTGCCTAATCCATAGAAAATCGCCGACTTTTTAAGAAACTGTAAACTTTGTCGATTACACGGAAATCAACGGACACGTTTGCCCAGTCTCCGATTTCAGAACAACAATGTGGATATCACTTCGATTTTTATAACAATGACTGACGTGTCATACGACATCTTCTTGCCTTCTGTTCGCATACAGGTTGTCATTGGGCTGCGCCACGCGCATCCCAAGTATGTGTTTATTCGGAATGGTGGATTGTACTGTAGCACTTTTTTTTTTTAACTTTTACTGATGAGTTGACAACGAACGACAACTCTGCTAAGCCCATATCGCTTTCCAGGCTATCCCCAATATCCACGCAGAGTTGTCGTTCGTTATTCTCACAATGACGGAATGGAACTGAGTTCTTGAGAATTGCTATCCCCAGTTGGTCCCGTCAAGCCTGTACTGCCGTTAATTTGCGCATATTAAATCTAGAATAGTTTAGAAATGAGTATATGTTTCTTACGCCACAAAGTTTTCCTTTTCTTACGAAATATTAGACTGTAATCTACTAGAGCTCATATCGAATCATGAGTATGGGGTTTATAGCCGAATACCATGCTGGGTACGTTCTGTCTTTGGTATATTATTTCGTGGTCTTACGAAATCAAATCGAAAAGAGTGTCATAAATTACTTTGTTGACGTTTAGCACGTGTCGCTATACACAAGGCTCGCGTGTCGACACTCAATAAACAAATACTTTTGCCAACAGCTATTTAACCCTTTTCCCTTTAAATACTTCTTTCGACGTCTTTATAGAATCAAACGGTTCCTCCAGGAACTGTCTGATCAGAGTCTACTCTGTCTGATAATTCATGATGCAATTATGGTAAACGCCTTTGAAAACAGGGTAGACCCAGACCAACCATGTCTTAGAAGAGATGTCTGGTCATGGTTTGCTCTAATTGCTTAATATTCATGGCGGAATTATTTCTTAAATGAATTTTCATACAGTGAATGGATAATACCCTGCCTGTTGACTAACCCAAATACGCATATGTCTCTGACCACAGGGGTGCCATGCTCCCGTGTCTCTGACTTACTCAGAGTCTGATCACAATGCAAGCCTATCTGTTCCTAATAGACAGGTGTGCATGTAGATGTATTCGGTTATCGAAATCGTAAATACTCGTCGTATTCCGTCAGAGTTGAGAGTCTATTTCGTTAGAAATAGCTGAGGTGTTCCGAGTTCGGTAATTGGTGTCATTTTTGGATGTTGGCTAATACCAATTATTAGCCGAAAATCCTTGACACACGTTTTTACACATCCGGCTGAGAAAGCGTAATGGAAGGATGGAATGGAATTGTAGATGAACACGTGATGCGGCTGCAAATCATTTAAGTAATTTTCACAGATTTGAAAAATATTCAACCAAGTCTAAACGTAATAAGCTTTCAGACGTAATTTCAATCTTCTGTACCTTGGTCAATGAAACATTTGTTACGAATTGATGTTGTTGACAACAGTTGTTTGCTAATGACTTTCACTGTTTGGAACAAATTGCCCAGGTGAAATGTTTTGGTGCATTGCTATGCAAGTGCATACATTAGGTAAGTTTTAATAGAACATTTAAAATTTCAGATGAACTGCACTATGGTAGTGCACAATTTAGTTAAGTTGTGATTATACAAAACTGATGGAGGGGCACAGTTCCGTTCAACTTCATCCTTCTTATATGCACAGAAAGTTTATAATTGAGTATTGCTAAATTTAATATACTAAAAACGTTAATGTGTAACTTTGAAAAAATAAGTTTAAATTACCTTTTTGCCTGCCATTGTGTTAAATAAACATCGTATAGTGCTCATTATAGATAATTACTTGTACATGTACATGTATATCTTTCCTTTGATCGTGAAACATATTTTGCTCTGCACAAAACCTAGCCACATGTATTTACTAATATTATGAAAATGGGTGATCCTTCGAAAGCAAAAGTAGAATTGCAAAAAGATAAAAATGAAGACTCGGTTTTATTGAGTCTGTTCATGAGTAGTAATTAAAAGTGCAACACTACCCACACCCCTAGTGCCGGCTTAAGCAGTAAGTGTGTGTCTGTTGTATGTTTTGTACTAACCCTACCAAAATACACACAAAAATACAAAAAATACCAAAAGTATTTACGTTCTTCTCCCTGTATTCTAGAGTTATATACATTTTTATCAGAAATTGCCATTAAACTTTTTCACCATAAATGTCAACGCAAAGATCCCAGGCGTTGATCTGTTGCATACATGTAATTACTTTACACGAGCTCCTCTAAAAACATCATTACAAATATAACTTATTTTGTGTTTTGTCATGTTTGCGATTTTGAAAGAGCAGTTCTGATTCTTAGGACTACCTTTGTTTGATTTATATTGCATATTAATATGGTTTTTGTGATTCATTTGGCGTGTATGTACCTGTATGTTGTTTTCGAATTTGTTGGTTCTTGATTTTTTATGCATAATTATTGAGGTGCAAGTTTGGAAAGACAAAACCAATTCTACAAACAGTGTAATTATGTCTCTTACCATATATGGGGGAGATATATTGATTTTGGCATGACTGTCCGTTCTTCCGAATGGTAACTTGGCACAGCTGATCACCACATCTAGGCGACATGCAGAATACATGCCTCGGCTGCGCTGGCTCAAGGTCTGTGTCACCCTTGAATGTCAAAGGTCAACCATGTAACATTTCATGTCCACTCTGCAAGTCCTATATTCAGTGAAGAATTTTCTTTAAACTTTGTTTAGATCATAGATTAGAGTGCAAGTTTTATGTCCAGTAAAGGATTTTATTTAAACGTTGCTCAAATGTTAAGATCATAGAGGCAGTCTGCAGAACCCACGCATTGGCTGCACCTACTCAAGGTCAAGGTAAAGCTTGTGCGTCAAAGACTTAGGTTCAAACATGTTCGAACGTTGCTTGGAAGACGTTTTATTATGGGGGCCATATGTTGCTTTTCTTTCTCAAAAACAAACATCTAGTTAATTGTGTCTGGTGTGTATGTACACGTATATATCTTTTCTTATTTTTGTTAGTTTTTAAAGTTTGGAGTAGTCATGTTCAATGCATTGTTTAAAACAAGAGGGCCATGATGGCCCCGGCATCGCTCACCAGATAATCAGAGGAGAAGATTTACAGAGTTTTCACTATGTGTTTCTAACCATGGGACAGGACCAACCTTGACCCCAGGAGCATACTTCATTTTACTTTGGTATAGAACCTGAGCATGGTGCTATGTGGCAAATATGAAAGCTGAGAACCTTCCAGTTTCAGATGAGAATATTTTAAAAGTTTTCACTATATGTATCTATTGAAAACTGGCCATCTCACGGGCGGGGCCAATTTAGTCCTAGGTTCATAATTTATATAACTTTTTAGAGGATCTGAACATGATGCTATGTAACAAATATGAAAAGCCGAGAACTAATATGTTCTAAAAACGACAGCTGAGAACCTTCCAGTTTCAAAGAAGAAGATTTTCAAAGTTTTCACTATATATTTCTATAGAAAATGGCCATCCCTGGGACGGACACAGCTTTGACCCCAAGGGCATAATTTATAAAACCTTTGTAGAGGACCTGAGCATGAAGTTATATGCACAATAAGAAAGCTGAAATCCTTCCAGTTTCAGAAGATTTTCAAAGTTTTCACTATATGTTTCTATCGAAAACAAGGCATCCCTGGGACGGGCCAATTTTGACACCAGGGACAAAATTCATATAAATTTCGTAGAAGATCTGAACATAATGCTGTGTTCCAGAGATTTAAGCTGAGAACCCTTTAGATTTAGAGGAGATGGTGAAAATGGTGGTTAAAATTAATGCTATGCACCTCAAATTAGATATTTTGTTATTTCTGATATTTGTAGGATAAAAAAATGAAAGGTTTACGTTATTTCTATATTTTATTTACTATTTTTAACGTTCTCATTAATATTCATGAGTATGCAGATAAAGTAATTTAAAAAAAAACAAGTTTGACATAAAAGCACAATGTCTTATCTTCCAGTTGGTACCAATTTTATAGTTTTAGGACAAAACCTTGCTGTGATATGGGCGAATTTGTAGGTATGGGTCATCATCATGAAAACTGGGGGGTTGCCATGGAAACGGTTATAATACACATAGCCTAAAAGAATTTAAGTTTGAGTACATTCGCGATTCTGATTCAGGACACTTTTCTGAACATTTTGGTACCCATGAAAATAGTCTAAAGGGGGGGGGGGGGGGGGTGCACGGTAGGCACTATTGGCTCCCTGAGTAATATCAGCAGATATGGATACCATTTGTTTTTATACAGGAAAACCCTCTAAACTAAACTTTCAAATTAGTATAAATAGAAACAGGTGGCAGCTTAGTTCAAGGTGAAAGTCATGCAGAAAGCTCCTCTAGAAGCTCTCTGCATGACTTTCACCCTGCATTAAGCAGTCACTTTCTCTACTAGAATTCCGGTTAAGAGGGGTTTTACTATATATATTTTTTATTATAAAACGTTTTGTCCATTTATCTCGGTACCTAATAATATCGAGTCCTATTCTCTTATATGGATTCCAACATTTAGAACAGATGCACCCATATTTTCAAGTAAACGCGAGGCAACATTTCCAATGCAGTTAAATCCAACATGTAGTAAAGGGGAATTTAAAGTTTGCTATGCTATGTGAAAGCTCCCAGATGAGGTTTTGTGCGTGACATTCTGTTTTTAGCTACATGTACCATGTGTCTTGAGGATCGACAATTATACTTATTTGAATGATTAGATTAATGATATGATATGCTTATACCTCTACGTTCGATATTGAATAAAACTGTTTTACAAGTAGTCATCATGCCTCTACAATCAGAATAATGGTTAATTTTTCAAATAATGTTTAAGGACAAAACGAAAACAATTGAACCTGAATTAATCCGAAGAGAAAGAAAAAAACATGTGATGAGCTGATTAGAAATCCCATGGAAAATGAAAGTTGTAATTGTATTGGGTTTATTTGGTATTTAGATGTTAAATTGAATTGAAAACAGGGATGCAGTGTTATAATATTAAGTGACAATGTAGTTATTGTTAGCCTTTTGTGGAATTGAAAACGAGAATCAAACGCAATAATGTTAACCTTTTCCCTGTAAGAGAAATCATGTAAAAAAATCCATCATGAATTTTCATTATACTAAAAAAAACATTGTTATAATAGGAATTAGTCATGCTTCATACGCAGATCAGTCGCTCATTCAAAATGTCAGCATGCTTTACGTTCATCATATAAAAACATTTTCTGACTCCTTTATAAACAGTGAATGCCCAAATAAGATGGCTTACATAGAAGTCTGCCCTGTTTGAATATAATATGATATAATTAATATAATAGAATATATAGATCTGATTCTACAGTTTTTTGTCAGAGTCAACACGTTATGTGCTCATATGCCAGAATAAAAATAATCAAATTAATATCAATGATGTCATTATTTTTACATGCATATTCAAAGAATTTAGGTCTGTGATGTTTGCAACGGTGTTGAACAGTATTGTCTGTCTCTGTCTACACGGTGTACCACATAGTTGAACAGTATTGTCTGTCTCTGTCTACACGGTGTACGACGGTGTTGGACAGTATTGTCTGTCTCTGTCTACACGGTGTACGACGGTGTTGAACAGTATTGTCTGTCTCTGTCTACACGGTGTACCACAGAGTTGAACAGTATTGTCTGTCTCTGTATACACGGTGTACGACGGTGTTGAACAGTATTGTCTGTCTCTGTCTACACGGTGTACGACGGTGTTGAACAGTATTGTCTGTCTCTGTATACACGGTGTACGACGGTGTTGAACAGTATTGTCTGTCTCTGTCTACACGGTGTACCACATAGTTGAAGAGTATTGTCTGTCTCTGTCTACACGGTGTACGACGGTGTTGAACAGTATTGTCTGTCTCTGTCTACACGGTGTACGACGGTGTTGAACAGTATTGTCTGTCTCTGTTTACACGGTGTACCACAGAGTTGAACAGTATTGTCTGTCTCTGTCTACACGGTGTACGACGGTGTTGAACAGTATTGTCTGTCTCTGTCTACACGGTGTACGACGGTGTTGAACAGTATTGTCTGTCTCTGTATACACGGTGTACGACGGTGTTGAACAGTATTGTCTGTCTCTGTCTACACGGTGTACCACAGAGTTGAACAGTATTGTCTGTCTCTGTCTACACGGTGTACGACGGTGTTGAACAGTATTGTCTGTCTCTGTATACACGGTGTACGACGGTGTACGACGGTGTTGAACAGTATTGTCTGTCTCTGTCTATACGGTGTACGACGGTGTTGAACAGTATTGTCTGTCTCTGTCTACACGGTGTACGACGGTGTTGAACAGTATTGTCTGTCTCTGTATACACGGTGTACGACGGTGTACGACGGTGTTGAACAGTATTGTTTGTCTCTGTCTATACGGTGTACGACGGTGTTGAACAGTATTGTCTGTCTCTGTCTACACGGTGTACGACGGTGTTGAACAGTATTGTCTGTCTCTGTATACACGGTGTACGACGGTGTACGACGGTGTTGAACAGTATTGTCTGTCTCTGTCTACACGGTGTACGACGGTGTTGAACAGTATTGTCTGTCTCTGTCTATACGGTGTACGACGGTGTTGAACAGTATTGTCTGTCTCTGTCTACACGGTGTACGACGGTATTGAACAGTATTGTCTGTCTCTGTCTATACGGTGTACGACGGTGTTGAACAGCATTGTCTGTCTCTGTCTACACGGTGTACGACGGTGTTGAACAGTATTGTCTGTCTCTGTCTACACGGTGTACCACAGAGTTGAACAGTATTGTCTGTCTCTGTCTACACGGTGTACGACGGTGTTGAACAGTATTGTCTGTCTCTGTCTACACGATGTACGGCGGTGTTGAACAGTATTGTCTGTCTCTGTCTACACGGTGTACGACGGTGTTGAACAGTATTGTCCGTCTCTGTCTACACGGTGTACGACGAAGTAAAACCCCCTTTCAGGAGTTTTAACTCTTTTGTTGCGTCATCTGGTACAATTTTCCGATTTATAATTCAACTATAGTTCGATTTTGACCCGTGAGCTGTGAGCTGTGAGCTTTAGGACGAGTCTATAAGTAGAGGTAAAACGCATCACAAACCATGTAGAATGTATGTGTTCCGGAGTTACCTACCTTTCACGGTATAATAAGGATAGTGTGCCTTCTCTGTCGAAATTAAATCGATAATCCTGACTTACCCATAACGGTTCCAACTTCAATAAATAGAAAAATGCATTCATAGCTCAGCGCTCGAAATCGAACTATAACGCCATTTTTTTTCAAACAAATATTCATACAGTAACAAACAGTTTGAATTCTGATGAGAAGCCGGGTTTAGTTACCTGACAACTAACTTGGTTCCAACCTGTGTGTACAGGCAGTCAGGCGATGACGTCATCGATGAAGGGTGTTCTACCGCAGTGTCACTAACATTGTTGAATAGAGGATCTTACATTTGTGTTCATTACACATTGTTTTTTTATGAAATGAGTTTACTATAATAATATGACACGAGTTTTAGCGAGTGTAATATTCACTATAGTAAACTAATTTCATTAAAACAATTTGTAATGAACACGAATGTAAGATTCTTTTTTCCCCATACCTCCTTAAAAGTACCATAGGAAGTAAAAAGACTATATCTGACAGCCGTTTCGGCCATTGTGTACAGCGTAGTACAGCCGGTTCCAACTGCTCATTAGCATAAAAATGCACAAGTGCATTTTCGCGATTTACGGCACTCTCTTTCGACACTCCCACATGGCAGATTATGTTAAACAAGGAATTTCTACCGCAGTGTCCCTTAAGACTAAGTAATCGCTGTATGGTCGCTGTAGAATCGGAGGGGCTGGGGACTGCCACAGTGCCCCCTCAGACTATGTGATCAATGAATGGGGGTTCTAACGCAGCGCCGCTTTAGAATTGTGATCCTTGAAAGGATGGGAGTGTACCACAATGCCCCTTCAGAATGTGGTCTTGCCTTTTTGAATATTTACATACGTTTTAATAGCATCGTCTTTTCAAGCATTAAAATACATGTAATTCATTTTGATTGTCCATATATTTACAAAATGTGTGCGGGATATTTAAATTGCTTGGTTTTTTGCAAGTGTATCAGAATGGCTTAATGTCTGAGTATTTGGTATCTATCCATTCTCATGCTGAAAAAAGTGCGCTCATTCTCTAAAGTTTCACTGACTTATAGAAGTTATAGACCACGTGCCAAGCAACCTGGATCCTGATGAGACACCGGCGTGTCATCTGTATCCGCAAATGCCAGCCAAGAAAGGGCTTTTTACATTGCCAACAAACTTGTAACTACCGTAGTATACGGTTTGGAGCCAGATGAGAGACCGAACACCTCGATGTCGCATCAGGATCCCCTAAGACACTATTCTAGAAAAGGAATGGAAGTAAATAAAATGTTAGAGCTGCAACCAACGAGAAATTTGACAGACGAATGTTAGATAATGTGGAACGTGTCGACCAGTTGATTGGCATACGAAATTCATACTCCTTACTAGAAGCCTCTAGTTAATTAAGTTGATGCGATTTCATTCTTCCCCAGTCTTCTGTTACAAACATAATAAGCCTTTACTCCTTAAATATGCATTTTACGCCTTTGCCAACAAGGTAGACCCAGATCAGACGACTCCTGTAAGAGCTGTCTGATCTGGGGCTGCCCTGTGTGCTTATTACATGATATAGATATGATTCTACATATTTTGAGATCAGAAACACATTTTGTATAAAAATAATTAATCTAATTAGTATTCATTATCTCATTATTTTTCGCGAGTATTCAATGAGTGAAGGGTTCAAATGTCTGAGCTATCTCCGATCTACTTTTATATTTTCTTACTGTGCAAACTTTTGAGAGTCTACTGAACCGGTATCAGTTTGAATCCTGATTAGATGTCGAGTTATCACCAACCTGTTTCCAAATGAAAGGCAGACCTTAACCGGGCATGGGTTACATGAAAATCACGTGTAACATATTTAAATCTAAGGACAGTAAACCCCCTCTAAACCGGACGTTAAAATTACCATCAACCCGGTTTGTAGACAGATGACAGCTTATTGCAGGTTGAAAGTCATACAGAAAGCTCCCAAAGGATCTTTCTGTATGACGTTCACCCTGCAATAAGTAGAAAACTGCCACTGAGACCTGAATTGTAGAATTCCGGGTTTGTTGAGAGGGGGTTCGCTATAGAAGTACTGTTAAGAACTGTTAAGCACTTTGGAATATTTCAAAACATGTTTTCCATGTCCTACCATTTAGACTGTGGCTTAGAACCAAGTAAATGTGTTTAAGAGCGTGTTTTGGTGGTTTCAAGTCAAGAACGGTGATCATTTTCTTGATTAAAATACCCAGGCAGACTCCAGTATGACCTTGGAGTCCAAACTCCACTCAATAATAAGTATGTAATAGGTGAACATTACGAGGATGTAATTATATATCACCGTAATTGGTGGTTTCTGCTGTTTAATTCATTTATTCTATTGACAGTCATTGCATACCAGACTAAACCTCGAGACTAATAGTGTTAAATAATGATTTAAACATGATTGTTCAGTGTTAGAAAGTCTAGTAATTATCAGAAACATTGCTCGCCCAGACGGTAATAAAACATTTTATTCGAGGAGAAACTACTGCTACTAAGGTTATTCGAAATTCATTACAAGGCGTTACATGGGGTAATGAACATATTTGTCACGAATAATATGGGAGATGCTGACCACACACCCTCTTCATGCCATATACCTTGTCGTGGTAGAGACATAGGTGTACCTGTGGCGAGTTTGGTAACAATATGGATCCAGATGAGACGCCGAGATACGCATTTCAAAATTCACCCCTATTATTTTGCGGAAAGGTCACTTTAAAACCTTATTGCTTTGCGAGAAGGATTTCTCAGATAAGACGACTATCGGATTGGAACGCTGCGGCTCTACAATGCTACATCGACTATCGGATTGGCACGCTGTGGCTCTACAATGCTACATCGACTATCGGATTGGCACGCTACAATGCTACATCGACTATCGGATTGGAACGCTGAGGCTCTACAGTGCTACATTTTAAAAAGAGTCAACATAACAAATCAAAGCGCTGCATGCGCTGTAGGTCTGTGCATCAGAAGGGTTGATCATGTGTTCAAGAAGTTTTTGGGTTTGATTTTCCATGTAAACAATACAAAGTCCCATAACTCTGCAGAAAATCATTGAACCGGAACATGAATACGATATACAAAACTAGACTTGACGCTGATCAATCCTATGAAGTTTCAGGAATATCCTACACAAGATTTTTGAGAAACCGCAGAGACAATATTTTCCATGTAAAAAATGCATAGACCCATAACTCTGCAGAAAATCATTGAACCGGGACAGGAAAAAGATATGCACAGCTAGGTATGATACTTATCAATCATATGAAGTTTCAAATGAATCTGACTGGACTTTTTCCAGAAACAGAGCAAACAAAATTGTCCATGTAAAATTTTCAGAGTCCCATAACTCAAAACAGAAAATCATCAAACTGGAACAGGAATAAGATATGCACAACTGGGCATGACGCTGGCCACTCCTATGAAGTTTCGATGAAAAAAATCTGACCAAAGGTTTTGGAGAAACGGTCTGGACGAATTAAAATCAGACAAACGGACGGACAGACGAATGCTCTAACATATGGAAACTTGTTGGGTATTTCCTTTGTTTAATTAACTAATTCTCTCCTACTGACGCCTTTTTGTGCCTCTGTAAAACTCTTTTATTGAAAACCATTGTGATAAATGGGGGCAAATACTCTATCACAATGGTTCCAAAGCTACACAATTCTAAAATTCTGGTTTTCTGTAGTTACTGCTCCTTTCCGGTAGATTAATTCAAAGATGTTGTCAGGATGCTGGGTGATTCCCCAATGACAAGACCCAGCTTCAGGCATTTTTTAAAATATTTCGGGTGTTCTAAGTTAAAAGTGAAATAACTTTGATACACAACGACGTATTACTAACAGTCAAAAGGGAGATAATCCTGTATATACAGATAAATCAAATCGCTTACCTAGCGATAAACTACAGCTTTTCATGACAGAGGTTGGCTCTAAAAAGTCTAGGAGGGAATGAGTTAAAAGTACCCATTAGGGGCACAAACGTACTTAACAATACAGATGGAATGGATAGAATTTACCGTTATCTATTGTTCTCCATACATTTCCGTTCCATGCTTTTTCGTAAGTAATCGGACAGTTCCGTACAATTTCGCATTATATTTGTGCACATTGATGTGCCTAGGAATCTGTAGGTATGAAACGATTCATTTATATGCCAAACTCCCCCTCATCATGTTTTCACTCTTAAAATCGCATTAATACCAAGTTTTATTGGTATATATTAACAAACGTTTAATGTTGAAGTCCAAACAAATTGGAATTTCACCGATCTACTTGCTTTAGCGTATTGGAATATTGTGCAAGCAGTAAATCGCACTTTTACTCGGTTTTCTTCGGAAATGCGTGGATAGTGGTTGATATTTTGGCATGACTACAATGGCCTTCGGCTTGGCACAAGCCAATCCGAGGCAAAAAAAAGACCAGATTCACCGTTTAAAATGCTCTGTGCCCGGGAGTGAATTACATTGCAATGTAATATTAACACGTATGTATTGGTTTTCTGTATCAGGGATCGGAACATAGACGTACATAGACGTTAACCATTTACATGTACCTGTTGAAGTCTCCTTTGCTATATCTAAGCTATATTTAGAGCCATCACATGTACCTCATAGGCTATTTTAGACCCATTACATCATAGGCTATTTGTTAGACCCCTTAGAGAAAATGCAAGTTTTAGAATTGTGTTGTTCCTATGAACAAATGCTCTGCTTATCACAATGGTTGCAGGAAGTGACTGTTACAGAGGAAACGTATGCTGAGTTAACATATAGCTACAGGTGCGCACTCAAATGCTACAATCGTCATTTCTTCACCAAACCCTATACCGTAACCACTCTTTAGAATCGTCTCGAAGAGACGATTCTAAAAAATGGTCACAGTATAGGGTTTGGTGGAGAAATAAGGGAGTTATTGTTGAAAATGTTTTAATTTACGCCTCTTATCTGGAGTTCTGATTTATACGTAATTACTGTATGAACATTAAATAAAATTGAATATAATCTAGACTAAATAATAAGGGTATGGTAGTAAAACATTTGGTTTTAAAAACCTGTATGCTTGGGCTAAAGTAATACAGAACACAGTGAAGTCCCAGGTCAGATGCCGCCTTGAAAAGGCTGCATCTGACCTGGGACTGCACTGTTTTCAATGGTGCCAACAGCTGGCATCGGCGCCGAAAGAGTTAATAAGCTTACGTTTTATGACACATGAACATAATTCTGTTTTGGCCACATACTTCCAGAAGCGAACAGAGCCGACCCATATCATACAGCTACAACATGTGTATTCCCAAAGGCGTATGTGTCAGTTAAAAGGCTAAACCCGATCTGTCACTGATTGCATTAAGCTCTCTGATTTGTAACGTCACTATATACATGTAACAAGTTGTCATCAAATATTTTAACAGGACTCGATGATAAAAACGACCTCAAGGATAACAAAAATATTTTCCTCGCAGTTCTATAAGCTGTAAAATAGGTTACCCAGTCGTTGATGCAAAAATTAGAATTGACAGGCGTTTCTTAAAATGGATTCTCCGCTAATATGCTATCCATCATAATCGTCTTAAAAGTAATTCAATTGTGTGCTTTAAATAGCGTTCTGTGTGAGAGTGACTGGTACTTATACATGTATTCAAGGAACTCCAAGTCTCCCCAGAAAATCACTGTATAACGTTAATGCAATGGAATATTAGTTGTCGAGTTTAAATCGGCCTGTATTTTAATATGGAAAAAATCTCACAGCATCGCAGGAAAGCTTATTGCCATTCTACATTAATCAAAGGCGTCTAGGGATGGATTTAAAGTGGCCTTTATGTTTGACTCAATTTACCTTTTTACATTATTGAACGAAAATGGTTTACAGTGAAATGATTCTAATCGATATACATGTATGCCGTAAAACTAAACGTGTTTAGGCAACCACCAAAAGGTCTAACCTTAGTTTTAATGATAAGTGGTAGCTTAACCCTTCACTATATAGAAATGTCTCTTGACACCTTTAGCTTAACACCTTCCCTCATATAAAAGTGTTTTCACGCATTTGAACGCATAGTAGACCCAGATCAGACTGCTCCTATAGGAGCCGTCTGATAAGGGTCTGCTCTTTTTGCTGGTGGAATTTGAAATATCTGTTTCTTTACTTTTTAAAATGGCTACAATCTTCCACCTTCCATATTTCATTATAACTATTTGTTCATGAATATTTAGTGGGCATTGAAATTTGGGCTAAATATAGAACAGGGAAGGGATAGTGATGTCTACTGACGAATTTAGCTAGTTTAAACATATTTTATTCCATATAATGTTTGGAATGGGGTCGGACCACAAGTTCTGACGACATTAGAAACGCCCCTCCCCCACCCTACAAAACTTTTACAATTTAAATTCAACGGCGGTAGTGTATATAAATAATGTCAAATATAAACAAACAAGAGATAGAGAGAGAGAGAGAGGGGGGAGAGAGAGAGAGAGAGAGAGAGAGAGAGAGAGAGAGAGAGAGAGAGAGAGAGAGAGAGAGAGAGAAAGAGAGAGAGAGATTGCGACTTGTGATCAGAGGATGGTAAAAGCAAAGTTAGAGGTAACCATTAATCATTGTTAACATGTAATATCCTGGTAAATTTTACATGGTGTTAATAGTAAAAAAATTACGACGTTACTAGGAGAAGAAAATATTCGTGTTTGCTTTATAAAGCAATGGTTAGCAGCAAATATAGTTTCATTATCCTCATCAGAAAAATCGAGTTTAAGTTTGACTTATGTGATTAATAAAAAGATCATTGATTAAGTTACTGCAATCATTTCTGATTCGAGCATGTATAACTGATAAATACCTATTGCCATAAAAGTAATAAGAAGGAATAATCTGATATCCTGATTCCTTACGTAAAGCACTTTTGAAAGAAGTGAAACTATCTCAATTCCTTAGATCACGGTTACAGTTGTTCAAGAGAAGTACCGAGGACGGAATGCACGATCTTTTTGAGATGGGTGTTCGAAATGGGGGCAATATATAGTCAGCTCTGTTTCTCAAAGGATAAGGAGTTTCTTCTCCTACAATTGGTACTAAATCGTTAATATATGTAGGAACTATATCATGAAAAACTTTATACATAAAACAGAGTTTTGAGTTTTACGGCGACTAGATAAAGATTCCCATCCACATTCACGATATAAGTTTTCAAATGCTACTGATATAGTGAGACCGGTTACTATATGCGTGGCCTCGTTCTGAAGTTTTTCTAAAGTATCAGAGCAATTCTCTGAGCAGCCATCCCAAACAATAGAGGCATACTCAAGTATAGGTCTGATATATGATATATAGATTTGATTTAAAGATTTTCTATTTAATGTGAATTTCATTTTTTTTTCATAAAACCTATAGTTTTGGATGCTGATTGCAAAATATCGATATGATAAAAGTTTCCCTGTACTCGAAGAGGTAGTATATTGATTGTACTTGTAGTATTTTTAACAAAATGTCTGATCATTTTTCAAAAACTCTTCTTATCATTTGTTTCAAGATTTTCCAGTGTTGTTTCTAATGAACAAAAAGGACTGCTTTGCATGTTTTTCATGTTGTTGACTTTATTTCCTAAATGTTTATATTTCTGAAAATCATTTGGTTCACCAGATTTAAATGCTATACGTTTTAATCTATCTCTCACTCTTTAAGAATGCCTTAATTTTGAATCGAACCATGGTTTGTCGTCATGCCTCACGACAACTGATTTCGATGGAATACATAACTTTATAAAAGAAAGAAAGATTTTTGTGAATAAATTACAAGCATCATTTACAGTTCCTTGTAACAAGCGCTCCCAATCAAAGGCTGAGATTTTATCATTTAATATATCAAAGTCAGCTCTATTGTACAAGTAAATATTAAATTTTCTTTTAAAAGAACTGTTTATATGATATGGAAAAGGTAGCATAATAAATGTAGCACTATGGTCACTTATATCAGGTGGAACTGTCAGTAAATGTCATGCCAGCAGGAATGATTAATTTAGCTTATACTGTTACCAGATATATTATCTTGATCACAGGTACAGATAACATGCGTAAATAAAAACAGTTTTCAGAGTCACTTCTTTATTTCTCCTCCAACCCTTATGTTGTGACCACTCTTTAAAATCGTCTCTTAAGAGTGGTCACTTCTAGACGATTCTAAAGAGTGGTCACAACATAGGATTTGGTGGGTGGAGAAATGATTATTTTAGTATTTGTGTGCGCACGTTTATCTGTAGCTCTGATCTTGATGCATTTATATAACCCTTTTACACGAAAGACATGTCTCGTGGATATTTATTGACTGATAGATATGTCTCATAGCTATTTATTGACTGATAGATATGTCTCATGGCTATTTATTGGCTGATAGGTATGTCTCATGGATATTTATTGGCTGATAGGTATGTCACATGGATATTTATTGGCTGATAGGTATGTCTCATGGATATTTATTGGCTGATAGGTATGTCACATGGATATTTATTGGCTGATAGGTATGTCACATGGATATTTATTGGCTGATAGGTATGTCTCATGGATATTTATTGGCTGATAGGTATGTCTCATGGATATTTATTGGCTGATAGGTATGTCACATGGATATTTATTGGCTGATAGATTAAAGTGGCATATGTATACAGGAATGATTGACATTGGTAAAAACTGTAGAATCAGATATACTGTAGTTTCCTAAGCAACTCGAGCACAGCCTGATGAGATGCCTCCTACAGGTTCTCAACACATGAAACAACAACGTATGAAGGAAGGGTAATGCAGATTAAAGGTGAAGCTTTAAGTCCGCTCAGGATCTTTCGTGTTGCATTTGGTTGCCACGGTTATTTAAGATGGTCAAGTAGATATTCAGAGACGAGAGTCGGTGTACCTTTAGTTCAATATCCATTGTCAATATTTACGGAACAGTTTTCTTCGTCACTTACGTATATCAATAGTAATTGAGAGAATAATTGATATCTGAACTATATCAGCAAAAACAGATACGAACATTTAAACAATACGTGAAACATTTGATGAGTCAGTGTTTGAGTCTGAAATCATTCTCAAACGGATGCTCATTATTCATCTCATTTCTTCCCAATAGAAATAATTTGCTCACTTTGTCACATCAGGACCCGGTCCTGGAGTGTTTTAAAAATACTAGCTGAAATGGTAAAATAAAACAAATTACCTGTCAAAACATGTGCCATGGGAAAATTACAGAGTTTTTGCGATAATGTTTAATTTGGTGAGAAACTGAAGACAAACAGCTCGCACTCAATTTAAATTACATTAGCTGCATTATAATACAGTAAACATGTTCTAAACGGATCGCATAAACTACAGTAAAACCACTATAGAGCGACCACTCAACCACTATAGAGCGACCACTCAATCAATAAACAAGGGTTTCTTTAGAGGCAGGTAGCTGCTTAATACTTGACAGAAGTCTTCTATAGGAGCTTTTTCATAACTTTCGTCCTGCATGAAACTACCACCTGCCTCTACGACCCAAATTAAGACGGTGGTCGCATTAGAGGGATTTTACTGTTACCCTATTTGTATTTCTGGGAATTGAAGGCAGGTGGTTGCTTCATGCAGGATTGAAAGTACATGTAATGAAGAAACGCGCTTTTAGGATTATATTCGTTCTGTATTACGCGCCCATCTGCTTTTGATTATTTTCCCGCTGTGAACATAAATTAATGACTACTCAAATTTGGAAATGTTGAACTTTAGCTACTTCTGATTCGAGTGTGCGTTCGTGAAAGAAGTGCCCCAGTGTCGTGGCAATAGTGTTCGTGAAAGTAGTGACCCAGTGTCGTGGCAATAGCGTTCGTGAAAGAAGTGTCCCAGTGTCGTGGCAATAGCGTTCGTGAAAGAAGTGTCCCAGTGTCGTGGCAATAGCGTTCGTGAAAGAAGTGTACCAGTGTCGTGGCAATAGCGCTCGTGAAAGTAGTGACCCAGTGTCGTGGTAATTGCGTTTGAGAAACTATTGACCAAGTCGTAATCCGTTACGTCATAACTGAGCGACCACTCAATCAATAAATAGATTGTATGCATTTGCAAACAGAGTAGACCCAAATAAAACGGCTCCTATAGGAGCCATCTGATCAGGGTCTGTTCTGGTCGCTTATGATATAACATAGATATGATTCTACAGTTTCGGCCATGGCCAAAATTTCTTGTGTTTATGTGATATTATAGCAAATTAATCTAATTAATATACATGACATCATTATATCTTACATGAATATTCATAGAGGAAAGTGTTAAACCACGTGGACTTAAGCTGTTTGCAACTGAGACTATGTTCATGTAACGACTTGTGGGAAATAGGTTAAACACTCACCTGCTTTTAAATCTCAGACTGTGCATTAAGTAAGTAGTCACATAATAGAGGTTCTGCTGGAACTATCCCAACAGCCTATTGGGTAGAGTGTATTGAGCGTGATATCCATCCCAACAGCCTATTGGGTAGAGTTTGTTGAGCGTGACATCCATCCCAACATCCTATTTGGTAGAATGTGTTGAGCGTGATATCCATCCAAACAGCCTATTTGGTAGAGTGTGTTGAGCGTGATATCCATCCAAACAGCCTATTTGGTAGAGTGTGTTGAGCGTGATATCCATCCCAACAGCCTATTGGGTAGAGTGTGTTGAGCGTGATATACATCCCAATAGCCTATTTTTACAGAGTGTAGAGCGTGATATTCATCCCAATAGCCTATTTGGTAGAGTGTGTTGAGCGTGATATCCATCCCAATAGCCTATTTTGGTAGAGTGTGTTGAGCGGGATATCCATCCCAATAGCCTATTTGCTAGAGTGTGTTGAGCGTGGCATCCATCCCAATAGCCTATTTGATAGAGTGTGTTGAGCGTGATATCCATCCCAATAGCCTATTTGGTAGAGTGTGTTGAGCGTGTTGAGCGTGAACTCCATCCCAATAGCCTATTTGCTAGAGTGTGTTGAGCGGGATATCCATCCCAATAGCCTATTTGCTAGAGTGTGTTGAGCGGGATATCCAGGTTATTTGGCAGAGTGTGGTGAGCGTGGCAGCCACCCCAATAGCCTATTTGATAGAGTGTGTTGAGCGTGATGTCCATCCCAACAGCCTATTTGGCAAAGTGTGGTGAGCGTGATATCCATCCCAATAGCCTATTTGGCAGAGTGTGGTGAGCGTGATATCCACCCCAATAGCCTCTTTGGTAGATTGTGTTGAGCGTGATGTTTCGGGTAAATTTGAAGGCATTCAATACTTATCAAGCTGAATCTCATAATATCGGCTAAAGATATATCGCTTACAATATTCATAGAGGAAAGTGTTAAACCACGTGGACTTAAGCTGTTTGCAACTGAGAATATGTACATGTAACGGCTTGTGGAAAATAGGTTAAACACCCACCTGCTTTTAAAACTCAGACTGTGCATTAAGTAAGTAGTCACATAATAGAGGTTCTGCTGGAACTATCCCAATAGCCTATTGGATAGAGTGTGTTGAGCGTGACATCCATCCCAACAGTCTATTGGGTAGAGTGTGTTGAGCGTGATATCCATCCCAACATCCTATTTGGTAGAGTGTGTTGAGCGTGACATCCATCCCAACATCCTATTTGGTAGAGTGTGTTGAGCGTGATATCCATCCCAACAGCCTATTGGGTCGAGTGTGTTGAGCGTGATATACATCCCAATAGCCTATTTTGTACAGAGTGTAGAGCGTGATATTCCTCCCAATAGCCTATTTGGTAGAGTGTGTTGAGCGTGATATCCATCCCAATAGCCTATTTTGGTAGAGTGTGTTGAGCGGGATATCCATCCCAAGAGCCTAATTAGTAGAGTGTGTGGCATCCATCCAATAGCCTATTTGATAGAGTGTGGTGAGCGTGATATCCACCCCAATAGCCTATTTGGTAGAGTGTGTTGAGCGTGGTGTTTCGGGTAAATTTGAAGGCAGGAGGCATCGATGACATCCAATACCTATCAAGCTGAATCTCATAATATCGGCTAAAGATATATCGCTTACAATATTCATAGAGGAAAGTGTTAAAGCACGTGGACTTAAGCTGTTTGCAACTGAGAGAGGCTCCTGCATGAGTCGCCTGGTCTGGGTCTATTATATTTGCTTAAGAAATGAAATATATATGATTCTACAGTTTCTGTTACTGTCTAAATTGTCTATGTTCATGTGTCATTGTAAAAATAAACTTATAATCGTTTAATGTACTAAAACAGATATCCCCGCCCACCTGTCAGTCCAGCAGCCACCTGCCTAAAAGTATCTAAATTCTCAACATGAATTCCGGTTTGGAGAGGTTTCACTGTATATGTACGCTATTTTACGCATTTGGCTAGAGGATAGACCCAGATCAGATGGCTCATATAGATATGAATATACAGTCTATGAAATGGCCAAACACGCTTGTGTTCAGGTGTCACTGTAACCAATAAGCTATTCATTTTTTTCAAGATTTCATCATATATTACATGAATATTCATAGAGCAAAAGGTTAATCGAAACCTTAAGATCAATTTTTTTGTATGATAGATTATACATACAGTGCCATGGTGAGTTTATCAGCCCTGCAGCACTGAATCGGACACCTACCGCGAAGAACTGTGTAATTATGACGATGATTATGATTGGTTATATAGGACTAACTAGCGCGTAGGCTTATTTGAAACATAAGTTTTCTTTTCTTTTTGCACTGAACACAAACACATGTAATCCGATTCTTGATATCGACAAGGGACATTAACGCTGAATAAAAAACAAATCAGTGTCAGGATGTTTTATTCGAGAGAAGTCTTGGCAGACATTGTTTTATTTCATTTGCATGGCAGTAAATATGCTAGACAGAGGTAGAATTGTGTTCATCTTGAACAGGTATAATATGTTGACGGCAACTGTTTTTAAAAATCTTTATCTAAGTTTAAGAGTAAATAAACACAATCCGATTATTTAGTGATAGCAGCATTTAGCCTGATGTGTGCGAATGTTTGATACGTATGGTGACATGTTGGGTCCAGACGAGACGCTGTGTAACTCGGTGTCGCATCAGCATCTAAACTAGCTGATACCCGAATTGTTTTTTGTAGACGGACTGATTGAATCTTGGATTTTGAATACGTATATGTTGAAAACTTGTGTGAAATTAATTTGTTCAACATGCGGAGAGTTAAGTGAACTTGCATGCCATTCAACAGCAGACAATTGAAGCCTGACAGGGATTACACTACCACCATTCGTACAACAGTATTCAGATACAAAAGTGTCCACATCCTGAGCTTCTCACATTCAAGATCAGAAGCTTTGGCAAAGAGGATCTGAACTTAGGCCAACATTTTATCGACATGAGAGATAAAAGCAGGCCACAAATCAACCGTGCGGACATTGTGTAACGTTTCTGGTTTAGTTTTACCCTGCATTAAGATCTAAGGACACCTTAAGAGAACACATTATAATAACCCTTACGAACGCATTTTACTATCCCTAAAGGACCCCATAATTTTATTAACAGTTCAGTACACCTTATATTAACCCTTAACCCATTACCTCATAGGCTATTTTAGATCAAACCTCTCTGAATAATTCTACCGAAAAGGAGCATTAACCAGAGAAAAGCAAACTTTTAGAATTTTGTAGTTTGAAACAATTGTGATAAATGGTTTCTACAGCTGACTTTTGCAGAGGAATCAAAATGCGTCAATATGTGGGAATTGGGCTAAGAACACCTGATATTGAGCCTGAAGGACACCCTTTATTAACCCTTAACGCATTACGCCATAGGCTCTTTCAATAAATCTACCGAAAAGGAGCATTTACTAGAGAAAATAATTTTGTTTTTGAATTGTATAGTTATGAAACCATTTATCACAGTGGTTTCAAAAAGTGGCTTTTACAGAGGCGTCAAAGGGCGTCAATATGAGGGATTGGATTAATGACATCTTATATTAAGCCTTAAGTAGATCGTACATTAACCATTTATACTAACCCGTAAAGACACCTTATATCAACACTTTCAACACTAATAAGTAACTATCAAATACGGCAAAAACTATCGTCCGCTAAAACTACAAAATTACAGTTTTCTTCAATGCATTTCCAAAAAAACCAAAAAAACAGAAATCAGTAGATTGTACTGATACGCCGAGCTACATGTATTCGATATCTATGATTAGTCGAAACTGATTGAAAAGGACATGGCAAATACATTCATAACGCTGAAGAAATAGTAATGTTTGTTCAGTGTTCTTTTGCAACGATAAAATAATACATAAATGTTCTATTATAGCAGAGATTATGTGATCTGAAACATTTACAGGATACATTTCGAAATGATCTAAAGCAGTATAGGTCAATATGTCTTATATTTCCTAGTGTTTGGACAGTATAAGTCTATATGTCTTATATTGCCTAGTGTTTGGACTGCGGTATAAGACCATATGTCTTATATTGCCTAGTGTTTGGACCGCGGTATAAGTCCATGTGTCTTATATTGCCTAGTGTTTGGACCGCGGTATAAGTCCATGTCTTATATTGCCTAGTGTTTGGACTGCGGTATAAGTCCATATGTCTTATATTGCCTAGTGTTTGGACTGCGGTATAAGTCCATGTGTCTTATATTGCCTAGTGTTTGGACCGCGGTATAAGTCCATGTGTCTTATATTGCCTAGTGTTTGGACCGCGGTATATGTCCATATATCTTATATTGCCTAGTGTTTGGACTGCGGTATAAGTCCATATGTCTTATATTGCCTAGTGTTTTGACCGCGGTATATGTCCATATGTCTTATATTGCCTAGTGTTTGGACTGCGGTATAAGTCCATGTGTCTTATATTGTTTAGTGTTTGGACCGCGGTATATGTCCATATGTCTTATATTGCCTAGTGTTTGGACTGCGGTATAAGTCCATATGTCTTGTATTGCCTAGTGTTTGGACTGCGGTATAAGTCCATGTGTCTTATATTGCCTAGTGTTTGGACCGCGGTATATGTCCATATGTCTTATATTGTCTAGTGTTTGGACCGCGGTATATGTCCATATATCTTATATTGCCTAGTGTTTGGACCGCGGTATATGTCCATATGTCTTATATTGTCTAGTGTTTGGACCGCGGTCTAAGTCCATATGTCTTGTATTGCCTAGTGTTTGGACCGCGGTATATGTCCATATTACTTATATTGCCTAGTGTTTGGACACTCTGTTACCTGGTAAGCGTAACCCTTGTCCTGCTTACCACATCATTAACCCATTCCCTCTAAGGCTATTTTTAGTCCAAGCCTCTTTGAATAAATCTACCGAAAAGGAGCATTAACAAGAGAAAAGGAAAATTTAGAATTTCGTAGTTTGGAAACCACTGTGATAAATAGAGTATTTGCTCCTATTAGCTCTATTTATCACAATGGTTTCAAAAGGTGATTTTTACAGAGGCGTAGAAAGGCATATCTATAAGGGTGAATCGCATTTGCAAACAGATTGGATCCATATGAGACAACAATTCACTCAGTGTCTCATCAGCACCCCGGCTTGTTCAGTAGTTTCTCCAGAGTTTGTGCCATGACAATTGGTCAATATTTGTTTTCAAAAGCTTGGTCGTATCGGAAGCAGCTCAAAGTGTTATAGATCCGATTTTGAGCAGATATATTTTACAGCGGGTTAAATCTAAAATATGTATATTAGACATGGTTTATGATAATTTGTGTTTCTCAAATCTGCCTCCAATTGCACTACGCTTTGATGCAAACGTCCTTTTGCGCACACTGACCAATGACATTGGGCTAGATTCGCGCACACTGACCACTCTTCAATGAGATTTATCAGAATATGTATGCAAATTAACACCAATACTTAACATATAAAATTCAACTAGCCCATGTATCCAATATATAGTCAAAGGGTTATCCCAAGACTTTGCATGAACCCCTAAGTGAAGAGAATGACTGGGTTTTCGATTCAAATTTGGAAGACTATATATACTATTACATGTTATGGGATTTAAAGTGATAATACTTAGGTGAATAAGAATCATCGAGATAACATCATTAGCAAATGTTGATATCCTTTGTTTTAATGTTTCATAATTACTGGTTACATCTCAGTTCCACATAGGTTCATATATAATGCTTTTCAATTAAGTAGACACGATCATAAGACTTATTATTATAAAGGTTTTCAACGCTATGGCCATATTCAGGATACATTTTAGACTGTTTCAACGCAAATAGCAGTACGTAACATGCCGGTCTATCGGTATCTGATCGAGATCTAAACTCTGTTGTATTAGTCTTGCACTTTCAAAAGAAAGGTCCGGCCAAAAAAAAGTTACATGTATGGATTGAAAAGGAAACCAGTTTTGTCGAGAAGTTGGCGTTCAAAGAAAATAAGTCAAAGAAGCAAACATTCGTGGTGAATGAAACGCGCCATCAGCAAAAAAGAGAAAACAAATCACCTGTCTAAACTGTTTGTCAGGGGAATTACATTTGGGATTTTCCCATTTACAGGCTTCGACGCAAAACTAAACTCGCATTGCATTGCAAAGCAGAATTTACAGAATAATTCGACCCATCCTTTGCATGAGCAACCTTTGGGAATAATCGGATCATTCAAAAGACTGAAAAACTGGGATATCATCGTAAGCGTCATGTGGCTCCAGTGAAACGATATGCTTTTGTCTTGTTTATCTTGTTTCTCGATAAAACAAAAGGGTTATGTTCAATAAAACACGTTAACACATCCTTTAACCATTATATGTGATTAGACCATTTCTTTTATACAGACACATTTTCACTTATTTACAAACAAAGTAGAGCTAGATAAGTATACTCCTGTATTTATGGAACACAAGGATAAGTAGAAACGTTTGTCCATTTATTTTTTCAAGTACAATGCGAGTTTTAAACAGGTTGGATGTTGATGCCAGGTTATGTTACGCGTCTGATTTGGATCGAAACTATTTGCATAGGTCACCACAAATTGCTAAGGCTTTGGTCATCAGCAACTTACAGAGTACAGAAAAAACCCTCTAAACCGGACGTCTAGTAGAGAAGAATTTAGATATTTTAAGCAGGTGGCTGCTTAATGCAGGATGAAAGTTGTGCAAGAAAGCTCCCATCGGAACTTTCTGTATGACTTCCAATCTGCATTAAGCTGCATCTGTCTCCATGACCGATATTTATACAGAATTAAACGTCCGGTTTAGATGGGGTCTACCGTAACATCAAGAACATTGATTAGAAAATATGCATAACAGTCCAGGCTGCGTTTTTTTCAAGATGTATGCACTTGACATGGTTAAAGAGAAGCAACGTTTAGTTTAAACATAATGCATTTTATTCATATCACATCGTAAAGAAGAGTCGGACTTACATAGAAAATAATTAGTTGTAAAACATACTCAAATGCATAAATACTTGAACTGCTCTGATCTAATATTTCGACCACTAAGGGCCTTTTTCAAAGATTATCATGTCAAAATACACGTCACAGTTTTGTTACATGCATTCAGCAATAATATCAAAGAGAATAATGTTGATCCAGCGTCACGGTGACATTGGGTTGTTATTTAAAATGTTTAAAATGTAATGACGTCATGGGTGCAACGACGTTATGCATGCATTAGTGCATTATCTTCTTTGATGTTACAGCCAAATGGTCTGTACGTTCTCAGCCTCCATATCCAATCAGTTTCATGGACCTGTCTTTCAATTCTACATGCATGGAACATCCGTTTCAAAACTACAAATCTCACATCATCACTGCTATGACCACCGATTCCAAAATGTCTGTTTATTGGCTTCTCTCTCTTATGCCTCACATCACTCAAATGTTATTTCATTCTCTCCGGAATTTCTCTCAATTTCGCCGACATACACCATTATATTGCATTTACTGCATTTAATTGCATATACTACATTTCTTTCTCTACAGTTAATATTGGTAGACACATTGTAAACTGATTGCCTATTTGTGTCACTAATACTTGACATTTCAAGAATACTGGAAGGAACACAACCCTGTGAACAGACTGTATTGCTTGGTCTAACAATCCGCTTAGTTTTTGAATGCACCCGTGCGTCGCATAGATTTTATCACGCATGAATGCTACAATTGGCAGTTGTTGAAATACTTCTTTAAGCCGGTCTGATTGGTGCAAAACTTTTGAATGTTGTTTTTACAATGTCATGTATATTCGGAAGCAGATTTGAATACGTCAAAACTAAAGGGACCCTATTCATGTTCCTATTAGATCTAACTGTGTGTTTCTTTACTAAAATGACAAATCTGTCAAGTTTATCCACCCTTACCAACTGATTTTCTATCATCCTGCCACTATATCCTCTCTTCCTTAACTGACCCTTGAGTTTATTTCTTTCTCTAATATAGTCGAATTCTCTTTCGTATATACGCTTAATTCTTAGTCCCAAAACATATGCTATGCTCTTCTTTGTACTAGGAGGATGACAGGAAGAATTGTTAAGGTACAGCTGTTTGTCTGTAGGCTTAACATAAAGCTCTGTATATACATGTATATGGCCATTGTCTATTTTAACTAGAGTGTCCATAAATTCTATTTGATCCAAACCATATCTAAGCTCTATACTAATATTCGGGTGAATACTGTTTGTATGTTTCGCAAAATCTTCCAGTTCGTGAACTGTACCACCCCAGATCCCGAAACCATCATCAATGTATCTCTTGTAAAACATTGGCACTTTTTTGTGTGACATCAATTCTTCATCCCATTTTCTCATATATGCACAATAAGCCAATAAACAGACATTTTGGAATCGGTGGTCATAGCAGTGATGATGTGAGATTTGTAGTTTGAAACGGATGTTCCATGCATGTAGAATTGAAAGACAGATCCATGAAACTGATTGGATATGGAGGCTGAGAACGTACAGACCATTTGGCTGTAACATCAAAGAGGATAATGCGCTAATGCATGCATGACGTCGTTGCACTCTTTGACAAAGGCCCTTAGTGGTCGAAATATTAGATCAGAGCAGTTCAAGTATTTATGTATTATATTAATTACCTATTTTGGAATATTTTCTTCATTGTGAATTCATACTCAAATGGTTTCAAAGCAAACTAATTATCACTATGATTAAATACATATAAAAACTGATCCCATATAAAGTGAACATTAGTACATTCCAACGTTTCACAGTTCATGAGCATAAACCAACATCAAAACAGAGGTGTGCCAATGGAGATTCCAACATACCCCAAATAGCCACTGCCTAGCGCAAATAATATTCAATATCACTAACAAGGTCGATTGCTTATGCTATTAATTGGTAAGAAATGTTAACACTGAAAGGGGTGTGAAATGGGGTGTGTGAAATGGGGTGTGAAATGGGGCAATATACACAAGTGAATACCAAAGCTGAATAGGGACGTTTCAACCTTGCGTACATCTGGGGTACAACGTTAATATTCCTCGGCGGTGTTAATCACGGGAAGAGAAGATCAGACATTCTGTTAAGAACATGGACGATAATCTTTCAAAGTTAAAGTGTGGAATTAAAAACTTGAATTTGACATACTTGGACTGAAAATGATAGTTATTTATACATGTATGATACAAAGAGTAAAAGCAAATAGAGAAATAAAACCTGATGCCTTAAACATCAAGTAACTTAATATATCAGTCTCAAGTAAATAATGGTGTATGCTACAAAAGAGAACCTACTAACAGAACGTTTGATCCTTTAAACGTTTTGTCGGTAAACAATAGTTTATGCTACATAGAATTTAGTAAAGACAAAACAAACCCAAAACATTAAGTTTATTGTTGTATTCCTTTAAACATCAAGTAACGTTCGTCGGTAAACGTTGCTGTATGTTACAAAGAGTAAAGTTTGAAAAATACACACACATAATCCTTTAAACACCATGTCATGTAGTGTTTTTCGGTAAACTATGTCTACAAGAACATTTGTACATTTCAACACTAACTCTTACAGAGAGTAACAACTACAGGAACAGTTATACATTTCAACACTAACACTTACAGAGAGTAAACAATGCTGTACACTACACAGAATACTATGTTCTTTCATTTTTGTCCAAAATTAGTGTATTAGTGTCAATAATTCGATTTCATTGGCTAAAATTTGTTTCAACATGTAAACTTCAGCAACACAGTACACATTATTATAGTGCAAAGTAAAATCCTCACTTATGATTGGTTAACTAGCCGTGTACATGAGTCCATGTACCCTGTGAGCTGACAGGGTACATAGAAATTCCCCATGGCAGACCCCACATATTATGGTCAGAAACCAAAAGACCGACTTCTCGACTCGGCTAAACCATAGCAAAATTCGTAATAGACAACTATTGATACGTAAAGAAAAAAATGCAGAAATGAATCAAAAACATCATTGTTTGAAATGATCAATAAAACAATTTTTGGAGGAGTTATAATATCGTCTAGCCATCTATAATAACACGAACGCCGATGAAATACAATACACACCACTTCGGATACCTTCGGGTAGAATTAATGTATTGGGGCGCTTTTAGGGGAATTAGCGTGTTTAGTGATTCAACATGCCAAAATGGATTTACATAAATTATCCGTACCGTAAAACTTTGCAGTGTAATAAATTCGTTATACAGTTATTTCCAAGGGTACATGACGATTTATTCCCGGCTGGTAAAAGCATGTAACCCTCGCCTAACGACTCGGGCAACATGATTTTCCCCAGCCGGGAATAAATCGTCATGTACCCTGGGAAAGAACTGTATAACTAATATAGTGTATGCCACGGTCAGAGTCGACACTAAATGTTATTCCAGTCAATGTTTTTTGCAGAACCCAGTTACAGGAAAATTGGATTTCAATGTGTGCGAGTTTACTTTATATGATACGGTTAAAGGGTTACGTATCACCAGATGATCCAGCGTGTTGAAACGATTAATACTAGATAACCTAATTTGTTGTTAGGTTTAAACTATTTTCTTTTTTGAGAGTGAGTCATTTTCCATATTGTTGCATCCGTTTCTGTTAAACTTTATTCCATAATAACTTTATAAAACAACAGTCAAAGATGACATACACTAATGTTAACAACAGTCAAAGATGACATACACTAATGTTAACAACAGTCAAAGATGACATACACTAATGTTAACAACAGTCAAAGATGACATACACTAATGTTAACAACAGTCAAAGATGACATACACTAATGTTACAAGTCTCAGATGACATACACTAATGTTACAAGTCTCAGATGACATACACTAATGTTACAAGTCTCAGATGACATACACTAATGTTACAAGTCTCAGATGACATACACTAATGTTACAAGTCCAAGATGACATACACTAATGTTACAAGTCAAAGATGACATACACTAATGTTACAAGTCAAAGATGACGTACACTAATGTTACAACAGTCCAAGATGACATACACTAATGTTACAAGTCTCAGATGACATACACTAATGTTACAAGTCAAAGATGACATACACTAATGTTACAAGTCAAAGATGACATACACTAATGTTAACAACAGTCAAAGATGACATACACTAATGTTAACAACAGTCAAAGATGACATACACTAATGTTAACAACAGTCAAAGATGACATACACTAATGTTAACAACAGTCAAAGATGACATACACTAATGTTAACAACAGTCAAAGATGACATACACTAATGTTAACAACAGTCAAAGATGACATACACTAATGTTACAAGTCTCAGATGACATACACTAATGTTACAAGTCAAAGATGACATACACTAATGTTACAAGTCAAAGATGACATACACTAATGTTACAAGTCAAAGATGACATACACTAATGTTACAAGTCACAGATGACATACACTAATGTTAACAACAGTCAAAGATGACATACACTAATGTTACAAGTCCAAGATGACATACACTAATGTTACAAGTCTCAGATGACATACACTAATGTTACAAGTCACAGATGACATACACTAATGTTAACAACAGTCAAAGATGACATACACTAATGTTACAAGTCCAAGATGACATACACTAATGTTACAAGTCTCAGATGACATACACTAATGTTACAAGTCACAGATGACATACACTAATGTTACAAGTCCAAGATGACATACACTAATGTTACAAGTCTCAGATGACATACACTAATGTTACAAGTCACAGATGACATACACTAATGTTACAAGTCCAAGATGACATACACTAATGTTACAAGTCTCAGATGACATACACTAATGTTACAAGTCACAGATGACATACACTAATGTTACAAGTCCAAGATGACATACACTAATGTTACAAGTCCAAGATGACATACACTAATGTTACAAGTCAAAGATGACATACACTAATGTTACAAGTCCAAGATGACATACACTAATGTTACAAGTCAAAGATGACATACACTAATGTTACAAGTCAAAGATGACATACACTAATGTTACAAGTCCAAGATGACATACACTAATGTTACAAGTCAAAGATGACATACACTAATGTTACAAGTCAAAGATGACATACACTAATGTTACAAGTCAAAGATGACATACACTAATGTTAACAACAGTCAAAGATGACATACACTAATGTTACAAGTCAAAGATGACATACACTAATGTTACAAGTCTCAGATGACATACACTAATGTTACAAGTCACAGATGACATACACTAATGTTACAAGTCACAGATGACATACACTAATGTTACAAGTCACAGATGACATACACTAATGTTACAAGTCACAGATGACATACACTAATGTTACAAGTCACAGATGACATACACTAATGTTACAAGTCTCAGATGACATACACTAATGTTACAAGTCACAGATGACATACACTAATGTTACAAGTCTCAGATGACATACACTAATGTTACAAGTCAAAGATGACATACACTAATGTTACAAGTCAAAGATGACATACACTAATGTTACAAGTCCAAGATGACATACACTAATGTTACAAGTCAAAGATGACATACACTAATGTTACAAGTCAAAGATGACATACACTAATGTTACAAGTCAAAGATGACATACACTAATGTTAACAACAGTCAAAGATGACATACACTAATGTTACAAGTCAAAGATGACATACACTAATGTTACAAGTCTCAGATGACATACACTAATGTTACAAGTCACAGATGACATACACTAATGTTACAAGTCACAGATGACATACACTAATGTTACAAGTCACAGATGACATACACTAATGTTACAAGTCACAGATGACATACACTAATGTTACAAGTCACAGATGACATACACTAATGTTACAAGTCTCAGATGACATACACTAATGTTACAAGTTTGACAAAGAAACGCATTGCCCCACAGTCTTAAAAGTCAATCCGGACAATATTAGTCATAATCAAACAACAATTCTCGAATACTCCATCATAATAGTTCAATACGGAATTACTTAAGAGGATACTTCATAGCCATTTAATGTTTAAGATAAATTGAGTTAGCATCAGCTATTATAACGTTTCAAACGCATTGTTCATCCAATATTTTCCCAGATTAAAATCAAGTCATATCTTTGCATTTTGGGACATCAGAATCCGATTCTGAAGGTTGACAAGAGACATTAACAACAGTTTAAGATAAAACAAATCGGCTGACAAAACATTTTGTCAAGAGAATACTTGAACGCAGAATGGACAATTGGATGAGAAGCTGAAACAAGTAAACCCATAAAATTGCAACGTTTGCCATGGATTAAACAGGAGTCGTAAATGTTGTTATCAATAATCTATACAGTGAAGAAATAAGGCAACACAATATCCTATGCTTTGTATTTGCTTATTGAAATGTGAGAATTTTGAGTTATGAATCAGTTTTGAATATCTAAAATTGGTTGAATCAGATTGTACTTTTTAACTCTACCGGTCATCTTTCCGTTACTTTGGCAATCGGTTTGGTTTCAAATGCAACTTCGAGTACCAAAATAGCAATCAACACAGACTTGGAACAGTAAAACCTCTCTATAACGGCCACTAAATTGTGTTAATTATTTAGTATTTAAGGCAGATGGCCGCTTAAAGCAAGGTGAAAGTAAAACTGAACCCTCCTATACAAGCGTTCTCGGCTTTAAGCAGTCACCTGCCTTTAACACAAAATACTTGATGTAATTTAGTGGCCGTTATGGAGATGTTTTACTGTACTGGTATGTGATGTTTACTTTGCATTGGCTTCCTGAACTAAGCAGAATACAATGAAGGGGTTAAATATATTAATTTCATTGACACATTTAAGCCATAAGTTCTTAGTATATTACGTCGCTTTAATAGTATTTCAGACATATCGCGACGTCCAACTAATTGCGTGTAGAGAAAGACGCGAGAGGGTATTATGCGCGCGGAACAAATTACATTGTTTCGTGCATGGAATAGCACCCCGACCTACCGCAAGCTACGTAGAAGGCTTCCTCACATGAATAATCCAAACGACCAGACAGGGATTCGAACCATAGCGGAGAGGCGCTAAGCGATAGCCAGTCGAAGACCATAGCCACTCGGCCATTGCCAGTCGAAGACCATAGCCACTCGGCCATTGCCAGTCGAAGTCCATAGCCACTCGGCCATTGCCAATCGAAGTCCATAGCCACTCGGCCATTGCAATTCCCATGAATTGAACCGTTATGCCCCCATACGTTCTTATTGGACTTGTCCAAATATGTATTTGTAATTAATCTTATTTATAAAGTGTTTCTGCAATAATACAGTTGGCGAGGTAACCGTTGTTAAATAATTCGTGAAGTACACTATACATACCCGGACCATGGACACATTCTGGAAATCCCGGACCAGCTTCTACATTGTTTGCCTGTGTCCTTTAATAGTGGCACTATGAACAAATGGTGTAAGGATGGTGTAAGGATGATGTAAAGGACTGTGTAAGGATTCTTAAAGCCAGTATTCGTCTTTCGTTAATTTCTAACATGCAGCTGTTCCTGTTGCTTGAACGGAAAATGATCACGTATGAATTAGGTCATCAAGATGATCAGTGCAGTTGAGCCACTCTTGATACAACTTCTAGTAATAACTAGCGAATGTCAATAGCAAAGTAGCAAAAAAAATGTTGTCCCTTTAGGCATGGCTTGCACGTACTCTTGGGCGTACACTTGTAAATGCCTTTCTTGTAAATAACCTTCTGTGTTTCTTGTAAATAACTTTCTGTGTTTCTTGCAAATACTTTTCTGTACTCTTGTAAATACATCCATTATTCTGTAATTACTGTGTGTTCTTGTAAGTACTTTTTTATCACAAACTATTGTTACCGTTCATGCGCAATGTGTTTTCATGTATAAAATCCATTCAAACTGGTATTTTGGAACAAAGCTGTGACAACACCAATATTTACTAACGCTGCATCCCGTTGTAACAAACTTATATGTGCAATTTTAGATCTTGATCAATCTTTTCAGAAGCGCCTGACCAGGTGTCATAACACTAACGTGTGAGAGACTATCGACCAAATTTAAACAACTCGGAACCTAATGCAACCTGGGTCCAGGCAGTTTGCAAATACTAGTCAGGTCTCGGTTAGCTTGTTAAGGTGGAAAGGGAAGAACAAATACTAGTCAGGTCTCGGTTAGCTTGTTAAGGTGGAAAGGGAAGTACTAATACTAGTCTGGTCTCAGTTAGCTTGTTATGGTTGAAAGGGAAGTACTAATACTAGTCAGGTCTCAGTTAGCTTGTTAAGGTGGAAAGGGAAGTACTAATACTAGTCAGGTCTCAGTTAGCTTGTTAAGGTGGAAAGGGAATAACAAATACTAGTCAGGTCTCAGTTAGCTTGTTAAGGTGGAAAGGGAAGAACAAATACTAGTCAGGTCTCGGTTAGCTTGTTAAGGTGGAAAGGGAAGTACTAATACTAGTCAGGTCTCAGTTAGCTTGTTATGGTTGAACGGGAAGTACTAATACTATTCAAGTCTCAGTTAGCTTGTTAAGGTGGAAAGGGAAGTACTAATACTAGTCAGGTCTCAGTTAGCTTGTTAAGGTGGAAAGGGAAGTACTAATACTAGTCAGGTCTCAGTTAGCTTGTTATGGTGGAAAGGAAAGTACTAATACTAGTCAGGTCTCAGTTAGCTTGTTAAGGTGGAAAGGGAAGTACTAATACTAGTCAGGTCTCAGTTAGCTTGTTAAGGTGGAAAGGGAAGTACTAATACTATTCAGGTCTCGGTTAGCTTGTAAAGGTGGAAAGGGAAGTAAAATATGTTTCCAAATGATCAAATAAAAGAACAATTTACGAAAGACCTTATAATAATTAAGTGTGACTTAAATGTGGTAATTCTATATCTCAGTCACGCTAAATGTAACACAGCATCATTTTTTAAATCCGCATTTGCTAACATACTAGTCATTTTAAACCTGGATATGTTAAGTGGGAAACCTGGTCAATAGTGTAGACTCGGATCAAACCAATCGTGCTACCATTCCTATGGACTAATTCGGACTATGTCTAAAATATGGTACCTCATTGGATTGCTCGTGTTCGTTCGTAGTTTTACACGGAAACACGAGAGAAACGCACACACTCGGTATTTTTTGTCAGGAACTAGTTCATAGGACTCATTGGGTATGTCCATTAAACAGGACTAGGCTATCAGACATTTTAAAATGGCTCTCTCCTCCTTCATATTTAATAGGTTGAAACCCGCTATACGAAAGTCAACCTTTAGGCTTTCCAACAAAACAATTCCGTGGCTTGGTTAAACTATGGAGGAGACTTCTTATTTACACATTCAGCCTGAGACTGAAAGCGATGTGTGACCCATATTCTTGTCCTTATAATTACAGGTGTAACATATACATTGGACACATATACACGTCTTCCTTTAAATAGAGAATTATGTATTTTCTTGCTAATGACATGATTATACAGTTTGCAATGTAAGTGTGATATGTACCTATCAGAGACGATGGGTTTGCAATTAAATGAAAACGTTTATTGGATCGTAATAGCTAACTTGCCGCACGCATCGAATAACAGATAAAAGTCTAATCTCACTGTGCACAGGGCTGCACTGTATACATGTAACCCGTATTTACTATGATACTTGTGAATAACACAGGGTACGTAAGCAATATAAATACAAGTAAGTATAGATAAAGAAGTTGTATATTTGGTATAGATATAGTATTTCATCAAATATAATAACATTAAAATATATAATTCTGAAAGGATTTAATATTTACACAGAATGTAAATGTAAATATATCACTTCTCTGTTCTGGCATTATGTGAGGTTTATGTGTTAGTTGAACACGTTGCAAAAAGGTAACGGGTTAAAGACAAAATGACACTGCACAATCTCTAAAATCGTGAGTGAAGAGAAACACTATCTGCTTAAATGAAGTGCAGTTCACCAACACGCAGTCAGTCAATTCTTAGGATAAGGGTAAAAACAATTGCATGTACATGTATGTTAAACGAAATTATGTAAGAATGAGTTAATTCTATCTCCAGGAAGTGTTTTACATGTACCTAACACGCCAATGATATCATAGCCTCTGCAATGCTTTGATCACTCACACTCAATCAAATGTTTCAGAAAATATTGACTGAAGGCCAAACAGTTAGTATCCTGATGAGACGCCGAGTAACTCGACGTCTTATCTGAGTCCAATCTGTTAGAAATTACCAGTCCTGATCGCGACAAGAGGGATAGGGACTAATAGCGAAAACATACATAAATATAGGCCGATTTAGCTGACCCGATATAGATTAGAAGTTTTGGCTTTGTAAGCGCTCGGGAGCTCTCTGATCAGGATCTATACTGCCTGTATATGTCACATATAAGCAATTAAGTAAGTATATTGGCTAGTTTAATTATGTCGCCAACAAATCATATGTGTCTGGAAATGTTGTGAATTGAATACAGATGTAACATTGTTTAAAATAGCAGGAAGCACACGTATCTTAAACCAAACTTATTTGTCAGAAGAATAATTCAGAAAATGGTTTGTTTATTTGACGCAAAGCAGGCAAGTGAATAGAATCGAAAAGTTACGATTGCACAAAAATGTAAGTAAACGGTATGCGCCAAAGTGTGAAGGTTGCATTGATTTCGCTCTGATATTTTGCATAGTTTTAGAGAGAAATACTTCATAAAACGTTCTGAAACGTGGCAAAATATTGTGCATGGAGGAAGTGACAATAAATTAGTCTCTATGCGTCTCTTGAAGCGTAGGATAACTAGGTGCCTCTTGAAGCGTAGTATAACTAGGCGTCTCTTGAAGCGTAGTATAACTAGGCGTCTCATAAAGCGTAAGGTAACTAGGCGTCTCATGAAGCGTAGGGTAACTAGGCGTCTCTTGAAGCGTAGGGTAACTAGGCGTCTCACAGTTTCAATAGTTGTCAACAGTTTGAACGAATTGCTTGTAAAATTGATGTTGATCAGATCAGATGTTTGGAGAATACATCAACTTTAAGTTAGGATAAGAGTAGAATAGCAATGACATCATGAACATTCATGTAAGAAGTAAAGCGAATTTAAACCACAGTGTTTGAAAATTCTGAGGCGTTGGCCAATCAGAGTTGGTTATTCAGTTTTTCCTTTTTCTTGAAGACTGGATTATTGCCGTCAAAATGAAACTGTGGTTTAAATCGGTTAGACACCCAATGACAAGTCTTTATAAAATAGACTGGCTTAGCTGACGCTCCGTGCTGTCTATTTCATGAAGACTTGTCATAATGGATTTTCTAACCTATATATAATAAATATCAATAATATTTGTTTTATAATGGTACATGGGCACGGCAATGTTTTACAAAGTAGAATCATATCTAAACATAGCAGACTGTGATACATACGGGAGATATCTCATCTGGGTCCGCTCTGTTTTCAAAGGTGTAAACATGCATATTTATGGCGAAAAAGGTTTCATTAAAGTCTTATCATATCTTATTGTCATTTTTCCTTGTGGAGAAATAAAAGTATGTTTTTTTTGTCAAAATACGGATTTGAAACGCTAACAAACAAGTCGCGATGATTAAAAGTTGTTTTCATTTTGAAGGAATTAACGGGACTTACCATGGGAACGCCTAGTTGACCAGATCGTCCACTAAATGCACATGACATACTGTAACATCATCATCATGTTGCGTCTGATCTCAACGAAAGTAAACAGAGCGGAGTGGAAAAGTAAAGGAGAATAGAAACAAACCGTTAGAGAAAGTGACCTCAGTCCAGACACATCGTTTGTTATACCAAGAAACATAAGATATATGGAACCAGTTGCTTGCATATGTTTCAGTTCTAGTTTCTCTTTTGTCGCTTGGTCGCGCTTATCGATCGCCTTAACTATACAACACAATTTCTATATCGCTCCTAATTTAGAGCATTCTCCTTGTGGGGCTTTATTTTATCCTTTCGTTTCTGAGCCATTTGAGGGCTAATTGGGTGCAAACATAAATTCACATAAAGACCAATGGGACTTTAAACAGTGTTTGACGTACATGTAACTACGCTTCTACTGACTACGTCTGCATACAACGAAGTCGACATACTGCTGTTATGTGCCAACTCTTAACCATATACAGTAGAACCCCTATAATGCGACCACTTAAAGAATAATAGCTGCCTTTATAAACAGGTAGTTGCTTAAATCAGGACAAAAATAGTGCAGAAAGCTCTTAGAGAAGCTTTCTGCATTACTTTTTTCCTGCGTTTAGCTACCAACTGCATCTAGCACCACTAATTGTACCTCTTTAAGGTGGTCGCGGGGTTTTACTGTACACCTAACCTTTTGCTGTCCCAAAATGTATCGTCTGCCAGTGTTTTAATGTTCTCCAATCTTCTTTCAGGAAACATAATCACAACATCAACCGATTGGGATCCTGATGGGCCGCTGAATCATTCATTGTCTAATCTGGATCCAAATTGTTTTCATAGTTAATAACATATTCGACATTGGCATCGAGTTGTTATTATCTGTTACAGCCACTGTACACTACCCCAGTTCTGGATTTGTTAGACAGTACCAACCCCTTTCTTTATGTCGTTATGAAAAGCTGAGCAGAGTGTCAAACTATTCGGATTCTGACGAGTTACATCTGGATACTGTTTGCATATAGCATCACAGGCACATATTTAGAGCAGTGACGCGACTGACATTTGTAACACATAATTCGGAATTAAGTAGTCGCTGCTTTTAAAGACATCATTAACCACCATTAAAAAGGCAAATTCGTCCTAATCAAATATTGGAATCCATCTGTTTTTCATGTGAGAAATGCTTGCACTTAAGAAAAAAGCTGATGAAACCTTCGACATTTATTGGTATAAGCAGACAGGGTGGACTGTTAAGACATTGATTGGTATAAGCAGACAGGATTGACTGCTAAGACATTGATTGGTATGGCAGACAGGGTGGACTGCTAAGTCATTGATTGGTATAAGCAGACAGGGTGGACTGTTAAGACATTGATTGGTATAAGCAGACAGGGTGGACTGCTAAGTCATTGATTGGTATAAGCAGACAGGGTGGACTGCTAAGACATTGATTGGTATAAGCAGACAGGGTGGACTGTTAAGACATTGATTGGTATAAGCAGACAGGGTGGACTGTTAAGACATTGATTGGTATGGCAGACAGGGTGGACTGCTAAGTCATTGATTGGTATGGCAGACAGGGTGGACTGCTAAGACATTGATTTGTATAAGCAGACAGGGTTGACTGCTAAGACATTGATTGGTATGGCAGACAGGGTGGACTGCTAAGACATTGATTGGTATGGCAGACAGGGTGGACTGCTAAGACATTGATTGGTATGGCAGACAGGGTGGACTGCTAAGACATTGATTGGTATGGCAGACAGGGTGGACTGCTAAGACATTGATTGGTATGGCAGACAGGGTGGACTGCTAAGACATTGATTGGTATGGCAGACAGGGTGGACTGCTAAGACATTGATTGGTATGGCAGACAGGGTGGACTGCTAAGACATTGATTGGTATGGTAGACAGGGTGGACTGCTAAGACATTGATTGGTATGGCAGACAGGGTGGACTGCTAAGACATTGATTGGTATGGCAGACAGGGTGGACTGCTAAGACATTGATTGGTATGGCAGACAGGGTGGACTGCTAAGACATTGATTGGTATGGCAGACAGGGTGGACTGCTAAGACATTGATTGGTATGGCAGACAGGGTGGACTGCTAAGACATTGATTGGTATGGCAGACAGGGTGGACTGCTAAGACATTGATTGGTATGGCAGAAAGGGTGGACTGCTAAGACATTGATTGGTATGGCAGACAGGGCGGACTGCTAAGACATTGATTGGTATGGCGGACAGGGCGGACTGCTAAGACATTGATTGGTATGGCGGACAGGGTGGACTGCTAAGTCATTGATTGGTATGGCAGACAGGGTGGACTGCTAAGACATTGATTGGTATGGCAGACAGGGTGGACTGCTAAGACAATGATTGGTATGGCAGACAGGGTGGACTGCTAAGACATTGATTGGTATGGCAGACAGGGTGGACTGCTAAGTCATTGATTGGTATGGCAGACAGGGTGGACTGCTAAGACATTGATTGGTATGGCAGACAGGGTGGACTGCTAAGACATTGATTGGTATGGCAGACAGGGTGGACTGCTAATACATTGATTGGTATGGCAGACAGGGTGGACTGCTAAGTCATTGATTGGTATGGCAGACAGGGTGGACTGCTAAGTCATTGATTGGTATGGCAGACAGGGTGGACTGCTAAGACATTGATTGGTATGGCAGACAGGGTGGACTGCTAAGTCATTGATTGGTATGGCAGACAGGGTGGACTGCTAAGAGGGTTTCTTACATTGATTCTATTGTTTGCCCACATTGGTTGTATTGTTCGCCCATGTTTGCATATGTTCCATATATGGAGGAATCCTTGGGTTGAGTCGGCACCTTAGAGATATTCGTATGTAAACATAAGTCCTGTTATATTCCAACTTATAATAATTAAGTTTCTGAGTTGTCAGTCCGCTAACAACGATTCCAATCCCTTAAATCTTTACGTAATGAATTTCCATGTAAATAATACTGTATCAATATTTATCAGATGAAATGTGTACATAGAATATCATGTCTATATAATACAATAAACAAACAGAGTAGTCCCTGATCAGACGGCTCCTATAGGAACCATCTGATCTGGGTCTGCTCTGTCAGCAAAGACGTAAAAAGTCGCCTGTGAAGTTAGGGGTTATACTTGATCTCAAATGACATCATTTAATCTGCATCCGTTGTAGCGGCATTGTCCGGATCAATCAGACCATCTAATGGACAAATTGTCTCGACTTTTATTTCTAGTCTGAAATGCCTGTTGGATTTGATGTCATTTAACCTTAAATCAAATCTTCAACATGTCATAGAAAGCATTAACGTGATGAACAATAGCATAAAACAAGACATTCTCAAGACATGCTCAAATCTCATGGTATAATAAAAACTGAAAAACGGGTCTCGACATTTATAGCAGCGTTGCAAAGAAATAATATTAATTTCAGAATATTACCGGCTACACTAGTTTTTTTATAAATATTTCATTAACCCTATCGCACCCGAGCTGAAGAAAACATAACACTGAACACCATGTTGGAGACAAAATCTTGATTTCAGTGTTTGTCTCCAAATTAAAACGCTGAGCACAGTGTTTACTGTCCCTCTTTGTAACAGTGAATGTGAACGGCAATCAGTTGAACTCTGGGCTAGGATTTGAATACTGTTATGAACCATAATTCTACTAAGCGCAGCCTGACTTGAATTTTCTGAAGGCCTGGATCACAGATGATACTTCACCATCTCATTAGGATACATATGTTTTGACACGAGGTCAATCCTCGAGAAGAAGATTTTTTGCTAGGTTTTGAAGTAGAGCGGGATCATACTTCTTTACCTTTCACTTCATGACTATTCATCTATAACATACCTGGATTACACTGCTCTGGGTCTACTGTGTTTGCAAATTCGTAGAAATGGGTATGTATGGAGCGAAGGTTTAAAGTTCCTTATGAATATTTAACCTCTAGTAAACATTGATTTATATCTTACAGCTTTACACCTTTCTTTTCTTGACACTATTAAGTGACTCGTATGAATCATCGTATGCAATATTCAGTTACAATAAATACATGATTGTTGGACTTCAGAATAATAAGCATTTTTTTCAGCAAAGTTATAATAAATACATTTATTTTTCTCCTACGCAGTTTTATTAGCGCGGGCCCAGGAGTTTGTCTGAAGCAGACACCATTGGTACAACAGGTCGATGTCTGAAACAGACATCATTGGTACAACAGGTCGATGTATGAAGCAGACACCATTGGTACAACAGGTCGATGTTTAAGATAAAATGGTGTCCACATTGTGAGCCTCAGATAAGTTTTTGAAAATAGCCTTGTCAAAGCGGGACTGAACGTACCAAACAATCACCAGGCCACAGTCACATAAACGTAAAGTAAAGTAAAAAGTACCTAGTTATAGTCTACTTTCAGTCCAAATGACCGCTCAGCCGACTGTACATTGTCATTGAGTCATTGGCCTACAATATTGAGCACTGCCAACATATGGTGCAATCATGCAGCCGCAGTTCCGGCGAGTGACCCCTCACGGGTACCCATTTTAACCCCTGAGTGGGGAGGAGGCGCGGTGGGAGACACGGAAAAGCGTCTCTGAAATTTCCGGGAGGGACCGGGATTTGAACCCCGGACCTCCGGACTGATAGTCAAGCGCGTTACCACTAAACCACCGCACACCACAACCATGAACTATTTGCATGCAATGAAGCAGACAACATATCAGCCGGTCGGGGATTATTAAATGTGTGATTTATTATGAACATTTAACCTGCTGTCGGCGGATCCACCGTGACCTGTGCAAACTGTAACTCGGCATAGCATCAGGATCCAGACTGATTGACACCCTGCTTGTATATTGATAGAGACAATGACTATAACCTGATACACACACAGATTACAACTTGAATTTCCAAACTGTAAGGATGGATCATTGAATTTGTTCAGTACGAGTCAGTAGGCACAATGTTCACCCTCAAAGTGCGACACACGAGTCACTAATATCTTTTGCAAACAGCGTAGATCCAGGCGAGAGGGTTCCTACAGGGCAAGCACCGTCTGCCATGTTACATCTTCCTTCGAAAACAAACTCTAAATATTCACCGTAATCTTGACCTGTTTGAAGTTTAGGATTGCCCATTTAAACGGCATCGTAAGGGTTAAGTACGATGGCTACGTTCAACACTAGTAATTAGTAAATTACCACAGCAGCAAAACTTGTCATTAGCTATACAATTTTAAACACATAATGTATCAAACAGTGTAGCTCGTGGTGGCCTACGTTGACGTACATGTATTCAACGTCTATTATGTATCCAAACCGATTGCAAAAGCCATCACAATCTGATTCATTGTGATCATTCAGTGTTCTTGTACTAGCATAATAATAATGTCAACAGAGATTGTGTAATCTAAAACAAGTTTTATCTCGATACAGATTCATGGTCTATAGTTCCTGGCATGCACCTCTGCAACGTTATTTCCAATTCATTAGATACCATAACCAAATTCACCATAACTTTTAGTATCAGTTTGAACGCAGATAGATTAAAACATAACGCCGATATATCGATGATTCATCAATCGTGTGTCAATATGGAAAACCAATCCGTTGTCAATATGGTACATCAATCGTTTGTCAATATGGAACATCAATCGTTTGTCAATATGGAACATCAATCCATTGTCAATATGGAACATCAATCCATTATCAATATGGAACATCAATCCACTGTCAATATGGAACATAAATCCATTATCAATATGGAACATCAATCCATTGTCAATATGGAACATCAATCGTTTGCCAATATGGAACGTCAATCCATTGTCAATATGGAACATCAATCGTTTGTCAATATGGAACGTCAATCCATTGTCAATATGGAACATCAATCGTTTGTCAATACGGAACATCAATCGTTTGTCAATATTCTTACACTTTTAGAAAAGGCTATGGGGAAAAAGACATGTATGATTTGGAACAAACATCGTGACTTTATCGTTTAAATGAAGTACAGATCTGTTTTGAGAAACACACCATTGGCAAAAAGAAAAAGAGAGAAAACAAATCACCTGTTCAAACTGTTTGTCAGAGGAATTAATTTTGGAATTTCCCGTTTATATTCATGGACGCAAATCATAAACACGTATTTTATTGCAAAGCAGAATTTGCTCAATAATTCGACCCAGTCCATTGCACAAGCAAACCTTTGTGAATAATCGGATAATTCAAAAGACTGAAACACTGGGATATCGTCTTAGCTTGAAGTGGCTCCAGAAATACAATTTATCTTATTTTCTTCCTGATGCGTAGCAGGATTTTATAATTGAAAAAACGTATTTAACTTTAATGGGCTGTGTTATATTTGAACGTCTAAGCATTTAATGTGGATCTAAACTGGCTCTACAAATGTATCACTAGATTGTTTGTATAAGGGTGCTGCGATAAGCCGTCCAGTTTTACCATGAATAAAGAGAGTGTCGGTGCGTGTATGTGCACGTGTACGTGCACGTGCGTGTGTATGTGTACGGCCGCCGTATTATTTTACAACCAAGTTGAGTAGCGACAGCGCCGTGCGAGCACCGTGCGGCTTCCTTGTGGCTGCCGTGGAATTAAAAAAGCTACGACGGCCGAACGGACGGTGACCATGGGTCTTCACTTCAAAGTTCGTACGGTAGACGTAGGTTTTCTGTCTCTACAAATTGAAAAATACGCCGTACGGATATGTGACCACTACAGTATACGACCGTAAAGCTATTGACCGTAGAAATGTTAGACCGTACGACCTTTTGGCAAATGTGACTGAGTCATTATTCGGCGTTTCGTCGGAATACTAGTTGTTTTAATAAATAAACCCTGCGACCTCATACATGGACCTCTGAACAAGTTTGATATTGTTTCCAATACTTGTCAGTTTCCTATTTTTTCTACCAGCAGTGATATCTTTTGCGGAGACCCCTCCCATTAAATGAGTGTTTGTGTTCCATATTTCCATATTTACCTTATAACATATGTGAGTTTAGGGTTATTCGTAATAACAAAAGGGTCATAATGGGTTAAAGTACGTCATCTGTCTGTAGTGTCTTTCACTCCATGAATAATCATCTTAGAAATGAAGACATCATGAAGACACCATGAATTAAATTAGTTGTTATAATAGCACATGGACACATGAATGAATGTCTGGTCAAGTCAGAAACTGTCTATATCATATCATAAGAAAACAGAACAGACCCTGTAGGGGCCGTCTGAGTCTACTCTGTTTCAAAGGCGTAGAAAAGTGTAGGTATGGAATTGTAGCATCTCTTTCGTTATTTCCCTTAAATGCACCTTGTATAGCAACAGCTCGTGATAGAGACTCCAAGTTCTTAAAGTCACTGCATTAAATGTTTTTGAAGTGTAAGGAACATTACTGCACATTCTTAAAAGTCACTCAAGAAATATTAGAATATCATATCATAAGAAAACAGAACAGACCCTGTAGGGGCCGTCTGAGTCTACTCTGTTTCAAAGGCGTAGAAAAGTGTAGGTATGGAATTGTAGCATCTCTTTCGTTATTTCCCTTAAATGCACCTTGTATAGCAACAGCTCGTGATAGAGACTCCAAGTTCTTAAAGTCACTGCATTAAATGTTTTTGAAGTGTAAGGAACATTACTGCACATTCTTAAAAGTCACTCAAGAAATATTAGTCAATAATAATAAAACACCCTCTATCCGAGGTTCCATCAAAACATTTGAGTAGTTCAACATTGTATTGCAACAGAGGCTTCTCATATCGATTTTGTATCTTACAATGACCCTAAATGCCAGAAGACTGTGTTTGCATCAACTATTATACGTTTGAAACACATTGTTCATCCAATATTTTAGTTACTGCTTTGAACTTTAGGACATCAGAATCCAATTCTGATAGTTGACAAGAGACATTAACAACATTTTAAGATAAAACAAAATCGCATGACAGAACTTTTTTGTCAGGAAAATACTTGAAATGAGAACGGATAATTGGACGCGAAGCTGAAACAAGCAAGGGAAGGCAAGGCAATGAAAAAACAAGTTTAGGTTTAAGTTGAACCATAAATGAGGCTACTGATGAATTAACCCTTCGCTTGCTGTTCACGTCAATATACCTATATGTAAATAGTGAAGACCCAGATGAGACAGCTCCTGCTGTAACTGTCTCATCGGGGTCTGCACTATGTACACTTTGATTATGCAACCAGTGTACTCCACAGCATTGATTGCACAGAGAAATAAGTGTAGACAGTGAAGCTATATGTAAGTATACCACGGGGCATGGGTACAGAAGAAGAAATGCATTTCAAAATTCAGCAAGAGAAGGGTTAAACAGCGAACGATTAAGACAACATACTCTTGTATTAAAAAATGTACATGATTATGTAGAAGTAAAAGGTGTTTTGAGTATCTGTTATCCGTAAGAGGCATTGGTTAATTTGACTGCCTCAGGTTTGATCTCTTTGGACTCCATTGGCGACTTTGAGATTAACTAGCATACAAACAGCATGGATCTAGATATATGTCGAGATACTCGACCTCCCATCATGATCTAGATTAGATGTCGAGAGATACTCGATCTCCCATCATGATCTAGATTAGATGTCGAGATACTCGACCTACCATCATGACCTAGATTAGATGTCGAGATACTCGACCTCCCATCATGACCTAGATTAGATGTCGAGATACTCGACCTCCCGTCATGATCTAGATTAGATGTCGAGATACTCGACCTCCCATCATGATCTAGATTAGATGTCGAGATACTCGACCTCCCGTCATGATCTAGATTAGATGTCGAGATACTCGACATCCCATCATGATCTAAACTGTTTGGCATTCTCACTGCATATCTAATGACTTTCAAAATAGCAACATACACTTGCATATAGCAACATACACTAGCATATAGCAACATATAATAGCATATAGCAACATATAATAGCATATAGCAACATATAATAGCATATAGCAACATATAATATCATATAGCAACATATAATAGCATATAGCAACATATAATATCATATAGCAACATATAATATCATATAGCAACATATACTATCATATAGCAACATATAATAGCATATGCAGAGGAAAGAGTGCTTACCATGTCATAAGTTATCCTTAAGCCTGTTATTGACGAATCGATCTTTGTGATTAATTCGCATTCACATAAGTGGCCGGGTACTTATCAGAACAAATCCATTTATTTACTCTATGCAAACCACCCCTGTTATATACCATCACAATCCACAGTATTAAATAATTGGTTTGTTGAATTTAACTAATAAGAATTACGTACCAAAATCAATTTGTATACATGTATGTACCAACTTGTTATCAACTTTGCCTTTTGCATCACTATGTTTACACGTTCGTTTATATTGCAATTTTGAATGATCATTTATATCAATAACCACTGGGCCACACTCATAAATATCAGACATTACAGCATACTCTCGAATTACTATTTAAATCTATCTCCATAGCGTTTGTGTACAACTCTAAAGACGAAACATACCAGCGAATAAAACCTAAATATAACGGCTGTATTGTCCCTTTGGGTGCCAAATTTCTACTTGTCGTCTGCAATCCAAGTTTGTTTAATCATTCAGTAGAATAAGGAAATGAGATAAATAAATGCAAATTTCAAAGGAATAAAACACAGGTATAGAGAAATAGAGATTGAGACAAAAAGTGCAGTCCCTGATCAGTCCCTTGTAAAGGCCGCGTCTGGTCTGGGACTGCACTTTTTGTCGCGGTGCATTTATGCGACATTGACAGTGAAAGGGTTAATTCCTCCCTTCATTAACATTAATACATAATCTGATCACTTCATGAATATTTATTTATTAGGTACTTTTTTCAAGGGACATAAGGATCAGGTCTATATAATTTCGTAAGCAAACAAGGTAAACTTTAATACAGGAGCCGTCTAATCTTGGTCTACTCTGTTTGCAAAGGCGTGAAAAGGCGTTTACATGAGGGCAACGGTTAACTAGTATGTTCTGACTCGTCTATACAAACAATCTGGATCAGATGAAAAGCGAGTAAACTGTTTGACACTATGTAATTACATGTATATTGCGAGTAAGCTGTTTGACACTATGTAATTAAATTGCGAATAAGCTGTTTGACACTATGTAATTATATTGCGAGTAAGCTGTTTGACACTATGTAATTATATTGCGAGTAAGCTGTTCGACACTATGTAATTATATTGCGAGTAAGCTGTTCGACACTATGTAATTATATTGCGAGTAAGCTGTTTGACACTATGTAATTATATTGCGAGTAAGCTGTTTGACACTATGTAATTATATTGCGAGTAAGCTGTTCGACACTATGTAATTATATTATTTAAGAAATGATTGAATAGGAAGTAGTCCAATTATAAATATAAAACTAATAAGACTTATAGACAATTTCAACATTTACGAACAGGATGGAAGATTTCAGAAAATGTGTTCGTCTTTATTGCTGAGACGTTTTCGATACATTACATTGAACATTGTTGTGTCGATACATTACATTGAACATTGTTGTGTTGATACATTACATTGAACATTGTTGTGTCGATACATTACATTGAACATTGTTGTGTCGATACATTACATTGAACATTGTTGTGTCGATACATTACATTGAACATTGTTGTGTCGATACATTACATTGAACATTGTTGTGTCGATACATTACATTGAACATTGTTTCGATACATTACATTGAACATTGTTGTGTCGATACATTACATTGAATATTGTTGTGTTGACCAAGAACGCCTTTGCAAACAGAGAAGACCAAGGTGGACAGTTATAACAGATAAGACCAAGGTGGACAGTTATAACAGAGAAGACCAAGGTGGACAGTTATAACAGAGAAGACCAAGGTGGACAGTTATAACAGAGAAGACCAAGGTGGACAGTTATTTGAAGAGCTGTGTAATTGTGGTTTGCTCTGCTTGCTTATGAAATTACACATGATCCTTTATAACATATATCGTGGCTCCAGCGTTACGTAACAATACTTATGAAATTACACATGATCCTTTATAACATATATCGTGGCTCCAGCGTGGTTTGCTCTACTTGCTTATGAAATTACACATGATCCTTTATAACATATATCGTGGCTCCAGCGTTACGTAACAATACTTTGTACTATTTTGATATTATCGGGCATATATTCGCTAAATGTCATTAGAAGACCTGTTTTCATACGCACTGTCAAAACAAACAAAATGACTGACGGTGACCTATCTGTCAACGATCGAGACACAATAGTCAGACGACAAAGGACTGTTGCCACTTGCGCCTAAAATTTGGTAAAATAATACCAAATTGAAATCATGATCGCTGTCCAGCAAATACCTATAGAATATAAAATTATGCTGCAAAATGACCCACCGGCTATTCTGACCATCTATTCTACATTGGCCACGCCGATAGCAAAGTCAAGTGATCCTCGTTTTAGCGACCGTGTATTCGTACATGAACTCTTGTAAATACTTTCATTTTATGAATCAATGGATATCATTTAAGATTTCATACACTAAATTGTGTTGTGTTCATTTATAACTCCCGAATAAAAACATATTTCAGACAACAACTCTGACGAATGATGCAACACAGGAGAAATAAATCCAATGTTTAACTGTCTGTCAAGTTGTAAGGAGTGGCCACTGAAGCAGAGCGAACAGACTGCACTATCCCCAGTAAGCTAAAAACGATACATAGGTTTTGCTTTATATCTGTTCTTTTAATGGACCAACAATGGTGATCACGTGACTTTAACTATGATGATCATGCGTATCTACAATGATGTCCAAGTGTATCTGACAATGATGATAATGCGTATCTACAATGATGTCCAAGTGTATCTGACAATGATGATAATGCGTATCTACAATGATGTCCAAGTGTATATGACAATGATGATAATGCGTATCTACAATGATGTCCAAGTGTATCTGACAATGATGATAATGCGTATCTACAATGATGTCCAAGTGTATATGACAATGCTGATAATGCGTATCTACAATGATGTCCAAGTGTATCTGACAATGATGATAATGCGTATATACAATGATGTCCAAGTGTATATGACAATGATGATAATGCGTATCTACAATGATGTCCAAGTGTATATGACAATGATGATAATGCGTATCTACAATGATGTCCAAGTGTATCTGACAATGATGATAATGCGTATCTACAATGATGTCCAAGTGTATCTGACAATGATGATAATGCGTATCTACAATGATGTCCAAGTGTATCTGACAATGATGATAATGCGTATCTACAATGATGTCCAAGTGTATCTGACAATGATGACTATGCGTAGGGCCACAATGGCGATTAGTTGATTGTCTGTACTAAATTAATATTATATAACACAGCATCGCAACACTCGGTATACAATTCACGATGCTAATGATAATTTCGATGTTGTATCTGGAGAGTGTCACATGTTAAACGGTTTTAGCCTATTCATACCTTTCCAAACAGAGAAGACCCGATCTGGGTCTGCTCTGTTTGCTTACAGATCTGACACTACAGTTTCTACTAATACCAAACATTCAAGTGTACATATGTCACCATAAAACTTCAGCTAATACATATTCAGATTTAGTTTATTCATTCATATTATGAATTTAATTTGAGACTTACTATAAAGAACACACGTGTATAGAATTCATTTGATCAACTAATGTCTACAAGACAAGGATCTACTTACGTCTAAGTGTATTTCTGCTTACTGGACAGGAAATGTCATTATGAGGAACGTGTTTACCTTCAGTATGCTAAGTGAAATACCGTGGGTAGAAAAAACTGTGTATATCAAGTAACAGTCAAGGGTGTCCTCCATTGCAAAAACACGATTTAAGTGTCAAATAGTTTGAATCTCCCTATAACGTCGATGTACCCGTGATCTCATCTATAGCCAAACTATTTGTTAATGTTGTTCCCATAGTGTGCCGAACCCTAACCTTAAGTCTGGTGTGCCAACATTGTGATTAAAAATGCCTGCTGTTCCGGACTTTGAAGTTTGTTTCCGATTCCGAAACATACTCGCACTTTCTTCAATTCCTTTTCAAAGACGTACTTATCAGTGTCAAACAGATTGGTTCCGGATGAGACGCCAAGTTACTCGGCGTCTCAGCTGGATCTAAACTGTTTAACTGGTTACTACGAGCACGCCATCAGCAGGCCAAGGATTAAGCAATACGAGTCTTTTACGCGAAATTCATCTGTCACAGACATACGGAAGGAGGATAAGCAGGAATACACGGTGATAACATATATCAACAGACGACGCATTGGGGATTGCAGACACTCATCGATAAAGAGTCGTCAGACATGTAATGACACACAGTCAGCGGTGACACACTGTGATAAACTTCGAAAACAGTTTGGATTCCAATGAAACACGAATCTATCACACTCTGGTACGACCTGGGGCTCTTATTCACACACGTGCTGTATCTAAAGTCAATGCAGGTTTTAAGTCATGTAGAAAGATCCTCTAGGAGATTTCTGCATGAATTTCACCCTGCATTAGGCAAACCTCTGCTTAAAAAATCTAAATTCTTATCTATTATAATTCCGGTTTAAAGGGACTATACCCTTTCTTCACTTGCATACTTGTGAATTGCTTCATCTGCATAATCTTGACAAATTATTTCTAAAAAGGTAACTACAGTTGAACTTCGATATCTCGAACTTCAAGGAACTATTTGAACTAGTTCGAGATAACTGAAGTTCGAGATATCCGATTTCTAATCTGGTCAATTTCTCTAGTTCACAGCTTAATGCAGGTCTACAGTAATGCTGAAAACTCCTATAGGAGCTTTCAGCATTACTGTTGACCTGCATTTAGCTGTGAAATGTGTATTTAGATATGTAGTGAAACATTTTAGAGCAATTCTGTATTGTAAGATTTTGGAAGGACCGAACTTTAAGTTCGAGTTATCACGAAGTTCGAGTTATCCCAGTTCGAGATATCGAAATTCAACTGTATTTATTTAAATTTTGCAGTGTTTGAACCGGTATCACATCAAGGTACTACATTTAGGCCTGCTGAACAATTGTACCTTGTTCGATATGAAGTCCTGAAGGGGATCTCGAATGTAGACTCCTAGTTCTCTAGCAAGTCCAGTGGAAAGCACTGGTGCCCGTGGTGAGATCTTGATCATCTCTACCCAGTCGCATCATTATTTCAGCCGTCTAACCAACCAAATCTTCCATTATATTTTGAACGTTGTAGCAATTATGGAGCTCGAAGCATTAACTCATACGACAATTTTGTTTCTCTACAGCATTACAACTGGGCACAAGAGCAACATCATGTTGAAGTATAGCATACGGAGAAAAGAGTGCGGGTTGGCATTGCTAATGCAGTACAAAGAATAGAGTAAATATATTGAAAAAGGGGTTCATTCGTAGGTTTGGTTAAAGGAAATCGCATAACAATCCAGTTAAACATCAATGCAGTAGTTATCGATAGTTAAATAAAAAGGGCAAACTTTATCTTGTATACATGTTTTTCGGGTTTCATTGAAAACACACCAGCAAATAATACATATCATCGTAAATTTCAGATCTACATAATTGATACAAACTTTGGTTGTATCATTTTGTAATATCTTCAAGTTTCAACATGGAATCTGCGGTTTGAAATTCTAGTTTTTGTCAATTATATACGCAATCTTGTACATAAATTAAGAAGATAAGTTTCAAATTGTGTATCGTTCATATGATGCGATTGTTTAGCACTCTGTTTGAATTTGTAATTCTGGCTGTGAATTATGTGAAAAAATCAGCAATGCTTCTACTTTAATTAATATGTAGTATTTCTATCAATTCAGCAATACTGCTGCTTTTGTTAACAAATATGTTTTATCCAGCATACGTGTTTTTGTTAAATACATTATTGATACTGATCACACAGTACTTGTATGTTTGGTTAGCAAGTAGTTTTTGTATTAATTAAGTATTGTTTGTTTGTGTTTTATAAATATATAGTGATTTTATTAACCCGACAATACTTATGTGTTTTTGTCGATATATGGTCATTCAATCTTGGAGGAGGCGAGACACTTACAGAGAGACTAACCGATCTGTTTCAACTGATCTGGCAAAAGGGTCGAGTTCCTAAAAATTTCAAAGATGCGTCAATTGTGCACATCTACAAAAGAATGTGACAAGACTGTCTGCAACTACCATCGAAGAATTTCAATACGTTGCATTGCAGGAAAGGTATTTGGCAAAGTAATACACTGTACTGTACACACTCATAGACCATGTTACAAATTAATACCGGTCCCAGTGTGGCATCCGAGCTGGCAGAGGACATCCGCTATGGTTTTTGCAGTCCGTCATGTGCATGAGAAGTGTCGAGATCAAACTATGGAAATACACTTAAGTTTGTAGTTGCAGACCTCACATTTGACACAGTAAATCGTGATATAATGTGGAAAATCCTGCGTAGATGTGGCTGCCCAGAGAAACTTGTCACCCTTATTGCATCTTTTCATGATGACATGAAGGCCAGGGTCCAGGAAAATGGGGACACATCAGAACCATTTGCAGTGATAAATGTGGTGAAACAATAGTGTGTGCTTGCATCTACACTGTTTTCCATCCTGTTTGCAGCCATGCTCACCGATGCATACAAGGATTGTAACCGTGGGATTTACATCGAATTTCGAACAGAATGCAAACTTTTCAACTTGCGCAGACTTCAGGCCAAATCCAATGTGTTTGTGGTCTTACTTTACACATTATGGACATATTATGGACATATTTGCAGCTGTGTGTGAAACATGGACCATGTATGGTGGTCACATGCGGCAAAATGATCAATTCCACCACAGATGCATGAGACAAATCTGCAACATCAAATGGCAATATAAGGTCACAAACCTACAATTCCTGCAGAAATGCAGGATGTCAAGCATTGGACACCTTCTCATTCAGAGTCAGCAACGTTCTACAGGCCATGTTGTACGCATGGACGACAGCAGGAACCCAAAATGCTGCTGTATCTTCAACTTCAGGAAGGCCATCGTGACATTGGACGTCCCTGTAAACGCTACAGAGTGTGTCTTAAAAGCAACAGGACGTCTAAATTCCAGGCGAAAAGAGAGCAGCGGAAGAATGGCACCACACTGGATGGTGCATTCCCATGCAGTATATGCAGGAGACGGTGTTCATCGCAGATAGACTTTATTCCCTACATGAGAAAGCATACCAGCTAGCTACATGTTTGCATTGCATACTCACCCATTGTACAGTTTAGTCAGACTTCGAGCCAAAACAAAGATTACTCGTGTCATGTTCAGGGAGCTGCTGTTTGCAGACGATGCTGCCTTCGCCAGTCGCACTCATGATCGTCTCTATGGTCTATTACACCGCCCTTAACAGGCATGCGAGGATTTGCTAACAGCATATAGTCCCACCATCAATATCCATTAGTAGGTCCTATCAAACTGCCGTTAGCAACTTCAAATATCTGGGTTCGAATATCTCCGAGAAGCTATCACTGGACTTCGAGAGTAATGCCCGTATTGGCAAAGCAGCGACCGCAAGAGTTTGGGAGAACAAACGCCTCACACTGAACACCAAGCTAAGGTTCTATTACGCATGTGTTATCAACGCTCTCCTCCTCTACGGAGGCCAGGAATGGACAACCTACACCAGGCAAATGTCCAAGCTCAACGCCTTCCATATGAGAGACTACTGAACATAACATGGAATGACATAGTAACCAACACTCAGACCCTCAACAAAGCCAAGATGGCAACCAACTCTGTCTTAGTGAGCGTCGCCTGCGATGGATTGGTCACGTCTATCGAATTGACAAAGGATGAATCCCAATGGATCTGCTGTATAGTCAGCTAGAGCTGGCCTCTCGTCCAGATGGACGCCCATGTCTCAGATACATGTACATCTGCAAGAGGGAATCAGCTTATATTGAACTAGCAGCAGCAGCCTGTGGCAAACGAGACATGCTGGGAAACAGGAGTGAAAATGGCTGAGGAGACCGAAGTGTGAAGTGTGGACCGTCACGCTAGGATAGGTTTGCCAAGCCATCTCCACTGCAGATCTCATTCCATCGTTAACCAGAACGGACGGAGGCCTATGAGGGTTTGTTTATCCTATTCCACGGTCAGACCAGTTCCATTAAAAACATAAACAATGCAGTGTACACCGTGTCATAGTCTGGTCTGATAGCATTTATAACTGAATTTTGTATCTTTGCCTCTAAATATAGATATTCAGTATTAAATCATCTTCGATTCAATGTTATTTTCTAGAGTCTAGAGGAAGGTTACCTATTTCAGCATAGAGCACATATGAATGTAATTCGTAAGTTGTACCGTAAACGGATTGGTTCAGTAATATGTAGTGATGAGTAGAAACATATTTGGGCAATTATATTATATAATAGCTTTAGTTTTAGAATCCATTGTTGTCTCCTCCTCCGACTAACAACCTTCCAAATGACCCGCGCCTAGAAAATTGCAATTATCATGGTAAAACATTGGGTACTAATGAAAGGACATACAGCAAGTAACATGGCATCTGTTAGGATTGGATTGTGTGAAACCATGTTTTGTGGTTATAAACAGTCAGACTGGAGTCTTTTCAGGTATATAATTTGTCTGAGTTTGAGTTGAACTCAAGGTCTGGCCAATCAGATACTTCAACGACTTAATGCTCTTAATACTTATGCCCTTTATTAATACATATCGGAATTTATGTGGCTTGAGACTAATCCAGTACCAAAAGAATGGCCAGGAAATGTGTTTGCATTCGAACTGTGTGAACATTTGATTGCAGCGGAAACCAATAAAACGGCTATTCGCCGGAAATGTCGTAAAACTCATGACGCATGCACCAGACGTTTCATTTTACATACAGGTCAATTATTACAAAGTATACGTTCTCTAACGTGCCATATTTCTCTTTCGGCCAAAGCATGTCAGCCATTATTGTGAATACAAAATATTTATAGCGTCGTACTAAAACATGCACATCTATCTCTTCGATCCCACAACAAACAACACTCAATGCAAAAATTCCCACAGATAAAATGATGGTCATCTCCGAGGTTGAAGGATAAACTACCAATCTAGAGTCAACCGGGAATCGGCCGATCTGGTCCTTCGATTTACGGCTCTTAAAACGTCGGCGGTTTATTAAGAATATAGCGATATACATTCCACAGTATCTCTAATAAACGGACCACGTGGTGTTACAGCTTTAAAGGTACATTATTGCATTTTTGTTCACAAGTGGGAACTTAATGCAGAATAAAAACAAATGTTTAAGTCTGCATTAAGCTATCACCTGTATTTTGAAAAAAAATAAATTATTTAATGGTTATTAAGCAGGGGGTCGGTAGTTACCATCCCTAGAATTTAGTGAGCGTTCATGACAGTGGGGGCGTTTATTAGACAGAAAGCTGTACAAAGGGTAAATGGATTGCACCCATTATATTCATGGCATAAATATGTGTGTAACGTTTGGTGTTGATTGATTTATACAACACATGGGCAGGAATTAAGCAAACTGTTTGTATGACCTCTGGCTCATAACTTCTGACGCGGGGTCTAGTCAAGGTTTGCACAGTCGCGGGGTCTAGTCAAGGTTTGCACAGTCGTGGGGTCTAGTCAAGGTTTGCACAGTCATTAGAATATGCAAGCTCGTGCTTTCTGATCTAGGTTCTAGGTTTTTATCTAGGTTCTAGGTTTTTATCTCACAGACAACAGTTCATTGGTCTTTAGAATGGATATTTATGTATCAAATGTAGCCCACTCTCAGATAAGCCAAACAAACTTTATATCTTTTCCGACAAATCCTATTTATTCTCAAAATTGAATTAAAAACCCAATGCTGATTTCTTTTTGCGACATTAAAGAATCCCTAGTGTAGTCATCCCAATTTTGTATAAACTCTTGTCTAACATTTGCAAACAGGGTGGATGAGATGCCAAATAAAGGGCGCCTAATCAGGAGCCAACATATTTGACACTCTGTCAAGCAAACTATTTGACAATCTGTCAATCAAGCTATTTGACATTCTGACAAAAGTTTCTCAAACGTTTGATCGAATCGGAGGTCAGGGGAAATTCAACAACTTGAGATTGAGCAGGCAGTATGCTTTGGAGCATTGGAAGGGTTAAAAAGTGTTTTATTTACTATACATTTCCGCCGACGTGTCTGCAGACTAACCAATGTGATTTCTGATAATATTGCGAATACCAAAACGGATATATTCTTTCGAGGTGATACTTAAAGCTTTACATGGGTGGAGGAGATAAACATTTAACTGATATCCGAGTCAAAGAAGGATAGTATACTATGCTATATGTACTATTGACATTTAATTTAATGATATTTGTGACATCGTAATTTTCTATAATTTGACGTTAGGCATGTTTCACTATTTTTTTAACAATGATATTGAAATGAATAGACAAGTTCATGCCTCTGAAAAACATGAACGTTGCTTCAAGCTCTACCTAGCAATCACCGAAAATGCCTTCTGTCCCTTTTAGCACCATTAAATATGCCTTTCCCCGCCTTTGCAAACAGCGTAGACCCAGATCATACGATCCTTATATGAGCCATCTTTTATAGTTTCTGCTTTGGAAAGAATTTACGTGTTAATAAGTTATTAATAATTCTAATCAACATTCATGATTTCATCATTTATTTCATGAATATTCAATGAGTAAAGATTAACAAGGCGACCCGGTTGTCAACAGTTTAGCGATTACCATGCTCTGTGTTTATTTCAATTTTCAATATCTACCGAAACTTCATGGACAAAATAGTTATATTGTAACATGGGTGAAGAAAGTAAAGAAACATATATATTAAGTTCATAAACAAACAGCGCAGACCCTGATCAAGGCCATCTGATATGGGTCTACTTTGTTTGCAGATACGTAAAAGGGTTAATGCCATACAGTAAAACAGGTAAGAAATATTGCAATAAAGTTGGAAGCTCGTTACATTTATCTCTCTGATTTACATTGCAATCTTCCCCAACGCAGTTAATCATCTCTACGAAACATGAATAACAGTAACAAATACATTATAGGACTCAAACATTTTTTTCCGAGATTACAAATATAACAAATTCATTTTCTATATAATTAGGACCAGTGCTTAATTTCCATTTCTGAAACATGTACATGATAGAAAGATAAGAGTGCTGGGTGGATACAAAATGTTACACGTGAATGATGACTTACCTAGTCAAGTTGAGAAGATATAGATCAATGAACACATAACTATATCTGTCGTTTCTGATACATTTGAACTGTATTAGGGCATGTACCGTTTGGCCTTGGACTGCACAAACATGAATATCCGCTGTACCTTTAACGGAACCAGTGATGACAAACATTGGTGTTAGTTGATGTACTATTTTGTTAAAAATCACAGACTTGCGTTTCTGACTTATAGACTCGGGAGTTTGCCATCCTGTATAGTATATAATCCACGAAGTGATATACCTTCAGCTATTCTTATACTAAATCTAGCTGGACCAATTTTCAAGTCATTCCTTTTGGTAAACTACATTATTATCAAATGAGGAATCAGCGTATTAAAATCGAAATACAAAACAATAACTTCAATGTTTGACCGTTACAATACAGGGCAGAATGGTGCGACATTTCTTAAGAGTAATAAGATCTACTTAAACTTCGATTCTATTTTAACCCGTATATAGAGGATCTTACATGATTGTCCACATTGTTTATATGAAACGAGCTTTAGTGATTGCCCTACTTTTCCATCCAATCAACGAGCCGCATTTTTGAAAAGTTTCAGACTCTAATTCTCATAAATTTTATAAAATCGACTCTAACTTTCGAAGACAAACCTTCCAGTGCGCATGCGCAACAAAACTCCGCCCACAACGAGTTGCTGTCATGACGCTATCGACACGTGAACGAGTATACACAAGTACACGTGTACAAAACGTGGAGAGGAAGACTATGTAATGCAAACAACTGAGAGGCAGAATTATAGACCCAATAGTAATTTGGCAAATAAACTGAGAGGCAGAATTATAGACCCAATAGAAAATGGACAAATAAATCACGAAACATCCCACCTGTTGAAGCAGGGTTATATTGAAAAAGGACTAATGTAAATAAGCAAATAAATCAGGAAATAAGCGCAAACCTGTACTCGAAACCGTACTCCGTTCAACAAAACATAAACAATCAAACCTGTAATATTTTGTAATTATTCTTATTTCAATATTCTGATAATAATATAATGAATGTTTTGGTTTCGATACCAGTGAAGATTTAAATATGTGTAAACCGAGTGGCCCTGGTTAGACAACATAGGAGTTGTCTGATCTGGGTCTTCTCGGCTTACACATCTTCGTTAGATAAGTCTGCTAGCTCGGTGCCAGAGAGCAGGTCAACGACAGACTGTTGTCATTATTGTTGTTATTATTTTGCCTCCAGAAAATTGTGTCAAACTGTGTTACACATAGACGGGGAATATTTGATTACGTGACAAAGCCAAATATGGCAATGTTTACAAGAAAAAGGCGCGAAATCAGTTTCACTGTGTAGGATTTTCAAAACATAAACACGTGAGAATATTAACAATGACGACGTTTGTTTGATTGGTGGGTTTTCTGGGTATTTTGCATAAACGGATGATGTTTTAGATGTACCATAATCACGTGACTATATACCAGTTTGTCATTGCTCAGTGGGCGGGGCTTATAAACTGAGCCTGTTGAAAAGTAGGGCAATCACTAAATCGGTTAGAGCTTATAAACTGCAGTCTTCGAAAATAAGACGGCCTAAAACGCTTCGCTTCGCTCGCGTTATCGGCCGTCTTATTTCCGAAGACTGCAGTTTATAAGCTCTAACCTATACTTAGTGAGTATAATATTTATTATAGTAAACAAGTTTAGTGAAAACAATTTATAATGAGCACGTATGTAATACTACTTTTATCACATAACCATTAAAAGTGCAATAGAAAGAGAAACAGGCTATAGCTGACGGCTGTTTCGGCCATTGTTTACAGCATTCTACGTCATATTCAGACTGCTCATTTGCATAAAAAGTTACATGCGCATTTCCGCGATTTACGGCACTCTGATTCGGCACTCCCACACGGCATATTATGTGATAAACTGTTGTATAACTTTGACTTGTTGCAGGTTTTAAAGAGACTTGAACATAGATTCAATTAACATTTGAAAAAAAGTAAAGTGTCACATAGCTTGGATATTGATGAGACGCTGGGCGAATTGGTGTTTTATCTAGATGCATGTTGTTTGCCAGGTGTCGCTCAGCAGGTTAAAGGTAAACACACGTGCGTATGATCGGTAGAAACATGCACATGTACGATATGACGGAGCATTTACACTATGCATTGGGGGGGGGGCTGATGATAATATTGCACTATTGAGCAAACACTGACAAAAACGAAAGTAATGCATGGCGTCAATTCTAAACTGAAATATAAAGGAATGACGACACTCATTTATAAGCACGCAATTCTGTCCTTATTTGCAATTATTTGACCAATGATCTGCATGTTACCGAGGGCTTTATATACGGCTAGTATATATGCAGGTTCTGAGAGTTGTGTCAAGGCCCGAAATAAAGGACTGCAAATATATATGAAATATGTATATTTAATACGATGTTGACCAAGTCAAGTGTATCAGTGGAAGTACAAAGAAGGTTTGAATTTCAGCGATCCACTCGACTGGGCAACGGTCGCGTGATTTGCATAATAATGGACGGGAAACGTACGATCGCGGGAAAGCTAGAGCGAGATAAATAGAGAGGAAGTACGAGTTTAGAACGTCAGTCATATTACTGGAAAACTGGATAACCTACATTACACTGAATTACATCTAACTACTGCTACTGCTATTCAAATGATAACTACTTAATGGATCCAGGAGTTATATAAGTACGTGAACATATAACTCATTCAACATGTAAGCATTACTTATAATTTCTCATAAGGGGAAATAGACAAATAACTCTTTCCTCACTCTCTCTGGTTACAGTGTATTTATTGTAAACGTATCTGTACATAATATACGATTTCTACACTGTGACATGCATGCCAATTTTCATGCTATATTGTTTGTTTTTAATACAATTGCGTATATTAATGCTTATGTAATATAAGGGGAAAATAATATGTGTCAAGGGCTTATAGCTAGATCGACCCGTTTTCTGCTCAATGCAGAAATAAAATCAAATTATTGAACGAAAGATTGCATTTGAATAATGCAACTTTAGAATTTAGTGCACCCTTGTATTCAGGATTTTAGGTAAAACATAGTAAAACATGATTTGAAGGTGTCGATCAAACGGGAATACAAGTGAGTTTTGTGCTACTGAGACAAACAAAACCATTCACTAAAACATAATTCCAAAAACAATCAAAGCAACATTGATTTAGTTATCACGTGAACATTTTGCTATTGCGTGAGAACTATTTTTGCCTATTCCTTATGTGATAGTAAAAGTACAAACTATTTCAACTTTAGCTTTATTTGAAACGCAAAACCGAGCATAAAGCAGAAAAAGTATGTTTTATGAATCATAACAATCTGTCGCTATTTTGTTTGTGAAAACCAAGTTAACTCTTTACCTGCTGGTAATTCATGTAAGAACATCGACACAAACAACATTTATTAGCTGAAATGTTAGCGTGGAATATGAACACTACTGTTTTAGTCAGGTCAGTAACTACAGAAGCCGTCTGATGTGGATCTACGTAGCTTTATTATTTTTACACCTATAGACTATATATACTAGTACACTTCTTTAATTAACAGTTGCTAATTTACAGTTGTTCCACAGATCATTTACTCTGGCGTGATAATGTCAAATCTGCCAGATGATATTCTCGCTGTGGGATGATAGATATTACGTAAGGACTCGATATGGATCGAAGTAAGAATAACTGGTCATTTCTCTAGCGTGACAATGTCAAATCTGCCAGATGATATTATTGCTGGCAGGGTGATAGATATTAAGTAAGGACTCAATAAGAACCGAAGTAAGCCAATTAGCGCTCAGATGCTTTTGGTCGCGTTTTAACCTGTCCGAGAAATCACGTAGTTCTGTAATATGCATACTCTTTCATTTTAACAGTTCTAGTTTAGCCTTTGGATAGACAAATTCGAAATTTCGGCTTTACACGAACGGCAAAACATCGGCTGAGAAAATGTAGTGTAGGGTATAAATGTAGGGTGGCAACGGCCACTCCTTTCTATGTATTTGAAATTCTAACACTTATACAATGATGATATTTCTACAACTATCCTTAGTTTGGATTTTCATACTGGACATTTACTTGCATATGATTTCTTATTTGATGATCTTGTCATACATGTATGTGATTTGGAACTATGCTAATAACAACTCTGAAACTACAAACATACTTCTTCATTTCTCCAAGCCTAATTACCCCTTTCATGCATTCATATATTTAATTTCGAATATACTTAAACTTTTCTCATGATGACATTATCTTATTCCCTCACATTGACGCATTTTTGATGCCTCTGTAAAAGTAACTTTCTGAAACCATTGTGATAAATAGAGCATTTGCTCCTATGGAGCAACTGCTCTATTTATCACAATGGTTTCAAAACTACAAACTTCTAAAATGTTCATTTTCTCTAGTAAATTCTCCTTTTCGGTAGATTTAATCAAACATTTAGGATCTAAAAATAGCCTATGAGGCAATGGGTTAAAAGGTAAGGTGAATCTTGAACGCTTGTGTTGTCCTATTACTCATAAATGTTAACCTTTCACAGCATGGCTGGTATTTGAAAGCAGCCTGGTTCTAATTGTCACGCTCGGGTAACTGGCGTCTCATGGGGATCTAATTGTCACCCTCGGGTAACTGGCGTCTCATGGGGATCTAATTGTCACGCTCGGGTAACTGGCGTCTCATGGGGATCTAATTGTCACGCTCGGGTAACTGGCGTCTCATGGGGATCTAATTGTCACGCTCGGGTAACTGGCGTCTCATGAGGATCCACTCTGTATGACATTCCATCGTTACTTTCTCATTCGCATTCAACATCGAACTTAAGTGAACATTGTAGCCGGTCAGAATCTGATCAGACATATTAATGTCACCAGTGTTAAGAATACATCTGTTATCTGTTTCTCTGCCAATGCGTGTAATTTCAATATAAAACTAAGGACATTTCAATTGTGTTAAAAGAAAATCCATGTTTCACAATGATTTACAAGTTGCAAACTGCTCCCAGCAATGTCGACAGCAAGTCAGAATCTGTTCAAACTATTTTCTCTTAATTAACAAATAAAAGGGAAGAAAAGTACAAAACTTGAAATTTGAACATAAGAATACTGATCCCGTCACATGATAGGACGTTGCAGATATAGAATGCCCTATGACAAGGACAATAAGTATATTGGCTCTATGCTAGTGAACCTGATATTCATTACCAGTTTATCCATAGAGAAGCATTTTAACATCGTTGTAAAGAAACTGTCAACCCAGATAAGACGAATCCTATCGGATCCGTTTGACGAGGGTATGCACTGTTTGCTTATATACTCATTTGTATACTTGATTCTTTCTGGCATGGCGAAACATTGCTGTGTTCAAGTCTCTTTATAAAAAATCATCGAACTAATATTGTTAAAATTGTTAATTTGTAAAATGATTACACATTGAGTAAATGTTTATTGGGAATTTATCTGATATACGGCCCTGTCTATCAAATCGTGCTTGTGAAGTAATTCCTTAACCTTTAGCCTGAGCAAATAATTTGTACAGAATATTTCACCTACAACATTTTCAAAAGTCAAGCTTTAATAAATGTGTCTACCAAAATGCAACCAGGGTGTCAAATAGTTTGGATTCTGATGAGACACAGAGTTACATGTGGATCCAAACTGTTTGCGTACGTATTCACTCCTCCGCCCTAGCAGGCTAAAGATTAAAGAGCTACAGATAAAGGTGCGTACGCAAATACTACAGTCGTCATTTTTCTACCAAACCCTATGTTGTGATCACTCGAGATGAGTCTATAGAGTGGTCACTACACAGGATTTGGTTGAGAAATAAGGAAGCTATTCTTGAAAATGTTTTAATTTACGCATTTTATCTGGATTTCTGGATTTACAGTGCTTGGTATGATTGTTTTAAAAAGTTAATTCTTGATTCAGATGAGAATGCGGGTACAAGTACAACGAATCATCTAAACTTGATCCAAAATGATTTACACTAGAACTTGTATTTGAAAGAAAATCTGAATTAAACGAGTTGTCAGTCAGTCGAGGACACTAGCTTAAGATTAATTGTCAGCAGAATGTGTAATTTGTCGTCTGCGAGAATGCCCGTTTGCTATAACTATTTCGCTGACAAATATTGCCGTCTGCAGTGTTTTTTTGTGAATTTGAATTTCCATCTTTTTTTTAATAATACAAACAAAGCACGAACTAGTTGGGAGTTACTCGGCGCCTCGCCTTGATGGACAAGTTAGGAGTTACTCGGTGGCTCACCTTGATGGACTAGTTAGGAGTTACTCGGCGTCTCGCCTTGATGGACTAGTTGGGAGTTGCTGTCTCACCTTGATGGACTAGTTGGGAGTTACTGGGTGTCTCACCTTGATGGACTAGTTGGGAGTTACTGGGTGTCTCACCTTGATGGACTAGTTGGGAGTTACTCGGCGTCTCGCCTTGATGGACAAGTTAGGAGTTACTCGGTGTCTCACCTTGATGGACTAGTTAGGAGATACTGGGTGTCTCACCTTGATGGACTAGTTAGGAGTTACTCGGTGTCTCACCTTGATGGACGAGTTAGGAGTTACATGTACTCGGTGTCTCACCTTGATGGACTAGTTAGGAGTTACTCAGTGTCTCACCTTGATGGACTAGTTCGGAGTTACTCGGTGTCTCACCTTGATGGACTAGTTGGGAGTTACATGTACTCGGTGTCTCACCTTGATGGACTAGTTGGGAGTTACTCAGTGTCTCACCTTGATGTACTAGTTGGGAGTTACTGGGTGTCTCACCTTGATGGACTAGTTAGGAGTTATTCGGCGTCTCACCCTGATGGACAAGTTAGGAGTTACTCGGCGTCTTGCCCTGGTGGACAAGTTAGGAGTTACTCGGCGTCTTGCCCTGATGGACAAGTTGGGAGTTACTCGGTGTCTTGCCCTGATGGACAAGTTGGGAGTTACTCGGTGTCTCACCTTGATGGACAAGTTAGGAGTTACTCGGTGTCTTGCCCTGATGGACTAGTTAGGAGTTATTCGGCGTCTCATCTTGATTGAAGTGTCGACTATTAGAATACGAACTGTTTGCAAAAGGTATCACACATACGGCATTGACAGCGAAATAGTAAATACTTTGCGTTTGAATCTTGCCAGAGAGACTAACAGTTGTGTTATTATACCCAGTGCTTCACACAGATCAAATTTGATATCGCATGTTAAAAGCGCATTTATATATCTAAAGTTAAATAACTGATTAACTACAGAAAAATACTATCTACAGTGACAACCACAATGTGTCTAATTCTTGGTTGTTACGGCAGGTGGTAGCTTAATGCAGGATGGAAATAAGAGAAATTTCTGCATTAAGCAATCATCTGCTCTCATAGACACCAATGTATGTTAATTTGTTTGTCGCTATAGGGGCTGTCTACTGTATGATTGGCTTAGTTTTACCCAAAATAGTTTATGATGTATGCTGTCTGGGCAAATTCTGGCAGCGCATACAATGTAAGTCATGTCCAAAAATACATCAGCAACTCCTTCAGCATATTTTGAACACATAGAAAACAACGCAAGCCCTGTAAATGAGAACATAAACGGGCAAAGCATTCAATACAACTTGGGAATATGTGAGCTTCTTCTGCGACTCGAACTCAAAACTAATGACCTCCTGGTTGGTAGGCTTTGTTACTGAACAACAAGACCCATGCATATATAAGCTTGTCTCAATCATCGAAAGTGCTGATAAGACACCACATGCAAAATAGCACGGTTTAATACCCACCATACCCCACTCTGTTCTACTGGCTACAGTAACAAACAACTCTAAACCGGACCTTCAATTTAGTATAAATATCGGTCTTGGAGACAGGTGGCAGCTTAATGCACGGTGAAAGTCATGCAAACAGCTCCCCGAGGAGCTTTCTATGTGACTTTCATCCTGTGTTAAGCAACCACCTGCCTGAAAGTATCTAAACTCTTCCCTGCTATAATTCTGACTTAGAGGGCTTTTACTGTCTAGTGTGAAAACAGTGTATAACTATGCAATGCTCTGGTTGCACGCAGTGTACATCATCTAAATATCAGTTTTCGCATAGCAGGGCCATCAGTTGCTTGATGTCCTTTTAACCAATATGAATCAAGGCGATATGTATATACTGTTCATATCGTCTCACAAGGATATATTCTATCGACTCCTTGTATACATACACGGTATTTTATATACAGTAAAAGCCATCTAAAGCGACCACTCAATTATTAAAAATATATGTGTTTAAAAGTAGGTGTTTGCTTAATGAATGCCAGTGAACGTTTGGTTTCGATGGGTTTACTGCAGTATATACCCTACTTAATGAACATGTGCTAGTGAAATAAGCCCCAATAAAACTTAATGAACATGTGCTAGTGAAATAAGCCCCAATAAAACTTAATGCACATGTGCTAGTGAAATAAGCCCCAATAAAACTTAATGAAAATGTGCTTGTGAAATAAGCCCTAATAAAACTTAATGAACATGTGCTAGTGAAATAAGCCCCAATAAAACTTAATGAACATGTGCTAGTGAAATAAGCCTCAATAAAACTTAATGAACATGTGCTAGTGAAATAAGCCCCAATAAAATATCGCATTTTCACTGACCAAATAAAACAAAAACAAGAAAAGCCGCGCTATTTCAAGAACAAATAGCACATCTGTAACGATATGGACTGCAGACCAATACATAAAAAATGTGCTTATATCAAATGCAAATATCGTGTCATGTAAATTGATAATTTTTTATCAGACCAGTATGTAACATTTCCATCGTCGTGTAAGATTAGTAATTTTATATCAGACCAGTATGTCACACTTACACCGTCGTGTAAATTAATAATTCTGTATCAGACCAGAATGTAAAAACACTATTACCGTCGTGAAATATAGTATTTTCGTATCAGGTCAGTAAACAACTCTTCACCGTCGTGTAAATTAGTAATTTTGTATCAGACCAGAATGTAAACTCCTACCATCGTGAATTTTAGCATTTTCATATCAGTCCAATCCACTTCAACCGTCGTGTAAATTAATCATTTTGTATTAGACCAGTATGCAACAGCACTCTCATCGTCTTGATATTGTATCAGACCAGAATGTAAACTCATACCGTCGTGAAATTTAGTATTTTCGTATCAGACCAGTATGTAACACTTCTGCCGTCGTGTATTTAAGTATTTATGTATCAGACCAGCATGTGGCACTTCTGCCGTCGTGTGTTTAAGTATTTTCGTATCAGACCAGTATGTAACACTTCAAACCGTCGTATAGTTTAGTAATTTTGCATCAGATCAGTATGTACCGTTGTTTAAAATGTGTTGTTGTTTTTTCCAATTTACAATGTGTGTAGCTTGTTTATGAATCTCTGTCAGGGAAATAATGCAGTATTGTGTTGTCAATTATAGGATTCCTTACAAATGTGGAAGATAATACGTTTTACGATGCCCAAGTAAATAAAACAACGACATACACTTCCATATACTTCGTCAAGCAGTCAAATGTTTGCCATTTCAGTATGCTCATGTCGTAACCAATTTCATCAAACTCTCCTTTTAGGAGAAGTAACAATACCATAATTGGCATTAATGGCGTTGAAATCACCAGGGACTCGACATGTACTATCAGTGAATACCCGGTAGTAAAATTCGTTGGATATGTAGAAGCACTTGTGCTACCAGCAACAGGAATTACGTTTTGGATAAGAGGTTGTGTTTGAGAGGTCTTCAGAAATACTAATTGTATTTATCACCAGCAGACAAAATAATAGCACTAGCCTCCCATATTAGCACAGCCAATCACGTTGATTCTGGAGAACAAGGACTAGCTCCCTACATCAACATGTAATGTACCACTGACTGTTCCAAGGCGGAACTTCCGTCCCCTATTGTTTGTTATGTCTTTGTGTGTCTCTTTTGTCTTTTGATATATTTGCTGTAATTCTTGCCACGGTGCTGTTCGAGCGACAGAGTGTGTATGTGGTGTTTCGTGCATGTCTCATTCAGGTGCATCTTATTTCAGTTTGCTTATGGAATTATAACAGATGTGACTCTACAGCTTTCACCTGTACCGAATTATCCTGTGTACACATGCTAGTAAAATAACAAAAGGGCCATGATGGCCCTTAATTGCTCACCTGGTTATAACATAGTTATGTATATAATGAATTCATGTAATCTAGGACCGGGCCATATTTCGCCAAGGTGTCATAATTTGAGCAGTCTTGGAAAAGAATTATTAAAAGATGCTACATACCAAATATCAAAGGTCTAGGCCTTACAGTTTCAGAGAAAAATATTTTTAAAGATTTTCCAATGAAAAAGAGAGCCATTGGCCCACTGTTTCGCACATGTTATAGAGTTATAGTGATATATTAACAATGTTCGCTATTCAGCTGACAGCGTTTCTAACAAATTACAGAAATCAGTGTTAACCCTATTACTGCTGAGCATGGCCATTAGTACAGGACTATTAGTTCATGTTACATACCAAATACATGACGCTTCTACCAAATATCATAGTTCTAATTTTGAGACAAGAAGATTTTTTAAAGTTTTTACTCAATTAAATCCTATGTAAAAATGTGACCCCAGGGCGTGGCCGCCTTTGACCTCAGGGGCATAATTTGAACAATCTTAGTAAAGATTAACCAGATGATGCTACATACCAAATATTTCAGATCTAAGCCTTTCGGTTTCAGACGAGAAGATTTTTGAAGTTTTCACTATATCATCCAATGTAAAACTTGTGACCCCCGGGGGAATAGTCTAAGTAGAAGTTTACTAGATGATTCTACACATCAAATTTAGTAGCTCTAGGCCTTACAGTTTTTGATAAGAAGATTTTTAAAGTTTTTAGTTATTTTTGGACATTTAGTTCTTTATGGAATCAAATCTTTGAAATAAAATTGTTGAGGTTTACCCAAGAAACATTCTTGCCAAGTTTGGGAAAATCCAGCCAGTACTTTAGGAGGAGATGTCATTTTAAGAAAAAAGTTGATGACGGACGACTGGCGACGGACGACGGACACAGGACGATCACAATAGCTCACCTTGACACTTCGTACCAGGTGAGCTAAAACAGTTAATAAATACCCATGGTGCCATGAGTATTAAATAAGGGAAAATAAAAAAATGTGTCCAAGGGACATGGAGCCCCCGCCGGCAAACAGGAAGTAGATAAACGACAGACCTGAAAAGGGACCACACAGTACAAATCACCATGATTATTCTTCAGACCAAATATCAAATCATTGCAGCTTGCACAAGCGAAAAAGTCTTTGACGAAAAGTTGTGTCATTAAACAATCACCAAAATTCAATCAAAGTGTCGGCAAACAGGAAGTAGATGGAGACAGACCTGAAAAGCGGAGACACGTTACAACTCACTATGATAATGCTTCAGACCAAATATCAAAGCATTCCACCTAACACAAGCCTAACACATGTACGGACGGACACGGGTAATACTTAATGCCCCCGTCGCCTAAAGGCGGGGTATAAACAGGAGAAAGTTAATCAGTGGTAGAACTGACCGTAAACTTGACAAACTATTATACATTGTACATGCATAGACTTATTCTTGCCATAAACACATCTCCGTAACTTTATACCAGAACTTGTCCTAAGCCGCCATTCATTTATTGAACGTAGCGGTCTTACAAGGAGGTGATTGCTTAAAACGTATAGGGTCTCTCGGCATGACTTTTGACCTGCATTAAGCTACCACTTGTCTTAGAGACCCTCACTTATACATCATTTTGATTGCCTCTTACGACTGGTTCTACTGTACAACATGTACTACAATCGCTGGCTGTGTTCAACCATTCTCCTGCTGCAAATATCATGCCTACTTAATCCTAACTGTGCGGGACACGAATCACTAATGTCATATACAAACAGTGTAGACCCAAATGAGAGGGCTCTTAGAGGAGCCCTCTCATCAGTGTCTGCACTGTTTGTCATGTTACACTTTTCTTTAAAACAAATCCCCAAATTTGGAATAGTCCTTCTGAAAATCCGCGTTGTAAGGGTTAAATTCCAATGTACTGTTAATGCTTCTAAGAAACTATTGACGGAATACCAACCGGTTTGGATTCTGGTGAGACGTCAGGTGAGACGTCATGTAATAACTCGGCGTCTCATCTGGATCCAAGCTACTTGCAGATGAAATTCAGATCGAGCTCGACAGGATACGGGTATAACCCTTTACTCCATAAATACGCTTTTCTACGCCTTTGCAAACAGAGTAGATCCAGATCAGACGGTTCCTTTAGGAGCCGTCTGATCAGGGTCTGCTCTATTTGCATAGATATTCTAATGCTTCTAATGGATTCTAATGTTTCTTCAATGGCTAAAACTGTGTCCATGCACTATTACAACAAATATATCTAATTAATAATCATGACGTCATTATATCTTACATGAATATTAATGGGGGAAAGGGTTAAATAAGCTACTAGTGGTCAGTAGTGGTCCAGTAATTAGAAAAAGGGTAAATAATTGTGTTGGGTGGTAATAAGAAGAATCATGGACGGAGGCTCATGATTTACCCAATTATTTACAAAAGTAATAAAACTGAATCTATGAATCAGAAACCGCAATGCCGCTGTCCTCTCCCTAACTGTAAACAGAACGTGTGTTTGGATCTAGAGTTGGTGTAATTTTGACTATGTCCGATTATATCTAGCTTTTGGGAACCTATGGACCAAGTTTCAAGCAGTATTGAACCCAATGAGACGTCGAGTAATTTGGCGTCTCATCTGGATCCAAGCTATTTGCAAATGCGACTCGGTCCCATGGTTCGCAGGATAAAGGTTGATACGAGGACCATGTATGGACGGCCAAGTGTTGTTCAGATGAAGAGAAGTTGATAATCGATGGACTCTGCAACTAATGGCGGCCTAATGATAGGTTTCGCGGACCAGAATGGCAAATTACTGCAATTAGGGAAGAAGACAAAGCTCTGTAAATTTTATTCGGACAACAGAACATGGTGAAACCAGTCGTTGATTCCAAAACATGATTAATTACTTTGTTGCCTAAATTTATTGTGTGAGCCATGACACGTGTGAAATCTTTTGATTAAGATGAATGCATGTTCCACAAAGAGCAGTAAAGCACAGCTAAGTTGCTAGGTCTTGAACTGTGTTATTGTTATTTATAGTATGGATTACTCATTTAACAAGCCTTTACTCCATGAACAGACATGACATATACCACACTTATGAACATTAATTGACCAATTGTTCATACAGGTCTATAAAAACAAATGAATATATAACTATACCAACTAGTATAGAAACAAATATATAACTATACCAACTAGTATAGTAACAAATATATAACTATACCAACTAGTATAGTAACAAATATAATATATTCTACAAAACCATCTGTTGATGTAGCCAACCCTAATCAGACAGCTACTACTATGTTCTCAACCCATTCCACCATATTGACGCCTTTTGACGTGAAAGACACTGTTTGAAACTATTGTGAGAAAAAGAGCATTTGCTCCACAGGAACAAATGTTCTATTTATCACAATAGTTTCAAAATTACACAATTCTAAAAGATTTCAGTAAATGCTCCTTTTTGGTAGATTTATTCAAAGAGGTTGGGTCTAAAAATAGCCATTGGGAAATGGGTTAAGACAAATGGTAGTTTAACCCTTTATTCTATGAATATTCATATCAGAAATAATGTCATCGCGAATATTGATTAGGTAAATTGCTATAATAGCACATAGACACGTAATTGTGTGGCCAAGGCAGACCTTGTAGAATAATATCATAGGCTGAATTGAGCAGCAAGCTGCTATAAAACAATCTTTGCTAATTCAGTGAGCTGAGTGTGGCCGTAATATTGTTGTCACCTATCAGATTGATGTTACGCACGTGCGTAAGTGCGTATCGCTAGATACGCCCTTGAAAGGCAATTCAAAGACGTGGCTCCATAAAACAGGTTTCTTAAATTCGTATAAGAAATAATGACATCATGAATATTAACAAGATGAATTGTTTTAATAGCAAATGGACACAGGGTTGTTGACCGTGGCAGAGACTGTAGAATAACATATGTTATAAGCAGAACAGACCCTGGTCAGCCGGCTAATACAGGTGATGTCATTTCGCAGAAATCTCTACTGGGATCGTTTTGCACCACTTTCATTTCCCAGAAATCTCTACTGGGATCGTTTTGTACCACTTTCATTTCGCAGAAATCTCTACTGGGATCGTTTTGCACCACTTTCATTTCGCAGAAAGCTCCACTGAGATCGTTTTGCAGAAAGCTCCTTAAGGAGTGATTTAAAATACTCTCATCTAGTATTTTAATAGTCATGTGCTGTATCAAATACGCATGTTTAGTCCACACATTTATGTACGATTCCCTAAGGAGTATGTAAACTGCCAACTGATATTTGTTATTTGTTCTTTGCCAGCGCCTTATCGTCAGTGACTACGCACAGTGCGCTACTATGTTCAATGTTGCTTATCGTCAGTGACTACAGTGGTAAATACGCTATTCCTACCCACTTAACGCGTTTCTTACGCGTTACCTACCCGTTTCTTAGCCGTTTCGTTAAACGATTTTCTAACCGTTTGCTTAAGCGTTTCTTAACGCGTTTCCTAAACGTTTAAGAGCCCGGATGAAAGGGCAGTAATCATGGACGAAGGGGGGGTAATCTTTGATATGGCCTTTCTTTGAAATGGGAGACATTCTCGTTTACCTGTTGGGCACTCCTGATATGTACAATTAAGATCAACAGTATTTTAACTTTTAATTCTCGTTTCATTTCAATAAGATCTAGCTAGATCTAGATCTATATTAGAATATAGATCTACAGTCTCATTGCGTTCATCTATGTGATGTAAAATGTCTTTTTTGTTACTATACGTACAGTGCCGTAACAGATATAGTAGAAGTATTTTAGAATAGATCTAGATCATATCAATCTAAACTATCTTTAAAACTAGAATTTATATTAATCTAAAATTTAAATTGGTCTAAAACGTTTGGATTTAACTTTGTGCCGAGCCATAGATCTAAAATTAATCAAAGTTTTCTTGTATTTTTGGAGAAGCTAACAAATCATACTTTTAGATCATTGGGCACATTGTTTGGTATTTCTGTTACGTAATAACTCGTAACTTTGTTAAGAAAGCAGTGATGTGATCACTGTCAAGACCATTGTCCCTTGCTGAGAAAATAGCTAGGGGATTTACTGACCATCTGGCAGCTTTGATCTTATATTTAGGCTGGGTAAATAATAAAGTCTTCAATTAAGACAATTTATTTTCATGCATTCATAACAATTATATAGTTAGTATTTTTTAAATCTTTGAATGCGGGGAACAAAATACTGACATTTGGATGTAGTGTAAACACAGACAATATAGCTCAAAATCAGGGTGTTGATAAGTGTCTTCACTAGTATTTTCGTAGGCCTAATTAAAAATCATCTAGCAAATTTAAGCCAGGTAATAATAAATGGAATATACAGTTAAACAATAATGGGCCATTCCACTTTTAAAGTTCGGCATACAAAGGTTTAATCTTCACAAAGTAACAAAATAATAAGAACGTTTTCATAGTTATATGTGAGCATAAAATATGATTATTTGTTTAAAACGCTTTAGATCTACCTCATAATGATAAACACCTTTGAAAACAGAATAGGTTCAGATCAGATTGCTCACGTGGAAGCCGTTTGATCTTGGGTCTGCACTATTTGCTTATCCCTTTACATACACATGGATATAACACTCTAACGCCTTTGCAAACAGAGTAAACCTAGACGTGAAGGCTCTTGTAGGGGCCGTCGGATCAGGGCCCACTCTGCTTATGAAATTATAAATTAATAGACCTGACTATATTTTCTACAAATATCAAAAAGGCGTGTGCACTTATACCGTTGTTAAATTCAGCAAGATCTAATAAATATTCATTATGTCATTTTTCCTGACAGAAATTTTCAAAAGGGAAAGGGTTAAGAAATAGAATAGATCTGAATTCTTTAGTAGGTTTCTTCATTCTAGATCCAAAAGTTGGTGGTTTACTTTGTGACAGTTTTTTATCTGAAACGTAGAAACCTACTCAAAAAAGAACTAACTTTCCAATCCATTTGTTTGATATACAGTGGATATCTGATATTATAGCTTTGTACAAACAAAATTTAAGAACATATCGTTCCCTAAATGAGCAAATCGTCGACACTAGCCGGGATTGAACCGCTAAACGTTCGTTGAGTGACGAATCGATTCTTATTTTGACTAACCCGTTTCATTCGGACTTTTTTTTTAAAACGGCTATCATCGATTAGATCCGAAATCTCCACATGAAACGGAAAACTTATGCACCTACCGCAACTTCTCTGGTATAATCGTTTCTTTACGCGTTTAACGCGTGTAAACCGTTTATCGCGTAACCGTTCGTTAACCGTTCGTTAACCGTTCACTACCCGTTTCTTACGCGTAGAAAAACGGGTAAATGGGTAGGAATAGCGTATTTACCACTGTACGCACAGTGCACTACTATGTTCAATGTTGCTTATCGTCAGTGACTACGCACAGTGCGCTACTATGTTCAATGTTGCTTATCGTCAGTGACTACGCACAGTGCACTACTATGTTCAATGTTGCTTATCGTCAGTGACTACGCACAGTGCGCTACTATGGTCAATGTTGCTTATCGTCAGTGACTACGCACAGTGCGCTACTATGTTCAATGTTGCTTATCGTCAGTGACTACGCACAGTGCGCTACTATGTTCAATGTTACTTATCGTCAGTGACTACGCACAGTGCGCTACTATGTTCAATGTTGCTTATCGTCAGTGACTACGCACAGTGCGCTACTATGTTCAATGTTGCTTATCGTCAGTGACTACGCACAGTGCACTACACATGTACTATGTTCAATGTTGCTTATCGTCAGTGACTACGCACAGTGCACTACACATGTACTATGTTCAATGTTACTTATCGTCAATGACTACGCACAGTGCGCTACTATGTTCAATTTTGCTTGTCGACATCCGCATTAACACTAGATCTACTTTTGAAAATGGATTTAATCCATACGATACGTTGAGCAATTGTGGATCTCACCTGGATCTACATAGCCTGACACCCTAATCACGTTTTAGCAAAGAAATGCAAGTTCGCTTCCAAATCAGTTTCGGAATATATTTTTTCTTGGCGAAGCTTTCCTCAAAATGGTAAAAGTCCAGATTTCGTTCCATTTACACCTTCATTTGATGAATATTCATATTAGAAATAATTACTTTTATCAACTGAATTATCTTTTAAATACCATTTCAACACAGAAGGCTTAAACCTTTTCCTACCAAGCGTTACTTGACAGCAAGGCTCCAAATGAGGCACGAGTACGAGCGCAAATTGCAGTATCGTCAGAAATCGCACTGTTTGACACTCGATCACCAATGTTTTAAACCCTTTTGGTACCAGTGACATTTCATCTGCTAAGATAATTCGCTATTTCGGGTTTAAAGATGGCGTTTTCATAATTTTCTACATAAAATATAACAAATTTCAAACGGTCGCCTCAATTCTCATTATTCATTTCAGAAATATATGACATGCATTTCCTTCATATAAAAGTGTTTCACGCATTTGCAAACAGAGTAGACCACGACCAGACGGCCCCTATATGAGTCGTCTAATCAGGGTCTGCTCTGTTTGCTAGTGGAATTTGAAAGATCTGTTTCTTTACCTTCTAAAATGGCTATAATGTTTTACTTTTCATATTTCATTATAACTATTTTGTCCATGAATATTCAGCAGGTATTGAAATTCGGAATAAATATAGAACAGGGAAATGTTTAACGGTTATCAAAGAGGGCACGAAAACACACATAGTAGACCAAGATCTGACAACTCTTGTAGGAGCTTTCTTACCAGGATTTACTCTATTTGCTTGATTCTGAAATTTCTATCTAAGTCAAACAGTTCCACGTTAATGTGTAACTACTAAAAACCCAGGCCATGAATAGCTATGCAGTTATTCGTGCCGACTCCTATTAGAACACTTGGTAATTGTTCAAGTCGTATCCAACTGCTACCAGAACGTTTGGCAACTGTTGTACTGGTACATCACTACTATCTGCTAGAACACTGCTGCTTTCAGACTGTTTGGTAACTGTTGTACTGGTAAATCACTACTATCTGCTGTTTTCAGCCTGTTTGGTAACTGTTGTACTGGTACATCACTACTATCTGCTGTTTTCAGACTGTTTGGTAATTGAATTGTTCGTATCCGAGTGCCAAAACTCCGGACCTTATTTCAGCAACAATTGACCGAATGTCAAACAGTTTAGATCCCAATGAGTCGCCTATTTACCTGATATCAAAGCTGGATTCAAGTTCAGCATTTGTTGGAATACAATTGAGATACAATTCATCACACTTGCTCTGAATCCAGCACCAATAATTAGGTCCTGACATTTTAGGTAGTGATAAATGAGAGATCTTTCATGGCAGTAAAATACTGATGTAGTCACAAATCTAAATCCATTATTTATTCTAGATTTGATTTATATTTTATCGTCTAAAAAATTATCCTTCTACTCATGTTTTGTAATTTGTTTGTAGTTTTGCTGAATAAAACAAAATCAAAACACCAAACAGTCAGAATCCAAACTATTTTCAAACGAAAACAACGAGTCGTCATTAGAAGCAAAGGAGTGTATGCCAGTTGAAGCAAAGGAGTGTATGCCAGTTGAAGCAAAGGAGTGCATGCCAGTTGCTAGTAAACAGTGATGCTTCAACGCTATCTTAAATGTAAACTGACCGTATTGGTAAACTGCATATTTGTACATATTTTAGATAATACGTTGTCATAAAGTCATATTAACGTTTATAAAAGTTGTCTTCTGTTTTCTTGGTATTAAAATCGATTATATATAATGAATATTCATGGTGTAGTTATTTCTTACTTGAATATTCATGGAGCAGATGGCTACCTAACATGTCTCATATTTGTTTCTAAGTTTTCGGATTAGCGTTTTAATGTATGAATATGTATACACATATTACTAATGGAAACCCACACGCATAAAACATACATTCTTTGCAAACAATTTTCAATTATAGAAAATGAACAGCACTAAACGAAAATACGCCCTGCATCACTCCTTTACTCCATAAATAGGCATTTTACGCGTTTGTAAACAGAGTAGAACCAGATTAGATGGCACCTAAATGAGCCATTGGATTCGGGCCAACTCCGCTAGCTTATCATATAATACAGATCGGATTCTACAGTTTCATTTGTGCTCAGAATTTTTATTCATATTGCAGTAAATGACGATAAATTAGTTTAATGTTCACAATGTCAGAAATCATTTTCTGAATACGATTGGAGTAACGGGTTAACAAAACAAAACCATCAATTCCCAAGAAAATCTGACTTGTACATTTGATTTGTTTTTCTCTCCTGTTTTCAGACTTACCCCTCTCTAATACAGAACTTGTCTGCTCAAATTTTCATATAGTCAATATTGACTTCGTCTGCTTCTATTACGCTTAAAAATTGAGAAACGCTTGATAACGAATCAAACCGTTTGGATCTTGATGAGAGACTGAGTTACTCGCCGTCTCATCTGGATTAAAACTGTTTGCAAATAAGAGTTACGTCGTTGAAAGCTGGATAAAGGTTAACCCTTTCACCGCCAATGTCGCAAAAAATGCACAACGACAAATAGTGCAGTCCCAGATCAGACGCCGCCTTGAAAAGGCGACGTCTGATCAGGGACTTCAATTTTTGTCTCCAACTCTATTTCTATATACATGTATGTGCTTTATTCCTTTGAAATTTGCATTTATTTATCTTATTTCCTTATTTTACCGAACGACTTAACGAAATTGGATTGCGGACGACAATTAGAAATTGGGCACCGAAAGGTTAAACTGTTTTCCAGTTACAGAAGAACTGCAGAGCTAATGATGGAACTATTTGCAAAAGAAAATATGGTGCGAAAATACAAATTCCTTCTTAAAATGGATTAAATGTGGAGTTCGATCGTAAAATATTCGATCAAACAGACTTTGAAGCACGCTCCATATAAGGAAACCATTCCCCGGATGTCAGAGGTATTGGACATTGACATAATGCATGGCATCACCACGATATTATGGAAAAAAAAACAACAACAAAATGTCGCTGCCTGTGAGGGATACAAACGGTTTAATGCTGTGATAATGTTTCTTGAAAGAAAGTGGGAAAGTGAAACATACTGTAGCAGAGGAGATTGTGCAGACATTGCGTGGCTTTTGTTAAACACTTATATGTACTAGTATTTTTATTTAGTAAAAATGTAAGAAATAATGACATTATGAATATTTATTAGCTAAATCAGATTATAAGAATTTCATACTCAAACAGTGCAGACCCTGGCCAGACGTCTAGGTCTACTCTGTTCGCAAAAGCGTGAAAACGGTCAGTGTTGTTATATATTCTGGTTTAAAACGGTCAGTGTTGTTATATATTGTGGCTTAAAACGGTCAGTGTTGTTATATATTCTGGTTTAAAACGGTCAGTGTTGTTATATAGTCTGGTTTAAAACGGTCAGTGTTGTTATATATTCTGGTTTATTCTGGTTTAAAACGGTCAGTGTTGTTATATATTCTGGTTTAAAACGGTCAGTGTTGTTATATATTCTGGTTTAAAACGATCAGTGTTGTTATATATTCTGGTTTAAAACGGTCAGTGTTGTTATATATTCTGGTTTTTCGGGATCATCAATGCCAGTGCTTTTAGTTTTGAAATTGAATACAGTTTAAGCCGGTGCTAGGGGGCATGAGCAGTGTAGCACTTTTAATCACTGTTCACGCGCAGACTCAATAAACCCAAATCTGCATTTTTCTGTTTTCGTATTGCTGGTTTTGCTTTGAAAGGATTTCATCTTCTCAGAACTTATTTATGGAAAAAAGGGTGAATCCTTTGCCGGCTAAACATTATGTATGCTCAAACTCTGATCTGCAAGGTCAAACTTATTTTTGATCTATAAAAAGTCTTAAAATGATTGAACGAGTGTCAAATAGCTACGAGTTCGATGAGACTCGAACGAGTGTCAAATAGCTACGAGTTCGATGAGATGCGAGTTATTCGGAGTCTCATCTGGATCAAAGTTGTTTTCAAATGCTAGTAATATATATATAGCCTTTCCGGTTGTATTCTATTGCCAGTTATATATATATATATATATATATATATATATATATATATATATATATATATATATACAAACTTATCATTTAATGTACAGTAAACCTCTCTATAATGGCCACTAAATTACTTAGTATTTTGTGTTAAATACAGGTGGCTGCTTAAGGCAAGGTGAAAGCAAAACAGAGCGCTCCTATAGGAGCGTTCTGTTTTACTTTCACCTTGCTTTCAGCAGCCACCTCCTCTAAATATCATCTAATTAACACAATTAAATGGCCGTTATAGAGAGGTTTTACTGTATGCTGTTTCTTGACAGTATGGAACTGTGTGCAAAGTTTATAACAATTTGGCTAGCAGGAAGTATATTGATACAGTGTCAAAATGATGTTGGTAGACAAGAATAATAATGTCTAATTATCGGGATTCGTTTCAAAATGATGAATAGTTACACCATCCCTTGTGATTCAAAAACATCTGTGAATTATGTGTTGTCTATCTCAGTTGTAATTATTTTGTTGAAACTAGTAGCAGTGCAGGAAATACAAAGCTGTTAAATTCCAATGAGACGTACAGTTTATTGACGTTTATTAAGTCTCGTACGGATCAGTTTTCAGAATATACGGATAGTTCATTCATATTGTTAAAACAATTAACAGAAGGAGTTGTGAAATACTAGCTACATTCAAACTACTTTGTGCATAAGCGCTTTACTCTATGATAATCTATGTAAGAATATTAATTAGATTATTTTTCTGATGGCACATAAACACAGGACATCTTGACCATGGCAGACACTGTAGAATTAAATATATACAATAATTTAAGCAATCAGGACAGACCCTGATTAGATGACTCCTACTCCCCGGCTGATTTGTTTGCAAAAGCACGAGCATGCGTTTCTATGATTGGGGGGGGGGGGGGGGGTACTATATGAAAATTGCCAAACATCTATGATCAACATACAGTAATGTATTATCCTAGCGAGAAAAACTTGCGGCGGACATATACTACAACTACCTGTTATCGACACACCCTTCGCTATGCATAATCCCTTATCTACCGGAAAAGGATAAATAAAATATTCCTCCTATCAAAAAACCCTACGCTAGCTAGTAGTATACGAGTATGCGGCGGAAATAAACCCTTCGTTAGCTAGGAAATCATGAGAATATCGAAAAAAATGAAATCCATTTTATCGGTGGGCGTAAAATACAAAATCCCTTTATTAATTAAATTGTTAGCGAGGAAATCATAAGAATATCAGAAAATAGAAATTCCACTTATCAATAAACCCTTCGCTAGCGAGCAAGACATTGGACGACCTTAAAATACAAATTCCACTTGTCAATAAACCCTTCGCAAGTGAGAAAGACATGCAAGGGAAATACCATACAAATACCATACAAATACCATACAACGGTACCTTATATCTTGCTAAAACTCAGCCTGCCTTGTATTCCCAAACAGCTTGTATCTAAACTACATGTATTTGACACTCGGTCTGTACTAGGTATGAACTAGGATTGATACATACGAGCTAGTGATAACGGCTATATCTGCTCTACTGCGAATGTAAGTACAGTAAAACCGTTCTATAACGGCCACGACATTGTGTTAATTAGTTGGTATTTAGGGCAGGTGGCTACTTAAAGCAAGTTGAAAGTAAAACAGTACACTTTTCTAGAAGCGTTCTGTTTTACCTTTACCATACTTTAAGCAACCTTGCTTTAAGCTCCTCTAGGAGCGTTCTGTTTTACTTTCACCTTGCTTTAAGCAGCCACCTGCCTTTAACACAATTTATTTGATGTAATTTAGAGGCCGTTATAGAGAGGTTTTACTGTACCTCCGATTCGTATAAAAATATTATAAAAACTAATGAATGAACGTGAAACAGCTTGGATTCTATGAGAGCCCGAGTAATTGATCATCTCATGTACAGCCAAGCTGTTTGTTTAAGCCATTTATGTCCCGTCTGACATGATACTAATTAAATAGGCACACTGTGCAGGCTATGGTGTGATATGGGTCTCGTCATTTTCTAATATTGCGATAAACAGGACAGTACATTACCAAAATAATAGTTGCCTGTAGGTAGTAACTTGTAATTATGAACATTGATAGTTCTGAAATGATAGTTTTGTCTCTGACGAAAGTGTGTACAGTTACAGCGACTTGTTATAATTACGAATGTATATCTAGTGCCATGAATGCTTTATTCGATGAATATTCATGTAAGAAGAAATGCATGGATGATTATGAATTAGCTCAATATTCGGTAAATACTTTAGAATCAGATCTATGTAAGTCAACAAACAAACAGAACAGAAGGTGACCAGACAGCTCAGACAGATGTCATCTGATCTGGGTCTAGCCAAGACGCTAAAACTCATATCTACGAAGTAAAGGGTTACGCATACATTGCATAAGGGTACAGTGGTAGAAGATATTGTAAATAGAACTAATCCCTAGATGAATAGTCGTTAATGTCTTTTGCTTGAAGTAACGCCATTTTCCTATTATTATAACACATTTGGTGTGTTTGCTTATAGTGAATCGTTTAGAGGGCCAAATAGTTTGGATGCTCATGAAATATGGGAGAAGCGTGGTATAAATTCTGGGTATAGAGCAATTACACAGGTTAATATGAAAGTGTCCGTAAATGACACAGCCCAAGGTTAACAATCTTAAGATATGACGTTCTATTTTTCTATCAAACTTATCTATCTTATCGCATTATTGGTACAAGTACAACCAACTGTTGAAGAGTGATATCACAGGGAAATGTTGGATATGTTGCATATTTAGCAACCATCGTCTTATTTCGGTAATGTATCTTATAGAAGGTTATGTGGTATGCATAAAGGTAAATTCATCGGCGTATAAAAGGTAAATCATAATTGCAGTGGAAACAACTAACGCATGTCTCTACGGGGTGACAAATAATGTCATAAATATGCGAAATTATATCTGAACGTACTTCTATGTGTACAAAGTTTAATCAATTGTTCGATAGTGAGTACATTTTCAATAAACTGTATTGAACCGTTCAGTAATACTGACAATTCAAACTACATAAAGCAAACCAAATTGTAATAACCATAATTATAGACCCTTTCTACATTTTTTGAAATATTAAATATCTATTTTAAATCACTAAAACGCAAACGCAATATTTTGCGAAAAAAATCAAATTTTAGGAATAAGGTCTTTATTATACAGAATCTCATCAATATGAATCTCATCTCAACTACTAAGTTTAATATAACCATGTCGTATTGCTGCAGAACATTGTAATATACTTGGAACGTAAATAATATCTAGCAAACTATTAATTGGAACTCGATCCAAAATTGCTCTCACAAATTACTTTATGTTCGCTAAAGTCAGACAACCTGCAAATGCGTACTGACCGCACACACAAAGAATATCTTGGATATCAAAGGATAAATGGGGTTCTCTAGAATGCCAATATGCAAATCTATATCTTGGCATTTGCTCCAATTACTAAGTTGGATAAGTTCACTGTCGTTTCAACAGTATTTCAATCATTTCGCGACTTCCTGCTAAGTCAACGTGAATGAATATAAATATGTTCGTCTGTATATAAACGAAGATTTTTAATTCATTTATAGCTTGAAAAAATGTATCTGGACCCTAACCTACTTAATTTGCATACATCAAAATTCATAGCATTTCTATTTTTATTATCGACATTGCATGGGTTTCTCGCCGGCACGTGTCCCGGTAAGCAACTATGCATGGACACACTCGTGATTGTACGGTTTACATGTGCACGTGTTATCACTCTCCCGCTATTTCAGCCTACATAATTTTCCGACGGAGTTTTATTTATACAGCATCATTGGAGAGGCCATCAGGCCGATCCACAGTGTTGGAATTGGATCTCGGCGTATTCTGGGATGGTTTACAATTTATCTCAAGGAATTTTGAATTGGGATAATAAAAAGAATATCGCCGTCTACCGGACGGGACGAGTTTTGGTTATATAAAAATACGCAGTCAAACTATCACTTACCAATAAGGAGTTCGAATATTAAAGTATTTATAGAAAACGTGGTTGAATTTGAATAAAAAGATCAGTTGAATCCAGAATGTCGATATTTTAATTCAAATATACATGATTATTTTATCCCAGAACAAAGTGCAATGATTTTTGCATTCCGTATAAAATTCGAGTAACGGTAGGCTTAGTTTCTATTTTTAGATTGACCTACTCATAAATCGATGAAGCTGAACAGATTATTTAGGTATATGCCAGTTCCCGTCAGTACTTTTTATCCATTAATCCTTGCTTCCCGACTTGGTTATTATTAAACCGCGTTTCTCCAGCGGTGGATTAAGTTAATAAAACTAATAAAATCAGTGCTATATAAATTATATCGATGGCAGTGTTCGAGTGGACTAAGGCGTTGGGAATTAGTGTTCAAGTTTACCCTTTGTATAACCAGGCATGGGTTCGAAATCCACCTATTGCCAAAAAATCTCTTTTTTTTCTTTTCTCGTATTTGTATAATTCTATTGGTGATTGTTCCGTTATTCCATCAACATATTTACAGAAAATTGAAATACTAGGCAGTGGTGCTTGATAGTCATCGTCTTCGTTCTATTTATAGCTCATGTACTATTTTATATGCACAATACATGTAGTTATTTATAGAAATCTATTTACGATCCGGTGCCAAAACCTTGTCAAACGGCCCCAGTATATATCAACTGTTCGATAAAAAAAATGCTACATGCCTCTCCTTGGCTTCCTTTTAGAAGGAAGTCAACTTCTGTCTCCCGTTGTTTATTCTGCATATGAGTCAGGGTCAAGGTCAAGTTTTCCGAGCTATACAGGACTGATAATTTACGATGTACCTTTTGTAATAATAAGCATTATTTAGTCTGCGACACATGATTGTATAAGCACATTGTTGCTGGGTCAGCACGGAACCAAACTAACCGCACTACATTTGACTTTGAATTAGTATTCAGGCTCTGTGCCAGTGACGTCTCCAGGCTCTGTGCCAATGACGTCTTCAGGCTCTGTGCCAGTGACGTCTCCAGGCTCTGTGCCAGTGACGCCTGGCAGTGGTTACTTGGAGCTTACAGCAAAATTTGTCTTGAGTGGCCATCAACAAGAGTTCAAATTATGGGTATGTAAGGCAGGTCAAAAGTAAGCATTCTGTATTACATTTTACCTGCTATAAGACTCATATGCTCAATAAATGACTGACCGCTTAAGACAAGTTGTGCTGTAGTTTTATTAATTCACAAAGCAGGCATTTTGCAACCTAACAGTAGACAAATAATCTTACAAATGACAAACAATAAACTAACAACGCTAGACTGCATCTGTTCGATATCAACCTCACTGATTATGTGAGTATGTTGAAGCTTTTATTTTTATTGATAAAGTTGAAGTATTTGGTTAAGTTATCCTGATAGATGATGTCATTGCAGCGCACTAAGTTATGCCATAGTATCTGTAGTCCCCTGTGTGCCTATCTCTGGGATCCTCTACATGGTGTGAACTACCATCATACCTTGCAAGTACTGTTTACTAGCTTCAGGAAAGTGTCCTTACTTTTATCGGTATTATTTTAAATATGCTAATTTTACATCATAAGAATATAGCATGACGGTGTCATTTTTGTGAAATATGGCATATATATAATAGTATGAAAATAGTCGAAATCCTATATGTAAATAGAATTACCAAATGCCTCAGATCAGTTCGTTTCAGACCCCGTGGGCGTGGAGTATTTGAAACTAACATAAACTACTATAATTACACACCAGGACGTTGTGAAGGTGAATATAACGAGGCTTATAGATTCCTATTTCGCAGTGTAAGGAGTGTTATTGCACTTTTCATTTCTTTATAATGCAAATATATTGCAATAATTTACACAGCTAATAGTGGCTTGGAACGACATTGACGATTTGGAAGTTTAAGTAAATGCCAGTGTGTCTGTAGCGAAATTGTCTATAGGTAGCATGTGCTGTTATGATCGAATACAACACCGTTACACAGTTTAACGTTAAATACTCGAATTGGAATAATCCGCTCTTCTTTAAAAGTAGTATCCGTTAAGCATGACTAGGAATAATTTGCGTTAAAGTTTTGAATGACAAACAGAGAAATCCTTGATTATGATGTTCTTGTAGGAGCAGGATGTATACTGTTTACAAAGACTAATACACTCGTTTCCCGCATTCTAAGTGTCAAACATTGCACGGAGAACATAGCGGCAGTGCACAATTGATCCATGTTTACATGCCTTGAAGTTCAATCGGCTCTTTAGCTTTCCTCATTAATTAATCTGAACAGACTTATTGGATCCTACATAATCAACTATAGTTTGTTAACCATTTCACTCATTAATATTTATGTAAGCAATACTTGGAACATGGATATGTATTAGCTGAATGATTATATAGCTATTGTAGACACTATATATACCCGACCTATTGTAGACACTATATACACCGATACGTAAATAGACACTATATACACCCTACCTATTGTAGACACTATATACACCGATAAGTAAATAGACACTATATACACCCGACCTATTGTAGACACTATATACATCCGACTTATTGTAGACACTATATAACCCGACCTTTTGTAGACACTATATACACCCAACCTATTGTAGACACTATATACACCGACCTATTGTAGACACTATATAACCCGACCTATTGTAGACACTATATAACCCGACCTATTGTAGACACTATATACACCCGACCTATTGTAGACACTATATACACCCGACCTATTGTAGACACTATATAACCCGACCTATTGTAGACACTATATAACCCGATCTATTGTAGACACTTTATACACCCGGTCTATTGTAGACACTATATAACCCGACCTATTGTAGACACTATATACACCCGACCTATTGTAGACACCATATGACCCGACCTATTGTAGACACTATATAACCCGACCGATTGTAGATTTTATATACACCCGACCTATTGTAGACACTATATAACCCGACCTATTGTAGACACTATATAACCCGACCTATTGCAGACACTATATAACCCGACCTATTGTAGACACTATATACACCCGACCTATTGTAGACACTATATACATCCGACCTTTTGTAGACACTATATAACCCGACCTATTGTAGACACTATATAACCCGACCTATTGTAGACACTATATACACCCGACCTATTGTTGACACTATTTTACACCCGACCTATTGTAGACACTATATACACCCGACCTATTGTAGACACTATATACATCCGACCTTTTGTAGACACTATATAACCCGACCTATTGTAGACACTATATAACCCGACCTATTGTAGACACTATATACACCCGACCTATTGTTGACACTATTTACACCCGACCTATTGTAGACACTATATACACCCGACCTATTGAGTATGCTTTTAGTAAACAAAGCTGAAGGAACCCTTTGATCTGGGTTTGGTTTCTCTGCAATAATTCAAACAAAATCGTTGTGCATAAAACATTATATAAATGACATTCTTTATATGCTTTCAGTAAGGTGGCATCATATTTAGACAGGACATGCGTAATATGTTTTCAACAAATGGACATCCTATGTCGACAGGACATTCATTGTATGCTTTCAACAAATATACATCCTATGTAGTCAGCACATTCATTTTATGCTTTCAACACATTTACACAGGACATTTCTTATTTAATTTCCACAAAAGTGTTATCGATTGTGACACTTAGTAGGTGTTCTCTTCTCTCGTAAGAGCCATCTGATTTTAAACTGCTAGTCTGATTCTGATATGGCCAAACTCTCACTTATATGCCATTATAAATATTGAATGAATTTATTTTTATCATTTTCTTACATACATATTCATGGCGTACATGATTAAATCACTATTCTAGATGGAATATAGGGTAGAAATGTTACATGATTAAATCACTATTCTAGATGGAATATAGGGTAGAAATGTTACATGATTAAATCACTATTCTAGATGGAATATAGGGTAGAAATATTCGAGTATTCTAAACACTGAATTACAGTAAACCCCCTATAAACCGGACTTCTAGTAGAAGATAATTTACATATACTTTTAGGCAGGTAGCTGATTCCTGCAGGATGAAAGCCTTGCAGAAAGCTCCTCTAGGAGTTTCTTCATGACTTTCACCCTGCATAAAGTTGTCACATGTCTCCAAAACCGATATTTATACTAAGTACTGCATCCGGTTTAGATGTGGTTTTACTGTACGTATGTATTTGTATTTCAATCGCTGTACCCAACGGGTAATGATAGTAACATCCAATGTTACTTGTATATGTCTTACCAATTATCAACAGCCATGATAGTGTAAACAACTCCTCATACACGTATTTCCTATTCAGTGTAATAGTCATACATGTATTTCATTATATCTTAAAGCCCTTGACGATAAAATGAATTAGAAGTGGATATTTTAAAGGACTTTTGAAAACAATACGTCATTCGACCTCAGTCTGACAAAGACGCATTTTTACGTATTTGCAAACATAGTAGATCAGACAGCGTCAACAATATGAGTCTGCCATGGCCAAGTTTGAGTCTGCCATGGCCAAGTTTGAGTCTGCCATGGCCAAAAGTTCTCTTAGAATAGTTCATATGGCATGATAAACGTTTAGCTAATAAATATAATTAATTATCTGCTACATGGAGATTCAGCAGGTAAATATTTAGTTTTATCTAAATGCGTCGTCAAACAATATATTTATTAAAACATCAGTGGGGCATGACCAAATACGATAATATATCTGCAATAATACAACACTTTGCAATATAGTTACATACTTCCGTTAACCTTATCCCACTAGCCACGGCCAGACTCGCATTTGCGAAATGATTGACGTCTCAACGGGACCCAATCTGTTTGACACTCGGAAAAATGTTTTTCATAAGCTTGATCGAAACGAACTATGTCAAAATTGTACCAGATCCTATTTTGAGCTGCCATTTTTGTTCAGATTGGAGCTGCCATTTTTGTTCAGATTGTAACTGCCATTTTTGTTCAGATTGGAGCAATGGTTAAGCCTTTACTTGTTCAATAGTCATGCCAGATTACATCATTTATAGTTTTAGCTGTTTATTTTTCTGCTACAGGCGCGGTCTGATCTGGGTCTACTCTGTTTACAAAGGCGCGTGAAAAAGCTGTAATAAGAGAGTAATGGTCAACGTGTGTGCAATGTGTGGGCAACTGCTTTAAAGCTCAATTCGATACACCCTAGGGAGATGTAGACATGACAACATTCTTTAAATACTCAGTCTAATTGATTGGATGTGTGAAATTTATCTATGCTTAAAATTTCAAGAGGGCCATAGGACTAATTAAACTGCCAACACATTCAAATATAGAACTACAGTTCGTTCAACTGTGTGTTATTACTCGTGGTAACACTAGTAACACAACGACGGGGCCTTAAAATCTGTCTGATGGTATCCGATGACTGCTCCGATAACTGATATCAATTCATAAATAAAATTACGAGGCAGTAATAACACCCACGCGTTTAAATCCAAATGATTGACATTTGTATCACATTGTGTCTATCTTGCTTATTTTATACTTGCTCTATATTGCTAGTCTAGTACTTTTCTGAAGATTCGTGTTTGATCAATTAAATGTCAAGTAATGTTGTCTTAAGCTCTAATTAAATTTTATAAAGGGTATTTGTATAAAAACGTATTTAATTACCATTTTAATCAAAAGTCACAAACTTCCAGAGCAAAATCAATCGAAAGAGCCAGATAATGCGCTTACTGATAATATTTCAGATTAAAATTTGCCACGTTTCCAGAATATATTTTTCAAATTAAGGAGTTTCGCGATATTTGCTTTCACTTCTACTTCTACAACTACATTTAACAAAAGCATTTTCTTGAAACAATTCCAAGACGAAACTCAAAGGGATATACAATGTATTGCTAAAAGTTTAGAAAGAAAATATGCGAACCATTAAAAGGACCACAATAGAAATAAGAACATGCTCTTTATTGTGTTATCCTTGGTATAGAAAGCATGCAATGGTTTTTCACTATGCATCATTTTACGAATTATTATTTATTATGATGTGATACATGTTTGTGAACCATATTATGTTTTCTGTTTGCCGAAATAATCTATCTAGTATCTATAAGGAGCACTCCGTTTAAATAATAGTTCTGCAGATTTAAACATTAAACAAATATGTTTACATGTTACAAGAATACCCCAATAACACTTAGCTATTTGTCATAAACAGTCGCTATTATTTAATGAAGGCTCAGAAACTAGACATACACAAACTCTATGGATATACATGTAGCACACAATGACATCATGAATACCGGTATCAATCTGCTGATTCGTTTATAATGGCATATATGAACAAAGAAATATTGGGATATTACAGAGACTGTAGAATCAGATCTATCACATGTCATGAGCAAACAGGGCAGTAGATCTATCACATGTCATGAGCAAACGGGGCAGCAGATCTATCACATGTCATGAGCAAACGGGGCAGCAGATCTATCACATGTCATGAGCAAACGAGGCAGCATATATGGGTGTCAACAGTCTATCTATGGATTAAACAGCCTATCTATGGATTAAACAGCCTATCTATGGATTAAACAGCCTATCTATGGATCATATATTAAACAGCCCATCTATGGATTAAACAGCCTATCTATTGATTAAACAGCCTATCTATGGATTAAACAGCCAATCTATGGATTATGGATTAAACAGCCTATCTATGGATTAAACAGCATATCTATGGATTAAACAGCCTGTCTATGGATTAAACAGGCTATCTATGGATTAAACAACCTATCTATGGATTAAACAGCCTGTCTATAGATTAAACAGCCTGTCTATAGATTAAACAGCCTATCTATGGTTTAAAGCTTTTTACGTTTAACCCTTACAACGCTGAATTTTCAAATGAAGTATTCCAAAATTCAAACAAGTCAAGCTTACGGTGAATATTTAGAGACTGTTCTTAAGAAAAGTGTAACATTGCAAACAGTGCAGACCCTGATGAGATGTCTCCTCTAGATCCCTCTTATCTGGGTCGACACTGTTTGCACTAGCAATTTGTGACTTGTGCCACGCACTGTAAGGATTAACGTGATGAAAAGCGAAAGGGAATCATATGTTCAATTCTATCACCGTTAATTCTATAATACGAGAACAGAAAAGGTTAATAAATGCATTTGCGTCGGTAAATAGGATAATTAAAGGAGAGGCATGTCTGGTTATATCTGTGTTTAGTGACACTACTTAAACATATTAAATCTTGGAGATATTATGTCATGATATATTCGCCCATACATGGAACATCACCAACCAACCAGAATCTCAACCGCGTTTTAAACAAAAGAGCAATATGCAGTACATTAAGACGCAGCTATTAAAATAAAGGAACTTATGCAAACTCTGTTATACTATAGAGATACGGTTATCTTTTAAATATCTATCCGCGACCTAAGATTAGTCGCTGTGTAAACAGCTTGGGACCAGATGAGACACCGAATAACTCTGCATATCACTATGTTTCAGGCTATTTGACACCTGGTCATTTGTAACCATGCTATTTGACACTTGGTCATTTGTCGCAGGCATTTGATACTTAGTCATTTATTCCAGGCTATTTGACACTTGGTCATATGTTCCAGGCTATTTGACACTTGGTCATTTGTTCCATGCTTTGTGACACTTAGAAATATGTTCCAAGCTGTTTTGACACTTGGCCATATGTTCCAGGCTAATTGAAACTTGGTCATTTGTTCCAGGCTAATTGACACTTGGTCATCTGTTCCAGGCTTTTGACACTTGTTCATTTGTTCCAGACTATTTGACACTTGTTCGTTTGTTCCAATCTATTTGACACTTGGTCATTTGTTTCTAAAAACCTGAACAAATCGAAAGTAATCAAAATTGCACCTGAAATATTGAAATGCATGATCAAACACGTTATTGCTTGAAAATCAATAATGTGTTGAGTCTACTTTGTGCCATGTGTAATTACTCCTGTAGAAACAATCTGATTGAGGTCTGCAATGTTTGTCATTCAAAATTCTTTCACAGGCTCTATCCTGTGATAGTGTTTGGACTCTTCCAATAAACAATCTCGGACCACACAACTTTCAAAGCGAGTGGTTTAGAACATGAACATTTTCTGACACCGCGAAAGTATTGGCCTCATCGTGCGTATGGGGGGAGAAGTTGCAATTAAACAGATTGACTCTACCCGTCCCTTGATTAAATAGACGCGTCTAGTCACTGTAGACCAGATTGGTAAGCACTTGAATGGCGGGTCCGCTAGAATTCAAAACACTTTATTCTTATCGTAAGTTCACTTGGCAATACTTGAGTTTGTTTGATCAATATATAGCCGTTACTTGTTACTAGGTATTCTCTTTGGCTCAACGTTGGCCATCTCTACATAAAGCACTGATATGCTTGTACTGTGCACATGTTTATCGGCACAGTTTAGATGCTGAATCAATTGCGGTCAATCAAAAAGTGGTTAAACGACATACCCAATTAGCACATACCGTTCTCACATCTTATTGCTTATGGGCCCGTCACACCATGACGTTCTGGTCAGCGTTCTCTAGCGTTTGAGTAAACGTTGGTAGTCGCCCATGGTCGCTGGGATAGCACCAGAAGAGCGTTGTGTGAACGCTTGTGAACGCTTGTGAACACTAGTGAACGTCGGTGATCGCCGGGAATCTGCGGAAAACGCTGGTCCGGAAAAAAAGTTTTGAACATGCACAAAAGTTCTCACGGAGACCAGCGTTCTTCAACGTTTGATTTTAAACGCTGAAGAACGTTTAAGAGCGTTAATGGAACGTTTGACTAACGTTCGATGAGCGTTGCACGCGTTCGGATATCGTTAGTCAGTCGTTACTCTAGCGTTACTTGGTTGTAACTAATCGTTTGCTTTGCAGTGAACGACTCACTGGCGACCTGTCAACGACCACTGAACGGTCCCCTAACGCCCGCAGCGTGTGACTAAAGTCAAACGAACGTCAAGACGCTATTCTGTCGTTATTCACACGTTAGTCACACGCTCAACACGCTCGCCTAACGTTCGCAAATCGTTCGTTGTGCGCCAGTAGCACGTTAGCACACGCTAATGATTTTCAGGAGTATCTTACTTGGTCGCTGTTACACGCTTCTCATGCGTAAGACACACGCTAGTCATGCGTTAGGTACACGTTTATCACACGCCAGATGTGTCATCCTCACTTTAGAACGCTCAAAAGTTGAACGATTGAAATGTTCAGAGAACGTTGACAGAACGGCATGGTGTGACGGCCCCTTTATGTATACTTTTCTTTGCACATTACAATCTAATATTGCATTTGTAGTACCAATGGTAAAGTCTTTTACCGTCAATCTGGCCACCTGTTCCTCTAAAGCATCAACACTAACTTGGTTATAGAACCTTTTAGGTATACCAAGGTCGGTGTCATCTCCAATTTGCAAGGAACGTGGGTGTAGATGTTACGCTAGTTACGCCGAGTTAGATACTCGGTCAGTGATGTACATGTTACGTACGCTAGTTACACTGAGGTAGATGCTCAGTCAGTGATGTAGATGTTACGTACGCTAGTTACGCCGAGTTAAATACTCGGTCGGTGATGTAGATGTTACGCTAGTTACGCTGAGGTAGATACTCGGTCAGTGATGTAGATGCTACGCTAGTTACGCTAGGGTAGATACTCGGTCAGTGATGTAGATTACGCTGAGGTACATACTTGGTTAGTGGTTTAGATGGTATGCTAGTTACGCAGAGGTAGATACTCGGTCAGAGATGTAGATGTTACGCTAGTTACGCTAGTTACGCTGAGGAAGATGTTCAGTCAGTGATGTAGATGTTACGCTAGTTACGCCGAGTTAGATACTCGATCAGTGGGGCACATGTTACGCTAGTTACGCTGAAGCAGATGCTCGGTCAGTAATGTAGATGTTACGCTATTTACGCTGAGGTAGATGTTCCGTCAGTGATGTAGATGTTACGCTAGTAACGCTGAGGTAGATACTCGGCCAGTAATGTAGATTACGCTGAGGTACATACTCGGTCAGTGGTGTAGATGTTACGCTAGTAACGCTGAGGTAGATACTCGGTCAGTAATGCAGATTACGCTGAGGTGCATACTCGGTCAGTGGTATAGATGTTAGCTAGTTACGCTAGATACTCGGACAGTGATGTCTCAAAACCTGAATGCATAGAAACTAAGCACACATTTCTCCAGATCAGAGTCTTGAAGGACATAATTGTATACAGAATGATAAGTCCTGCACAACTCATACAGGCACTTTCAACACATATAGAAGAATAATGAATTGAGAATTGAAGCCTGCGAAAAGTTCCGCAGATGAAAGTTACGTACTAATAGTATTCATACACATACTAGACACTCACCTATACGCAGAGTGGATCCAATTCAGATAACTTCTGTAGGAGCTGTCTATTCACGATTTGCTATGTTTGCTTATGGATTACAGGCAATACAGTTTTGATTTTACAGTTTCTGTCATTGCTAAGCAGTGCAATTAATATTCATAAGACAATTAGTGCATGCGCAACTATCCATTATAGTAGGGGACAAAAAGCCTGATTTTGGCAGATTTTGTTACCTGATTTACAATAACTCCATATTTTACATATATAACCTTAACACCTTACCTAACATTTTTAGAAGGGTGGCAGAACATTCCCAATAACATTCTGGTGGAAATCGTGGTTTCCATAGCAACAAGCTTCAAAATGATATAAAGAATTTAAAAGGGCTGCCAGTTTGCTTATGGATGTAAATATGTCCCCATTGTTTACTCTTTGGAAATGAGAGATGGCTGGTGTTGAATTGAAATTAAATTAAAATATTTTTTTCCTAGATGACTGGTTACTATGGCAATAACGTATGTAATTTTGCCCAGTTTTTCACTTTTTTGAAAACAAATCCTTATTGTTTTTTCTAAATGTCTAAATAATGAATTATTGTAAGACCTTGCTATTTACTTACAAAATTACACAAATAATATGTTAACATTCTGGGACACAGATCTGGTTGCCATGGCAACCAAAATATTCTTAAAATGATATGAAATTCATTTGTTGTTCTAAAATCGACATTTTCTAGTGAATAATAAAGTTAGCCTTCATTTTCTTTTTACAGCATGTTTGTCTTGTTATTTGTATAAAGTATTGGTGTGGTCTTCCATGTGATTATTGTTGGAACATTTTATTTACAAATTTACAGTAAACATATCCTTTGTTACCATGGCAACGGCTATAAAATAACTATTTTTAGTGATTTTTGCACAATATTTCGAATTATTTTCAATTTTTATCAAGTTATTTCCATCATTGTATCAAACAAACAAGTCGATTCAAGAAGACTGTCTATTTGTAGCTCACCTGGCACAACGTGCCAAGGCGAGCTATTGTGATCACCATGTTGCGGTCGTCAGGCGTCGTCCATTGTGTGTCGTCTGTCGTCAATATTTTATTTCAAGTGACATCCCCTCTAAAATTATATTGTCAAATGTAATGAAACTTTCCAAGGATTGTCTTTGGGTGATTCTCTGTCAAAATAGCTAACAAATGTGGATCCATGTAGGACTCTGGTTGCCATGGCACCCAAAAGAAAAATCTTCTAACCTCTTCTTCTCCGAAACTGGTTGTCAGGTTTCGAAATAAATTGATGGGAATAATCATTAGGTGACTATCTTCCCAAGTAGCTAAACTCATGACAATATCTAAAACAACATGGCCACTAGGAGTCGGGGCCTGTTTGTCTGTATAGAAAACATAGCAAAATTTTAAATCTCCTCCTCATCAAAACCAATGGTCTGACTTCAGAATAATTTAATTGGAATAATCATTAGGTAACCATCTCCCAAAATAGCTAAAATGGTTTGAAACCATGCGGAACTCTGGTTGCCATGACAACCAAAAGAAAACAATATTTAAATTCTCAGTGTTGATATACTTACTGGTCCTTCGGGATCATTAGTTTTTATGTTATTAATTTTGAAAATTGAATACTGCCTAAGCCATTGCTAGGGGGTGTGAGTAGTGTTGCATTTTTATTAACAAAAAAACCGAGACAAGTCTTTGGTCGTGAAGGGATTTCAGGAGCTTACACTGTGAGCATGCAAAACCAATTGAGGCTCATGTACGAAGCGATTTTTCAATGCTCAGCTATCTGTCAGTGTTCGTCTCATATTTGAACACGCCAAACTTATGGAAATACTTAGATTTTCAATAGTTATGAGCTGCTTAAGTATGCAATAAACTGACATGGACAAAACATGTAATTATACCCCCACTTCTAAAGAAGTGGGGGCTATATTGGAATCGTGTGTGTCCGTCCGTCCTTCCGTCCGTCCATCCATCTGTCCATCCGGAGCATTACTCCTAAAGTATTATAGGCACAAATGTGAAACTTCATAATTATGTGGATAGAGGGTGATGAGAATATGTGCAGTCAACAAGGGTTGTAACTTTAAATTCATTTTTGAGGGAGTTATTCCCCTTAGTTACTTTTCAGAAGCATTTTATTGTCCGGAGCAGAACTTGTCAAGTATTGTAGAAATAACTGTGAAACTTTATATATGGAGATAGGGTGATGAGAGGATGTGCTGTCAATAAGGGTTGCAACTCTAAACTAATTTTGAGGGAGTTATTCCCCTTAGTTATTTTCCTGAGGCAATTTTAGTTCGGAGCATAACTTCTCAAGTATTGTAGGCACAACTGTGCAACTTTATATATGCATGGAGGGTGATGAGAGGATGTGCAGTCAATAAGGGTTGTAACTTTAAATTCATTTTTGAGGAAGTTATTCCCCATTGTTACTTTTTAGAAGCAATATGTTTGTCTGGAGCATAACTTCTCAAGTAGTGTAGGCACAACGGTGAAACTTTATATATGGAAAGAGGGCGGTGAGAGGTTTTGCAGTCAACAAGGGCTGTAACTCTAAATTGATTTTTGAGGGATTTATTCCCCTTCGTTACTTTTCATAAGCAATTTAAGTGGATGAAAGGATTATTGAGCTATTGCCGCTTGTATTGAAGTCAGTGCATCTTGTGACAAGGGGAGGGGTAATAATCACCTTTAGTGATAGCTCTAGTTGTAATAATCACCTTTAGTGATAGCTTAGTTGCATTTGGCCACAATCAACTTTGCGATATTCAATCAATGAATGTGACTACCGATACATTATTAGATCTATCATATTGACAGTGGTTTGCTTATTTGGTTTGAGAGCAATCTTTGTCTTGGTGTTTCAAAATAGAGATGATTTTAAATGAACATTTTAACAAACCAAGCGTACTTTTCAAGGAAAACCTTTTGTTCCCATATGCTGTAAAAAACAATTGTTATTGTACTTTTTCAAATAAAATACAGTCTATTGACATATTCTGTGACAAATGTAATATGTATACATTTTGTAAATAATGTCTGTGGTATACACACGTTGTGATTTAAAAACAACGAAATCTGTTTGTGAATCACAATGTCCCTGATATGACGTTTGATGTATGACCTTTACCTTAATAGATCACCCCGAAAAATGTTCGCCTCCATAAGTTTCACATGCATGCCAAGTTTGAAGGATGTATGTCGAAGACGACAAAATTATCACCAATCTAAATTTGACCCGTAATTTGACACTTTACCATTATGTATGACATTGACCTTAAAAGGTCACTACTAAAACGTTCGCCTCCATAAGTTGCAAATGCATGCCAAGTTTGAGGGATGTATTTTGAATGGTGACAAATGCATCGCCAATCTAAATTTGACCAGTAATTTGACATTTGACCTTGATGTATGAACTTGATCTTGATATGTCGCCCCTAAATATTTTTGCCTCTATAAATTTCATATGCATGCTACGTTTGAATAATGTATGTGCAATAGCTATAACATTGTCGCCAACGTTAAAGTTGGGAACAAAACAACCAACAAACAGACAATGAAAAAACAAAATATGTCCCCCCCCTTTGATGGGGGGGGGGGGGGGGTGCGGCATAATAATGCCACTATTAAGATATTGATACATGTACTCTGTTATTGTTACAATTTTGAATGTATGTGATGATGATTTTGATTGTCTGAAAATGATTTTGAATGTGGGTGATAGTGATTTTGAATGGCGGTGATAATGATTTTTAAATCATTTATGATATTTAACATTATGATTACAGCACTTTTGTGATAAATATGTGCTTAGTCATAGTTATTAATGAAATTGAAAAAACAACACCTAGTTGATATTTCTGAGAAAATTGTGATCATTTAAATGTTAACAAGGCGCAAACTAACTATGATGATATTATCTGAAATGCTGAAAGAAGAATTTCTTGACATAATTTGTTATAAGGTACAATTTATTGATCTAAAATAATATATCATTAAACTGTTGTGTATAACCATTATATTTATGTCTCTTCCTCGATTTACGAAATATTCATGTTAGGTTAAGAAAATAGTTCTCAAGTTTTACCTTTGACCTTCCAATGACCTTGAATTTATGTACCAAGTCCTTGGTAGAGGATATTGTCTTAGTATGTTGTGCACATTAATTACAATATACATCACATAGGTAGCAAAAATTGACTGAAATGCACAAAAAGTACAAATTTGACATTTGACTTCTCAAATGTTTCTTTTGACCTCTACTTGCGACCTTGACATTGACAATATGTACCAAAGTCCTTGGTAGAGGATATTGACTTAGTAAGGTGTATGTGCACATTTATTACAAACATACATCACATACATGGGAAATGTACTAAATTGCTCCAAAAGTACAAATTTGACCTTTGACTTCTTAAATGTGACATTTGACCTCTACTTGCGACCTTGACATTGGCAGTATGTACCAACGTCCTTGGTAGAGGATATTGTTTTAGTATGTTGATCTTGCAAGGTTATTAGAAATACGTCACATATGTAGACCAAGTGGACTTCAACATTCATAAATTAGTAAAAAATGATGTTTGACTTCTAAAATGTGACGTTTGACCTCTACTTGTGACATTGACCTTGACACACCTATAAAACTCTTGGTAAAGGGCACCTCCTTTTTTAAATGAATGTCTGTGCCAAGTTGTACTTAAATATACCATGTTAATGTAAAATTATAGAACGAAAAGGTCATGAAACAGAAAAAGAAGCTCAAATTTGAACTTTGACCCCTAACCATGACATTGACCTTAAAGGGAATCAATTGAAACATATATTTTTAACATTGCCTTGCTATTAGTCACTTAATTATAAAGTTATATAAAAATCCCTTCATTAGTTAAAAAGATATTAAGAGATCTTTGTGTATGATATTTATTTTATTTCTACGACATATCCGTTGCCATGGAAACTCAAATTGTAGTGCTTTATAATTGTACCACAATGCTGCCACCCTTCTTATTTTTATTGTTAAGTCATACTCTTCGTTATCTGAAAGTATCCTGTCATTGTAAACCAGGTAACAACATTTCGAAAACTGTCCCCTACTATTACGTTAGGGGTTAAAACAGATGCAGTTGATGTATGATTTTGCCTGTAAATGATTATTAAAGACACGTGAAAATTGGTTTTAGGCCAAACAAAGTATTAATAATTTCATGAGTATATTTCAACAATTTTACGTAAATAGATATTACGGAACGCGGTTTCAATTCAGTCTACATCTTAAGTATTACTTAGCCATTTCAAAATGCAGCCCACGAAAACTGGTTACAGTGTATACGTTTTTATTCGCTGATGAAGGTATAATAGTGTTTCATGTCTAAATATAATCAAACATAATTATAGAACTAGGGTTGCGTGTTATGTTGTATTGTCAGCAATATTTTATGCAGAAACGTTATAATAACATCGGAGAACTATTTACGCATACACTTGGTTAATTATATAGTTAATACTTAATTTCACCTGACTGCATACAATCGGGCGTAAATACCCACTGTGTTAAAGATGTATTCTACTCATAGATTCGAAATTGTGTATCAAAATGACTGTTGAAGTTAAATCAATATGAAATGAAACTAATTAAATGTTGATGAGCGTGGTAGCCAATTGGTTTAGTTGTATCGAAACAATAAGAAAAATTGATTGCTGCGGAAACCAGCGGAAACATGTCCGCCATTCACCGGAAAATGTCGTAAATCAATTATGTCATAAAAGCACGTGTATGAGTCATGCAGGAAACACCGTATACAAAACACATACACGTCTAAACAGCACCACGACGAAAACACGTAAATGTAAATGTAAATACACAAAGAGTCGCACAAAGACGTAACAAACAAACAATAGGGGGAGATGCAAGTACCGCATTGGAACGGTCAGTGACAAATGTCACTGGGGGTTTAAACCGGTTATGGGGCGCCCAACCTTACACTTATTCCACCCCTACCCTAACAGACAAAAAGTGTAAATAAACGTATCTCCTCTCCGACTAATCTACAAGAAGTTCATTTCGATATACAGTTGAACTTCGATCAATCGAACTTAAAGATACTGTACAAACTACTTATAACAGGAGCTTCTGTAGGAGCTTTCAGCATTACCTTACCATTCAGTTACCACCGCATTAAGCTGTCATATGTGTTTCTAGATATGCGATTCGATAATTTTTACAGCAGTTCTGAAATAAAACTTGTAGAAGAACCGAGCGTTTAGTTGGAGATATCAGGTTCCACTGTACATGTAAGTAAAATATCACACACTAGACACTCTGTTTCGCGGCTTTCGACTGACGTTTTGTGTCAGCTGTTGTTGTGTCCGTTGGTTTTTCTTATATAAGACAAACAGGCCCGACCATGTTGTTTTAGATATTTTCATGGTTTTAGCTACTTGGGTAGATAGGCACCAGCCGATTATTCCCATCAAATTATTTCGAAACCTCACAATCGGTTTTGGAGACGAAGATATTCTAAAAAAATATTTTGGCTGCCATGGCAACCATGGAACCAAACTATATTAGCTATTTTGACAGAGAATCACCCAAAGACCATCCTTGAAAAGTTTAATTACTTTAGCATTATAATTTTAGAGGGGGTGTCATTTGAAATAAAATGTTGACGACGTACGACGGACGGCACACGATGGACGACGCCGGCACATGATAATCACAATAGCTCACCTTGCTACAAATAGACAGTTTTCTTGAATCAACTTGTTTGTTTGATACAATGATAGAAATAACTTGATATTGTAAATAATTCGAAATATTGTGGAAAAAAATCACTAAAAATAATTTTATTATAACCGTTGCCATAGTAACAAAGAATATGTTACTGTTAATTTGTAGATAAAATGTTCCAAATATAATCACATGGAAGGCCACACCAATACGTTATACAAATAGCAAGGCAAACATGCTGTAAAAAGAAAATGTAGGCTAACTTTATAATTCAGTAGAAAATGTCAATTTAGAAACACAAATGAATTTCATATTATTCTAAAAACATTTTGGTTGCCATGGCAACTATATCTGTGTCCCATAATGTTAATATGATATCTGCGTAATTTTGTAAGCAAATAGTAAGGTCTTACAATAATTCATACTTAGACATTAAGAACAAGAGGGCCAGAATGGCCCTGAAGCGCTCGACCGACAATCAGAGGAGAATATTTTCAAAGTTTTAACTATATATTTCTATAGAAAACTAGCCTGCCCTGGGGCTGGGCTAATTTTGACCCAAGAGGCACAATTTATATCACTTTTGTAGAGGACCAGGAAATGATGTTCTGTGCCAAATATGAAAGCTGGGAACCTTCTAGTTTCAGAGAAAAAGATTTTCAAAGTTTTCACTATATGTTTCTGTTGAAAACTGGCTACCCCTAGGGCGGGGCCAATTTTGACCCCAGGGGCATAATTTATATGACTTTTGTAGAGGACCTGTACATGATGCTATGTGCAAAGTATGAAAGCTGAGAATCTCCCAGTTTCAGAGAAGAAGATATGAAAATATTTCACTATTTGTTTCTATTGAAAACTGCCCACCCCTGGAGCTGGGCCAATTTTGACCCCGGGGCCATTGTTTATATAAGTTTTGAAGAGGACTTGAACATGATGCTCTGTGCCAAATATCAAAGCTGAGAGCCTTCCAGTTTCAAAGAAGATTTCACTATTTATTTCTATTGAAAACTGCCCACCCCTGGGGCGCGGCCAATTATGACCCCGGGGCCATAATTTATATAACTTTTGTAGAGGACCTGAACATAATGCTCTGTGCCAAATATCAAAGCTGAGAGCCTTCCAGTTTCAGAGAAGAAGATTTTCAAATTGTTTCTATTGAAAACTGCCCACCCCTGGGGCGGGGCCAATTTTGACCCCATGACAATAATTTATATATCTTTTGTAGAGGACTAAAACATGATGTTATGCTCTAAATATGAAAGCTGAGAACCTTCCAGTTTCAGAGAAGAAGATTTTCAAAGATTTCACTATTTGTTTTTATTGAAAACTGCCCACCCCTGGGGTGGGGCCAATTTTGACCCCAGGGCCATAATTTATATAACATTTGTAGAGAACCTGAACATGATGCTCTGTGTCAAAAATGAAAGCTGAGAGCCTTTCAGTCTCAGAGAAGAAGATTTTTAAAGATTTCACTATTCGTTTCTATTGAAAACTGCCCACCCCTGGGGCGGGGCCAATTTTGACCCCAGGGCCATAATTTATACAACTTTTGTAGAGGACCTGAACATAATGCTATGTGCCAAATATGAAAGCTGAGAACCTTCTGGTTTCATAGGAGAAGATTTTCAAAGTTTTACTATATGTTTCTGTTGAAAACAAGGCACCCCTGGGGCGGGGCCAATTTTGACCCCAGGACCATAATTTATATAACTTTTGTAGAGGATCTGAACATAATGCTATGTGCCAAATATGAAAGCTGAGAACCTTCTGGTTTCATAGGAGAAGATTTTCAAAGTTTTACTATATGTTTCTGTTGAAAACAAGGCACCCCTGGGGCGGGGCCAATTTTGACCCCAGGGCCATAATTTATATAATTTTTGTAAAGGACCTAAAGATGATACTATGTGCCAAAGATGAAAGCTGAGAACCCAGTAGATTCAGAGGAGAAGATTTTAAGGTTTCAAATTGTTGACGACTGACGACGCACGACGGACGACGGACGACGCACGCCGACGGACGACGGACATCAGGCAATCACAAAAGCTCACCCTGAGCACTTTGTGCTCTGGTGAGCTAAAAACATTGAATATTGTTTTCAAAAAAGTGAAAAATTGGGCAAAATGACATACGTTGTTGTTATACTAACAAGTCATTGAGGAAAAACAATATTTTAATTTAATTTCAAATCAACACTAGCCATCTCTTATTTCCAAAGAAAAAACAATGGTGCCATATTTACATCCATAAGCAAACTGGCAGTCCTTTCATATTCTGTATATCATTTTGAAGCTTGTTGCTGTGGAAACCACGATTTCCACCCGAATGTTATTGGGAATGTTCTGCCACCCTTTTAAAAATGTTAGGTAAGGTTTTAAGTTTATATATGTAAAATGTGGAGTTATTGTAAATCAGGTAACAAAATCGTCCAAAATCAGGTTTTCTGTCCCCTACTATTAGCAGTATTCAGATATCGGTAATATTTAGCTGAGTACATAAACTCATATATACTGTGGGGGAATGTACAGGCTTTTAGCATCATGAATAGGTGTAAAACATTTATTGTGAACTGATTTATACGACAGATGAGTAGAATGGAACTTTATCTCATAACTCTATTGATATCCGTGTGAAAATAAGTGACATCATGATTAACATTTAATCCAGTCCCACTTAAGCTATTTTTAGACCTAACACCTTTGAAAAAATCTACCAAAAACGAGCATTTACTAGAAAACTGAATTTTTTAGAATCGTGTAATTTTGAAACCACTCTGACAAATAGGAGCAAATGCTCTAATTATCAGAATGGTTTAAAAAAGGAACTTTTACAGAAGCGTTAAAAGACGTCAAAATGCAGGACTGGGTTAAAGTATCATTTTATACTGATGGTATAAACAAGGGAATTATTACCATGGCATCAACTATACAATTAGATCTATAGTATTTCATAAACATGATGAATTTACCCTGATCATGCGGCTCCTGTATATCTGGGTCTATTCTGTGTGTAAATACATTAAAGGCGTATGTATGGAGTAAATGGGTAAATAATGTTATGTTTAGAAGTTAATACCCATAATATATCCAACTTAATGCACTGAGCATACAACGACTGACGTCACCTCAGATCTTTGAATCAAGGCTCATCCTCTTTCCTTCTTTATTCCATACTATACAAAAGCATTCCCCTTATAACCACAAACTTTATTGCCTTGTAATATTTCTGGCAAATACCAATTACTGCATTTAGCTGTTTGATGTAACGTGACATGAACGTAATCAATACTTTTAAATATAGTGATAAACATACCATTTAAGTTCTCGTTTGTGATAATAGTATGTTTAGTTTTCTACAAGGAGAGAAAACAACTATCATATCTGGTACACCCTTTCAGTTTTGAAATTTCACATTGGAATAGTCCATCAGTGCTTAGCTATTGAGTCCAATATGTATCAAAGACATACACTTACTAGAGGAGTTTGAGTGGTAACGAATACAAACTCTGATCAGAGGGATATTCTATGTCTACACTGTTTGCAAATGACAGTGCACGAGTGTGCCGAGTTAAAACGGTTAACATTTTGAATACGGGTAACGAATGTACCGAATGATAAACTGGACGTTAGGTACATAGGGAATATTACACGAAGTGACGATATCAAGGGTTGTATCACATGAATGGTTGTTTGGCCGTAATATTCTCACGAGCCGCGGAGCGGCGAGTTAGAATACCACGGACAAACAACCACGAGTGTGATACAAGCCTTCATATCGGCACTTCGTGTAATATTCGATTTATTATATACCTGTTTTAATAAAAGAACACAAAAGAACGTCAATATTCTAATTCCTTTTATTCATATACATTGCGTTACTAAAAATAGACGCGTCTCCGGTGCGTCACGGAAATTTACGGCTATTGCTATTTATTATAACGCAAAGTAAAATCCTCGATTTTGATTGGTCAGTTAGCCATGTATAAAAGCCGTGTATCCCTCTAAATTCTGATGTATATACGGAGTCATGAGCAACAATGGAATTTCCCCCGCCAAGTGCCTCGCTTCCTTGATATAACAAAATAAAAATGGCCGACCAGCTTCACTTCGTCGATTCGATTCAAACAACCGCTCTCAAACGAAATAACAAGAGTTTGGGGCGGAAAAAAAGTTATCCATTTAGAAACATTTTTGTTACAGTTGTTGTATATCAATGTAAATGAACCCTATATGTGGCGAAGGTCTTATTCTGCTTTGATGCTGCAAATGTTGTCAAAATGCTTGTGCACGTACCGATTAGCCCCCAAACCCCGCTTTTACACAGATAATCCACACCCAATTCGATTCAGATTTTATTTATGTACATCCACAGTACACGTACCTGTAAATTGCAGTATAGCCGCTCCTTCCAATGCCCATTGTTTGAATATTATAAAACCGTCATTTTGACGTCACCCAAATGACGTCGGTATTGCGCCAAAATTCCCTCAATTAAGTTAAATAGTGTCTGCTTAACCGCTGATCTGCTGAAAGTTTTACTAACGTCTGATTCTTTCAATCCTTTGATAAACTAATGCACTTGGATGATCCCTTTCTATCCACAAATATAATGAACCGGTTATTATACACGATGAACTAGGGTTGCAGAGTGATATATAAGCATTTACCTTACAGTAAGAGGCCCCTGAGGGGAAGCAAAACGACGCCTACATTAATAACGTTAATTAATTGCTACAAATATTAAACTTTGCAGTATAATACAATCGTTATACAGATCATTGGCGGGATATCTGACCTTTTATTTCCTGCTGAGGAAAATACATGTAGCCCTCGCCTGACGGCTCGGGCAACATGATTTTTCTCAGCAGGAAACAAAAAGTCAGATACCCCGCCAATGATCTGTATAACTAATAATATAACTACTGTCTGGGATTGCATATTCATATATTGTAACATTTTCTAATAATATTGTAGATCGTAGTTTTATTACTTTCGTTTGGATGTTGTTTAATTGAAACGAGGATTGCATATATTATATACTCGCTAATTATAGCTGTACGCTAATCGATACACATTATTGTTAACATTGGGTTACTAAAAATAGACGCGTCTCCGGTGCGTCACGGAAACCTTACGGCTATAGCCGAGCCACTTTTCGACGTGAAAAAAGGATTTTGTATTGCGCGTACGTGCAATACGGAACATTTATCTGAGATGTTGTATTGCGTGATCGAATACAATCGTATTTTACTGCAGAAACTGACAGGTATATAATAAAGATATAATAATAATATCAACAACACCAATAATAATAATTATAATGATAATACAGTGGTCCCTCCCTACAACGGCCCTCTCAATAACGATTCCCTCCTTACAACAACGCATGTCACTGTTTCCGAAACAACAAGGCTCCAGAAACAACCGTTTTCCATCGTATTTTCTTTATGCCTCCATCAAACCCTATGTTGTGACCACTCTTTAGAATCGTCACAAAGTGACGATTCTAAAAAGTGGTCACAACATAGGGTTTGATGGAGGCATAACGGTTTTAGTTCTCGAAATACACCTTATCTGGGGATCTGCAAACAAACTAATTATGTTTGATTTTCCCTCCCTATAACAACTCCCTCTGAACAACACATACAATATTCGTATCCCAAAGGGTGTCGTTGTAGAGAGGGAGCACTGTACTATAATAGTAGTAGCAATAATAATAATAACAGATACGGAACACAGCCGTAAACAAGTGGTATGTATCATCAAGCTATTGCAGCAGCTTGCTTGAATATGTTTTCATGTTGGTTTCAAATGTTATGACAATCGATATCTATAACAACTATCAAACATTCAACCGAATATTCGTATGATAACAGCAATATATTATGTCACCCGTGACCTCCTTAAATGCGCATTTTAGTGCCTTTGCAAACAGAGAAGACCTAAATCAGACTGTCACTTTAAAAGTGACTTAGAAAGTAACTCCATTATTTTTCAAGCGGTGCAAACCTTTATATTGGAATCAAAGCGGTTCAGTTAAGTGCTTTGGGCGAGAATCCCTGCAGGCTCCCCATTCCCTCGTTGTCCCCTTCTCACATCCATATGACCACCTCTCCTTTTTTGTCTTGTGTCATGTTTCTATGTCATTTTAAGCTTGATAGTTTTGAATGAAAGAATGATGTGTAATCACGTGCTTATAGTTGAATGAATAATCTCATTTATTTTTGTCATTTGTCAACACGAAATATTTACATTCGCCCTGCAACGTCCTTATATAACCTTATTCTAAAAAGAAAGTTGCATAACCTCATGAACACCGGAAGCACGTCATTCATTTCTTAAATATAAGAAATACAATGGAATATAAATATAAGAAATAAATGACGTGCTCCCGGTGTTCATGGGTTATGCAACGCATAGCTTTACGAGCAAAGATTCACGTGAAGCCCTTCGGGCTTCACTAACTTTGCTCGTAAAGCTATGCGTTGCATAACCTCATGAACACCGGTAGCACGTCATTCATTTCTTAAATGTAATGTCAACAAATGTCCACCGTTGTATTGGCATTATGCGTGGGGAGAGGATCTATATAAGCAGTTTTGCTTTCGATCCAATCCTTTTTGTACCCATGATGATCTTGCTGAATTGTGAATTTAGTGAAATAAAATATGTTTAAACTAATCAGACTGTCCCTGAATGGGGTGGTCTGATAAGGAAGGATCTGCTCTGTTTGCTTATGACATTGTATCAATCTTATTCTACAATGTTTGAAAAGGACACTCTTTCGTGCGCTTACATGTTTATTTCATTATTTCTAATAAAATATTCATGAAGGAATTGGTTAAAACATGATGTTCTTGTCGCACTGTAGTCTTCACAGTTGTCAGGTAAAACAAAAGTTTTCGGTCGTATACAATAATAATGAATAATACTGTTTATCAAAGAAGTACAGTGAAAACTCGATACTTCGAAATTTTAGTAATGAACAATTGATGCTTTTTAGGCAGGAGGCTGTTTAATGCAGGGTAAAAGTCATGAAGGGTAAAAGTCATGCAGGAAGCTCCCAGATGAGCTCCTATATGAACTTTCTGCATGACCTTCACCCTGCATCAAGCTTCCATATTGTCTCGTCCATTAACCCTTTCGGCGCCAAACTTCTAATTGTCGTCTGCAAATCATTCGGTAAAATAAGAAAATGAGATAAATAAATGAAAAAATAAAAGGAATAATGCACATCTATAGTAATAGAGTTTGAGACAAAAAGTGAAAAGGCGGCGCCTGATCTGGGACTGCACTATTTGCCGTGATGCATTTGTTTGCGACATTGGCGTTGAAAGGGTTAATGGTACTCGTTGTAGTGATCGAAGTAACGGGAAATTGACTGTAACCAGATGTATAAATTTCTGATGAGAAAAACAGAGCAACTTTTGATCATATATCGTATCTACACGTTTTACCAAATATTGGTGTTTGTATAGTGGGGTTCCTATATAGCAAATACCTAAATGTACCCTTCTGCCTATATTATGAATACCCAAATGTACATTTCTAGCTATATTATGAATACCTAAGTGTAAACTTCTACCTATATTATGAATACCTAAATGCACACTTCTACCTATATTATGAATACCTAAATGTTCACTTCTACCTATATTGTGAATACCTAAATGTACACTTCTACGTATATTATGAATACCTAAATGTACTCTTCTACCTATATTATGAATACCTCAATGTATTCTTCTACCTATATTATGAATACCTAAAAGACTCTTCAACCTATATTATGAATTTGGAAAAAGTGCATATACTTACAGTCTAGCACTTTTAAACTCACGTAAAACCCAGAGAGGCACTTACCTGAAATAAAAGAAATGAAATTAGTAAATAGCATGTTTGTTCTAGTACTATAATTTGAAAATTAAATAAATCGTTTATTTATTTGTGTTTTACGGCTTGAAGACAAAATACTACTATACAGTAAAATAAATGTTTACACTAAGAGATGCATGCAAAGCCATATCAAAAAATAGGGCAATGAGACCCTGTAGCGCTCACCTGAGATAACCCCTGGGGCGGGGCCATTTTTGACCCAGAAGGCATCATTTGTACAATCATGGTAGAGAACCACAAGACAAAGCAGCAATATTTTTAAAGGACTATGCAGAACTGATAAACACCTGGGTGGGGTCATTTTGGCCTGGGGATCGTAATTTGAACCATCTTGACAGAGGACTATTAAATAATGATATACACCAAGTATCAAAGGTCCGGGCATTTTAGTTTCAGAGAAGAAGATGTTTAAAGATTTTCCTATGAAAAACTGATACGCCCTTGGGCGGGGCCATTTTTGGTCCTGGGTCATAATTTGAAAAATCTTTGTAGAGGACCATTAGATCATGTTACATACCAAATATTAAAGGTCTAGGCCTTACAGGTTCAGAGGAGAAGATGTTTAAATATTTTATAATGAAAAACTAATAAGCCCTTGGGCGGGGACAATTTTGGTCCGGGGTCATAATTTGAACAATCTTTGTAGAAAACCATTAGATGATGCTACATACCAAATATCAAAGGACTAGGCCTTACAGTTTCAGATCAGGAGATGTTTAAAGAGTTTCCCATGACAAACTGATAAGCCCTTGGGCGGGGCCATGTTTGGTCCAGTGGTCATAATGTGAACTCGTTCCCCTAGCCACTGGTCGGATTAGCGGTTTCAGAGGAGATGTCGTTTGAATATGTTAACGGACGCCGGGCGGATTGCGGTCGCAATAGCTCACCCTGAGCCTTCGGCTCAGGTGAGCTAACAAAACAAAACATGTAAAAGAATGTTTAATGCATTAGCCCAGTGTGGAAAATAATGTTTGTTCAAACATGGCTCTGGAGCAACTTGATGATTTCCAATTCCATCAGGCTCTTGAGAAACTATTGACGAGTGTCAAACAACGTAGATCCTGACAGAAAACAAGTTACTCTGCGTTTCGTCTGGCATCGAGGTTATAAAACGTTTTGTTTGAGTCTGAGATCATTCTCAAGCATCAGATTGGTCAGATTCTGAGCTTGCTCAGAATTTGACCAATTAAATACTAGAAATTGATCTCAGATTCAGACCCAAGCAAAAATTGTTATAACCCTGGATTCAAATTGTTTGCAAATGCGACTGAGATTGCGGACAACATGGTGAGGATTGAATACTTTAATAATTAATGGACAGCAAATACAAAAGCCTTTGGAGAAAAAAATGTTCACTGCTTGTCACTGATATATATGACCCCGTATGTTGCTACATTGTGTATTGTAATTGTCATCTACATCCTCAAACTACCAAAAAGTATCATTTGATGTACAGACGGTACAAGTTTCATTTGATGTACAGACGGTACAAGTTTCATTTGATGTACAGACGACACAAGTTTCATTTGATGTACATACGGTACACATTTCATTTGATGTACATACGGTACAAGTTTCATTTGATGTACAGACTGCACAAGTTTCATTTGATGTACAGACGGTATAAGTTTCATTTGATGTGCAGACGGTACGCGTTTCATTTGATGTACAGACGGCACAAGTTTCATTTGATGTACAGACGGTACGCGTTTCATTTGATGTACAGACGGTACAAGTTTCATTTGATGTACAGACGGTACAGGTTTCATTTGATGTACAGAAGGTACAAGTTTCATTTGATGTACATACGTTTCATTTGATGTACAGAAGGTACAAGTTTCATTTGATGTACATACGTTTCATTTGATGTACAGAAGGTACAAGTTTCATTTGATGTACATACGTTTCATTTGATGTACAGACGGTACAAATTTCAATTGATGTACAGACGGTACAAGTTTCATTTGATGTACAGACGTTTCATCAACTTTAGTACAAAATGATTATATGTCAGTAAAGCACCATTGGCACTCTCCTCTTAAATCACCCTGGATGATTTACAACTATGCCACGCATATATATTTCAGTTCTACATATATTTCAGTTCAATATTTAAGATCTAAACTTACAATTGTGCTATACCTAATATGACGGTACCCGCTCAAACATCCAACACAACCTTGGGGGAAAGCCTGCATGAGTACATGTACAATATATTATAGTGTAACAGAAATTAATTTAGCTATGTCAACGTAGGTAGCTTAGTGAATTTATTGTCCTAATTTGATTAGGTAATTGAACATGGCTTTAGGAGAAAAAATGCTTGGTAACGAAAATTAAATACACCACGAAAAGTGTGCGGGAATAATTTGTCTTAAGTGAAAGTCGCACAGACTAATAAATTGACTAGGAAATGACAGCGGCGTTCAAACAGTCCACAATGCTTTGGGGTGAATCACAAGGCGCATGTGTGATATACGCGAGCGTATAAATATAGAAAACACGCGATATCCTCTGATCCAAAACATTTATGTATCAACTGAATTGTTTATATACTGGCGAAGTAGTAAAGTCAGACAGGAAAGGACATATAAACAAACAAAACACTGAAAGAAAGCAAACAACACAATTAAACAACCACACAACCAAACACACATACACACTAGCTCGCACACAAACACGCGAGACGAAAAGTGTCGAATCGAAAATGCATTTGACGTGCTCTGCTTATTATACGTTTACCGTAGTATCTATGGTTACCGTAGTATCTATGTTTACCGTAGTAACTATGTTTACCGTAGTATCTATGTTTACCGTAGTATCTATGGTTACCGTAGTATCTATGTTTACCGTAGTATCTATGGTTACCGTAGTATCTATGGTTACCGTAGTATCTATGTTTACCGTAGTATCTATGGTTACCGTAGTATCTATGGTTACCGTAGTATCTATGGTTACCGTAGTATCTATGTTTACCGTAGTATCTATGTTTACCGTAGTATCTATGGTTACCGTAGTATCTATGTTTACCGTAGTATCTATGTTTACCGTAGTATCTATGGTTACCGTAGTATCTATGGTTACCGTAGTATTTATGTTTACCGTAGTATCTATGGTTACCGTAGTATCTATGTTTACCGTAGTATCTATGGTAAACGTTTTACTCCATAAAGCGCATTTATATGTCTTTGCAAACAGAGCAGACCCAGATCAGACAGCTCCTACACGAGTCGTCTGGTCATGGTCTGCTCTGTTTCCTTATTGAAATATATAGATCTGATTGTTTAGATTTGTGTTCATGTGCCTGTATAAGAAATACTCTACTTCATATCAATGATGGTATTATTTCTCACATTGCTATTCATGGAGTAAAGGGTGAAGTGAGAAACTCTTCATGGATATTTTTCATGCTTGTAGTAACTTACAGTAACAGTTCTGTTAACTATTACCCCACTGGAAGTAATATCTGCTAAAATTTGAAAAACAAAACGCAATTTCACTACATCCGTTTCGATCAAACGTTTGAGAAACTATTGACCGAGTATCAATCAGCCCTGAAACCTCGACACCTCGCCCGGACTATTGACTGAATGTCAAACAGCCTGAAACCTCGACAACTCGCCCGGACTATTGACTGAGTGTCAAACAGCCTGAAACCACGACAACTCGCCCGGACCATTGACTGCGTGTCAAACAGTGCGAAACCTCGACAACTCGCCCGGACTATTGACTGAGTGTTAAGCAGTGGGAAACCTCGACAACTCGCCCGGACTATTGACTGAGTGTCAAATAGCCTGAAAACTCGTCCGGACCCATGTTGTTTGCAAATACGAGTCTGTATCGAATACCGGGAAAGATAAACCCATTCCTCCATAGGCTAGGTTTAAAGCCTACATCTTTGAATAAACCCAAAGAAAATAAACATTTACTTGAGAAAAAGGAAAATTTAAGAATATTGTAGTTTTGAAACTAGTGTGATAAAAAGAGCATTTTAGCAAATGCTCTATTTATCACAATGGATTCAGAACGTTACATTTAGGAAGACGTCAATATGAGAGAATGTTTTAAGGTTGTCACAATCTGCATACTAGAAATAAAAAAGCAAAAACAATGACACTGATACGACAATAAGCAAACGTTGTTTATTTGGAAGATAAATGCATATAGCAACAAGCACGCGTTATTGTTGTTGACATTACAGCATTAGTGGTTAAAATAAGATATAATTGTTGCGTATCACGGAAACACAAAATGTATACACAAAACTATTGATTGTAAAGATAACGTATGAAAACGACGTATTTAAATATGACTGTTATACAGAGATAATGCACCGACTGTGCGATGTTTAGCATAATTATTTGTATTGTGTTAATCCATGAGCACACGTCAGCGATACAATACAACCCTCTCAACCGGACCCCTAGTGGAGAAGAATGTACAGTAAAATCTCTCTAAACCGGACCTCTAGTGGAGAAGAATGTACAGTAAAATCTCTCTAAACCGGACACCGAGTGCAGAAGAATGTACAGTAAACCCCCCCCCCCTCTCTCTCTCTCTCTCTCTCTCTCTCTCTCTCTCGAAAGAGAGAGAGAGAGAGAGAGAGAGAGAGATTTTACTGTATACTTCAATCCAAATGAGACGCCGAGTAAATCAGGAACCACACTGATTTTATATAAAGACACTGAAGATGCCCCTAACATAGAGCTGAACGCAGACGCCAATGTGTCCAGAAGACGACACTGCTCGCATTGAATGGGTTATGTGTCTAGTATGCTAGTGTATGTACTACATGACGCTCGAAAAAACACCAAACAAACAATATGAAAGCACTGAGTTTGCGTAATACATGTATATCATACAGGCCTTATTACACTATAACACGATGTCTGTCAATACTTCGATATGTCGCAAGTTTCCTACTTGTTCAAGCAGTTTGGGACATTATTGACATATTGTCAAACAGCTTGAATGCGGATGTGAGGATGAGTCACTCGGCGTACCCTCTGATTAGAATTGTTTTCAAATGCATGTCAAATGCATGTCAGGTGGCGCGTAACACGAAAATGGCTAATTGGTAAAATGTAAGGACAAACAGATTGTACCGAACTGTAGATAGGACACGATGAACGTTTTCGCTGCCAGTGGTGCATCTGTAATTAATTCTAAACAGTGTGAATCCAGATGAGACGCCGAGTAACTCGACCTCTCATCAAGATCCAAACTGTTTGCCGAGTAACTCGACCTCTCATCAAGATCAAAACTGTTTGCCGAGTAACTCGACCTCTCGTCAAGATCCAAACTGTTTGCCGAGTAACTCGACCTCTCATCAAGATCCAAACTGTTTGTCAATGTAGTAATTGTTTTTGAAAGAAATTAAAAAAAAAACCCTGTAATGTGTGACTGTTAAAATGTAACCTTGTGAGGTAATATCCACTCACCTTAATCGAAAACTATATATTCAGGAGCATATATGGTACAACTGTTTATAGTGCTAAAAGCGATACAACGTATATATTTTAGATATAGAATAGGTGACGAGAGAGAGAGTCTGTTTCACTCTTTGACACTCTCTTCATGTCTTTGAAAGAAAAATCACAAATAGACTTAATAGACAATTTCATGAACGATACTTTGCCCAAACCACATAAGTTCCTTATTGTTATTTTACGAAATTAAAACCAGCAATGCTGTATGACAAAATTATCTGAAATGTGATTTTATACTTGGCATAAAATAGCAAACGAAAAACAAAAACAAATACAACCAACCATCGAAACAAAGCAGACAGACAAACGAAGTTCTCCATTAAAATACAAAGCTTAAACATAAAGCAAAAAAGTCCCAGTGGATTTAGAAAATTGGTTAAACAAGATTTGTTTGTCTTCAAACCATATAATAACCGCTAATTATTCTGTCATTCAATTAGGTACTTCGCAAATATACTTTAGGTGACTAATTCATTCACTAGACCCTTGGGTAACTTTGAGCACATTTGAAATCCAGTTACAATTGAAATTGTTCTGCTGGTACCAGTGAGCTATATCTTTCCAAATTTATCATCTAAGTAAAATTAAATGTACAGATCAATACATTTAGGTGACATACATTTCAATTTAAAACTGTTATGAAGAACAAGGGCTCGTTTTCTCTTTCACCCTCAACGTGTGACCATCTTGCAATAGTAATTTGGCGTCTCTTTGAGATATAGAGAATAATAGGTTAGTGCCGTAGATGGGACGCCTTTATCCGACGAGGGGAGAAAACGTTGAGGCGAGGCTTGCCGAGCCTCAACTGTTTTCTCTCCGAGTCGGATAAAGGCGTCCCATCTACGGCACTAACCTATTATTCTATTTATCCAGTCAATTTAGTTATATCTTTTTTCATAGACTCATAAAACATACGAATATTGAAATAATTTGCATTGAAAATGCGGTTTTTCGATCAACGGACCTCCCTTTTCATTTCCGTTCTAAAGACGTTAATAATGAGCTACCGCAGAGGAAAATAGTTTGGATACTTACATTACAAGACGGGAAAACGTGCTTGAATTTGAAAAGTAAGATCGTTTGAATCGAGAGTCGATATGTTAATTCAAACAGACATGGTTATTATTCTACCGGAGGCTCTACGTTGTCAAATTCGAGTTCCGTCGTCTCGGTATCTATTTTTAGATAGGGCTAACGTCACTCGTCAATGGAACTGAACAGGCTATATTCAGGTCTATGACCATCACCGCCCTTGTAAGAGTTTATCGATTAACGGGAAAACGTGCTTGAATTTGAAAAATAAGATCGTTTGAATCGAGAGTCGATATGTTAATTCAAACAGACATGGTTATTATTCTACCGGAGGCTTCGAGTTCCGTCGTCTCGGTTTCTATTTTTAGATAGGGCTAACGTCACTCGTCAATGGAACTGAACAGGCTATATTTAGGTCTATGACCATCACCGCCCTTGTAAGAGTTTATCGATTAACTTATCATGAGAGTGATAAATGTTTTAATGAAGCTTTATTGTATTATTTAATTTTATTAAAAAAAATCATCAATATGGTAGCATGATAACTTTATATACATCTTTAATTTCGCTAACGGTATACTTGGCCTGATAGCGTAGTGGTTACGAAGGTCGCTTATGGTGCAGTCAGCCCCGGTTCGATTCTCACTATTGACGAATCTTTTTTTCTCTCTTTTTCCTTTCTTTTTTTTTTTAAATGACGGTTTGGGTTTTTACTTGGATACTTAATGATAAATATCCATATTAAGTGTTTTTTCTTCCAATTTAATACGTTATTTTTGGTAAAACAATTTTGAAGAAAAAATAAAAATAGTTCCTGTTGTAAGAAGAAATTCCTACACCTACTATACAAATAAACCTCTACTGTACGTATAAACTTAGGTTTATTATGCTACCCCTTTATTACGTCACTAGCGGCTGTAGTGACGGGATAAAAACTGTTTGACACCTCCATTATGTTCTTAGAAACACTTACACATGAAGGAAATGCCACAGCCGACAATTATTGAAGACGGACATTATTTGTCGCCCAAATACTTAACGATTTATTTCCACAAATCGCCCATCTATACCTTTGCAAACACAGTAACTCTCCTGCAGGAGCTGTCTGATCATGGTCTGCTAGCTGTCTGATCATGGTCTGCTGTGTTTGCTTAGGATGTACTATAGTTATCATTCTACCGATTCTACCACGACCAATATGTCATGTATCCATGAGCCATTATGAAAAATAATCATTGAAAATAACATCCATGAGCCATTATGAAAAATAATCATTGAAAATAACATCCAGGAGCCATTATGAAAAATAATCATTGAAAATAACATCCAGGACGTCAGCATATTTCACATCAATATTCATGGAGTAAATTGTTATGTTATTTCCGCATACATGTAAACCTGCATTCATATAAAACAACAACACGTTGAAATAACACAACTTTTCTACTATAACTTCGAAACTGTTAATCACTTACTTTATCAACTGCTTCAGCATTTCAGAACTAGTGACTGAGTGTCAAATTGTTAGGCTGTTAATGAAACACCGGGTATCTCCTGACTGAGTGTCAAACTGCTAGAGTGTTAATGAACAATGGATATCTCTTGACTGAGTGTCAAACCGCTAGAGTGTTAATGGACAATGGATATCTCTTGACTGAGTGTCAAACCGCTAGAGTGTTAATGAACAATGGGTATCTCTTGACTGAGTGTCAAACCGCTAGAGTGTTAATGAACAATGGATATCTCTTGACTGAGTGTCAAACCGCTAGAGCGTTAATGAACAATGGGTATCTCTTGACTGAGTGTCAAACCGCTAGAGTGTTAATGAACAATGGATATCTCTTGACTGAGTGTCAAACTGCTAGAGTGTTAATGAACAACAGGTATCTCTTTACAGTTCAGTTCAGTTCAGCTTTATTAGCATATTGACAACTAAATTGCCCTTGGCTAACTACATACAGACAAAGAACATGGCATAACAATACAAAAATGTAAACACTTTCAGAATTACGAAACAGTTAAAGATTCCAGGGTTTTTTGGCGTACAATATTTGCCTTCTTGACATAAATTGTTCAAAGCTTATAAATTATTTTGCTACATGTATTACTAGAACTAAGCAATGAGTTGAATTTTCCTATAGAGGGCCACGAAACATTACCTAAATACTGTCGACGTAAATTGACTGAGTGTCAAACTGCTATGATGTTAATGATACACCAGATATCTCTTGACTGAATGTAACATTGTTAGGGTGTCCATGAAGCACCGGGTTTATCTTGACTAAGTGTAACATTGCTAGGGTGTTAATGATACACCGATTATCTATTGACTAAGTGTAACATTGCTAGGGTGTTAATGATACATCGGGTATCTCTTGACTGAATGTAACATTGCTAGGGTGTTAATGATACATCGGGTATCTCTTGACTGAATGTAACATTGCTAGGGTGTCAATGAAGCACCGGGTATATCTTGACTAAGTGTAACATTGCTAGGGTGTTAATGATACACCGGGTATCTCTTGACTAAGAGTAACACTGCTAAGGTGTTAATGATACACAGGGTATTTCTTGACTAAGTGTAACATTGCTAGGGTGTTAATGATACATCGGGTATCTCTTGACTGAATGTAACATTGCTAGGGTGTCAATGAAGCACCGGATATATCTTGACTAAGTGTAACATTGCTAGGGTGTTAATGATACACCGGGTATCTTTTGACTAAGAGTAACACTGCTAAGGTGTTAATGATACACAGGATATTTCTTGACTAAGTGTAACATTGCCAGGGTGTTAATGATACACCGGATATCTTTTGACTTAGTTTAACATTGCTAGGGTGTTAATTATACACCGGGTATCTCTTGACTAAGTGTCAAACTGTTAGGGCGTTAATGAAACACTAGGTATCTCTTGACCTAAATATATCTCTTGATTGAATGTATCATTGCATTGCTAGGGTGTCAATGAAGCACCGGGTATCTCTTGACTAAGTGTAACATTGCTAGGGTGTTAACGATACACTGGGTATATCTTGACTAAGTGTAACATTGCTAGGGTGTTAATGATACACCGGGTATCTCTTGACTAAGAGTAACATTGCTAAGGTGTTAATGATACACAGGGTATTTCTTGACTAAGTGTAACATTGCCAGGGTGTTAATGATACACCGGATATCTTTTGACTTAGTTTAACATTGCTAGGGTGTCAATTATACACCGGGTATCTCTTGACTAAGTGTCAAACTGTTAGGGCGTTAATGAAACACTAGGTATCTCTTGACCTAAATATATCTCTTGATTGAATGTATCATTGCATTGCTAGGGTGTCAATGAAGCACCGGGTATCTCTTGACTAAGTGTAACATTGCTAGGGTGTTAATGATACACCAAGCATCTCTTGACTAAGTGTAACATTGCTCAGGTGTTAGTGATACACTGGGTATCTCTTGACTAAGTGTAGCATTGCTAGGGTGTTAATGATACACCGGGTATCTCTTGACTAAGTGTAACATTGCTAGGGTGTTAATGATACACCGGACATCTCTTGACTAAGTGTAACATTGCTCAGGTGTTAGTGATACACTGGGTATCTCTTGACTAAGTGTAGCATTGCTAGGATGTTAATGATACACCGGGTATCTCTTGACTAAGTGTAACAGTGCTAGGGTGTTAATGATACACCGGGCATCTCTTGACTAAGTGTAACATTGCTAAGGTGTTAGTGATACACTGGGTATCTCTTGACTAAGTGTAGCATTGCTAGGGTGTTAATGATACACCGGGTATCTCTTGACTAAGTGTAACATTGCTTAGGTGTTAATGATACACTGGGTATCTCTTGACTAAGTGTAACATTGCTAGGATAGTAATGAAACACCTAGTATCTCTCGACTGAGTGTAACATTGCTAGGGTGTCAATGATACACTGGGTATCTCTTGACTAAGTGTAACATTGCTAGGGTGGTAATGATACACAGGGTATCTCTTGACTAATTGTAACATTGCTAAGATGTTAATGATACACTGGGTATCTCTTGACTAATTGTAACATTGCTAGGGTGGTAATGATACACAGGGTATCTCTTGACTAATTGTAACATTGCTAAGATGTTAATGATACACTGGGTATCTCTTGACTAATTGTAACATTGCTAGGGTGGTAATGATACACAGGGTATCTCTTGACTAATTGTAACATTGCTAAGATGTTAATGATACACTGGGTATCTCTTGACTAATTGTAACATTGCTAGGGTGGTAATGATACACAGGGTATCTCTTGACTAATTGTAACATTGCTAAGATGTTAATGATACACATGGTATCTCTTGACTAATTGTAACATTGCTAGGGTGGTAATGATACACAGGGTATCTCTTGACTAATTGTAACATTGCTAAGATGTTAATGATACACAGGGTATCTCTTGACTAATTGTAACATTGCTAAGATGTTAATGATACACTGGATATCTCTTGACTAATTGTAACATTGCTAGGGTGGTAATGATACACTGGGTATCTCTTGACTAAGTGTAACATTGCTAGGGTGTCAATGAAACACCGAGTATCTCTTGACTAAGTGTAACATTGCTATTGTGTCAATGAAATACCGGGTATCTCTTTACTAAGTGTAACATTGCTAGGGTGGTAATGAAACACCGAGTATCTCTCGACTGAGTGTAACATTGTTAGGGTGGTAATGATACACTGGGTATCTCTTGACTGACTGTAACATTGCTAGGGTGTTAATGAAACACCGGGTATCTCTTGACTGAGTGTAACATTGCTAGGGTGATAATGAAACACCGGGTATCTCTTGACTGAGTGTAACATTGCTAGGGTGATAATGAAACACCGAGTATCTCCTAAGTGTCAAACTGCCAGAGTGTTAATGATACACCGGGTATCTCTTGACTAAGTGTCAAACTGCTAGAGTGTTAATGAACACAGGCTATCTCTTCTGGAACTAAGTTTTATGCACATGCAAGTCACATAGTACTTGGCATGCCTTTTTAATTTCAGTCATAGATGGTACTTTCCGCAAACATACATGCTCTGTGATGGTTTTAACCCTTTTCAAAATGATTAATCATGTAAGACAAAATGACATCATGAATATTTATTAGCTGATTTTTTATAATAGCGTATGGAAATAGGGTACTTTGGTATTGGTAAAACCTATTATAAAGCCAAGACTCTGGAATATGATCTGTGTCTACCCTCTACCCTGTTTGCAAAGGCTAGTAAAGGGATTATCAGAGATGTGAATGCATTACTAAAACAGGTTAAACCATTACTGCTGACACAGCAAATTCTATTATAAAATTAAAGCTTTTACAATAACACAGTCATTAATGTTTGTCATAGATACAAATGTGGAATAATCTTGCTTGAAACTCGCAGTTTGGAAAACGTTTGAGTCAAATACGGATATATTGATAATTATATGTATTCCCTTCATGTAAACGTGTTTTCACGCATCTGCAAACCGAGTAGACCCAGATCAGACGGCTCCTATATGCTCTGTTTGCTAATGGAATTTGAAGATCTGTTTCATTACTTTCTTAAATGGCTACAGTGTTCTACCTTCCATATTTCATTATAAATATTTATCCATAAATATTCAGTAGGTATTGAAATTTGTAATAAACATAGAACAGAAAAAGGGTTAAAGTAGTAACAATACTGTTGTAGTATGCTTATGTATTCTTGATTATAATTTATTGAATAAATCAAACTCTGTTACATGTCAACAACTTATATACACTCACCAAGTATAGTCAGGCACAGAACATACTCAAAATTAAATGTTCTTTCAATTACTAGAAAATATCTTGTATTAATTCGCTACTTAATAGCAGGGCTACTTTTGTTTTGCAGCTTTATTTTCTAATTATACCCTATTTCCATTTCGACTCCAGCAATTTCCTCGACTTCTCTTTTTTGCGGTCTGCGGTGGGAAATTTATATTTCCAATTTAGAAACTCCGTCGTGGAACCTATTAAGATGCAGATGTAGCTTTCTTGTAGCATTGGCAATTAACCCTGCTGCTGCAACTCGCGAATATGTGATCATCTATGCAACCGGACCGAGTCCTGATGAATAACCAGGCGCCCCGTCAGAATCAAAACTGTTTGAGGCTGTGCCTACGTTTGCGAATATAAATTAATAAACATAATAAAGAAGTTTGAAGCAGACGGCAATAGTTTGCAGACGACAACCCTTGTAACGGTGATAATTAAGTTACACAAGTGTCAGGACGAGTTGTTCGGAATCAAGCAGATGTAATTAGAGGTGTGACGATGAAAAGTCGCAATGGTTAAAACCCTGTAATCAATTAATGTAAGCTAAAGGGTCGACACTGACCTCTGTGGAGTTGAAAACGTGTTCCTAACAGACACGTGGACGAACGATCGGACATGATTATTAAGACCCTAGAAAAAGGCATCAAATGATAACTCTTAGCACAGCATTTCTAATTCAATTGAGAATATTCCAGTCATTTCTATACTTGATAGTAAATATGGAAAAATAGTCAAACAGGGAGAGCCACACACGAAATGACACCGCACCAAACACCATCTAACAAGAAACGGTAAAGCCACAAGACAAAACATAACAGGACGCATATCAAGACGAAACACATTAAACATTAAGCATATTAAACAACAAAATTGACCGTAGGCTGAAAGCAGGAGTGCCGCCTTGGAACGGCTAGCAGCCAAAAACAATAAAAAAAAATGGCTACTGGGGGACTTAAACCTTAAACCCACATTGTGTCCAGACGACCCGTATTTGGTTAAGTGATTTGTATCTATTGGTGGGATATATTACCACAACGCCGAACTTAATTAGACATATTAACACAAGTGTAAACAAAGCAGACCAAGACCAGGGTATTTTTGTTTGTTTATGGTATAATAAACATCTAGTCCTTGCGTTTCTCCAATGTTTAAATAGTAATTCATACCTATGTCATTATGATAATTCAGCAAATCAAGATGTTTATATACCTTTGCAAATTCACTCGCTAGAATGAAACCGAGAGTGGACACAACATACGCCAGTCGAGGCTTTATTCAACATAAACCGAGGTTAACGTGAACATTCTAAGACCAGTTGTGCCACCTTGGCCTTGGATATACATACTGGGACATACACATGCTACTGTATCATGTCCAGATAAATAGTGTGGAGTAATTGGAGAATGTCCAGATAAAAAGGGTCATAATTCTATCAAAATGCTTGACAGGGTTATATACTTTTGCCCATTGGTGAAGGTTGTGATGTGAACAAGTGTTCCAAATTTCAAAGCTTTATCTCAAAGGGTTATGTAAATAAGTGGACTTCTAAAAAATCAACATAAATTGAGGTTAACATATTTGCTTAACCTAAATGCTAAGCGCAAATTCTAAGTCCATTTGTGCGACCTTGACCTTGGATATACGTACAGGGACACGACCATGCTAATGTAGCATGTCCAGAACACCATATAGACATTATGGTGAAATTTAAGAATGATCCACCAAGCAGAACTTGAGTTAGAGATGGTACAGTATAAATTGAGGTGAACATATTTGCTTAACGCAAGCCCCATTGTGCGACATTGACCTTGGATACACGTACCGGGACTAGATATGCTACTGTAGAATGTCCAGATAAACACTGTGGTTAAATCTGAGAAGGATCCACCAAGCAGAACATGAGTTATAGATGTTACAGACAGATGGACAGACATACAGATAGACATAGACAAAGTCATTCAAGAATACGTCTCATTTTATTTCAAACGGGCGTATAAAATCATTCAGAAATACTGTAAATCTCTATAACTGGAGATTTACATGCAGGTGACTCCTTGATGTGGCGTTTTCTCAGGATCCAAATCTCTATAACTGGAGATTTATATGCAGGTGACTCCTTGATGTGGCGTCTTCTCAGGATCCAAATGTTTGACATTGGTTGCATGATTGAAAAGAAATCGAAGAAAATGTCACTTCGAAACCTGAAGAAGACGATAATCTTAACAGATGGAATTCATTTGGTGCCAACAGAGAGGGTTAGGCTGTCACATACCTTGTGGTGCCAACATAGAGGGTTAAGCTGCCACATACCTTGTTGTGCCAACAGAGAGGGTTAAGCTGCCACATACATTGTGGTGCCAACAGAGAGAGTTAAGGTGCCACATACCTTGTGGTGCAAACAGAGAGGGGTAAGCTGCCACATACACTGTGGTGCAAACAAAGTGGGTTAGGCTGCCACATACCTTGTGGTGCAAACAGAGAGGGTTAAGGTGCCACATACCTTGTGGTGCAAACAGAGAGGGGTAAGCTGCCACATACATTGAAGCTCGGCACTGATACTAAGTCTAAAATCCAGTTTTGTGGTGACATACTGTACTGAACAAATCTTGCCAGTTTATGTTTAAGTAGAACAACTTGTATCAGAGAGAAGCTATACCTCAACGAATGTTTCTTTGTTCGCCTCTGCTTTGCATTCAAACAATATTTCTTTGAAGTTGTACAGATGTTCTCTGTTTTGTAATCCAGTAGAATGTATTTTATGTACCATGAACGTAACTATATTTGTTTCAGTAATGGATTAATAATTAGTATGTGTTTGAATCAACTAGTGCGTTTTCACTGATGAATCTGTTATGACATTAGCAAACTCTTAGGATGCAGATGACACGAAGAGCAACTGATAGATCCATCAAGATGTATGTAAACTGTTGGATACGATTCTTATGGTTTTTTGCAATAAAATGATGATAAACAAGAGTGTGTTTGTGAAACACTCATTCATGCCCCCGACCTTTGCCCTGAAGGATGGCATTGACCTTTGACCCATGAAACAGGGAGTTAAACGCGACACATCGTCTTTGTGTGTGAACATGTGTGCCAGGTTATTGTGAAATCCATTCACAGGTAAAAAGTTACAGAAGGGACACGAAATTTTGGACAGACGGACGGATTGAAGGAGATGCGGACGGACGGACAGACAGACGGACGGACAGACGGAAGGACGGACAATGCGATTACTATATGCCCGCCCTTGGGGGAGGGGCATAAAATGAAAACTGAAGCTGTCGATAAAATTCAGTACGATGCAGCGAAATATTTTAGCAAAAACCAGCTTCGCCTTGATGTAACTAATTACGTTTAAACACATTTGCACATTGTTTGGTCGTCGAGAATACAATTATTATTGTCCTAAATAATCATATCAGAAGCCAGAGAAGTTATTTCTAATCTCCGGGTTGATGTCATATATAAACCAGGAAATACTGTTTCATTATAGCACATAACCATGTTCTGACATACAGCGGGCACGCAAGCATACACAAATATAAAAAACAACAACACAACAACAATGCAACGCAACGATTTAAGTTGTATTAAATGATACTGACACTCTACAAGTCAATTTAGATGTGCTGTTAAGAATTTCTTGATAGCTAAAGAGTAAGTCCAGCAATCAGATTTATTTAAATTGATGGTTCTTCTGTATTCATTGCATTTTATTTATTTGCATTTTTTTATATTTGTTAATGTGATTTGTTTTATTTTTAACCGGAGTTTCCACAGAAAATTCGATTATTGAAATGCTGATGTTCGGCATGGACGGGCAGGCGGGCGGGCGGGCGGCTGCCAATCTTGTAAACGCAACTCTTCTTAAACTGCTGGACAGATTTTCATAAAACCTTGCATGTAGCAAGGACACAATACATGTATATAAATGTGCATATTGCCGGGGAATTTTCCTTCTGCATTTTTTTCAGGGAGTTATATCCCTTTGAACTTAGAAATCACTAGGTCTTATGACCCAATCATTGTACGCACAACTCCTCTCAAACTGTCCAACACAATTTCATAAAACCTTGTATGTAGCATAGACACAATATGCAGATGTGCATATTGTCGGTAATTTTTCCTTCTGCAATTTTTCTGGGAGTTATGTCCCTTCGAACTTAGAAATCACTAGGTCGTTTGACCATATCCTTTGGATTTATTCCAGATATTATGTATGGTTGAACTTGTAAGCGCACCTCCTCGTACATGGCTAATCTTTAACAGAAGGTAATACGTCATGTGATATGAAGATGTGCATGAAGGATGATTTTTACGATCCGACAGTTTTCAGGGGGAGATAATTTGATTTTAGGATTTATTCCAGATATTTTGTATTTTTGAACTTTAAAGACCAACTCCTATATGGGTAGTCGGAGTTCAACGAAACTTGAACAGAATGTAGTACATCAGATAAAGATATGCATGAAGGAACATCTTTATGGGGAAATAATGAGACTTCAGGATTTATTCCAGATATATAATTAAGTATGGTTGAATTCGTAAGCGTAACTCTTGGTACATGGATAGTCAGATTTCCATGAATCTTTAACAGAAGGTATTGAGTCATATGAAGATGTGCATGAAGGATGATCTTTACAATCCGACATATTTCACGGGAGATAATTTGACTTTAGGATTTATTCCAGATATTTTGTATTTGTGGTCTCCCAACGCAAGACATAGACTTAGTCAAGACTGAACACGATACACAGCGGTCTCCAATAAAGAACTCTGCACACAGTTAATAGTGAAGGAAAACCTGGTTTGATGTCGTGTCGACATCAGTTTCTTGTATTCTTTATTGTATATGATTCTTATGAGTTATGATACTTCCGACAAATTTTGAGGTTAACAGTATTTATAGGGGTTAGATTTCTGTGTTACATGTACTTATTTTTTAAGATAACATATGTGATAGTTATTTATAATAACACCGTGTATACCTTTTACCCAAATAAATGTATCTATCTATTTACCTATCTATCTATCTATCTATCTATCTATCTATCTATCTATCTATCTATCTATCTATCTATCTATATATCTATCTATCTATCTATCTATCTATCTATCCACCCATCCATCCATCCATCCATCCATCCATCCATCCATCAATCCACCCATCTATCCATCTATCTATCTATCTATCTATCTATCTATCTATCTATCTATCTATCTATCTATATATCTATCTATCTATCTATCTATCTATCTATCTATATATCTATCTATCTATCTATCTATCTATCTATCTATCTATCTATCTATCTATCTATCTATCTATCTATCTATCTATCCATCCATCTATCTATCTATCTATTTAAATAACGCTGATGTAAACATTGACATCACGGTATGTCTTCAGCAAAAACAACAACATAGCCACAGGCATATCTGAACGTAATAACAACATAGCCACGGGCATATCTGAACGTAAAAACCTCAACTGCCTGTGCGTCCATCAGTTTGCACCCGAATGCCCGTGTTGTTATCAATGTCATACTTATGAATGTTTTGGGCACTCAATTCTACCTGTCATAACCGTTTCAATACACATAACAGCCTGGCAAGAAATGTCTTCTTGAATAAATGTTACGTGAAAATGTGTTTCATTTCCTTACTCCAACGATATCACAAACGAACGAAATTTAAGAAATTAAGATATAAGGTTAGAGATGCCTTAAATCAGATACTAAAGGAACAGTGATCACGCCAACAGTCATGTTGATGGCAATGAGTCAACATGAATCATGCGCTGAGTATATATGATACACAGATGTTCAGTGACATTATGTCCAAATAGTATTGTATCGTGTTTATTTGAACTAAACCTACGTTATTCAAAACATATTATGAAAACACTCAGCTTGTCATGACAGTATCGCAGTTTGATGTAAAGGCTATTTTGTCCATGGTAACAATTAACATTTTCAAAGAAATATTGACGGAACTACTAATACTACTGTTGTTGTTCATTTCTTCTTGTATGGCACTACGTCATCAAATTATGTTTTGTAATGTGGGAAACCCAACAAAATGTGCAATATTATTTTTTTTTCGGACAATTGGTTTGGAACATGGGTTTGCTCTTCTCTGGGATTATTTATAGGAAAACTTATAAATACCCTATGGGACCATTATATATGTTTCGGATAGCTGTGATTTTTAGATCAGCAGTACATTTACTTCACATGTACCTGCTTTGACAAAGGCATGCATTTTATCTTAGATATATTTTCAGCTTCCTGCAATAGTTTTGGTGTCACCATCAGCATCGGCAGAACAGAGTCTATGTTTCAAGCTGTATCGCCGACAGAATAAGTTCTGCTATATTGGTCATGTGATATGCCATTCTTGACCCCTTGATGCTTGGGTCGCCACAAAAACCAGCACTACTTTATGTAAAATAAAAGAAGCGGTTGTAGATGGATGATAGCATTCAGTTCGAAACTAAGATTGCAACTGATATGACTGCTATGCTTAGTAAACGTTTGCACTGCTGTGGATATGATTGCCGCCACGTTTAGAAGTTGAAAAGCTGAGAAAGTATGTAACATTAAATGGCAACACTTACACGTTATGAGAAATGCCAGACTTCCAATCATTGTCTGCCTGCATGTCAGCTACGAAAGGACGGCAGCAGGGTTCCGTAAATACTGTTGTCATATCGACTAAAAATGTCATCGACACCCCAAACGACACTACAATCGTTATTATTATACTGCAAAGTAAAATCCTCACTTCTGATTGGTTAACTAGCCGTGTACATGAGTCCATGTACCCTGTGAGCTGACAGGGTACATGGAAATTCCCCATGGCAGGCCCCACATATGATGATCAGAAACCAAATGACCGACTTCTCGACTCGGCTAAACAGTAGCAAAATTCATAATAGATAACTATTGATACGTAAAGAAAAAAATGCAGAAATGAATTAAAAAAACACTTTTGGTTTGAAATGACCAATAAAACAGTTTTTAGAAGAGTCATTATATCGTCCATCCATCTATTATAACACGAACGCCGATGAAATACCACTTCGGATACCTTCGGTTAGAAATAATGTATTGGGGTGCTATTAGGGGAATTCTCGTGTTTAGTGATTAAATATGCCAAAATGGATTTATATAAATTATCCGAACCGTAGAACTTTACAGTATAATAAATTCGTTATACAGTTCTTTCCCAGGGTACATGACGATTTATTCCCGGCTGGTAAAATCATGTAACCCTCGCCTAACGGCTCGGGCAACATGATTTTCCTCAGCCGGGAATAAATCGTCATGTACCCTGGGAAAGAACTGTATAACTAATAATGTACACTCCCTGAATAATAAACAGAATGCCATAGACATTGACGCCATACCTGGGAGCTCTAGCTTAAAACAGGATTACCTGGAGACAATTCCATTGAAGGGTATCAAGGCGAAAAGAGCAATCAAAAACAAGAGAGAGAGACAGAGAGAGAGAGACAGACAGAAGCAGAGACAGAGAGACAGAGACAGAGAGACAGAGAGACAGAGAGAGCTAGAATGCTCCCTCACATGGAACATCTAAATGCCCAGACCGGGATTCGAACCCACAGCAGTAATGGGCTAAGCGAGTGTCAATGGAATACCATAACTACTAGAACGGACGAATGCACAGGACTTTGTGGAACCCATGCCGAGTTTAATACTGTCATGGGACTACACACGCGCACGATGGGTATGATGCTTGATGAAGTTGCTTAAACAGCAAGTTGTATGTACAAGTAGAAACACGTACAATACATTAACTTATCTGCTGCATATTGTCGTCTGCAAAATTTGTCGTCTGGTATTTTTACCTTTCAAATAGTTTGCTGAAGAAACATAGTCACAATACCAAATCCTTTGGGCCCCGATGAGATGTTGAGTAAAGCGCCTCGTCTGGATCCAAACCGTGTGCATAGGTAATCACATACACGGAAATACCATTGAAAAATTAAAGGGATTATTTCTGAATTGCCTGGCAAGGCGTATCAGAGCAGTGTATCATTAACTCGCGCAAAAATTCCACAAGAATGCTATGGTCACAAACATACGTCACGTAATAACGTGTAATCATTAGATTAAGACTTTAACCACAGCACTTTTCTGTCCCAATATCTTGTACTCATCTGGTTATAATATCAATTTACCTGGAAATGAAATTAATTACCTTTATTAGTCTGCTGTTGGTATTATGTTGTTAAGTGACAGTTAAATTATATCTACAAATTGGTACGCTACTGCTGAAACTTTGACATTTCGGGGTTAATTATGTTTAAAGATATTTTCCTGCTAAGTGCAAATTGACTTGCATTTGAAAATAATTTCGATACAGATGAGACGCAAATTAGGTGTGTTCAAGAATCAAGCTGTTTGACACTCAATTAATAGTGATAACAACTTAACAAAAAGTGAGAAACATGTTCGGTGTCAGTATATGGTGAGACGTACTAAACCACTGCATATGTGCTAACTATGGATAAACGGTCAGTGTTAAAAGCTCCGAATTCAAAATGTAAAATTAAACTGCTATCAACTGCAACATTCGCTATATCATAATCATATACATAAATTCGGTTTTGTTTTGTTTTCGCCGCTTTTAACCCCTTTCCTCCATAAGTACGTCCTTCTACGCCTGTGCAAAGGTAACTGTTTAAAACTATTGCGATAAATAGAGCATTTGCTCCTGTGAAATAGAGCACTCCTGTGGAGGAAATGCTCTATTTATCACAATGGTTTTAAAACTACATAATTCTAAATTATGTCCTTTTCTCTAGTAAATGCTCCTTTTTGGTGAATTTATTCAGTGGGGTCTAAAAATAGCCTATGATGGAATGAGTTATAAGTATGAGCTACATATGATCAGATCCTTTTTTTAAAACATAGGTTAAATGTAGGCACTTAGTCTATGCCTATGGTCATAGTTTGAGTCTATGCCTATGGTCATATTTTGCTATCTATAATAGCACGGTTTTACGTTTCTGAAACAATGTGTGGCGTACTCTATTTTGAAGTAAACATATTTGAGAACTTGTTCAAGTTTGTTTTGCACGTGGTATGTATTTATTCGGTATGTTTTGTACAAGTACCGTATTTATTGTGTTAAAAAATTGTTTTGTATGTGAGGTGTATTTATTCTGTTTGTTTTGTGTGCGAGATGGATTTTTTCTGCACGAGACAAATGTTGTTTACACAGATTACCGATAGAAATAATGATTATCGAATCAGCAATGTAAAATCAAACAATTCTTTGCCTATGTGTGTTTTGCAAGACTGAGTATCTTTAGACGTTCCTGATAAAGCATGATTTATGCTATTCCTGAATGGTCTCACACAGCAATATACGTTTAAATGTGCTGACACTTATACCGTTTAAACTTCAACGAGGATACCACAAATACTAAAACAAACCCCTTTTCACAGACTCACAGATATACATGAAAATCAAATGAAAAACAAAACAAAGCTGATGTTTCAAGCTATGCGTTCTGGTTCTGAGCATTTCTATATTTGCACATGCTATACCGAACTTCTATTTAACGCTTTTCACAATACATGTAGATACATTTTGAAACAGAAACAAACCATATAAGGTTATGGTATGTTTATTTATGGATTTATATAGATCATGATTCCTATGTGTTTGGCATGATTATTCATGGGGTAAAAAGGTTTATACTTTAGACAACACGGAACAATCTAAATGCAGAATTAGTGATTAACAGTCACATATATCTTATACCATATATGTATTTCACAAAACACGTATACACATATATTAGTTTTGACCTCAAAATTAGAATGAAACTCGCTTACAATTAAAGACAAACGTCGCTTAAATTACACACTCTTTCATGAAATATCTGCAACTTTACTGTCGCATCCAATTTCTGTCTTATATTGAAAAAATAACAAAATCTGTGTTCCAGAAAATTTGAGAAATATTGCATTTATTTAGCCTTTACTGTTTTTGATTTAGTTTAACAAAACATGTTTATTTTATAGTCAGTTATATATAATGCATTGCTTTATAAGTTTCAAATTGCAGTAAACATTTAAGGGGTACATTGAGCAAGTTTAAAACAAGATTAATGGCAGCGACTTTGGAAGTTTGTATTGTATAAATATGAGAAAAATCTGTTCAGGTTTTATTTATTGTATTCAAGAAATACTTATACTAAGTAAACATTAACAGCCTGAGCAAAATCAAACATAAATATGTGTTAATGAAGGGAAACACAGTATGGGAATATATTAGGCCAATAGTATGTTCAGCATCCATTCACCGCCATTGTTGCCGTAAATCTTACTACCATTGGCGAATATTTGATCAACTTTTCAAAACGCTTGGCTCTACATGAAACGTTGAATAGTGTTCTGAGAAAAAAAACCTGAAGCACAGTCAACTTTTAGAAAAACTCTGAAGCACAGTTCACTTTAGAAATTAAAGCAGACGTCAATGTTTGTAGACGGACATTATTTGGCGCCAAATGAGTTAAAATTTCACTGGAAATACTTTGATTCTTGGGACAAAGCTATTCCCTTTGACAAGAATTTAACGAAGGTGACGTCGACTCTATGCACTGTGCATGTAGTTTGTGAGATTAGTTGATATCGTCTTCCAGGCATATATCGTAACAATTCTTATATCATCTGCTCATCCATCGTATTAAGTGTCGCGTCGACAAAAGATGCAATTCACCCGCGTTCTCAGTATTGTTACACAATGTAGAGTTACGGTTTATGCCAAAATTCTAAAGGTCATGTAGATAAGCATTATCTGTATGTCCGCTAGTCAGTCTGTCAATCATTATCTGTATGTCCGTTAGTCAGTCTGTAAATCATTATCTGTATGTCCGTTAGTCTGTCTGTCAATCATTATCTGTATGTACATTAGTCAGTCTGTCAATCATTATCTGTATGTCCGTTAGTCAGTCTGTCAATCATGTTAGTTACACGGTTATTTGGCAGGGTGTACGGGCTGGTATGACCGCGTTAGATCCCGTATTTCCAGAGGCGATAGCCGAAGGAAATACATGGTCTAACCCGGTCATACCAGCCCGTACACCCTGCCAAATTACCGTGTAACGAATTTATTACCAGTCAGAGATCCCGATTTACCTAATTAAGAAACGAACAACTCTTTATTTGCTGACAATATTACGACATGACAAGGAAAACATGACGTCATCACAGAGCAAATATGACGTTGTCTCGGAGCAATTTCGAAAGAGGAATTCAAACTTCACTTGTAAACATTTGAGTTTAAACGGTTACACGCTGTACTGAGAAGTTGATGGTGTCAAATTGAGGAACATACGAGGAACAGACGCCGAATACGGTTCTGTGCACCCCGGCAGTTTTTGGCAAACTGACCAATCAAATTCCAAGGATTTACTCTGACTTGTAATAATTATCTGTATGTCCCTTAGTCAGTCTGTCAATCATTATCTGTATGTCCGTTAGTCAGTCTGTCAATCCCGTTGTCTATCCGTCACATGTTTCTGTAGTTTTCTGTTGTGCATAAACCAAACTATAATGCCATGACATTGTTTATTGAACATTAAGTATGTGGATATGTTCATATTGGGTATTGGTGCGACCTCTGCAACGCAATAATACAAACAGGTAGTGCGCTTATAAAATGATATTACACGATTTTCTGATAATGCAGCCTTTTCTTTTGTAACATGTCACTATCGACTGATAAAGAAAATTTGACTATTTCTGTTTGTAATGGAAAGGAAAATGTTAAAACAGAAAATCTTAAAACTACACATCTGCACGAGCGTATTGCTTTAGATATCGAAAACGTATTACTTTTGGTTCTATATGACATTTGTATGTAACAATTTCATTTTCACTGCGTTTGCTATAAGGTTTAACGGTACACATCTTGTAAGGGTAAAGCTATACATCACTGATTTAATTTAGACATACCTGTTTACAGAAGTAGATATTTCATTAACTTAGTTATTCACATTAAATAAACAGGAAATTGAATAATTATCCTTTTGACGAAATACTAGGATACCATCATTATGTTTCAAGTGTTTAATAAGTCGGGTGAAGATTTTCTCTATCATGCAATATACGCATCAGGGGATCATGTATTCAGGAACAGAGAATGGATCCTGCGCAATTGCTAGTAACTGTATTACAATCGTCATGCAACAAGACGAACAAGTTGTGAACAAATTGGTGGACACTTAACTTTAGAAGAAGACGTCAAAGACGAATATTGTTGCAGATAATATTTGATAATTTGGTTATATTACAAAAGTATTAACAATATTCGTCGCACAGATACCAACGAAACGGTTACTGATTTTGAATCGTTTGGGATACAATGAACTATGAAACACCCACTCAGTGATTAGATATTATGAGATAAAAACTTACTCCAGGCATATTTTCGTCAGGAATAATGACATCGTGAATATTTATTATCTTAATTGTTTTAAAGGGATTATATACAAGGTGTGTTTCGGCCAAGGCAGACACTATAGAATAAGATCTATAATATTTCGCCTGCAAATAGAGTAGACCCTGGATCCTCTCCCTGAAGGTGTACTTATGAGGCAATCAGATAAAACTGAGCTAACGTGATTCATAAAGTCATACATTTAGATAGTAGTTGTGTAGGTTTAGAGATGTTTTATGTATCAATCCATAACAACGTCTCTATTTCCAAGAGCGCTGAACGTGTTTGTCCAGAACAGGTCAGTGTTAAAGCTCTCGCAATAATGTTTCAATAATTCAGTTACTTCTTAAATACTAAATGTTTAAATATTTTTGACCAAACTATCTCGTTTGATACTAATTATTTAATCCATTTGTTTTAAACGCACATACAATAAAACTAAAAATAACATTTTCAATCCTCTATCTGTGTATTCTTTGACAGTAATTGATTTCTTTATTTAATATCTCCCCTTCCAAATATAAATTATGGCATACGCCATTCCATTTACTTACCATTTGTTTGTAGGGTTTAGACGGGTAACAAACATGATGTAGTTGTGCAACAAGAATGCAGTTAACTACAGTGTTTTACGTTTACACGAAGATTTGCTTGTTTAGACCATCTCGTGTTCAATAACACGATAAGTATGTCTATGGTCTGAAGATATACGCATCTGGACTACTGTCGAGGAAAGGCCCCACACGCATAGGAGGTATCGCATACGCCTGCATATTGTAAGCCTGATTTTCCTAACATCAGAAGCATGATCAAATATGCATGTAATTGCTTAACTGAGTACGGTTTGCTAGGTACTTGAATAATAAGCATATAGTGAGCAAAATTGTAAGACATCGGAACAATGAATCAGAAGATATGTCACAGAAACAATCAGCAAACCAGATTGTATTATCATCAATAATTATGTGCAGAATGTGCCAACCATTGAACCCATATGGAGTAATTGAATATCAAGTACACTGAGCAAATTTGGTGAAAATTGGACCATTCCTTCAGGAGATATTGTACGGAAACCAATCGACTAATCAGAGTGTAGTTAGGACGTCCGTACCCCCAGTGGTGATTTTGCTACTGACCGTGCCAAGGCGGTACTCCCCTTGTCACCCTTACTTTTGTTTGTCTTGTGTCTTTGTGCTTGTGCGTTTGTTCATGTTTGTTTCTGGTGCTTGTGTGTTTGTTGGTATTTTCTGTGTTCTTCTCGTGTGTGTATGTGTGTGCGTGCGTGCGTGCGTGTGTGTGTGTGTGATTGGTCGCTATCGTCTTTCGATGGCTGTATGTATGAGTGTGTATGTGTATAAATTGCTATATTAATTACTTTCTGTCGGTGTTTTGGTGATGGTGGTGTTTTGTGTGTGGCTTGTCCTGCTTGACTTTACTACTTTTTCATTCACAGTAATTTAAGACCAGAAATTGTGTCAAAGCCACCTGATGCTTGCTGTTTAAAAGCTAAGTCTAAAACGTGTCATATTGAACAAAAATCATTCAATTTCGAATTTAAACTTAACTGCACCAAAAGCATAACCGACATGCAACCAAATACCATTTTTAGCAACTTAAAAAGATGATTAAACAAGAACGATGCATACCAAGTATGGACACCCTAGGTCTATTGGTTCCAATGTAATAGGCAGCTGCAGATTTTTGCAAAAGTAGGTTAAAGGTGAAGGTCAGGTCATACCAAGTATAGAAGCCCTTTTCCTATATTGTCCAAAAATATATAGGCATTTAAAGACTTTTGCAAAAGAAGATCAAAGGTCAAAGTCAAGATCACATGGTAAAAATAATGGTATGGTTGGAAAGTCTTAAGACATGATATATACATACCAAGTATGGAAGTCCTAGGCCTATTGGTCCCAATGTAGTATACATTTAAAGACTTTTGCAAAAGTATGTCAAAGGTAAAGGTCAATGTCAGAAGGTAAAGGTTAATGTCAGAAGGGCAAATATATTGGCATGGCCATACCGAGTATGGAAGCCCTATGTTTATTGGTTCTAATGCTATAGGCAATTGAAAAGTTTTGCAAAGTGGGTCAAATGTCGAGGTCACATGGTAAAAAAACATTAGTATGTTTGAAAAAGTCATCAGGCAGAAAAGATTCATACCAAGCATGGAAGTACATGTATTTAAATACTTTTGTAAAAGTAGGTCAAAATTCAAGGTCACGGTTAGAAAGGCAAATATGCTCATACCAAGTATGGATGCCCTAGGCCTATTGGTTGCAATGCTATAGGCATTCGAAAAATTTGCCAAAGTAGGTCAACTGTCAAAGGTCAAGGTCACATGGTAAAAAAATGGTATAGTCGTAAAACGTTTTAAGGCAAGAAAGTTGCATTACAGGTATAGAAGCCCTTGGTCTCTGGTTAAATTGTATAGACATTTAAATAATTTGCCAAAAGTTGGTGAAAGTAATATTGCAGAAATAATGACATTGTTGGAAAGGTCTGAACACAAAACAGTTACATACCAAGTATGGAAGTATCTAGTCCACTGGTTCAAATGCTATAGTCATTTAAATAATTTTGAAAAAGTAGGCCAAAGGTCAAGGTCAGAAGGGCAAAAATGCTAGCACGTTTATACATAGTATGGAAGCCCTAGGCATATTGATTCCAATAATATAGATTTGTTTTTTTCAAAAGTAGGTCAAAGGTCAAGGTCAGAGGGGCAAACCATGATTTTATTGGAAAAGTCTTGACACAAGCAAGATGCATATCAAGTATGCCCATTTGTTCAAATGTTATAGGCATTTAAGGAATTTTGCAAATGTAGGTCAAAACATGTCAAAAATCGAATAGAATTTAAAAACATTTGAGTGTTTGACTACATAACAGTAATATTTGACCCCAAATTAATCACCATACACAATATCAGCATCCTAGAACAAATATTAGTTTTAAACCAACAATTTTCCGAAAAATGCACGGAAATTGCCGAACATAGAACCCTTGCAAGGCAATTGGATAGCAAGTACACTAGCAAGTTTGGTGAAAATTAGACCTTTCCTTGAGGAAACCAACCAGCTAATCAGATTGCAGCAGCCTAAGTGAAAATGCCCGTAATTTTACGGAAAATGCGCGGAAATAGTCGAACATAAAACCCATGCGAGGCATTTGGATATCAAGTACACTGAGCAAGTTTGGAGAAATGTGGACTCTTTTATTCCTTGTGGAGATACTGCGCGTAAACCAATTGGCTAATCAGATTGCAACAGTCTAAGTTAAAATGCCCGTTATTTATTAAAAACTTTGATATCAAGTACAAAGAGCACGTTTGGTGAAAATTGGACCACTCCTTAAGGAGATCTTGTGAGAAAACCAAACCCGGACGGACGATCGGACGGACGGACGGACAGACAGACGGACTGACGGACAAGCAGATCACTGTAGGGCACCCGTATTTTCACGCGGGGCCTTAACAATACACGTAAGTAAGAAAGGTGACGATATATGACTCGGTTAACCACGTCCTATAACGGTGATGATACATGACTCGGTTAACCATTTCCTATAACGCTGATGATACGTGAATAATGTGAGCACGTGACTAAGTTTACCATGTCCTATAAATGTGGTGATGCATGACTCGATTAACCCTGTCTGGCTTTAATATGTCTAGTAACGGGGACAATACATGACTCGTTAACCATGTTCCATAAAGGCTGTGATACATGACTCGATTAACACTGGCCTATGCATGTGATGATATGTAACTCAGTTAGCACTCTCCTATATTTATGGTGAAACATGTTAACCAGAATCATACACAGGGGATAATACTACATTACACGGTTGCAGTCAAGCAGTAAAAGCAAGATGGAAATTTTAAATATCAACAAACGCACAAGTAAAAAAGATACAAATACACAATACAAACATTAAAAGTGAAAATGAGAGCACATCATCGGAGCTGTCAGGGGGGGGGGGGGGGGGGTTAAACCGGTTTACGGACGCCCTAACCTCACACACTTATATCAAAGTTACCATAGTTTAACAAACAGTCTAAATGAAAGTATACCCCGCCGGACTTCCCCGCAACGTAGAAGACGGTCAACACGTTCTATAAAGGCAATGATTCATGACTCTGTTAAACCTGTGACTGTCCTGTTAATTACGATATTGATGCTCATTCCGAGTGCCATGAAAAAATATGCGACACCTAGTTAGTCGGCATTGCTTAGCAGCCAATATATATTTCACATCAATGTGATCTGTTTATAAACAAAACAAAACACTTCTTCTGTACATGGTTGAAAGTACATTTGATAATACAGTAAAACCTCTCTATAACGGCCATTAAATTGTGTTAATTAGTTGGTATTTAGGGCAGGTGGTTGCTTAAAACAAGGTGGAAGTAAAACAGAACGCTCCTATAGGAGCGTTCTATTTTTCTTTCATCTTGCTTTAAGCAGTCATCTGCCTTAAAACAAAAAAAATAATATCTGTCGGCTACAGGACCCGTCATATCTAGGTATACTGTGTTTACGAAGGTATTGAAGGTGCATCTGTGGGGTCTTTGCTTAATATTGGATAGGCAAATGGGGTGACAGGATTCTGTAAAACGTTGGCGTAACTGTTTTGATGCAAGGCATTCAATTACTATCAGGCTGTTGTATGTCCCTCTATATCGGACAAAACATTTAATAGAGATATCGGTCATGGGGATAGGTGGCAGCTTAATCCAGGGTGAAAGTCATGCAGAAAGCTCCTGCATGACTGTCACCCTGCATTAAGCAGCCACCTGTCTAAAAGTATCTAAATTCTTCTCAACTAGAAATCGTCTGGTTTGGAGACGGTTTACTGTATTCTTTACTAATATATATTACGTATATAACAGAGTGACAGATAAATATACTTATTTGAAGTCGCCATTTCCACACAAAACCCTATGTTGTGACTACTCTTTAGAATCGTCCCGAAGATATTATTCTAAAGAATGGTCACAATATAAGACTTGAGTGGAAAAACGGAGCTCCATGTTATTCATGAACATGTCGTAATGTTTCAATTTGCGCATCTTATCTGGGCCTCTGATATATGTGAAGAGATAATTAAAGTATATATACATTTGATATGCTTACCTTGTCTGTGCGAGTCTTGTGCAACACGCACCTAACAAAGATAGTTCATATTCAAATATGACAGAAACTGCGCTTCATATATCTTCATATATCTCATGTAACCATTGGCGACCATTAAGAGTCCCATTATGTCAAGATACGAAACATGATAACCTAAGTATAATTGAGAGCAGACTAACATCAAAATCTAACAACACTACCTCGGTATGTTTTGTACTTGTGTCCTAGTGTTTCATAATCACTGCTATTGAAGTATATATTAGATTATTTATATACGTTTGTAAAACGTGTTAAGAATTAAGCGTGAAACCCTAAACACGGCTAAGTGCTTTCTAATAGGATTATATGTTCATTTTGAAAATAAACAGATGAACATATCGCATTATAAAGCAATACATTCATGGATGAAATTCGATCAAAATTAGAATATCGGTGTAAATAATTTTAGAATGACTTTTGTGTCAGTATTAGTGCGTGAGTAAATCCATTTTGGATTAATTAATTCAACTTGACAGCTTAAGTTATTTCAAGCGGGTTGGGCAACAGATTCTACTAGCAATAATGAAGTTGCTGCTTGGAAATGACTTGCTTTGCTGACTGAATACTCGTTCCTATTTATACCAGTCCTTTAAGTGTGTTTCCAAACCACATAAACAATAAATAAGAAACACCGGAAACATTCTTTTATCCAGTCACCAGGCTTCTCTAGTGACATAATAAAGGGGGTGCAAATAAACTTAGGTTTATTAGGTTACTTCCGGTAGTGGAAGGTTTATTAGGTTAGTAGATAGGCGTAATGATTCTATAACCATGGAACTAGTTTAGTTTTCTGTAAATATTCATAAACATGTTGATGGAATTGATCTAACAGATCTACTTGGTCACCAGAAGAATTATTCAAATGAGAAAAAATAAAAATAATTGGCTACAGCTGGATTCGAACCCGCGCCTGGTCCTACAAAAACTAATTCTAATCTCTCTAGAGACGTCGCCCTTACCGATTACGCCACTGAGGCCACATACAAAATGACGTTGATTTATCACTTTTATTAATTTAATCCACCGCTGGCAAAACCCGTTTTTGATAAAATCAAACCTGGAAGCAAAGATTGACAGATAAATAGAAAATGTTTTCTTTTCACTCTTATGATTATTTGATTGATAAACTCTTACAGGGGCGGTGATAGTCATAAACCTAAATATAGCCTGTTCAGTTCCATCGATTTCTGAGTGACGTTAGGTAGAATCTAAAAATAGAAACCGAGACTACGTAACTCGAATTTGACCAAAGAATATAGATCATGTCTGTTTGAAATAACTTATCGACCCTCGATTCAAATCATCTTATTTTTCAAATTTTCAACCACGTTTCCCTTCTAGTAATACAAGTATCGAAACTATATTCCTCTGCGGTAGCTCATTAGATCTATTTACGTCTAAATGGAAGTGAAAAGGGAGGGATCCGTTGATCGAAAAACTGCATTTTCAATGTAAATTATTTCAAGAATGTTATGAGTCTATAAAAAAGACATTTAACTATATTGACTGGATAAATCGAATAATAGGTTAGTGCCGTAGATGGGACGCCTTTATCCGACTCGGAGAGAAAACAGTTGAGGCTCGGCAAGCCTCGCCTCAACGTTTTCTCCCCTCGTCGGATAAAGCGTCCCATCTACGACACTAACCTATTATTCTCTATATTAGTACCTTGTCTGGAATTGGGAGGTAGGACACCTCTTAAAACTCGTTGCCTGGTATACGCTATTCGATGCCTTTTGACGCATTTACAAACAGAGTAGACTTAGATCAGACGGCTTCTGTAACATATGTCTAGTCTTAAGAGTTTACATGTACAGGGATTTGAATAATGATATAAACCGGTTTAAACCCCCAAGTGACTACTGTCACCGACCGTTCCAAGGCGGTACTTCCATCTTCCCCATATGGTTTTGTTTGTTTTGTCTCCTTGTGTATTGGTAGTTATGTACATTTACTGTTTTCTTGTTGTGGTGTTGTCCGGGCGGCTATTTTTTTGTATGTGGTGTTTCCTGCATGAATCATATTTGTACCTTTATTGTTAAAACATTACTAGAATGGGATTTTCAAGTGTATTAATAATCCGAATATACTCTAAGCATCTAGTTTTAATTAATGTGTGTGTAAGAACACCAAGACTGAGAACCAGATCCTGATCTTTGAACGAACCACTTGATTCTTTGTGAACACTAATCCTTAGGGAGTAAGACATCAATATAACGTTAAGAACTAAGTCAATTGATTTTCTTGATTTGATTAAATAACTGGTCGTGGCCTTTAGGTACGAACCATTTGGTATCGAAAATTGAATAAAGCGTCTCAAATGTGCGGGCCATGTGAGTACCACCGTCTTGATTAACCATTGGCCTGCTAAGTGAGACCTAACTGGCATTTGCAACGGCTTGGGTCGAAATGAGATACCGAGTCATGCGTCAGTTCATACAAACTGTTTGTCACTTGGGTAATACTTTCTCGAAAGTTGAAGGAATAGGATGTAAATGAACATTGTAACAGGTCGGCGATTAAGCAGACGTTATATTTATAACAGATAAAGAGCCAAAAATCACTTTTCTAATTACATCGAAGCCATGTAGTCTGATATATGGACTTCTAAATGAAATCAGGGTGCTGTAATTTTGCAATATTGCAATATAGCATTATGAGGTTTGTCATGTGCTTGAAGAAAACAGCATCGCAGTCAAACATATCATATTATTAAATATCCAATGCAATAGCTATTTTCTTCAAAACAGATATAAAAGTCCAATATGTCATACAATGAGGCTATGCAAATCACCTCAATCAATCACATACTTTACCAACAGTGATGTATTTGATTTAAATACAATATGTATTCAAAATTACTGTAAAACATACTTGATTAATTTTGAACAGATATAGTTCTGTACAACTTATTATATAAGTTCTCAAGTGTGAGAAACAAAACACGGCACGATATTTGTTACTTACAAAAACATATATTTTGGCAGTTATATAGATAGATAAATATCTAAATGTCAATCTTAGTTGTCCAATATGTAACATTGTGTGTCACTTGTAACAAATACTGATACGTTAAACAATACAAACAAATGTTTGATATGTTACGAGTATATGAACAGAACTGTAAATGAGATATTATCATTTCAAAATCAAACACTGCATACCCTGATCGTACATATATCGTCTGGTCTGCGTCTACTCTGTTTGCAAAGACGCGAAAAAGCGTCTTCATCGGCCAAAAGGTTAAAATCAATACTAAGCAATCTTACAAAACACTTTCAGCGTGTATACATACTGGCCAGTCCTTATACATATAACATCGAATTCTAAAATGAAACGACGTTTTGTACCGATTTAACATTTTCCCCAAAAGCGACGAATTCAGCGAAATTTAATATACAAGAGAATTCCTCTAAAACGCCACTTAATGAATACACATTAAAGTCTTCTAAAAGGGTTGTTCTTAAATGAAGAAAATGACAGAAATAGTCAAAGCTCCTGTGGGTGATTTCCGCATAATCTTGGTCCTGTATAACGATTCCACGTGACTTTAAGACTAATTATACATCAGTTAGGCGATTGCTTTAGATAGTTTTACTGTACGTAAAGCTGACATGTTGTGTTAGTATCCGCATTGATAACTAGAGCAATGGTTGAGCATTATCGTAAAATTCGCTCTCAACATACCTATAATACATCTGCAACACCACCAATAAATTTAACAGAATTCCACGAATTTCACAGCAAGCTAATTTAAAAGCAGTTTGTCTTTATCACCCCATCCCCTTTCGTGACATTATAGAGCTTACTATACATATTATATTATAAAGTGACATTATAGAGCTTACTATACATATTATATTATAAAGTGACATTATAGAGCTTACTATACATATTATATTATAAAGTGACATTATAGAGCTTACTATACATATTATATTATAAAGTGACATTATAGAGCTTACTATACATATTATATTATAAAGTGACATTATAGAGCTTACTATACATATTATATTATAAAGTACATATTAGTATTATGTGAGCATACATATCTCAGCATGAAATACAGGTTATACCACCACTATCTGTTTTAAGTGGTTTTAATGTATTTTTATATCGATTAGCTTTTAACAATATGGGAACACAAATCTAAGAATATTTACACGACATCCATTATTTTTCTTGGTTAGGTTTTATTGTTTTTAATTAGGTTTGAACAAAATGTTCATTTTAAAGTCATTTATTTTGCGCTGATTTTATGTCGCGATTTTAGCTTTGAAACCCCAAAGGCATCATAAACATTTAAACGATAATGGCTTAATTGATACCGAATTGTTGTGCATTGCTTCATGTAAAACATGCTTTGTTTGTATGGCTTGGTACTGAAGGATGACATTATGAGACCATGATGTCTGCCTAAATTCCGGTGTGTTTAAAACTGTCGCTTTTACCGCTAATGTCGCATAAATGCACCACGACAAATAGTGCAATCCCAGATCAGACACCGCCTTCTCAGGAATTTCACTTTTTGTCTCTGTCTCTATTTCCATATCTGTGGTTTATTCCTTTAAAATTTATTTGCGTTATATAATTTCCTTAGTTTACCGAAACTGGGTTGCAGACAACAAATAGAAATTTTGTACCAAAACGGTTATTTCAGATTCGTTTGATGTTTTGGGAAACAATTGACTGAGTGTCAAACTGCTTGATCCATGATGAGGCGCAGAGTTTCTCGGCGTCTGATCTGGATCTTAGCCGTTTGCAGTCAGACTGGGATTAGCCGGCAAAGTGTTAAGATATCTGTTTTGTCCGAAGAGTGTTTAAAGTTTTCATCGAGTTGACTGAAAACTAGAAACACAAACATAAGTATTATTTCATAGCCAACGAGGGTAATAAAATCGATAACATCGAAAAATAAATGTGATATTCGATTTATTAAAGACCATTTGGAGACATAATTTTAGCGATCCCTTTCCGTATGTAACCATTGATAAAGTATCGTGAAGACAACATTGTCGATGTTATGCGTGGTATGCGCAAACCGGCACTACTTTCGTTTTACTATTAACGGTGTAAGGTTACATTGGTACACATTAAAGGATACATGTACGTTAGCGTACGAATCTGTTATGAACAGCACTGCATGTCGCCCACTTCGTTTTCAAATTACAATAAAAACTCGATACTATCAAATATTTGTAATGAAGAATTTATGTTGTATATGCAGACGGCTGCTTTAATGCAGGGTGAAAGTCATACAGAAAGCTCTTCGAGGAGCTTTCACCCTGCATTAAGCTGCCACCTGTGTTAAACATCAATAATGGTACGTATTTTGGTGTAAGAATAATCGATTTCACCGTACACTTTTTATAATTTTGTTTCCAAAACTGTATCAAGCATTTAGGATCCACATGAGACACTCCATCGGATCTGTATCCAGAATGATGAGACACTCCATCGGATCTGTCTCCAGAATGATAAGACACTCCATCGGATCTGTCTCCAGAATGCTTGCAACTGAAACTAATGATCTACCTTTACCGCAGGTCTTAGACTCAGGCAGTAGCTTAATGCGGGACGAAAACTATTCATTTACTTCTCATAGGAGCTTTTGACATTATTGTTTTCCAGCATTAAGCTCTCTCATGATACACTCATATTTATTCATGTAATGGTTGTTTTTAGATTGGTTCTACTGTGCATAGAAAAACAGGGATAAATTATCTCCCATTGTTTTATTGACAACATCGTGTTACGCCTGGGAGAAACTGATATACATGTGTGTAATATACATGTACCACATGTATAGCCTAAATTGCTTTCTAATTACTAATTCTTGTTTCCTCTGCCAATAAAGTGATAAACAAAGGCAGAAGTGGCAAATCACAGTCATTCTCATTAACAGTATTTTCACCTGCTTGGTTTACACGTCAGTCACAATTGTCATTTGTTTGGTCGCACTAAAGTTCTCTTCCTACATTTCCGCTATTGTCGAGTATCCAAGACGGTAAATGTTCATGTAATTGGAACACTCCTCCATAACCTACAATACTTTGGTGTAATTTTCCCCAATCTAGCGGTGATACTTAGCTATAGATATGTCAATACGAGTTCGTCAGGATGCGAATGTAATAACACGATTACAGGAGACAATGCGAAACTATTTTTGGTGTGACATTGGTGGTAGTACGAAAGAATAAGTAAAAGTAAGAACAGATATTTACTTAAAATATTCATGTACAGAAGAACCTTTCTTAAGCAGCCATTAAAAGGTCTAGGTTTGGTTCTGTAGGGCAGGTGGTAGTTTAATGCTGGTCAAAAGTATAGGAGCTTACAGCATTATTATGTCTCCCCCCATATTTATATGGGGGAGACATATTGTTTTCGTGAGAGTTGTCTGTCTGTCCGTCTGTCCGTCCGTCCGTCCGTCCGTCTGTCCGTCTGTCCGTCACACTTTTTGTCCGGACGATAACTTCAATATGCCTGATGCCAGTTGATTGAAACTTCATATATGGAATAGCATAATGAGAGGAAGTGTCATGCACAAGGTCCATAACTCTGGCTTCACTAATATAGGAGTTATTGCCCCTTGTAAAAAAAATCTTAATTTTTTGTCCGGAAGATAACTCCTATATGGCTCATGCCATTGGATTGAAATTTCATATATGGAAAGATCATGACGGGAGGAAGTGTCATGCACAAGGTCCATAACTCTGGCTTCACTAATATTGGAGTTATTGCCCTTTGTAAAAAATATCACAATTTTTTGTCCGGACAATAACTTCAATATGCCTGATGCCAGTTGATTGAAACTTCATATATGGAAAGAGCATAATAAGAGGAAGTGTCATGCACAAGGTACATAACTCTGGCTTCACTAATATGGGAGTTATTGCCCCTTGTAAAAAAATCACACTTTTTTGTCCGGAAGATAACTTCTATATGGCTCATGCCATTGGATTGAAACTTCATATATGGAAAGATCATAACAAGAGGAAGTGTCATGCATAAGGTCCATAACTCTGGCTTCACTAATATTGGAGTTATTGCCCTTTGTAAAAAAAATCACAATTTTTTGTCCGGATGATAACTCCTATGTGACACATGCCATTGGAGTGAAACTTCATACATGGAAAGATCATCATAAGAGAAATTGTCATGCATAAGATCCTTAACTCGAGCTTCAATAAATTTAGAGTTATTGCCCCTTGTACATTTGTTTAATGCTTTCTTGTCCGGACGATAACTCCTACATGGCTCTTGCCATCGTATTGAAACTTCATACATGGAAAGAGCATGATGAGAGAAAGTGTCATGAACAAGGGCCATAACTCTGGCTTCAATACTTTGGGAGTTATTGCCCTTTGTTACATTTTTTGGCCGATCAATAACTCCTGTTCGACTAATGCTATTGGAATGACATTTTATTTTTGAAAAGAGCATGATGAAAGTAAGTGTCATGCACAAGGGTCATAACTCTGGTATCAATATTTTTGGAGTTACTGGCTGTTATCATTTTCTTCTTGAAAAATGTGGTGTGGAAAGCGCATAATGAGGGGAAGTATCATTCATCAAGACCATAACATTTTTAGTGATTTCCCTTTACATATTGTTTTTATTAGAGGGGAGACATCCGTTTTTGTGACAAAAACCTCTAGTTTTGTCCTGTATAAAGCAGCTACCTGCTTTTTAAGAATCCTGTGATCAATAAATGAATGGCCGCCTAGGGCAGGTTCTACTGAAATAGTTTTACTAATTTTAATCTATTTATTACAGTGGCATATTAACCCTTCTATTGCTGAATTTTAAAATACATTTCTCCTTCTTTACCCATGCCCTGTTGTATAATTACATATATCTTCACTGTGTACAAGTATTTCGCGGTGAAATCACTGCTGTGAAGTGCACTGGTTGCACAATCAACTTGTAAATAGTACCGAACCTGATGAGACAGCTCCTGCAGGAGCTGTCTCATCTGGGTCTTCACTATTTACAGGTAGGTATATTGACGTGAATAGCAAGCGAAGGGTTAACAATGTTTGTCCCAAGTATAAACTGTACGATCCAATCACATTGAACCACAAATAACACATAGCATAGCCGTTACCCTTATCAAACCGCTTTTACAGGTACCATATGAAATTGGTCTTCTGTAGTTTGCAAATGAATTAAAATACACAGGAGCTATCTGATTTGAATATACCGTTTGCAAAACGGTGTTGAAATAACGTTATATGATACAAAATATAAGCATTTGACATTACATCGCTATTGTATACAGTTACACTTGACATTTAGATAAAACCACATTTAAATTGTCATATTTGTTCGACAGCGTAATAGCGTTTTGTCAAATAGTCAGCATTACATTTTAAATGACAAGTTAGGAACGTTCTTTTTGCTACAAAAGCTGTAATACGGAGGAAATTCAAAACAAAGGACAGGCTATTTCACTGCAACATGTTTGCTATACACTAGGTCAGACCAAGTACGTAATTTTGTTTGCGAAACCAGCACGTATGATAATTATGTAACATATCAGTATGTAGACCTGAACAGGGTGAAAAATAAACCGAGAGTTTATAATTTAATCCTTTATCAAATGACTATTCTTGTAAGAAATCATGACACCATGGATATTACTTAGATGAACTTTGATCATGCCACATGAAGGCAGACAACGTAGGGCATGGCAGATCATGAAGAGTCAGATACCTATATTACACCATAAACAAGTATAGCAGAGCCTGATCAGTCTGCTCCTAACTCTGATCAGTCTCGCTCCTACCTCTGGTCAGTCTGCTCCTACCTCTGGGTCTACAAGTATAGCAGAGCCTGATCAGTCTGCTCCTAACTCTGATCAGTCTCGCTCCTACCTCTGATCAGTCTGCTCCTACCTCTGATCAGTCTGCTCTTACCTCTGGTCAGTCTGCTCCTACCTCTGATCAGTCTGCTCCTACCTCTGATCAGTCTGCTCCTACCTCTGGGTCTACAAGTATAGCAGAGCCTGATCAGTCTGTTCCTAACTCTGATCAGTCTCGCTCCTACCTCTGATCAGTCTGCTCTTACCTCTGATCAGTCTGCTCCTAACTCTGATCAGTCTGCTCCTACCTCTGGTCAGTCTGCTCCTACCTCTGGTCAGTCTGCTCCTACCTCTGATCAGTCTGCTCCTACCTCTGATCAGTCTGCTCCTACCTCTGGGTCTACAAGTATAGCAGAGCCTGATCAGTCTGTTCCTAACTCTGATCAGTCTGCTCCTAACTCTGGTCAGTCTGCTCCTACCTCTGATCAGTCTGCTCCTACCTCTGGTCAGTCTGCTCCTACCTCTGATCAGTCTGCTCCTACCTCTGATCAGTCTGCTCCTACCTCTGGGTCTACAAGTATAGCAGAGCCTGATCAGTCTGTTCCTAACTCTGATCAGTCTGCTCCTAACTCTGGTCAGTCTGCTCCTACCTCTGATCAGTCTGCTCCTACCTCTGGTCAGTCTGCTCCTACCTCTGATCAGTCTGCTCCTACCTCTGATCAGTCTGCTCCTACCATTGGGTCTACAAGTATAGCAGAGCCTGATCAGTCTGTTCCTAACTCTGATCAGTCTGCTCCTACCTCTGGTCAGTCTGCTCCTACCTCTGGGTCTACAAGTATAGCAGAGCCTGATCAGTCTGTTCCTAACTCTGATCAGTCTGCTCCTAACTCTTATCAGTCTGCTCCTACCTCTGATCAGTCTGCTCCTACCTCTTGGTCTACAAGTATAGCAGAGCCTGATCAGTCTGTTCCTAACTCTGATCAGTCTGCTCCTACCTCTGGGTCTACAAGTATAGCGAGCCTGATCAGTCTGCTCCTACCTCTTGGTCTACAAGTATAGCAGAGCCTGATCAGTCTGCTCCTACCTCTGATCAGTCTGCTCCTACCTCTTGGTCTACAAGTATAGCAGAGCCTGATCAGTCTGCTCCTACCTCTGGGTCTACAAGTATAGCAGATTCTGATCAGTCTGCTCCTACCTCTTGGTCTACAAGTATAGCAGAGCCTGATCAGTCTGCTCCTACCTCTGGGTCTACAAGTATAGCAGAGCCTGACCAGTCTGCTCCTACCTCTGGGTCTACAAGTATAGCAGAGCCTGATCAGTCTGCTCCTACCTCTGATCAGTCTGTTCCTACCTCTTGGTCTACAAGTATAGCAGAGCCTGACCAGTCTGCTCCTACCTCAGGGTCTACAAGTATAGCAGAGCCTGATCAGTCTGCTCCTACCTCTGGGTCTACAAGTATAGCAGAGTCTGGCCAGTCTGCTCCTACCTCTGGGTCTACAAGTATAGCAAAGCCTGATCAGTCTGCTCCTACCTCTGGGTCTACAAGTATAGCAGAGTCTGGCCAGTCTGCTCCTACCTCTGGGTCTACAAGTATAGCAGAGCCTGATCTGTCTGCTCCTACCTCTGGGTCTTCAGAGCAGAGTTTGCTTCTACCTCTGGGTCTACAAGTAGAACAGAGCCTGGTCAGTCTGCTCCGACCTCTGGGTCTGAAGAGCAGAGCCTGGTCAGTCTGCTCCTACCTCTGATCAGTCTGCTCTGACCTCTGATCAGCCTGCTCCTACCTTACACAATATGTAACACTCTACTATGAATCATAACGTTTATGATGTTCTATGAAGGTTAATGTACCCCAATAGCTATGACTGACACGTACATTCGACAACGCATAATGATAATGCACGAATTACGCTGTGAAATGTGTGTAAGAACAATGAAATAGCTTTAACCCTTTACTCCATAAATACATCTACCAACGCCTTTATAAATTTAGTAGACCCAAATCAGATGGCTCCTGAAAGTGTCGTTAGATCAGGGCAGCTCTGATTGCTTATGATGTAACATGAATCTGATTCTCTCTCTCAGGTCGTCCGCAGACGGACACGCTGTCGGCACCTCTAATATTTCCTTTACCCCATGCAATTTATTTATTTGCAAACAATTCGTGTGTTCATATGCCATTATAAAGATGAATTAAATATTTATTCTTATTGAAACGTCCATGAGATACAGTGTTACACGAAACTTGACCTGACCGTGTTATGGTACACAGGGTTCTTGATTGGGTTGGTTTTAACGACAATGCCATACTGAGAGTAACGCCTATGACTGATATGTTCATTACAATGATCGCACTGAATGATTACAGGTCTGGTTTCAAATACTACACAGCAGTACATTGAAAAACATATTCCTAATAAGACACATACAATACAATTTCGTTTAATCCTCTAACACATGGATACACCGTGTAATGCCTTTGCAAATATAGTAGACCCAGATAATGTAGGATCCGTCTGATCAGGGCCTTCCCTGTTTGTTTATGAAATATTGTAGCTCTGATTCTAAATGTTTTGTCAGGGCAACAACTATTCATGTCTAAATAAACATGCCGTGGTTTAAAGACGTCTCATATTAATACAGAACGAATAATAACGAAGGAAGACTCGGAAGCTTGCTGTGACTGGTCACAATTATTGGATTATATGATTTTTAAATAAGATGGATGAGTAAAAATGAATAACTAAAACATGTGGAAGGAAAAGTCCAGTAACAATATTTTGAGAACTAATCTCATGAATTTCGCCGTTGGTTTTAAATAAGTAAACAATGTGTTCAGGGAATAATCATTTGGAATCGAAAATTGAATAAACCAACGAAAATGTGCGGGTACCATAGTACCATTCTCTTGATTAAGACTCGCGTTTGTAATCATGTTGACATAACGCAGTCTTACAAAGTGGCTAATGTTAACTGCTTCAGAACCAGAAGGCGACTCTCTATACAATTATTGTATCGATTCAACCATTATTATCAAATTCAAGCTTGACCATGAATTACGAACAAACAATAAACAGACAAAAGGTGTAAACTGCAATATGCAAACCAAAAAAATAAATAAAAACCTTGGTAAAATAAGTTTAATTTTGCATGTCTTTTTTACGAGACAGTCTTCTGCTGCAATGCAATTTGCATACCAGTGTTGATAATTATATGTATATTCATAAGATGTTCACATTACTATACCGGTTAAATATTTTAGAAAACATATCCATGCCGTTATTGACTTCTTAACAAGGAAAGTAGACCTAAATGTAATTTATGTTAATACTAAACAAACACCATGAAGCCGTGATATTGCATCTTCGATAAGATGCAATAATATTTACCAGACTGGAAATATTTCAAAAGAACCAGATATAGATATTTTTTCAATTTTTTCTATTAAAAAACGCAATTCTCGATCACATGGCATTCGCAAAAATGGTAATATTAAACGAAAATCTCGTTTGAAAATGACTCTTCTTGATCTACATACTTTACGCCTAACTTCAGGTAAACATGCCATGCTTTCTAGACTTTCCTCCTTATCTATATGTTCATTAAAAGAAATTGACGAGCAAGCCGATAAAATTATTTTTAGATCAGATCCTCTCATAGGAACGGCTAGTTTGATACAAAGCTTTACTCTACATGTTCTCAGACCGCACATCGACAAATTATCTGAACACTAAAGCTTCTTCTTGAAAATTCCTTTTATTAATAAAGGTATTGATTTTATTGACCTCCAAAGTACTTTTAGAGACAAAAATGTAATTGACACTATTCCTAAATACTTTAAAAATACAGAACCACCTATCATCTGCTACAAATATAACAAACCCATCAGAAATACAATTTTCAACTATAATAAAATTGTGGCCGACCTTAATATTAATGATAATATTCCTGATAATTGAGATTGCGCCACCTCAAAATTTTGCTATTCTCCGGCTGGTCATGTGATTATTGGTAATTTTGAGATAATTAAAGATAAACGTCTACGCTCTCTTTTGAATAAAGGTCCCAAATATAGAATACCATCCTTGATAAATTTTAATTCTTGTCGAGTTCAGATTGCGGAGGCTTTACAAAATTTTAGTATTAAATGGTGTCGAAGAGAACATGTTGAGTCGAAGAGCATTAGCTCTTTCTTGTTGGAAAAAACTAATTTTTGATATAATTGATAAGAGCATTTCCTTTTACGGCTCTAATAAACACTTTCTTCCACCTAAACCTAGAACTTCTTTTAGACATCTGAAAAAGGGTTTACAGGAATTCCATTCAAAATACGTTTTTGTTCCTGCTGATAAGGCATCGAATAATGTGAATATTATTTGACGATTACATTATATCGATGTCTTGAAGCAGGAAATTATTAATACCAAGTCATACATTTCAGTTACCACTGACGAACAGACCATCATTTCAGACCATGTCAAAAAGTGTGAACAATTTGGAACCGATATTAAAATTACACAACATAAACTTCTTACAATTTATTGGTTACCAAAACTACATAAAAAACCATATAAAGTGCGTTTCATTGCAAATTCTAGTTCATGTACAACTACTAAATTGTCTATACTTTTGACTTCTTGTTTAACGAAGGTAAAGGAACATGTAAAATTCTACTGTGATAAGACTTATGAAAATTCTGGAATAAATCTCTTCTGGTCTATTAAGAACTCTTCAGAAGTCTTAAACAAACTTAAGAACAAAAGGTATCTTGCATCCACTGTAAGCACGTGCGATTTTTCTACTCTGTACACAACTCTTCCTCATATTTTAATTAAGGATAAGCTTACTAACTTAATCCAGAAAGTATTTGTCCGAGAAAAAAAATCATTCTTGGCATGTAATACTGAAAAAGCTTTCTTTACTGACGAGCAAATGAAATATTACACCAATTGGACTCAGAAGTTTGCGAAACACTAACCTTTCTTTTGGATAACATATTTGTACGTTATGGGAATGCTATATACCGTCAGGTAATTGGTATTCCTATGGGTACGAATTGTGCACCACTTGTCGCAGATTTGTTTTTGTACTGCTATGAGAGAGATTTCATGTTGCGTTTGAATCCTCAATCACAAGAAGATGTTATAAAAGCCTTCAATGAAACTTGTCGATATTTGGATGATATTTTTAACTAAGATAACCCTTTCTTTGATGCTCTGATTCCTACAATTTATCCTAAAGAACTCAAATTGAATAAAGCTAACCCGTCCGACAATTATGCAGCGTTTCTTGATCTAGACCTTAAAATTAATAATGGAATGATTTCTTCTAAAATATATGACAAAAGAGATAATTTTGATTTTAATATTGTAAATTTTCCTCATCTTGACGGGGATGTTCCCCGTGCTCCATCTTACGGGGTTTATATATCTCAACTTATTCGTTTTGATAGAGCTTGTTCATCTATTGACGATTTTAACAGTCGAAATCTCATTTTAACTGAAAAACTGCTTAAGCAAGGATATAGATACCATAAACTAAGAAAAACTTTCTCTAAATTTTACTATCGAAATCTCTCGCTTATTGGCAAGTACCAATGTAATCTCAAGGTGCTTCTGCGACACGGTATTTCACATCCTGAATTTTATGGTGATGTGATTTACAAACTTCGTAAAATTATTGGACATACCCATTTTCTCACTTTGTTCATCAAATGTGTTAAACAATTCATTAAAAAGGGATATGATCCTGTAGTACTACAACATACTGCATGTTTGGTTGTGAACCCTTTTACAGTTGGCAATCGCGCTGGCCTCTTTACATGTACCCCGACAAGAAAGGTTTAGTACTCTATGAAGGCGACCTCTTAAATCCAGAAATGGAAGGAGAACGTCGGATATCTGTACTATTTCATTTTTGTCGTACCCTTTATTACTTTTCTACAGTTACTCTGTTTGCAGCTCAATCATTGAGTACACTAGCGATAGGTTGATACAGTATGTTCACTTAAATGTTTTTTCGTTATACATACACTTTACCACTGTATTTGCCGTCGCGGTTGTTGTATATTAGTCGGAGAGGGGATACGTTTATTTACACTGTTTGTCTTTTAGGATGGGGATGGAATAAGTGTGAGGTTGGGCGCCCATAAACCAGTTTAACCCCCCAGTGACTTTTGTCACTGACCGTTCCAAGGCGGTACTTCCATCTTCCTCCTATTGTATGTTTGTTTTGTCTTTGTGCGTCTCTTGTTGTTTTTTTACTTATGTACATTTGCTGTTTCCTTGTGTTGCTGTTCGGGCGAGTGTTTGTTCTGTATGTGGTGTTTCCTGCATGACTCATTTTTGTACTTCCATTCGCGTACAATACTCCAAAACCCATGCATACAGGACAGCTTCTGAATCGTATTGCTAATGTGCAAGTGAGTTGTGGTAGTATAGTAATCTCATACAATAGTGATAACAAACCGTCAAACCGATGCTTGGAATTACTATAAAGTGTATTTGTCTTCGTTGGACGCTTAACCTGATAGAGCCACAAGTTGCACGTAATTTGAAAACAGAGTAGATCCAGATCACACCCCTATAGGATCAGACTCTAATCTGTTTGAAAAATAACATATATTTGTCTACAATATCTGCCATGACTAACATTTTCTTTGTTAAGAAGCATATTATACAATATTTACTCCATGGCATTTCATGTAAGAAGTAATTACGCCACGGATATCAATTAGATTATAATTTATATATGCACATGGACATACGAAATGATAACCATCATGGCAGACGCTAAAGAATCAGATCTATATAAATCTATAAGCAAACAGCAAACCCTGGTTGTAGGCAGGTCATTGCTTACTGAAGAATGAACGTCATACAGAAAGCTCATATTTGGGACAAGTAGGTCATGGCTTAATGCAAGATGAACTTTGTTCTGTATGTGGTGTTTCCTGCATGACTCATTTTTGTACTTTCATTCAGAAAGCTCCTTTGGTATATTTCTATATGACATGCACTGTGCATTTAATACGGGATTTTATACCAATTTGAAAGTGTTGTTCAGACTGTTATTGTAGATTGTCTGTTACGCGGGCTTACCACTCCTTTCTACTCCATTACGATTAACCCAGTTAACTAATTTGAAAGCAGGACATTTAGTCGAAGTAAATAATACAACATTTGGTGTGTCAAACTCTACTTTGTCTCAGAGTGTAGACGTAAAACACCAAACGGCTATACCATTCAGCCCTACACACTAAAGTAAGAAATAACGACATCATCAATATTAATAAGGTTCATTTTCTACATTACATATTAACACACGATGTTTTGTCATCGTGGAAACATTACAATCAGATCTATATTATATCACCGAAAAGAAGAGCAGACCATGGTCCTACAAGAGCCATCTCATCTGGCTCTACTCTTATATCATAGAAAAGAAGAGCAGACCATGGTCCTACAAGAGCCGTCTCATCTGGCTCTACTCTTATATCATAGAAAAGAAGAGCAGACCATGGTCCTACAAGAGCCGTCTCATCTGGCTCTACTCTTATATCATAGAAAAGAAGAGCAAACCATGGTCCTACAAGAGCCGTCTCATCTGGGTCTTCTCTTTTTGCAAATACATAGAAAGGGATATTCATGGAGTAACAAGTCAACGCATTCGTTGTCAAATATTGTCGTCTGCAACGTTTGTCGTTTGCTACAGGTTTCGCTTAATTTCGTGCCATTTTTTTCAAACACATTACTACAGTAATTCGGTGTCTGGTTTGGATCCAAACTGTTTGCAAAGGTTATTTCGGATGCGACAATGGTGGAGAAATGGTTATGTCACAATGCATTTAAATAAAACTACTATCTGACTTGATCATATTGAATAAGCTTTCTTAAACTTGGTGCATACTTAAAACCAAATTAATTAACACATGCCTTTGTCAAACAAATAAGATTAAGTAAACGTAAACGTTTTTAATATTTTGAAATGAAATTCCTTTGTTTTTGTTACAATACGACATAGAACCAAATTATATTGAGTAATTTCAAATTAAAGTGCAATGGAAATATTTCTACTGGTATCAGAGAGCTTCGAACCTAATTACGAAATACCCACTCACGGCGCTAAATCGATTTATAAACTTAATTAAATTTGAAATGGTCGTGGAAATCAGAGATATTGGTTAATTTATAAAGTCAAGCAGTAAACATACACTATTATTTCAAACAAAATACACTCGCAAAAGGTCTTTGAAAAAAAACATGTTAAAAATATAAGTCGTATTAACCAATTTGAAAGGTCACCATGGAAACATTTTGTGTTTATTGTAAATGAACGCATGTGTCGCCCGGAACGGTTTATTGTTACTTGTTTGTGAGGATGTCGGTGTGGAAGATTTACATCGAAAATAATAGTATAAACGTTTTGATTGTCTACCAATATAAAAGCTTGGTTTTTAATTATCAACGCTCATTCTTGTATGATTTAATAAATAGATTATGCAGTTAGTATATTATCTCGTTCAATCATTTGTGGAGAGGAGGTTTCAAAATTCGTAAAAATCAATAAGACAAATTATATAATGTTAGTTTGTATATATCCCAACCTTAAATACATATAGGAAATGTCTTTGATATATAAATTTTATTAATACATTCACCATAGAGCGATGTGAACTGGAACGCTCAAGTCTGTATTTTGTCCTAATATTTGAAACAGTATCCGCGGTAATGTTCAGGCAATGGTATCTGCCAGTTTTATATTTCGGCACCGGTATATGTCAGTTTTATATTTCGGCACCGGTATATCTCAGTTTTATATTTCGGCACCGGTATCTTGTCATTTCCAACCAGTGTAGACCCAGACTAGAGGGTTCCCTGAGTTTATCATTCTAGCAAGTTTAAGCATTTCATATTGGATGGACTATGTACAGATGTGCATCGACGGGCTATATCACTATGAATATTCAACGTTGAAATGTTTAATGTAAATGTTAATTATTTAAAATACAACAACTTTTTTTACAATCATTTTTTTTCTAAGAGCAACCACAGAGCATATCAAAGTGACGAGTTTTACAGTCACTGTGATGATGATTCAAATGCTTGCTTTAGAATGTGGACATATTCAGCGTCATATTATCGATACTAAGTGGCAATGTTCAAAGTTACGTCGTCGGCGTAAACAAACAGTTTTAAATTTCATAGAATTGATTTACAAATACGTTTTAGACATTTCACTTACAGTTAAAGGTAAAACGGGAGGCGTTAGCAAACAAATGATAGTCGGCCAGTAATACTAACAGTTGACTTTGAAGTGTGACATTGGCCTTGACATAACACCGCTCAAAAGTTGAGGCGTCATGAGTAGAGTAAGCATATTAAATATGTATGTTCATCTTTATAGCAAAACTATTAAAAGTTATGACCTTTGATATTGTAGTTAGACCTTGAACTTCACATAATTCTAAGTTAATTAATGAGTAAACATGACAAGCATGGCGTTTTTATATCTAACATGTGGAAACGTTAAACGTCAAAGTCAAGGACCATGGATCCTGACCTTAATAATGTTTTTCTCCTCTCAAAACTTGCAAGATCCCCTTGACCTGGGTCTACACTCTCTGTCCATGACCAATGTATCGACTGTTTGACATGAGTCTAAGCTCTTTGCCTGTGTCCCATGTAAGACTCATTTGCCCTAGGTATACTCTCTTTGTCTGTGTCCCATGTAAACCCATCAGTATAGGCATACTTTCTCTGTCTGTGTTCCATTTAAGAACCCTTTGATCTAGGTATACTCTCTCTGTCTGTCTCCCATGTAAGAACCCTTTGACCTAGGTATACTCTCTCTATTTATGTCCCATGTAAGAGCCCTTCTACCTAGGTATACTCTCTCTATCTATGTCCCATGTAAGAACCCTTTGACCTAGGTATACTCTCTTTGTCTGTCTCCCATGTAAGAACCATTTGACATAGGTATACTCTCTCTGTCTGTCTCCCATGTAAGAACCCTTTGACCTAGGTATACTCTCTCTATCTATGTCCCATGTAAGAACCCTTTGACCTAGGTATACTCTCTCTATCTATGTCCCATGTAAGAACCCTTTGACCTAGGTATACTCTCTCTATCTATGTCCCATGTAAGAACCCTTTGACCTAGGTATACTCTCTCTATATATGTCCCATGTAAGAACCCTTTGACCTAGGTATACACTCTTTGTTTGTCTCCCATGTAAGAACCCTTTGACCTAGGTATACTCTCTTTGTCTGTCTCCCATGTAAGAACCCTTTGACCTAGGTATACTCTCTCTGTCTGTCTCCCATGTAAGAACCCTTTGACCTAGGTATACTCTCTCTATCTATGTCCCATGTAAGAACCCTTTGACCTAGGTATACTCTCTCTGTCTGTCTCCCATGTAAGAACCCTTTGACCTAGGTATACTCTCTCTCTATCTCTCTGTCTCCCATGTAAGAACCCTTTGACCTAGGTATAATCTCTGTCTATGTTCCATGTAAGAAACCTTTGGCGTAGGTATTTTCTGTGTGTCTTTGTTCCATGTACGGGATCACAGAAGTTTTACAAATTAAGCTATAAATGTGTTCAAGCAGACATGCATGTTTGGTATGTTATAACGTCTTGTTCTTCGCGTAAAATCCGCTTCAATGGTAAATATATTTCATTTGCAAACCGAGCAGGTCTTGATCCATGCATATACTCTTTGATCTGGGTCTACCCTGCTAACGGTGTCGAATACACGTTGAATGATCAGGTAAAGGTTTGCTATATGGCAAAGTATAAATCAGAACTTTTCTTAACTCAGAAAATGTCGAACAAAACTACCGGTATATATTGCATCCTAGCAATTAACCTTTTGCATCTGATTTATATTGCATTCAGAGCATGGAAATGACATATGAATTAGTGTTCTGGAACTAAGGAATAATATGTAATTTATTGCAGTTTCTTTTAATTATGGTTTTAATTATGTTGGCATTAAAATTTCAAGTAAGAGTAAATTATATGCTTTGGTTTTAGGTCTCGGTTTTAATTTTAAAACTCCAGGGGTATCATTTTCAATGGAAAGAAAATTACGTATTGTTAAAATGATACTGAGGTGTAGTCAATGTACTCAGTTGACGTGTAAAATGTGCTATTTTAGATTTGCTTTTTGAAGGTACCTGAGCATTATCAGGCAGTTATGGCTGGAAGTGAAATTCACATCCATTATCAGCATTATGCTAACTCGGTGGTTAAGAACTTGGATAGCATAGATGGCAACCATACCAGGGGACGAACTGTGTGTGTACCTTTTAAATCCATACAAAAATAAGAACTTCCCCATGATAAGAAGAAGATACAAACGCGAGTTTGGCCTAATGAAATTATTTGATTACGTACTTCCGTATATTAGACGCGTGGTAAAATAATAAGTAACTACTGTAAAAGCCGTAACATCATTCAGGCGACCACTTGTAAAGGTATATCGTAAAGGCCATAACATAAAACACGCGGCAGATGATAAAAATAAACAGTAAAAGTCATACATTATATATGCGGCCATTGATAAAGCTATACAGTAAAAATACCACAGCCATTGATAAAGGCATACGGTAACAATCATAACATTATACACGTGGCCATTGATAAATATGTATGGTAATATTGCAACATGCATGCTATCACTGATAAGGGTATTCATCAAATGTCATAACATTAAACACGTGACCATTGATAAAAGTATTCAGTAAATGTTACATTAAACACGTTACCATTTCTAAAGCTATTAAGTAAATGACATAACATTAAACACGTGGCCATTGATACAGGTTTTCAGTAAAATGTTTGGCATCAAACACGCGGCCTTTCGTCAAGGCATATGTTAAAATAACCAAACGTATCTACCTGCGACAAATATAAGAACATGATAAAGGCGTACAAACGGCTACCGATAAAGGTACACAGTAAAAGCATAATCTAATACAAGCGATCGTTGATAAAGGCACATGATAAAATTCACAACCTTATACATGCGACCACTGATTAAGGTCATAATATTTTACAAGCGACCACTGATAAGTCATAACATTATGCATGCAACCACTGATAAAGGTCATGATATCGGTGTAGAATACGCCAGGTGTAGATTGCACTTTCTTAGCCCTCAGTGTTTTGAACTTTATCAGCAAATCTACTGCTAGTACAAACCTATAAATTGTCATGAAGTTGCATGGGTGAAACAAGAGTGTGTATATGTTGAATTTATGTGGGATTTTAGGCTGAATTTTGTTAATTTTTACCTAAAAGACATTGGATTTAAATCAGAGTGTAGTTTGCCCTCAGGGATGATATATCGACATATCATCGACTGTACAATACAAAGCCTATGTCGCAAAGCATGTATGTAACCCTACGCTCTGAAACCTATCTCGAGCAGTGTATGAAACCTGCTTCAAGAAGCTTATAAAACTAACGCGTTGAAGCCTGTCTGCAGTAACACTGCTTCAAAAGACAGCCTCAAAAAGACGGCCTCAGGCAGACGGTTCAGCAACTCTACGAACCCTGAGCACGGTCTTCAGCAAACCTGCTTCAAACCGAATATAATCTCAATGCCCCAGCTACTCCGAGACCGCTATGAAATAGCAGCATAATATTATTAACCGCTATGAAATAGCAGCATAATATTATTACAGGCTGGTTTGAAGTCTTAAATGTGCAATTTTCATGCCCAAAGAGAGAACTCAGAGGACAGTTACTTAGCCCATTCAAAAAGAACATGTAACTGCACAATTACGTTGCCCAAGCAGAGAATATATTCGCCAGTCTTTAACCTTAATGACTGCAATACTCTATCAGTCAAAAACCAACGATATGGCTTCTATACATAAGTATATAAAGCCGTCACTGAAAGTTCTATGAATATTCAGTGCCCTGATCACAAAATAACCAGCAGTGACCGTTGAATACATTTGCTCCAGTCTCAGCATTTGTATACAGCTTCCATTAGTTTGAGGTACTTCGGCAAATCAGCATAAACAATATTTCATTCATATTAATTATTTCGATTGAGCAACCGCCTCACTGATTTGAATATATACACAGTTCTAATTTTTATAAGGTATAAAACAAACAAAATGAAGTTTAAAAGTGAACTTACTTTGATAAACAACAAATTAATGAAATCTAACTAACAGTTAAAAAGGGAGATAATCCTGTATATACAAAACTACAGATAACTCAAATCGCTTACCTAGCGATATACTACAGGTTTTCTTGACAGTTTGGTTACATTCTACCATGCCAGTCTAATAACACAGAATTGCATAGCTTCGTGCTACAGAATAACACATAGTTGCAACATCCGAACTTATACTCGTATCAATAAGCATACTATCGTACACTCACCTTCTATCGAACCTCACCTGTTTATCGAACCTTTCATTTTTTTGTGTTTTTACGCACGTACAAGTGCATACTACGTCATAAAATCATGAGTACCGTTGCTTTGTCTGCAAACAATGCCTCGTAGCTTTAAAAACGAAATATACGTCATAAACATGTCAATACAGTTTATTTTCCGTTCAACTATGCTAAACATGTGAAAACTCTTAATACGTTATAGAATATCAACATAAATTGAAAAGTGTACCACATTAAAAATGTTTGACAGCTCTGACCCCTTCAGCTTATGCAAAGGTCGCGTGCCCATGATGAAATCACGTGACTATAAGTATTATGTTACAGTAAACAGTTTCTAAAATAAAGGTTCGATAAGCAGGTGATATGTTTCTGGCAGCCATTTTTGTTTTTGTTATGCGGGTGGTGGGGAACACTGGATTGTTTGGGGATTTATAGATGAGGATAGAAATATTTAAATGTTTTAAGGTATGTATAAAAGATTATTTTGAACTGCTGATTTATTGTTTTCTTTAATATTCAAAGTAAATGTTTTCTGTTCCTGGTCAAAGGTTAAGACGTTCGATTGACGGTGAGACCATGCTACATCTGACCCGTCCCTTATTTACCGCGAACTCAGTGTTTCATTAGGATCCAAACTGAGTTTCACTCTGTCAATACAATCTCAGGAGTTTGTTCGAATCAGAAATGATTACAGATCTGAGCAGACCTCATTTTTGTAGTGAGGGACAGGGGTTTAGAAAGACGTGCAGTAAGATAGCATTCGGTTTAACGTCTCAGTACCCTCCTAACTAAAGGACCTAAATATTGATTACCTTCCCTGATTGATTTTGACGCTTTTCGAACTCATATTGCAGAAGCTATTCAAGAATTCTGCATCAAATGGTATCGACGAGAACATGCTGATGTTAATGCCCTTTCGGATTGGAAGAAATGTATTTTTGATATTATTGATACGCGTATTACTTTTTACAAATCAAATTACCAGCTTTTACCACATCGACCTAGAGTTACATTTCGCTATTTGGAGAAAAACATTTTTAATTTTCATTCAAATTATGTTCTTGTTCCTGCTGACAAGGCATCAAATAATGTAATCATTATTTGAAGATTATATTATGTTGATGTTTTAAAGAAGGAGCTAAATGATTCGCAATATTATATAACAGTTCAAACACCTGAACAAGATATAGTCTCGGAACATGTAAAAATGTGCAATAATTTTAAGTCTAGTCCTAACATAAAACAACATAAACTTTCTACTTTGTACTGGATTCCGAAACTACATAAAAACCCTTATAAGGCGCGTTTTATTGCCAACTCTATTACCACTCTATTACCACTACTAAAATATCTAAACTTTTGACGTCCTGTCTTACTACGATCAAAGAACATGAAAAACGTTACTGTGATAAAATATATGAAAATGCTGGTATTAATGTTTTTTTGGTCCATAAAAAATTCAAATAATGTTTTAACGAAACTTGAAAATGAACAGTACAACATTTCTTCACTGAGCTCTTATGCTTTTTCTACACTCTATACTACTCTACCTCATCATCTTATAAAGGATAAACTTATTAAATCAATAGAAAAAAACTTTGCCAAAATGTTCATTGCTTGTAATGGTCAACGTTCATTCTTTTTCTAATTCAGAAGTTGAACATTACACTGTGTGGACTTGCCTTGATGTTGAAAATACCATAAAAGAGAAGATTTTAATTTTAAAATTGTTAATTAACCTTTTCTAGATGGAGATGTGCCCCGTTCTACATCTTATGGGGTTTATATTTCTCCACTTATTCGGTTTGCCCGAGCATGTTCTTTGCTTGAAGATTTTAACAGTCGTAATTTAGTTTCAACTGATAAACTTCTTAAGCAAGGTTACAGATATCACAAACTTCGGAAAACGTTTTCTAAATTTTATTATCGAAATTTACCACGCATTAGTAAATATAATTGCAATCTACGGACGTTACTGCAACAAGGCATTTCCCAACCACACTTTTATGGGGATGTTATCTACAAACTTAGGAAAATTCGGGGTCATATCCATTTTCATGATTTGTTTATAAAACGCATTAAAACATTTAAGAAGAAAGGTTATGATCCCATTATATTGCAACGCACTGCATGTTTGGTTATCGACCCTTTTACAGTCGGTATCTACGCTTCCTCTTTGCTTGCGCGATGACAGGCCGAGGGTAGTACTCTATGATGGTATACTCTTAAACTCAGATACGGGATGAGCTTACCAGACTCATGTATTATTTTTCCCTGTCGTGCCCTTAACGGCTTACCTGTAGGTGCTCTGACTTTAGCAAAGTCATTGAGTACATATTTGACGGATTGCCACAGGTATTAAGCTATGTTTTACATGTTGTCCTGTGTCTGTGTTGTGGGTAAGTCCGGCGGGGATACCTTTATTTACACTATTTGTAAAGATAGGGTGACTTTGAGAGAAGTGTGAGGTTAGGACGTCCGTAAACCGGTTTAAACCCCCAGTGGTGTTTTTGCTACTGACCGTGCCAAGGCGGTACACTCTTTGTCACCCTTCCTTTTGTTTGCCTTGTGTCTTTGTGCTTGTGATTTTGTTCATGCGTGGAGTGTTTGTCTCTGGTTCGTGTGTGTCTGTTGGTGTTTTCTGTGTTCATCTCGTGTGTGAGTGTGCGTTTGGGTGTGTGGTTGTGTATGTGTGTGTGTGTGTCATGCTGTCTATCGGTGTTTTGGTGGTGGTTGCGTCTTGTATGTGGCTTTGCCTGCTTGACTTTACTACTTTACCATTTAACACTTTCACAGCACATGTCGCAAAATATCACCACGACAAATAGTGCAGTCCCAGGACTTCACATTTTGTCTCAAACTCTAGTTCTATATATGCATTTATTTATCTCATTTCCTTATTTCACCAAATGATTTAACAAAATTGGTTTACAGACCACAATTAGAAAGTTGGCACCGAAAGGGTTAACAACATTAAAACAGACCGGGCTAAGAGTGAATATTCTGGGACTTTTAAACAAAAGAGCAACATGTTAAATAGTGCAGATCCTTATTAGAGGAGCCCTCCAGGAACCCTCTCATCTTGGTATTAACTGTTTGCAAAGGACATTAATGACTCAGTCCCACATGAAGGGTTGATATCAAAATACGCAAACTATCAGTGTGAAGGACAGTGTATTCCTTCCAGGTATAGAAAAGTAAACGACAAAGTAAATTTAATTTTGAGAACAAAGCATTGTCGAATGTCATTAAGAAAAGTCAACGCTATACAATTGTTATGTTGACACCCAAGTTACATTTGGTATCGTTTAAACTGTGCTGCTTTAATCGCAGTAGTATTTGCTCGCAGTTCTGTTGCAATTGAAATGACAATAATTGTAGATGTATTTCTAATCCAAAACAAAATAAATGTAATGCTATTAGTAAATTGGTGTATCACACGGGCACACACTGAATGCCATTTGCACGTGCTGGCATGTTTATCCTCTCTGAAGCGACAACTCAGGTGATGGTTGCTTAATCCGTGAATCCATTAAAATGCCCCTAATAGAATAGACCATGATCAGACGGATCATGTAGGAACCGTCTAATCAGGATCTACTCTGTTTGAAAATATATAGACATGATTATACAAGTTCTTCTATAGTCACAATTTTCATGTGTTCATTTACCACTATAAATATTAAACCAATTAATATTCAAAATTCCACTTTTGCTACATGAATATTCATGAAGTAAATGGCTAATGCAGACCGGTAGTAATTCATCATGTCTTATGGGAACATTCTGCAGAACTCACGCCCGGGATACAGCTATCACCATAATTAGACATCGTTTGCTCGGCTGTTGTGCTTTATATGCCATTTAAGTGTAGACTTTTGCATCACTATGCGCTATTATGTCGATTGCATTAAATAGTTCGCTGTAGCCTGCAAACTGTATTGTCTGCTACAAGTTTAACTGTATTCCCGTGTCAAATACATAATCACTGTATCAATATGTTTACATAATCACTGTATTATCACTGTATCAATATGCTTACATTATCACTGTATCAATATGTTTACATAATCACTGTATCAATATGTTTTGATTCGAATGACTTTCGTGACGTTTCATCTGGACCCAATCTGTTTGCATAGGTTGTTCCCCATAGGTTGTTCCCCACAGGTTGTTCCCCATAGGTTGTTCCCCACAGGTTGTTCCCCATAGGTTGTTCCCCATAGGTTGTTCCCCACAGGTTATTCCCCATAGGTTGTTCCCCACAGGTTGTTCCCTATAGGTTGTTCCCCATAGGTTGTTCCCCATATGTAGTTCCCCACCGGTTGTTCCCCATAGCTTGTTCCCCATAGGCTGTTCCCCATAGGCTGTTCCCCATAGCTTGTTCCCCATAGGCTGTTCCCCATAGCTTGTTGTTCCCCATAGGTTGTTCCCCGTTCCCCGTAGGCTGTTCCCCATAGGTTGTTCCCCATAGGTTGTTCTCAATACGTTGTTCCCCATAGGCTGTTCCCCATACGTTGTTCCCCATAGGTTGTTCCCCATAGGCTGTACCTCATAGGTTGTTTCCAATAGCTTGTTCCCCATAGGTTGTTCCCCCATAGGTTGTTCCCCATAGGCTTTTCCCCATAGGTTGTTCCCCATAGGTTGTTCTCGTGACGTTTCATCTGGACCCAATCTGTTTGCATAGGTTGTTCCCCATAGGTTGTTCCCCACAGGTTGTTCCCCATAGGTTGTTCCCCACAGGTTGTTCCCCATAGGTTGTTCCCCATAGGTTGTTCCCCACAGGTTATTCCCCATAGGTTGTTCCCCACAGGTTGTTCCCTATAGGTTGTTCCCCATAGGTTGTTCCCCATATGTAGTTCCCCACCGGTTGTTCCCCATAGCTTGTTCCCCATAGGCTGTTCCCCATAGGCTGTTCCCCATAGCTTGTTCCCCATAGGCTGTTCCCCATAGCTTGTTGTTCCCCATAGGTTGTTCCCCGTTCCCCGTAGGCTGTTCCCCATAGGTTGTTCCCCATAGGTTGTTCTCAATACGTTGTTCCCCATAGGCTGTTCCCCATACGTTGTTCCCCATAGGTTGTTCCCCATAGGCTGTACCTCATAGGTTGTTTCCAATAGCTTGTTCCCCATAGGTTGTTCCCCCATAGGTTGTTCCCCATAGGTTTTTCCCCATAGGTTGTTCCCCATAGGTTGTTCTCCATAGGCTGTTCCCCATAGGTTGTTTCCCATAGCTTGTTCCCCTTAGGCTTTTTCCCCATAGGTTATTCCCCATAGGCTGTTCCCCATAGCTTGTTCCCCATAGGCTGTTCCCCATATGTTGATCCCCATAGGTTGTTCCCCATAGGCTGTTCCCCATAGGTTGTTCCCCATAGGCTGTTCCCCATCCATAGGTTGTTCCCCATAGGTTGTTCCCCATAGGCTGTTTTCCCATAGGTTGTTTCCCATAGGCTGTTCCCCATAGGCAGCGAACTATTAACTGCTATGTACGTGCCAAGGTCACGTGTCCAATATTTGAATAAGCCTTATCTCGCTATTCTCGATATGTCTCGCATTTGCAAACAGCATGGTTCCAGATGAGACTCCACTGACACACAACCAATACTTTCTGAAATGTTTTGATCGATTTGGAAGTAGTCACAATTGTGCCAGATCTAAATTTGAGTAGAATTGGTAGTTAATGACATCCAAGAATTTTTTGAGGACTCTTCGAAACATGGCGATTAACAGTAGCCCAATCGCCTACTAATCACGACCAGGCATTTAAAACATAACTTGTGTCCAGATCAGACGCTAAGATACACGGAGTCTCCTCTTGATCCAGTCTCTTTGACATTTAGTCAATTGTTCTTTCAAAAGCTTCAGAACATCATTAGTAACTTGAAATACTTACAGGTCGGAGTTCAAGCAGACACACTTTTAAAGCACACTTTTAAAGCAGGCAAAGAGTTTTTATGTAACTTGCAGAATTGACGAATACATGCATTTCATCCTATTTGTGTTTAAACAAGCAATTTGAAGATAAACACTTTGGAATATGTTGAAATACCGGGTTTCCCAGCGTATTATCTAGATCCAAATATTTAACACGTTTGCGTACATCATGTTCATGGTTCTGCGTGAGCCTCTTTAGTCATTGACAACGACTTCGGTTATGGTTTGGTCTAATGTTGGCTTCAGGCCGGAGATAAGTATGTGCTGTGCGGCTTCAAACGGCTTATCAATATCTTTGTAATCACCTCCTGTCAGACAATCTGACAGGATATCACGTGCGGCTTATTACCACTGGTTTTACAGAATTACCATCGGTGCATATAAGATTATACCTTGACATTTAAAACTTGTTTACTCGGAACATACAATAAACTTCAATTCCTTTTATAGGTAGAATAAAACCCCAATAGATCGAACATTAAAACAAGTATCATTATCGATCTTTGAAACAGGTAGCACCTTAATACAGCGTGACAGTCATGCAGAATGCTCCTGCATTAAGCATCCACCTGCCTACAAAGACAGATCATTCATTAGTAAACGTTCGCAGTATCGATATTTTAATTCATTGTTGATTTAGTAGATCTATACTGTGTTTTATCGCGCTTCAACATTTCACTACGTAATGCTAAACAGCTGTTTCAGGTTTTCTTTCCATTGCAATCACGTACATCCTAAGAGTATTCCACAATAATCGCAGCGAGTTTTTCAAGAACTAATTGTCTAATAAACGTTTTATTTGTCAAATTCTGAACATAATGTGCAAACACACGGGTTCCTTAAACAGCACCTGGTTGCAAATGTTTTAACTGTGTTTCTTATATAACACGTGTTAGTGGTTTGAATTGTGAATTTTTAGTCAGTTCACGTTGCAGCGACCACGGTCGTTCTCACGAGAAAGTCTCGTCGTATTGGAATGTCGTTGTAATGAAACTAAATTCGTCTTTACTGAAACGTCGAATTAGAGGCGATTTACCGTAAATATATATCTATAAAAATATACACACAAAGCATGATAATGAAATATCGGTTTACAAAATGACGAGTGTTTTTGTTTTTTGTTTTGTTAACGCTTTCGCCGCCACAGGCGAATTGTGTTACTGGTGTAAAATGACATAACCTTTGGCGACATAGACAAAGAGGAAAATATGTATTTCAGTTCATATACTGAATAGTTGAAACGAAACGAAATATCTAAGTGGTGTCCACAGTTACACTACACTCTTGCCGGACATTGAAAACGAATAAAAAAGAATAATTACTATAAAATATTTTGAAATAAACATATGTTAAATTTGATGATTTACTTTATTATAGAGTTGCATTGTGGGTAGGTAAAATGTGTATTTTATTAACGTGTATATAAATCAGCGATTAAAGCATAATTATGCTAATTATATAGTTGTCTTTTTATACGAGCTAAGCTGTGTACGGAACAAATTGCATTGTATCAAGCTCAGAATAATATCCTGGTAGAACCGCCCACTTACCGCAAGCCACTTGGAATGCTTTTATAATTAAACATCTAAATGCTCAGGTCGGGTTTCGAGCTACAGCAGTCAGGAAACTAATCGTTTTTCCCTTCAAAATTACCATCACAAACAAGGAAAGGTTATATTTGGACTTAATCATATGATATGTTCTCTAAGAAATGGTGTTTATTGCATTACAAACAGTGTTTTGTTTGTATTTTAATTAATGAATCTTTGATGCAATTTAAGACCTAGAAAATACTGAAAGTTGATTAAACGGTGAGGTTCATCCACCTCCTGTTAAAATGATCCTAAAATAAAACAAAGCAAAAAGATCCAGCCAGCATAAAACGGAAATAATTCAATAACGGACTATTGTAGAATTAATAGCCTTGGAAATTGTATTTTCGTATATCAGCATCTTAGAGGCAGACATCTGAATTGGTGTTAGAACTTAATAAATGATGTTCATAAAACACATGCGTATGCTAAATCATTGATGGTATGGTCTTCAAAATGGTATTATAACGATAACTAATTATCTACATATCAGTATTGGACTCTATATTGGACTCTATATATGTGTTTATTCAATAATTTACAGAACCAAACTACAATATCTACATGTAAAATACATTAAATTCAGTTCTGGAGAATATGTACATGTTTTCATAATGACACAGTTATGTCCATTACCACCATTGTTTCTCCACCGATTTATCAGATTATTAACCCTTCGCTTGCTGAATTTTAAAATACATTTCTCCTTCTTTACCAATGTCCTGTTGTATAATTACATATATCTTCACTGTGTACAAGTATTGCGCTGTGCAATCACTGCTGTGGAGTGCACTGGTTGCACAATCAACTTGTAAATAGTGCAGACCCTGATGAGACAGCTCCTGTAGGAGCTGTCTCACCTGGGTCTTCACTATTTACAGGTAGGTATATTGACGCGATTAGCAAGCGAAGGGTTAAGAATGATTGATTTGCCACTGATAATTCCGGATCAAAAGCTCAACGGACAAACGGGTGGACGAAAATAATCGGATTCAGCCGTAACTATATAATCTGCGGATGAGCATATATCTTATAATAACGCAGGTGAGTGAGAGGTGCCCATAATTCGCGTTCAAGTGGTAGTAATGTCAGATTAGTCAAGAACAATAAGTACGGAAGATACATGTAAATATTCTATTGTTACCTGAATATGATCAAGATCGGCAAAGAAGCAACGAATACTAAATATGATAACGTTAAGTATTGATATGGTTCAGCACTGTTAAAGCTCAAACGAATCTAGTAAGACTGATGGGATTTAAAACAATACTAATATTCTCACTAAATACAAGTAGGAAAAAGGGCAATGTAAGTGACAAAATGTATATTGAGGATCTGTCGCGAGTTGCCTTTTAAGATCATATGTTCCTAAACGAGCCTTAGAAATTGAATGTTATTAAGAGAGCATTTGGCGAGCTTAATAGCATTTCTATTATATTAAGCCTTAGAAAATGAATGTTATTAACCGAGCAATTGGCGAGCTTAATAGCATTTCTTTGTGAGTTTAGAACAGATGATCTTAAAAGACAACGAGCATCAGTTCTTTTTCACACATAACCGAACCTGTGTAGATCTAGATTTTTTTGTCCCTTTTAATGACATGTAAACGTCGGTTTTTCTATGTTTGACGTCAAATATATTATAAAGTATTCTTACACGTGTTACTGATAATAGAATCTCAACCCGTTGTTCTTACCCGGATATAAGGGAAGTTATGTGATAAATTTCATAATTTATTGGAACAAGTCAATTTTTTTAACTTGACCGAGATCTTGTTAACGTCTCCCCGTACATGCAACCAATATTGGTTTCTTCCTCTTGCAGAAATTGTTCTAAATCCAATGCGTTTCTTTGCACCTTTACACCGTACTCTGTACTTCATGATGGCTTCGATACTCACCGTCATATTGTGCCACTTTCTTGGTTTCTTTTTTAATATTAATTCCCTTTGTGATCTGGATAATGGAGCATGACTCATTTTTGTACTTTTACCTTACGAATGTTGTTTCTTACTTTATATTGTTCATTGTTTTCCTTCAAATCCCTATAGTTCACCTTATTACTTTCGTTGTAGCTGCTGGAATGCTTTTGTTCTGCACTTACTTTTACTCTTTACACGACTTTTCTTTAGTTATATATTTGAACTTATTTGAAGTCTACCTATACGTCGCTTTTTACGGAAGGTTGCTCAAACTACTAAAAATACAATGAATAGTTTCCCCAACACTAAAAATTAAAAACTTAAACGTTTTTGCTACTGACCGTGCCAAGGCGGTACTCTCTTTGTCACCCTTCCTTTTGTTTGCCTTGCGTCTTTGTGCTTGTGATTTGTTCATGTGTGGAACGTTTGTCCCTGGTTCTTGTGTGTCTTTTGGTGTTTTCTGTGTTCATTTCGTGTGTGTGGTTGTGTGTGTGTGTCATGCTGTCTATCGGTGTTTTGGTGGTGGTTGCGTCTTGCATGTGGCTTTGCCTGCTTGACTTTACTACTTTTCCATTTACACTCTGTCTTCTGTTCAGATTCCTCATAATCTGGCTAATTTCCAATCGCTACAGCCGTCTGTTTGTATAAAACCTCTAAAACTCTTTTCTGTTTCGATATTGTTTATGTTCCTTCGTCTGCTATAAATATCGTTTTTTTTATTATGGGCCTAAATCGTGCTTTCTCCTTTAAAGCAGTCTATCCTTCGTTATAGTAAAGCTCATCTAAATTCACATTATTTGGACAAAAGACATAGAGTATATCCAATAATTACAAAGTGCAATAGTAAGAAATTCGTCAAATATGATATATGATATTACCTGAAATTCGCCACGCAGTAGTATTCAGTATGTGGTTCAGACGGGTCGTTCTTTAAAAACAAGGTTCCGAGAACATAATTACCATTCTCGTATCAAGAAAGTTCGCAACTTTCTTTACCAGCATTGTCGTCATACAGGACATTCATTTAAACATGTTTCGGTTCAACCAGTCGAGCAAATTTATTATGATTCCAATACTACCAGTAGTTTCGGTGTATCACAGAACTAGACTGGATTAAAAAATTACAAATATCTTTCCCTGTGGACTTGAATGACAACATTTACGACAGTGGTAATATATCTAAAGACCCTAGCATCGAAATTTTCTCAATATATTTAATTAGAAAACGTAAAAACAGATCACATGGTAAACGTAGAAATGGTAATAGTAAGCGTAAATTACATCTTAATATGTCTATTTATGATTTACATACTATTCTTAAAGAAAATGGCAAACATGCTACATTTCGTTGTTTATCATCTTTGCCATTTTCTTGTATTCGGTCAATTGACGAGGAGGCTGATAAAAATTGTGTGCGTACAGACCCGCTGATCAAAACTGCCTCAATTATACAGAATTACACACATCATGTTCTTCGTCCTCATATTGATAAAGAATCTGAACATAAAAGACATTTTGTTGAACTTCAATTCATAAAAAAGCTATCGATTTTTATTGATATTCAAAGTATATTTCGTGATAAGAATATAACCGATACTATTCCTAAACATTTCATAAATTCTGAATCACCTAGCATCTGCTATAACTACAAAAAACAATAATAAACTATAAGGAACGATATTTTTAACTACAATAAAATTGTATCTGATTTAAATATTGATGTCAATATCCCTACGTCTTGAAACTGTATCACTTTAAGCTTTTGTTACAAACCAGTTGGTAACGTCGTTACTGGTAATGTTAATATTATTAAAAATAAACGTCTCAGGACCCTCCTAACTAAAGGATCCATATATAGATTACCTTCCCTTGTTGATTTTGACACTTGTACTCATATTGCTGAAGCTGTTCAAGAATTCTGCATCAAATGGTGTCGACGAAAACATGCTGATGTAAATGTCCTTTCGGATTGGAAAAACGTGTTTTTGACATTATTGATACACGTATTGCTTTTTACAAATCTAATTAACATCTATTTCCACCTCGACCTAGAATTACATTTCGATATCTGAAGAAAAACATTTCGAATTTCCATTCTAAATATGTTCTTGCTCCTGCTGATAAGGCATCAACTAGTGTAATAATTATGTGACGATTGTATTATGTTGATGTTTTGAAGAAGGAATTAACTGGTTCATAAACATATGTTACAGTGCAAACCCCTGACAAGATATAGTCACGGAACATGTAAAAATGTGAAATACTTTAAGTGTAATCCTAACGTAATACAACATGAACATTCTACTATGTACTGGATTCCTAAGCTACATAAAAATCCGTATAAGGCGTGTTTTATTGCTAACTCTAGTTGGTGTACTACTACTAAACTTTTAACGTCGTGTCTTACTACTACCAAAGAACATGTTAAACGTTACTGTGATAAAATATATGACAATTCTGGCATTAATGTTTTTGGTCCATAATAAATTCAAATGATTTTAACTAAACTTGAAAATGAACAGTACAACATTTTGAATTTGGATAATCCTCTTTAGATTTGAATACTTCAATCACTAATGATAAAGTTTCGTCTAAGAGGGGAGATTTAAATTTCAAAATTGTTAATTATCCTTCTCTAGATGGAGATGTTCCCCGGTCTACATTTTATGGGGTTTACATTTCTCAACTTATTCGCTTTGCCCGAGCCTGTTCTTTGCTAGAAGATTTTAATAGTCGTAATTTAGTTATAACTCATAAACTTCTTAAGCAGGGCTATAGATATCATAAAATTCGGAAAGCTTTTTCAAAATGTTATTACCAACATTTACCCCCCACCCCTTTAGTAAATATAACTGCAATTTACGGACGTTACTGAAATAAGGTATTTCTCTCCCAGATTTCTATGGTGATATTGTCTACAAACTTAGGAAAATTCGGGGGGTCATATCCATTTTCACGATTTGTTTATTAAACGCATCAAAACGTTTAGGAAGATCGGTTATGACTCTAATATATTGCAACACACTGCATGTATATAAAGGCCTCCCCGCCGGACTTACCCACATCATAGAAGACGATAAACACATGATAATTTGTAAAACATAGCATAATAACTGTGACAATTCGTCAAATATGTACTCAATGACTTTGCTAAAGTCAGAACACCTGCAGAGAAGCCGTTAAGGGCACGACAGGGAAAAAGTAATACATGAGTCTGATAAGCTCATCCCGTATCTGAGTTTAAGAGTATACCATTATAGAATACTAACCTTGGCCTGTCATCGTGCAAGCTACGTGGGAAGCGTAGCTACCGACTGTAAAAGGGTCGATAACCAAACATGCAGTGCGTTGCAATATAATGGGATTATAACCTTTCTTCTTAAAGGTTTTAATGTGTTTTATAAACAAAACATGAAAATGGATATGGATATGACCCCGAATTTTCCTAAGTTTGTAGATAACATCCCGATAAAAGTGTGGTTCAGAAATGCCTTGTTGCAGTAACGTCCGTAGATTGCAATTATATTTACTAATAAGTGGTAAATTTCGATACTTAAGTTTAGAAAAGGTTTTCCGAAGTGATATCTGTTACCTAGCTTAAGAAGTTTACCAGTTATAACTAAATTACGACATTTAAATCTTCTAGCAAAGAGCAGGCTCGGGCAAACCGAATAAGTTGAGAAATATAAACCCCATAAGATGTAGAACGGGCACATCTCCATCTAGAAAAGGATAATTAACAATTTTAAAATTAAAATCTTCCCTTTTATCGTACCATTTGTAAATGAAAGATTCAAATCTAAAAATGAAGCTATAATGTCAGATTGATTCGCTTTGTTTAAAGACAGTTATTTTGGGTAAATTGAATAAATCATGGTTTCAAAATAAGGATTATCCAAATTCACAATATCGTCTAAATACATTGACGTTTTATTAAAAGCATTAACAATATCGGCCTGTGTACCAGGTTTCAAGCCAAGCATAAAATCCCTCCCATAGCAATACAAAAACAAATCTGCAACAGGAGGGATAAGCCACAGACAAGCCACCGATAGAGGGATAGTGGTTAATTGCATATTACCCGAATCGACAGTCTCTCTTTAGTATGTAAATTTGGAATTATGTGGTATTGTTTATCTATTTTCGGCACATATGAACTTATTCGATGTGGAAACGCTGCCACAAACCAAACACATACATTTAAATATCTTAGGGCATCTTTCTACTATTTTCTCGATTACGCTTGTAAACAGCTATATCCGCGAATGAACAGCTATATCCGCGAATGTTAAATATTGAGCATTAGCCCAATGAAGAGGAAGACACTGGTGTACTATATGGTATGAAATTGACATATGAATAACAATGTGTCATGGAATGGTCGTAAAACATTTGTCATAATTTTACGTCTGATTTATTAGCAAGAAAAGGAATTTAAGAATTCGAATAGTCAATAAAGTCAAGAAAGGCGTTAACAGTACCGATTACACAATTACGTGTTTATAATTAAACTACTAATTTGCTTTATTCTTGGAAGTGAATTGTGGGAAAGGAAACAATGGTAAGATACCCGACGTTATCCTTATTGTGCTAACCGCGACCTGGTCGCAGTTTCAAACCATTTGTATCAAGATGAGACGCTGAGTAAATCGGCACCTCATCAGAATCCAATAGGATCTCAAAAGCTTGTGCCATAGTCATTGGTTTCTCGAATACATGGTCGGACCTGATATAGTCAAAATCGCACCAGATTCACGTCTTCACAGAGAGTGTAAGGTTTACTCATCCTTGGCCGACTGTAACACATGTTGCAACACTGATGCTGTATAATATGGTATCAGAAACCTAGATTAGATGAGTAAATTATGATAGTATGAAGAATGGTTACTGTATGTCTACCAAATCCTATGTAGGGACCACTCTTTTGAATCATTCATCTCGAAGAAGCAATTCTAAAGTGTGGTCACAGCAACACTTCTGTAGGAGAAATGACTTTGAATTGTGTATTCAGATAAGCGCCTTTATCTATTGCACTGTGGATCTATCGCAAACAAGTATGCTATTTATATCGAATAGTATGCATGCTTTGCATATTATGATTTTATATACGATGCATACATCCAACGGTTATGGAACACATGCTATTGTGTTCACACATACAACAGTTTAACATGTTCAAATAGTTCTTATGTCAATCACTATTCCACCAGATTTAATATAAATTAAACAAGTTTTGCATGTCAGCACGGTGTGTACTTTATCATGTACACGTAGACAGCCAAATGTGATAGAATACAATCATGTTATATGGTTTGCAAAATCAAAAATCTCAAATGTTCGATAATTGCTATATGTAATTATCCCGTACTTGCGTGTCAAGGTAATAAACATAGGATTAGTGTTTCCCTGTAATCTAGGGCTAATAGGGTGTGTGTCAAGATTTGAGGTAATTCAACTATGATTTCCTCTAATCTACATGTGGTACGAATGGGCAGAGAACATATATAATTAAACACGCGATATTGAAAATTAAACAACTTCTAATTTACTTTGAAACGTTAGCTAATGGCATGATTCACACGTTTCCTTTAGAGTCCATTTGAACATTGTGTATTTCACTAAACTGATGCGTCGTGATAAAAAATGAACGTACGATGCTTTAAAGTGATATTATATCTCATTTATGTGACAACAAATATGCCTAGAATACTATGCAAAAGGTGAATACTAGAACTGTTCCTAAGACACGGTGAATAGCCAGTGTCTACAACATATGTTAGATTGACTTGATGCTGATGAAGGTCAAGTAGGACTTTCCTGGTCTGAACCTTTTTGTCTCCTACAAAACTACCGGCTTTATATATTGTTTTGTGTTGAATAGCAAGATCATTATATATGCCAACATAAGAAACTAGAACTATCACTAAAGGTGATGAATACCCCCACACAGCAGCCTTGATTGCAAATCCAAGTTTTGAACATGTAACAGGACCAAATAACAAAAATACCCAAAGTTCAAATAGAGAAAATTCTGTAATTTATGCCAAGTATCAAGTGAATCAGGTTGAAATTGAAGGAGGAGTTCAAAGTAAAAGATTTTGCCTGTCAATTTCAAGGCCAAAGGTCAAGGTCAAGGTCACAGAGACCTGAAATGTGTGTCTTGCACATCTACTACTCCTGAGTAACATTTATGCCAAGTATCAAGTAAATCAGGTTGCAAGTGAAGGAGGAGTTCAAAGTACAAGATTTTGCCTGCCAATTTTAAGACCAATTTCAAGGCCAAAGGTCAAGGTCACAGAGATTTTAAAAGTGTGTGTTGCACATCTACTACTCCTGAGTAACATTTATGCCAAGTATCAAGTGAATCAGGTTGAAAGTGAAGGAGGAGTTCAAAGTACAAGATTTTGCCTGCCAATTTTAAGACCAATTTCAAGGCCAACGGTCAAGGTCAAGGTCACAGAGACCTGAAATTTGTGTCTTGCACATATACTACTCCTGAGTAACATTTATGCCAAGTATCAAGTGAATCAGGTTGAAATTGAAGGAGGAGTTCAAAGTACAAGTTTTGCCTGCCAATATCATGACCAATTTCAAGGCCAAAGGTCAAGGTCAAGGTCACAGAGACCTGAAATTTGTGTCTTGCACATCTACTACTCCTGAGTAACATTTATGCCAAGTATCAAGTAAATCAGGTTGAAAGTGAAGAAGGAGTTTGCCGTACAAGATTTTGCTTGCCAATTTTAAGACAAATTTCAAGGCCAAAGGTCAAGGTCACAGAGATTTTAAATTTGTGTCTTGCACATCTACTACTCCTGAGTAACATGTATGCCAAGTATCAAGTGAATCAGGTTGAAAGTGAAGGAGGAGTTCAAAGTACAAGATTTTGCCTGCCAATTTTTAGACCAATTTCAAGACCAAAGGTCAAGGTCAAGGTCACAGAGACCTGAAATTTGTGTCTTGCACATCTACTACTCCTGAGTAACATTTATGCCAAGTATCAAGTGAATCAGGTTGAAAGTGAAGGAGGAGTTCAAAGTACAAGATTTTGCCTGCCAATTTCAAGACCAATTTCAAGGCCAAAGGTCAAGGTCAATGTCACAGAGACCTGAAATTTGTGTCTTGCACATCTACTACTCCTGAGTAACATTTATGCCAAGTATCAAGTGAATCAGGTTGAAAGTGAAGGAGGAGTTCAAAGTACAAGATTTTGCCTGCCAATTTCAAGACCAATTTCAAGGCCAAAGGTCAAGGTCAAGGTCACAGAGACCTGAAATTTGTGTCTTGCACATCTACTACTCCTGATTAACATTTATGCCAAGTATCAAGTGAATCAGGTTGAAAGTGAAGGAGGAGTTCAAAGTACAAGATTTTGACTGCCAATTTCAAGACCAATTTCAAGGTCAAAGGTCAAGGTCAAGGTCACAGAGACCTGAAATTTGTGTCTTGCACATCTACTACTCCTGAGTAACAATTATGCCAAGTGTCAAGTGAATCGGGTTGAAACTCAAGGAGGAGTTCGCCGTACAAGATTTTGCAGACAGACCGACCGCCGGACCGACCGACCGCCTGACCGACCGACCGACCGACCGACCGACCGACCGACAGGCTGATTCCAGTATACCCCCCTCAAACTCTGTTTGTGGGGGTATAATTAGCAAACTAATATACCACCACTTAAGTGTCGCCTTGTATATATCACTAAATTCCCTGATGTAAAAATGACTTGATTTTGGAGGGAAATGCTTAGTATAAGGAGTTTCCTTTGCGAGAGGCACACAAACGCACAATGTAGAGACATGTCATATCCCACCAACCCTTTGCATGAGGCACACAAACTGACAACGTAGAGACATGTCATATCCCACCGACCCTTTGCGAGACACACAAACTTACAATGTAGAGACATGTCATATCCCACCGACCCTTTGAGAGAGGCACACGAACTCACAATGTATAGACATGTCATATCCCACCGACCGTAAAAAATATTGGGTTTCTACAAAATGTGTACACCAATCTATTAATCGAGTTGTTCAAACAAGTTATACCTAGTATTTAGGTATTCTAATTATATAGCAATTATATGACACAGCCATATGCATACTTATATTGCATATTTCACACAACGTATTCATTTTAATGCTTAAGGTTGACGCACATTTCAATAAAGATCAATGCAACTGCCCAACCACTATAAGTCTATAACCACTGCAAGCATGAGAAGTAATGGCGAATTTTAGCAAATAATATTTCTATTCATGGTTAATAACAATATGTTTCCTTCTTTTGTCGTATGGCACACGTGTGTGGATCGCACATTAGTAAAGCCACATATACTTCTCAACCGATGACACAATACTTAACAAGGCATGTACATTAAATCATCTAACAACTATTTCTAATCATATAGCAATGAAAGAGGCTACGATATAGTATAATAATCGACCGCCTCTATACGCCTTTGCAGAGTACAACAAAATTAGACAGTTCCTATAGGATTTGTATGGTTAGGATCTGCTCGTCTTGCTTATATGATATAAATCTGATTATTTATCATTAAGCATCAAATAATTTTTTTACTACATTTATTAAATTAATATGCATATTTGTCGGTGACTCTCGTGAATATTTATGAAAATAAATCAGATTTAATAAATTAAAAGTCAAGTATAAACGTGTCATTTATCGTTAACCCTTACAATGAGGAAACTAGTCACCAATTTCCTTTGCAAACAGTCTATCCCCAATGAGATGGCTTCTAGAGGACCCTCTCATCAGGGAGGTCTACATTGTTTGTTATCTTACACTTTTGTTATAAAATCCCCAAGTATTCACTTTAAGCTTGACCTGTTTGAGTTTTAGTCCATTTGAAAAGAAATAAAAGTTTTAAGAGTTGATGTCCCCACCAACCGGTTCACTGCATAAGATAGTCCATTGCATTAGTCACCATTTGCTTATGTATTTTTCTGATATTTTTTCGGGATTGTTTATTGAGAATATAACCACTGTATCAAACAATTTTCTGAATGAAAGGTCAAATTACTCGGTGTCTAATCCCTCGGAGTCCATTGAGTATACCAGCCGATACATATGTGGCTTCAGACCAGGAATAATAACTTACTCTATGGGTTGATGTGTATTAATGATATTTTTATTCAAACGTCGAAATGTCACCTATGGCTTCATAGTTCATACAAAGTCTGACTGTCGTTGATAAATGTAACATGAACCAGGCGATACTCCTAGCAGAGGAAATTCATATAGCGCCGAAAGGGTTTCGTCGTGTTTTCTGTTGTTGTTTTTGCTCTTTTGTTTGGGCAGGGTGGGGGATAACAATTAAAATGCAAGTGTTCACCATCTTGCTGTAAGATGTATCAGTATCGTCATACATGAAATGGCTAGCAACCCTCAATCATTCACTGTATTTGGTACATTCCTTAACTAAATCGAAGTCCCATTGAGATGCACAACTTTTGATAATGTAATTATGTGTTTCAAGTGAGGAGGCAGACAATTAAACAATGAAAATTATGAAGTAGACGACAACTATTATGCAAACGAAACTACATAGCAATGAAAGAGTTACGCCTATGTGCATTGATGTAAAAGTAACACACATTGCCACTATGGTAATCTTCTACTAATCAAAGATGCAACTGAGCCGGAAACTCTGGGGCCGTTTTGCGATTCTGAGGAACCAGTTCAGACACACGTATCTCTCAATTATTGTCGTTATAGAAGTCCGTATGTTTTGGTTAGCAATGAAAATGTCAGGTTGCGTATCGTGTAATAGCAATAGGGATCATGGTAGTATGACAAAAAAGCATGGACCACATACTAATATTCTGAAAATGGGTGATCCTTCGAAAGCAAAAGTAAAAATGCAAAATGAGAAAATTGCAGACTTGGTTTTATTGAGTCTGTTCATGAGTAGTAATTAAAGTACAAAAATGAGTCATGCAGGAAACACCACATACAGAACAAACACTCGCCCGAACAGCAACACAAGGAAACAGCAAATGTACATAAGTAGAAAAAACAACAAGAGACGCACAAAGACAAAACAAACATACAATAGGAGGAAGATGGAAGTACCGCCTTGGAATGGTCAGTGACAAAAGTCACTGGGGGGTTAAACCGGTTAATGGGCAAACTGCAACACTACTCACGCCCCCTAGCACCGGCCTAAGCAGTATTCAATTTTCACAACAAATAACATCAAAACTAATGATCCCGAAGGACCAGAAAATATAACAACACTGAGAATGAAGTACGGGGCGACTTTTTACAGCCGCCACACAAGCACTTAAGAATGATCCCTAATAAGCATTTTAATCACTGACAAGAACAAATTCAAATACAGATTAATTGCAATTTACAGTTTGTGATAATGACTCTAATTTTTTTTTATCAAATTAGCAAAGGACAAATTGCATAATGGGATATTGTAAGATACTAAAACGACAATCTTGGATTATTACCATCCTGTATGCAATTATCGGATAAGTTAAGGCAAATTAGACAATGATAGATTAGTGTATAATAATACGAAATATTAAATCATTTTCAAGCATCTAAACATTTTACAACTATTCAATCGACCCTATCTTTTGAACAATCATTGCAGATGCAAAATATTAAATAAAATCAACATAAACCGAACTGTGATTACAGTTACATTATGCACAGTAAAACCCCTATTAACCAGAGGGAGGGTTAATATTTCAAAAGAACAGTTTAGGTATGTTTAGGCAGGTGGTTGCTTATTGCATTGGTAAAAGATACACAGAAAGCTCCAAAAGTAGCCTTTCTTGATAATTTCCATCCTGCATTAAGTTGTCAAGATCAATATCGCTCGTACTTAATGTCCCAGTCCGGTTTAAAGGGGTTTACTGTATACCCTTAACTAATTTGCGTTTACAATATGTTGCTGAGCAATCCACAGGGGTACACAGAGGCAAGGGTCTTGAAACAGATATATAGAAAGCAGTGGCATATAGGTAATCCTGATTTATACAACATTGTGGTGTTTGTCAAAACAGTCCTACCACATCACCCACGCCTAAGATACCTTCCTACCATGCAGTGGTTCTGTGCTGAATTGTACGAAAGTCCGGTGATGGCATGCTAAGTTCTTATCTTTATAGTTCAAAATCCATGTTCCGACTTCCAAGTAGTATCATGTTCTGACTTCCAAGTTCCAAGTTCTATGTTCCGACTTCCAAGTTCCATGTTCCGACTTCCATGTTCCATATTTCGACTTCCAAATTCCAAATTCCATGTTGCGATATCCATGTTCTGACTTCAAAGTTCCAAATTCCAACTTCCACCTTCCGACTTCAAAGTTAAAGTTTTCTTATGACGTCATATTTTCGCGCCGTTCACTTCACGCATGTCTGTTTTACACTGTGGCAGTCGTGTGTCGTAATCAGACCTTCTTTAAAACGTATGAAATACAACAAAGGTTAATAGTAATGTCTGAACATTATTATAAGGCATACTGATCTTTGAAATGTTGAAAACAGGCCTAAATCACTAAGAATGGTTCTTTAAAACTACATTTGTATAACAAACAAAACGTTAAAAATCTGATATAAATAGCATGATGCTATGTGTCACTTGATGCGACTGGAGGCATAAGTCGGAACTTGGAACATGGAAGTCGGAACTTGGAACATGGGAGTCGAAACTTGGAAGTTGGAACTTTGAAGTCGGAACTAGGAACATGGAAGTTAGAAGTTGGAACGTAGAAGTCGGAACTTGGAACATGGAAGTCGGGACTCGGAAGTCGGAACTTGGAACACGGAAGTTTGAAGTTGGAACGGTGAAGTCGAAACTTGGAACATGGAAGTCGGGACTTGGAACATGGAAGTAGGAACTTAGAAGTCGAAATTTCGAACATGGAAGTCGGAAACTTGAGGTCGGAACTTGGAACATGGAACTTGGAACTTTGAAGTCGGAACTTGGAACATGGGAGTCAGAAGTTGGAACAAGAAAGTCGGAACTTGGAAAATGGAAGTTGCAAGTTGGAACATAGAACTTGGAACTTGGAAATCGGAACATAGAAGTCGGAACTAAAAAGAAGGAACTTGGAACTCGGGCGTTAACAATATACAATAACCATATAGCAAATTATCTTGGAAGAAAGAAGAACTTTGAAGTCGGAACTATGAAGAAGTAACTTAGAATGTCATCATCGGGCTTTCGTAGAATTGTCACAGGTGATGTTTTTGCTTATTTGACGGAGATTATCAACTCTGCAAAGAACTAAAAAGAAGGCAGGTCAACTCATCATTCACCAGCGCTATATGACCTATTCAGTGTCAGAGTGCCGAACACCCAACTGACTCACTCATTCTTAGGTTTCCCCATTGACGTGCCGAAGTCGTTAAAATTGAAGTAGCAGTATCTTGCATACGCTCAGCATGTCAAGGAATGTGCTACTAACTGAATGATATAAGTTTAAAATGTGAGTGTGTGTAATATGTTGCCATATGTCTGTTTGTTAGTGTGTGTAGTATGTTGCCATATGTCTGTTTGTGATTGTGTGTAGTATGTTGCCATATGTCTGTTTGTGAGTGTGTGTAGTATGTTGCCATATGTCTGTTTGTGAGTGTGTGTAGTATGTTGCCATATGTCTGTTTGTGAGTGTGTGTAGTATGTTGCCATATGTCTGTTTGTGAGTGTGTGTAGTATGTTGCCATATGTCTGTTTGTGAGTGTGTGTAGTATGTTGCCATATGTCTGTTTGTGAGTGTGTGTAGTATGTTGCCATATGTCTGGTTTAATTATTTGCTGCATGAGTATTAAATCAAGACATAATGTCACCATTGATATTCATAGGCTGAAAGTTAAAAGAGATGCATCAACACAGGCTGCAGAATGAGATCTACATGTGTATTATTTAATAAGTTGTCATAGCAGACTCTTATGAACGGTCTGATCAGTGTCCATTCTGCTTGAAAAGGGGTGAAAATGCGTGTTTATGAAGGAAAGGGTTCAGTAGACATATCGTTATGATGTTGGTGCTCTACACAATATAAAGCCTCGAAATCAAATTACTTCAACTTACATTTGAGTGGCAATCACACATCTTCAACTTTAAAACATTTGAATATTTTGTTTGCTGTATCCCCCTACTCCCATTCCCTTCAATAAGAAAACAATGGTTAGGCATGCTTGCAGTACAATGTCTTGACTATTAATGATAATCTATAAAGATATATATTTCTTTTAACGATATGGTACGTAACGATGTGCACCGATAATACCTTCTCTACGATTAGATGTGTAAAATTAAAGAGGAAGTGCAGTCGTTGATACCCGTTTTATGTCACAATTATCCGCTTTTGAAGTGTCACAGGAGGTAGATAATTTTCTTACCTTTATGTCATTCATTTTGTAACGTAATTGTACATTTATAATTTTAGGGTCTTTCCTAGCAGGCTATAATACACTGCAGTAATTTTCCTCTAACGATGATAATTAAGCTGCGTGTGTGTCAGAAAGAGTTATTCAGAATCCAGATGTCATTACTTGAGACACTATAAACCCCTTATTTCTCATCTTAATTTTGCCAATTTGTGATACGAACGGGTAACGGTGGATGGAATTGAAAGTCAGTAATTGAAATTTACCCAAATGCCGTATTCTCCCTAACAATCTAAAAAACACCCACCTTAAAACCCCCGGCGTGGGTGAGGGGTGAGGGTTAACTAACAATGAACAGAATAAGCTAAGACCATATATAAAAAGTAATTGCATAAATAAATAGACAATTGTGTCTGTAAGACACAGCGATGTCCCCGTGGTGGTGCTTGCTTAGTCATTGGCCTTACTTTTGGGCTTGCGGGCAGCATGGACTGGGTGCGCCTTAACACTATGGATAGTGGTTAACATGTATATGCAATTCCATGCCAATATCTAGAGTGGTTAGTGAGATATAAAACAATGGAAAACTAGGACAAAAACCATGACAACCAACCGCAATTAAAAGCGTGACGGACGGACGGACAGACGGACAGGTACAAAACAAATTGCCCCCTGATTATAGTCAACGGGGGCATAAAAGTAATTTTTTTTCAAAATATAGGCGTTAGGTTAAGGCAGACCGAAAGAAATACATAAGGCTGTCCTGGGCGTTGCTTTCATACTGCATTGAGTAATCACCTTTGTACAAAATGCAAGAAGATACCTTTAAAAAACAATGTAACGTTGTCCCTGGAGCGTTTATAAGATTTAATATGGTATTGTATAGTATTTACAAGCGACATATCCAAAGATTGAAGTGAATATTTTACTTCCAATAGTACCTAAATGTTCATTACAACAAGGCGTGGACATTTCATTTTAGTAAAGTAGAAAATTATTTACCTTTAGGGTATGTATGCTTAAGCAATGTTGACAGGAATCAGAAACCAGGTCGGAGACAAAGTATCTGTGAGTTATGATACTGTATGTAATACTTATGAATGTCATAATGAATAGTCATGACAACACTTATTACCTATTACATACTGCTATTACATAATATTTAGCTGCATGCTATTTCGGTATATGAACGCATACATCTTTGGGCAAGGCATAATCTGTAGAAAAGATATATGCATTACATCAAAATCACACAGCTGTCTGATCCGTGTATTACGTCTTTCCTTTAGGTAATTGTCAATCGCGTAAAGGGTTGACTATCGAACAAGCCCTGAATTTGCAACTCGTATGTATTTTGTACAGACGGTCCAATTAGTAGGTCTATCATTGGCATTTAGCTAATCTACGAATACTTAGTCGACGCCACATCTTTTCAGTGTGGCAGTGCTGTGTAAAGTCAGTCTCACCATGTCGCTCACTACCAAATTGATATTGTCTGTTAAAATGTCATCTTGTGAAACCATTTAAATTATGCTACACCAAAATAAAATGAACACAACAATTGCTCATTTGAACATGCTACTATATACCTTGTTAATTATATTAATTCTGATAAAACGTATCTCTGAAAACTGCATTCAGACATACTGTACGTTTTGTTATCAATTGCGTAAATGAGTATGTTGATACCGAATATCGTAGTATAAGGTTTACATACACCTTAATGAACACGTTCTGTTACAGTGGTGTATATACTAAACATAGTAAACCTAGTTCCAGTTGTAGCTCAACCGTAGAGATATTGATATGAGAACAAGGACAAGCTTGAAGAATGAAAACGAGTTTTCGTCCGTTAACAGTGTGGTCTGCTTAACCATTACTACGCCGAGTTTTCAAATGAACTATTCCAAAATCTAAACAAGTCCAGCTTATGGTCAAGATTTTGGTATTCTTTTTAAAGAAAAGTGTAACTCATCTAGGAGCCATCGCATCTGTTCGCAATACAATGTTTGCAATACAATGTTTGCAATACACTGTTGGCAAAGCACATTTATTTTTTTTAGTGACTCGTGTCCTGCACAGTAAGGGTAAACATTTTTAAACATTCTTTCAATGTCTTCTGAAAACATAGTTGGAGTGTCCAACACTATGGATAATTCAATGTCTTACATGTATCTGGGTCCAAACTGTTTACAAATGGGGTCGCATATTTTTGCATGACGTTCACTCTGCATTAAGTAGTCACCTACATAAAATATCTAAATTCTTCTCTACAAGAATTCCGGTTTAGAGAGTGATTACAAGGATAAAACTGCAATAATTTAGGAATGTTGAAGCAGGAAAATCAATTAAAATGACATCCTCGTGAAACGAAGCTGATACCCTTGCTTTAAGAAGACTTATTGCCAAATCCATTTACACTGCATCATGTTTTATCCTCGGGGATGGTCTAAATTCCGCATCTGCACTTTAATATTGATTTGCAAACTAGTACACATTGTTCGTAAACTCTATACGCATACTTACACATTTGCAGTGAGAGCAGGGAACCTAGAGCAAACAACACCTACTGGAGCAGACTGATCAGAACCTCTCTCTATTTGCTTATAGAATAACAGAGTCCCTACAGTTTCCACCATTTCCGTTATATCGTTAAACAGATAATTGATATGCAAACATGTATTATTTCGTTCACGAATAAAGTGGTTACGCAAACGTATTCGAGTTACCTTGTTAGATCTGTATGTATTTGATTCATTCCGACGCTATGGGCTTTAGTTTTATTTTAATATTTGCTAATTGAAAATACCAATTTAATGGGGATTGATCTATGATGCATAATATAATTTGTATTTAATTACTAAGATTAAACTCATTTATTTGGCTCTTTGCAACATCAAGGATTCAAAGTAGCTTCAAAATAAACAAAATTAACATAAATTTAAACATTAAACGAGGGTATGGTGGTCTGACACAAGTATATTAGAGGTTTGAAATGAAGTAAATTGTATTAGAAGGGTGCACAACTTTTTTTACCCTTATATCTCTATTCGCGACATGGTTCGAATGTACCAACAACTGGGATCCCAATGAGAAGGACACCAAGTAACTCGGCCTCTTATCAGGATTTACGCTAGTGTATAGTCGGTCTTTTTTCTTAAAAAGAACACATCAGACCCCACTTTAATTTCACAGCAAGGAAAAGACTAACCTGCATTATTATGAGAAATTCTGAGAGAAAACACATGCAATTTTAGTATTTAGTGTTAGACTAGTAAGTATAACTGAGTACAATAGTAAGCATAATCGGTGAGCCAGTCGACCTTCCGAGGTATTTGGATCATTTTTAATATGTTATGATGTATTGTGAAACATCACTGTAAGTATATCATTCGCACGGGTAGAGCGCTGTTGAGGAACTACACTAGTTGATGATTATGTGTCGGCTGCTTGATTAAATTAATTAAAAAAGCTTTTGGAAAAAGGAAAATAAAATGTTTTAAGTAGGTGATAACTTGTATAGGAATGTAAAAATAAAATATTTCGTTCTTGGGGTATTTATTCACACGAAGGGTAATGGAAGCGCTTGGACATTATGCTGACGATACACGCCAAAGTTTGTATGTTATATGTAGGATTAATATGTTAGTTCTATGAAACGGTGGGGATATGCAAGATAAGTTTAACGTTACCCATTTATGAAAGATGTGTGGTATGAATGTATGTTTAATGTTACATATAACTTTATGAAGGACTATGGGTATGAATGTATGTTTATAATCACATATTTATGAGGGACTGGGCAATGAATGTACGTTACGTTTTATGAAGGACTGTTGGTATGCCATATACGTTTAATGTTAAATGTTTATGAAGGGCTGGGGGCTATGCACTGTACATTTAATGCCCCATATTTATGTAGGACTGGGGTATACCTATATGTTTAGCGTTATATATTTATGTAGGACTGGGGTATACATATATGTTTAGCGTTACATATTTACGAAGGGTGTATCGTATGCAATGCACATTTAACATTGCATATGTATGAGGGGTGTGAGGTATGAATGAACGTTTAGCGTTACATATGTATGAGGGGTTTGAGGTATGAATGAACGTTTAGCGTTACATATTTATGAAAGCCCAGGGAATATACTTTTAAAGTTACATATTTATGAAGGGACGTGGGTATGTAGTGTAAGGTTTGGCGTTACACATTTGTGGAGGGCTTGTGGTATGCACTGTAAGTTGAACGTTACACATTTACAATTAAATGACACTCGGAATAAAGGTAAAATTATACAGTAAAATCCCTCTTTCTGAGATGTCTTCAAAAGCTAGTGGTTGCTTAATGAAGGACAAATGTAATGCAGAACGCTCGTATTGGAGCTTTATGTATACATTTGTCCTGAATTAAGCTACCACTTGCCTGGAATACCAAACATTAGAAATAGTGTTGGTTGTCCTTTTACAGGAGTGTTCCGGTACGATTATAGCTTGATCTTTGACGTTGTTCCACGGACGATTTACCAAATCTGACTGCAGCTCAATAGATACAGAGGACATGCCGTACATGATACATGATAGTGCATATATACATCAACCCTTTACTCCGTGGATACGTCTTTTGACGACTTTGCAAATTAAGTAGACCCACATCAGTCGATTCTGAAACAATTTAATGTTGTATTGCTATGCAATACATGAGTCCCCCACCGGATTAAACACTCGAAAAACTCCTCTGATCCACCAATTCATGGCGTAGTTAACCATGGTATATACATGACCAACCTGAATGGTATTTGTAAAATCATTAGAAAAGCGATATGAAACAAGAGGGCCAAGATGGCCCTTAATCGCTCACCTGATTACCATAGATTTAAGACTTTTGCTAGGTAGCCCATGGTAGGGCCAATATTGACATTAGGGACAATATTTGAACAATGTTGATAGTGGACCATGAGCAGTGGTTATACAGAACAAGATTTTCATAGATTTAGAATATTGACTTTATCAAGACAATGATTCTGACCAATGAAGATTGGGCTAAAAATTTGCCCTCTAGAGTTTTGTTTCTAAGATTTGACCTAGTGACCTACTTTTCATTCCCATCCCACCCATGATCACACTCAACCTTGATATCACCAATACAAACAGTCTGAGCAAGTTTGAGGAAAATTGGGCTAAAAAGGTAGCATTTGGGGGGTAAACAAGATTTTCTAAGATATGACCCAGTGACCTACTTTTTGACCACACGTAACCCACTTTCAAACTTGTCCAAGAAAATCATTCTGACCAATTTTCATGAAGATTTGGCTATAAATGTAACCTCTAGAGTGTTCACAAGGTTTTCCTACTTTTTGACCTAGTGACCTGGTTTTTAACCCCCCATAGCCCACTTTCAAACTCTTTCGAGCTTTTATCAAGATAATCATTATGAACAAGTTTCATGAAGATTGGACTAAAATTGTGACCACTAGAGTGTTCACAAGGTTTTTCTATTGTTTGACCTAGTGACCTAGTTTGCAACCCCACTTGACCCACGTTCGAACTCTTTCGAGATTTTATCAAGACATTTGTTCTGACCAAGTTTCATGAAGATTGGACAAAAATGTGACCACTAGAGTGTTCACAAGGTTTTGCTACTGTTTGACCTAGTGACCTAGTTGTTCATCCCACGTAACCCACTTTCAAACTACTCCGATATTTTATCAAGACAATCATTCTGACCAAGGGTCATGAAAAATGGGCTATTAATATGACCTCAAGAGAGTTCACAAGATTTTCCTACTATTTGACCTAGTGACCTAGTTTTTGACCCAACTTGACCCACTTTCGAACTCGTCCGAGATTTTATCAAAACATTTATTCTGACCAAGTTTCATGAAGATTGAACTAAAATTGTTACCACTAGAGTGTTCACAAACAAATTGTTGACGACGCACGACGCACGACGGACGACGGACGCCAGACATTCAAGTCTCCCAAAAGCTCACCTTGAGCTTTGCCCAGGTGAGCTAAAAAGGAGAAAAACTCCCAACATATTGATGCTAGAGTTATGTACCTTGTGTATGACACTTCGTCTAATCATACTTCTTCCATATATAAAGTTTCTGATCAATTGAACCAGTAGCTAGAGAGTTATTGTCTGGACAAGAAACTATGAAAAAGGGAAAAAACTCCAAAGATATTAACGCTAGAGTAATTACCCTTATGCATCACACTTCCTTTCATCATGCTTGTTCAATAAGTGAAGTTTCAAATCAATTAAACCAGTAGATAAAGAGTTATTGTCCAGACAAGAAAATATGAAAAAGGGGAATAACTCCAAATATATTGATGCTACAGTTATAGCCCTTGCAAATGGCACTTTCTCTCATAAAGAGTTATTGTCCGGACAAATAAAAGGAAAAAGGACAAAGACTAAAAAAATATTGATGATAGAGTTATGGTCCTTGTGCATGGCACTTGCCCCCCCCCCCCCCATCATGCTTCCATGTGTGAAGTAATAATGAATTTAGCCAACCCTTGTAGGAGATATGGCCCGGACACGAGGCGTGACAGACGGACGAACGGGGGGACGGACGGACAGACAGACAGACGGTCGGAATAGAGCAAACCTACAGTCCCCAAACCGTTAACCGGTGGGGGACTAATAATGATGCTACAATTATGGCATCTATGCACGACACTTTATCTCATCATGCTTGTTCCATATGTGAAGTTTCAAATCAATTGGATCAGTAGAGAAATAGTTATTGTTCATACAAGAAAATATGAAAAAGTGGAATAACTCCAAAGATATTGATACTAGAGTTATTGCCCTTATGCATGACAGTACAACACGTCATGCTCGTTCCATATGTGAAGTTTCAAATTATTAATTGAACCCTTAGATAAAGAGTTATTGTCCGGACAAGAAAATATGAAAAAGGGGAATAACTCCAAAAATAATGTTGCTAGAGTTATGGCATCTGTGCATGACACTATCCCTTATTATGCTCGTTCCATATGTGAAAGTTCAAATCAATTGAACAAGCTGATAAAGAGTTATTGTCCGGAGAAGTACATATAAAAGGGGAATAACTCCAAAAATATTGAAGCTAGAGTTATGACCCTTATGCATGACAGTACCCCTCATCATGCTTATTCATTGTGTGAAGTTATAATTAATTTGGCCTAACTTTGTAGAAGATACATGTATGACCCGGACACAAAGCGTGACAGACGGACGGACGGACGGACAGACGGAATCGAGCAAACATATAGTCCCCCAATCTACCGGTGGGGGGACTAATAACCCATTTATTCTGGAAGTGCTCTGTTTGCTTATAGTATTATATAGACCTGGAATTATCGTTCTTACTATGGCCACAACGTTTCTCATTCGCATGCTACTTTAAATGTTACATACATATTCGTATTTACAGTATGTATTGCATGAATATTAATGGAGTAGAGGGTTTAACATTTATTATTAATTAAACGATAACGAGATAATTTTCTTGTTTGAAAACTTTTATTTACACAATCAATTGGGAAGCTCAAATCTAATTGAACTAGATGTAACTTTTTTCAAAGATCTTTGGCCCTTCTCATATTCAGTATCCAATCTACTGAATACTTTAAGCTTGCGAGACACAACTCACCGAGTGTGAACTAGTTTGAACCCAGAGGGGACACATACTTAATATAGTCTCACCTGGATCCAAGCCGTTTGTAAATGCCAATATGACGCTGCGCATGACGACTTTGTAGTTTGAACCACTGATGTCAGTAAATGCTACATTATAAACACCACTAGTCTTCATCCTTACTCTTATCCAAATCAAAGGGTTAAGCACTAATTCTTGATTAAAAGATAACGACATAATCTTCCCGTTCGAAAACAATATTGAATTTCAATTACAGATACGATTTGGAATTTTAAATTTTGAAATATTACAAGGTAGAAGAATATACCATAGACCGCTAAAGTTACACATAGTATACAGTATTCACGAGCTTGTATATTTTCAGGATATGAAAAACATGTCAAAACTAATTTATATAATTTTTCGTCTGTAAATAATTGCAAAACCATATATCACTTTTGAATCAATATAGCATTTCATCTGAGGATTCCATTCAATAAATATGAAGCGGTGCACTAGAAGAAATACGACTGAAAATCCAATATATTGCACCACACTATTGCATTCGCCTCGAATGAAGTATCCCGTGTGTAGAATTACAAACGAAAAAATCAGAGAATATCCAAACTATACCTTTAAAGTGATAGCCTCTAAAATAAACGCATATTTGCAATACCGTCGGAAAACATGGTGTATGTTATGTATTATTCTAAATCCTTATAGGGATTTTTTATTTGAACATATAAAAAAATTCCCAAGTGATACAAAATACAACGCTTTCGTCGAAACTTGTAATGTTTTGTTGTACAACACTTAAGAGTCAGCCTATTTTCGAAGAGTTTGTTACAAGACTAAAATGCAACCCGAATAAGTAATAATAATGCGGCGAATAATATGGGGGTTTATTTATCAAGCATATTTAAGCATTGTCTTCTTCAGCGTTTATTCGATCATTGTTTTCGCGACATGCTTCTTTATTTAAGGCAATGGAACAATGGTACATCGTCCATCATATCACACGGGACACTATATCAGTGGTATTAGTGTCTGGATATGATGTGGCCCTATTTGATGTACTGTCAATTCTATGTACTTAAGCACACATACCTAAAATACGCTCGGGTTATATTATATTTGCAATTTAAGATAAGCAAAGCATTGATGCAAACATATAAAAGGTTGTCCGTATGGGCATAAAAGTAATAACCAGGCGTGTAAAATGACCACAAAGGACGAATACAGTGACAAAAAATGGAACATAATCTGCAAAGCTAAGCAACTGTCCTCCGACCGAACTAGCGGCAATAAGATATTCCCGTTTTCTGCTGATATTTACGCTTGATCTATGCCCTGAATAATTACTATGGCCTTCGTGCTGTGCTAAACTGGTATTAGAATGGTATGAAGAGGGGTTATTCAGTAAATCGTGTCTCCAGAGAAGGAAATGAATGGCAACGACATGGCTTGATAGTGCATAGTTAACATGATATGAAGTGATTATCGTGTCTTCGAAATATATACATGTCTGTTTCTGCTTTTGTATAGTATTACGTTGTTTGTTACGTTAACTCCTTGACTATTTTAGACCCAATAAATCTACGGAAAAGGAGCATTAACTATAGAAAAGGAAACTTTTAGAATTGTGTAGTCTGAGTCTGAGTCTGGAATCATTATCAGGTATCTGATTGGTCAATATAAATCTAAAACTGATAATAAAGAGCAGCGCATACATACATAAATTATCTGATCCAAAACTGATAAGTTGAATATTGATACTCTTGTTGAATACATACTTATATGCAAATCTGAATATATAAATTATAATTTGAGCACATACGCTACATATATATACACGTAAATCATGCTTTGAATACATAGATAAAATACATAAAATATAAGTTCAATACCTTGTTTAAATACATATATTCTAATTTGAATACATACACGAATTCGATCTTCAACACAAACTGCTTTTGACAGTGGTCGACACTGTAACTTACATCGGTTAAAATTGGGTATCATATCCCTAAGCCATGCGTACAATATAAGCAGCCTTTAACAAACGCCAGTGCAGTCAATCACTTGCATCTCTCAATGACAATGTGTTATAACCATTACGAGATCCGAACATTATTTACAATTAATCTGAAGATAGCGGAACACCTATTTTTCCTTTTATCTTGCAATTACTGTGAGTGTGAAGATAGCAATATATGCACAGATAAACCCAGATATATATGTACAGATAACAGATGGTTTTGCCCATAAACCAGTTTAACCCCCCAGTGACTTTTGTCACTGACCGTTCCAAGGCGGTACTTCCATCTTCCCCTATTGTATGTTTGTTTTGTCTGTGCGTCTCATGATGTTTTTATAGTTATGTACATTTGCTTTTTTCTTGTGTTGCTGTTCGGGCGACTGTTTGTTCTGTATGTGGTGTTTCCTGCATGACTCATTTTTGTACTTTTAACCCAGATATATATGTACAGATAAACAGATGGTTTAACCCTTATACCGATACTCACGGACTGTGACGCATTCTTGGAACGATGCGCCTCATCAGGACCCAGTTTGTTTGGCATTCAGCCAATATGTGACCAAGAGTTCTCACTCAATGTGATGTAGATTTGTTGCAACTGGTCTATAATCCAAATTCGGACAATGCCTCTAGAGCAGTGAAGTCTTTCTTCGGCAATATTCTGCAAGGTCTGACTGTCTAAACATGATGGCAAAGCACTACACTTATGAACCATTCTTCAAATCAATTCCATAACCATCATAACTTATCCAAAGGGATTTACTGAATATATTATGGATAATTGACCGGGTGTATCATATAACACTTATTTCCTAATGAATGTGTTTCGTCATGTACCTGACCAATTTTAAATGACATAGCAATGTAGTCGGCACCATAGCAATGTAGTCGGCACCATAAATGTTGTCTGTTTAGCCATATCTTTCTTTTTAGAACCTAGCCTTTAGTATTATATGGACACTCTTTTCATTACCTTTTCAACTAATGACCGAGATGAAATTCAGTGTTATTCAACATTTCAACAGGATCTGTCGACACGGTAATCGTTTTCTTGAAAACTAATAGTCACTAGAAATGTCGATGGACCTTTCAGCAAACTAGGGTATATGCAGATATCTAAATGTAGTCCATGGCATTTTTTCTCCAGTCGAAGTAAAGAATTATAAACACATGTTTAAATATTGTTTGGAACATCGTAGCATCGTAATTCTTTCGAAATTTCTAAACAATCAAGGAAAAAAATATATTTTGCTATACAGATACGATATACCTGTTCTTTTGTCTGAAATATTATTCTTGCAAATATACTTAGATACGGATAAATCCTTACGTTATCTCAATATAGCAAAACATTGTTTAATTAATACTTTGAAATCGCTTTTGTCATTTTGTAAACAAACTAAGCTTAAACGTTTGTTCAGTATCAGTCCTTGTACAATGTGTTGATTAATCTGTGTTTCTCTTTGTTAGGGAATGTAGTAACAAACTATTGCTTTGTGTTACCAAGTGACCATTGAAAACTGTTTTAAAATGTGACCTGGTTTTGCTGCATGTGGTTGTCTTAAATGGTGTTTTGTGTAAGTTATTTGACCGGATGGTTATGTATTCAAATTGGGCCTTTCTATTTTAAATCTTCGTTGTATAAATGTAAGAGAACATTGCATTACTTGTGCATGCTCTCCTACAGTGCAAATCAGTTGTTGAATTAAATGTAATGTTATAACCACCAGGTCAAATGAAAACATTAATGCATGTATATGTGAATAATTTAAATACAGGTTATTGAAACTTCGAGGATTGTCAGAAACAATGTCAATATGATTCGTCAAAACTTATCCGTGTAGTGCCATTTTAATTAACAACGTATGTCGTAAACATAATGCTAAAAATACAATGCATTAAGAAATGGCGATAAAACATTAGTTGAACTGATTTTGAAGATGTGGTTGTACACTTGAGCCATTTATTTCGATAATTCATATTTCAGATGTCCCTTTAGCCTTATACAGCAGTAGTTTGCTTCCTTTCCCCTTTTATCGCCGATTGCTTGGTGTGCCGTGGTCTAGTGGTAACGCACTTGACTGCCATACCGAAGGTCCGGGATTTCCCGGACATGTCAGAGACGCTTTTAAGTGTCTCCCATCCTCACCTCCTCTCCACCATGGGGTTAAAATGGGTACGGGTTGGGGTCACTAGCCGGTACTGCGGCGGATGCAGGATTGCGCCATATGTTAGCAGTGCTTAATATTGTAGGCGAATGATTCAGTGACCAGGGGAGTAAATGTACAGTCGGCTGAGCGGTCCTTCGGACTGAAAGTATACTATTACTAGGTACTGTATTGCGACCTGACTTTTCAAAGTACTTGGGTCCGGATGAAATGTCGCGGAATTCGGCGTTTCATAAAGATCCATGCTTTTGGCAATATTCGAACAACATGTTTCCAAACGTTTAGTAAGTTGGAAGTTACCAAACAAGGCAACAGATCACAATTTGAATAGACATTATATCCTAGACGGATAAGTGTACATGGTGTCTAGTTTGGCTTTAAAATAGGCATATACTACAATGTTTCAAGTGAATCATCACATTTGTTCTTAAATCTAGTGCGACCTTTTCCCAAAGTTATGTAGATACCAATAGATACTGCTTTAGAATGATATTATAATTGGCATTAAAATTTCACATGAAACACTTTTATTACAATAAGAGCTTAATAGATGTATTTCTGTTTTTATTTTTCTACGAAGTTGGTTGTTTGTTACACATAAAAGTATTAGAACAATGGTCAATCACTATGACCATGGTTTTATATACTTATCAGAATAGGTTTTAAAACTGAGATCACTACTGTGATACAATTAACAACACCCTATCCTGTATGTAATAACGCATCGTGTGTACAATATTACATTTACAATGTTCTGGCGCAGTCTGAATCAGGAATATTTCCAATTGAGGCTCTGCGTACACATAAAAATCTGCCATATGAAACTACTCTAAGTAAACACAATATCATCATATCAGCTATGAGTATTTCAAACTGATGAATGCGTTTAGTTAGTACATCCAAAATGAAATGTCCGGCTAGGTAATGATGAACTACTTGATTAAATGTACATAACTGATTGAAAATCCCTGAGAATATTCATTTGGTTCAAATCTTATGAAGGGAAATGTGCTAGGCACGAACTTATAATATATATTTAACTAATTTGCCCACATGATTCCACAAATGGGTCATAAACGCACATGCAAACATTGTAGATCAACGCCATTAATTAATCAGGGTTTGTTCATTAATGTCAACGGTCTTCAACGACAACAAATCGTTTTACTAGAACTCCGGCAATGAAGAATGAACAGGAATCAGTTTGGACGAATTTAACTCATACTATAAAACCTCTCTAAACTGTACGTTCAATCTATTATACATATCGGTCTGTAAGGTAGGTGGCAGCTTAAAGAAGGGTGAAAGTCATGCAGAAAGTTACAATGCAGCTATCTGCCTAAAAGTATCTTAATTCTTCTAAACTAGAATTGCGGTTTACGGACTTTTAACAGTTGTTATGCTATGTTTTACATATTATTATGTGTTTATCGTCTTCTAAGTTGTTGGAAAGTCCTTTATTTACACTATTTGTTAAGCTAGGGTGACTTTGAGATAAGTATGAGGTTAGAACGTCTGTAAACCGGTTTAAATCCCAGTGGTGATGTTGCCACTGACCGTTCCAAGGCGGTTCTCTCTTTGTCACCCTTACTTTTATTTGTCTTGTGTCTTTGTACTTGTGCTTTTGTTCATGTTTGGAATGGTTATCTCTAGTACTTTTGTATTTGTTAATGTCTTCTGTGTTCATCTATTGTATGTGCCTGTGTTTGGGTATGTAGTTGTGTGTGTGTGTGACATTCTATCTATCGATGTTTTTGGTGGTGGTTGCGTCTTGTATGTCTTGTATGTGGCTTTGCCTTCTTGGCTTTACTACTTGTTCATCAATTAGAGAGGTTTTATTTATAAGATGAAAGAATATAGGTATCATAAAACAATATGCTTTAAATATGACTAGCAATAAATACATACCTGAAGACAGAGGTCCAGATAAATTAAAACATTTTCAACGATAACTCCATTATTTCTCGAACAAAACTTTTTTGAGTGATACTCATTAGAAATGTCTATTCTTGCACAAAACGTGCTGTTGTAGTCCCGCTAGACCATGTATTAACAAGGCGATTCTCGCGCTCACGTGCTGTTGTTGACCGGTTTTAATTATACCTATTCGGGGCCTAAGGTAAACAATGGACGCGAATGCTGTAGCGTTTTGGCCTAAGCTAGATGAACGGTGCGACTATTTCAGGGGCACCGACAATGAACTGTTTTTAGAGATATACATATTGAATTACATTCTGTGTAAACGGTATTTGATACAATCATGAATTGACGTCAGAAAGAAAACAGTGGCCCGGAAACAGCATAAATCGAACGAAGTGTCAAAGATGTGTATAGTTTGCTTGTATTTGGAATAATTAAATTGATGCAGGAAAGCAGAAAATGGGTTTTGTGCAAGAATAGCGTTAATACACGTTTGTTTTCGGGCAATAACATCTGCAGTGTCCCTCGGGCTCGGGCCAACAACAGTCCCTCGGGATACTGCAGATGTTATTGCCCGAAAAAACGTGTATTAACCCTCTATTCGAGAAGATGCTAAAGGGTGTTCACAACATAGGGTATATATTTGACCACACAGGAATAGAATACATCGACATATAATCTATGTAAATAGTTGTAGGTTTAATGTATACCTCGATGTATGAATTTGTATACGTCGAGGTATTTGCGTTAACCAACCTATAGGTGGGCATCACCATTTCTCCAAAATGAAAACTTTTTTTTAAACATTTCGTCCTTCAAATTGTTAACATGAACCGTAAAGTATTTGGTTGCTAAATGGCTGGGTGGATGGTTAGTTGGAGAAAACTGTGGACATATGAATGCAAAATGAAGAAAGGTTTGGCAACCGACAAGCCTGGATAGGTAGATTGAATGGGTTAATGTATGAAAAGAACAATTCCAATTATATTATGCACGGATGGGTGCATGGATAGTTGAATGGTTGGATGAATATATGAATGAATGGAACAGTTTCGAAAGCACGAGACGTTCTACAATATCAAGATGCTCTCAGCATGTGTAACATATGGCCAGATATTCCTTAAACACTCTTGTTTAAGCCATACTTATATGTTTGAAATAACATTATTAGATCGCTGGAGCCTTGGGAAATGTAATAAACTAATATGAATAATGAGGCATTATGTGGATAGTATAAAACAACTCTATTGCAATATCGAAACTGATATGTAACGGCTTTCAGTTCGCATACGAGCAAGGGATTTGATTTAGTTATCACTGCCAAATGGTTCCATCAGCAAAATATATCGACTGTTGTCATTTTTCATTGGATTTTCTCCTAGTTTTTTAATACATGGATACAATCAACACCTTTGCATACATGGATAAATCAACACCTTTGTATACATGGATAAATCAAAACCTTTGTATATATGGATACAATCAAACCCTTTGTATACATGGATACAATCAACACCTTTGTATACATGGATACAATCAAAACATTTGTATACATGGATACAATATTTTCTCAATTTGCTTTATGCTCATGTAAGGATATCCAACATTACGTTCTCCATTTGCATTATGCTAATGTAAATAGTAAAAATGTTGATTGTACTTTTTAATATCTCATTATATTTAATCATTATAATGCGTATATTTATCACATAACCTGCGGCGTGAGTGTCAATACAGAGTGCAAATGCATAAACAAGTTCAGGTTTCGGTCCAATTAGCAGTTTGAATCCGGCCGATGATGAAAACTAAGGAGAATGTGCGGTACCATCGCATGACGTATTTCATTGTTAGTCAATCATAGCGCTGCATGCCCGATTAATTCCGTGTGCGTCCTTTGCTGTATTACTACGCTGTTAATAAACATTGACCGAAACAGCCGACAGCCTGGATACTATCTATATTAGTAGATTAGCGTCTAGTATATTACTGTGTAAAGTGCCCCAATTAGAATGTAGATGGATAGCTTTTGCAGACATAACATACTGGTATTAAGTTCACAATCAACCATACGATTCAAATTGTGTTTTTCACTTAAATCATACCGCTTCGAATACATCTAAACAAGTACTGTAAATACCGCGAGAATCTGAACGCTTAAATACGTATCATGTTCGGTCATTTGGTGGCTTAATGCAGGGCTATAAACATGCAGAAATCTCCTTAGTGAGCGTTTGGCATGCCTTTTACCATGCAGTAAACAGTCACCTTGCTTCGAGTTTTTGATTCGTCAATTACAACAAGGTTTTACTGTATCTAAAATAAAACCTCAAACAAACCCACAAACATTGTTTTTCTGTAGTGTTACGGAGTCAATATACTTTCAAGTATTCTTTAAAGTGATCCCGTATATCTTCAGGATATGAAAACATGCCACAAGTCATTGATATTTCTTTTGAAAATAATGACAAAACTATATATCACGTTTGAATCAATATCACATAACACGCAAATATGCTATTAATAAATATGCTCTGGTAAAACAGATTTTTTGGGACAATACAAATGAGAATCCGATAGATTGTGCTATGGCAATGCGTTGATCTTAAAATATGTTATGTACAACAAAGCGTATATTGATGACATACATAGGACAGCGACAAACATAGTAAAGTTGTATCAGAGGTCAAGGGTACCTCTGATCAGAATCTATTTGCAATCAATTAATATCAAAGTGTTACACATTAATATGCAAATATTGGCAAATTCAAAATAAATGAATCGATAGTATCGGGAGTAACTCGGCATCTCATCAGCATCGATCTGTGAAACTGCTTGGAACTCTGTTATAGTTTCTCAGAAGCTTGATCGAGTCGGAAGCGGTAACAATTGCACTAGGTTCAAATTCCAGGAGACATTAATTTTAAGGCAGAGTAAGGGTTAGCATAACTGTTTAAAAGATGTCAGCAAATCGATGTTTACGTTGTCATGACGCCGCGAAGCCATCGATTCGACAAGAACATAGTCTTTGCGACGGTATTGTTTTTCAAAATAAGACTTGGCGATAATACACTAGTTGTACCATTTTAAGGCAATAATAACGAAAAGTCTATTTGATAAACAAGCAATAGTCAAGCTCGTTTGACTGATCTACAATGGTATATGTGGTATATGATCAGGCGATGATGAGTTTCCGGGGGTGGAATGATCGACAGCAGAACAGACAATAACATTATGCATTGAGTAGTCCATGTAATCAGTGGAATTTGTTGAGAAAGAATGCAAAATGGCAGTCAGTCAGACCAGTGCATCTGGTATGAATGTCACACTATAGGGATTATTTAATTTTACATCAATATGCTGATACTGATATGGGAACCCATAATACAAACTCGCTAAAATTATATAGGTATGAAAGGACACATGAACGAAACTGTAGAATTCGATCTATATCATTTCATACGTCAAACAAGAGCAGAACCTGATCAGACGACATTATTGTTTGCAAGCGCATTAAAATGCGTATGTATGGAATAAAGGTCAGTCACTTTAAACCTTTCACCGCCAATGTCGCAAAAATGCACCACGACAAATAGTGCAGTCACGGATCAGTCGCCACCTTTTCAAGGCGGTGTCTGATCAGGGACTTCAATTATTTTTCTCAAACTCTATTTCTGTATTTTTGGCTTACTCCTTTGAAATTTGCATTTATTTATATCATTCCCTTATTTTACCGAATAATTTACCAAACTTGGATTGCAGACGACAATTAGAAAATTTGACGCCGAAAGGGTCAATAAATATACACATATGATAAAGGAGAATACTGTTTTACATGAATGTTTCGGTATGTTATGTTCTAGTAGTTACTGTTGATCATGGTGTTACCCTATACACGAGCATATGCATTAGCCCTCACATCGCTGTGGAAAATTAGGGTTGCTCAAAATTGGAATTAATGTCATTCCTATTGAATAAAGCTTTTCAGAAACTACTGATATGTGCGATACAAGAATGTGGTATCAAAGCGATGCATTTTACGATTTTGCATTTGATACGCACTGCGACATAATAAAAAACTGGTACCATTAACTCCCTTAATTTGCTGCAAACTCACGCACTGTTGACCAATTTCATTAATAACGACCATCAAACAAATGATATTGTCTACAAATATTGTATTAGGTTCTTATATCTTGAAGACCCAGTTTAATACCCCTTATAACAATATCTATTTCATAAGGCTTTTTCGTTTGGACTCTTGGTAGAGGCAAATCAGTAATATCTTAGCATTTTCCTCTGTTAAGTTTCTCGTCTGCTTCAATTTTAAAGTTTGAAATGTGATCAGTCCTATTTCAAAACAAACCACAGAGGTCCAGAAAAGATGCGTAAATTTCATCATTTTCAAGAAAAACTCCTTTATTTCTCCACTAAACCCTATACTATGATCACTCTTTAGAATCGTCTCGGGGAAATTGCGAATTTAGTATGTGGGTACGCACCATTATCTGTAGCTCTGAAACATAATGATTCGTCACTGAGACTGATAGTGAAACATGTAACGGTATAAACAATACTATCTGTTTAGCACCCTCCGTCATACAAACGGTTTATGTGGCTTTACAAACAGAGAAGACCCAGATCAGAAGGCTGGTGTAGGAGCCTGTTCTGCTTGCTTATGCTATTATAATAGATCTGACTACAGTTTCAAAGATAATTACTGGCGTGAGCAAATAATGGAGATATAATCGAATCAGGAAAAATGTAACAAAACATTCAATAGCACGTTGATTAGCAAGCTCATAACAAGCAGTATGTCCACTATATATAACGTACGTAATAAATGGTTGAATTGTAACAAACACAGCACCGACATATCATAGGAATTAGGGTTAAATTAGTCATGTTAATATAACGAACGAATACAACAGTATTTGTATTATATCATACCATTGTGTGCAAGAAGACAATATTCAAATAGAAAACTCATATTTGTCTTTATATTGTTCATTGTTCCGTACAGTTAAACTGAAACTAATTATTGACATAAAATGCAGAAAAGAAAACTTTAGCTGAAAAAGAACAAAGTAAACACTTTGAAAACGAATGCTCAGTAGTAGCTCAAATCCAATACCCAAAATCAAATGAATCGGGCAGAACGGTATGTGACCTGCAAATATCTGATAGAGTGTCCTCACTTCGACCCCAACTTTAATGACACATTCCCGTTTTCCGTTAATATTCGCGCTCGAGCTATGTCCTGACGAATTACGATTGGTTTCGAGCAGTGCTAAACTGATACGAGTACGGGATAAAGATGGGATTATTCAATAAACTGGGTCTCAAGAGAAACCGAAAACAAAATGGACATTATTTGGCACTGGTGTACACAGGCGTCAAAAGCAAAGTGTTTGAAAACGAGCATGCCTGATTTGCATTAGCATTAATTTACCTTTATAATGTTATGTATTGTCACACACACTATACATATACTGGACACATCTACATGTGTTTCCATCAAAAATAACACTAACGACATTTTGTTTTAACTTGATTGCCTCGGTGGCATATCAGGGTCAATGCTGCTTCAATCTCCGACAGACTGTAAGAATCGCATGTAAACATAACTTGGCGCGAGTAGTGTTGCACTTTCAATTACTGCCCATAAACAGACTCAGCAATTTACTCTTTTTGCACGTTAATTGAGCCCTCTGTGACTAATTGCAAATTGTAACGAGGGTTCCTGACTGAGATAAGGCATTGTAAATATGTTTTCAAATTTGAGAAATGCAAACAAACAGCTTGAAAATGTTCCTTTTAACTTTGTTTTTAACTATCTTTTGAGCTCACAAAACTTGTACGCATGATGAAAGGATCAATAACTTACATGTTCACTCCTAGTTTTTTATAATTATTTATTATTGTCAAAAGCCTTTAAAATGGCTTGTATTCCATTTATCGCGAAGACCCATCTATGAAGGACTATTTAACTCGTTAATCTAAATGATTAAAATGTCCTTGTCTCGAAATGATGTGACAGAAACCATTCATTCTGGTAAAAGTTAAAAACAAAGGACGTTCTAAAAAGGATAATCATATTTTCAGAAACGAACAAAGTAACCGCATGAGATAGCTTAGGAAATAATTCATTGCGCTTGCAAATGATTAAAATGATAACTGGGAATAAATGTATCTTATGGCACAGATGCTTCACAAAAACATCTTTACAAACTCCAGCATCGATGAAATAGTAGTTAAAAGTGTTATAGTTGGAAACATTGTTACAGAGATTTTAATACATGTATTGATACAACAACAATGAAGTGTAGATAGTCAGGATGCAACGGAAATGTAATGGTTATTTTATCATTTAAGTTGATGAATTCAGAGACAAACAATATCAATTTTTTATTATCAACATCGGTGCTAGAGATCAGATTTGCACGCTTGTTGTTAATCGGAAGTCATTTCAATGCCAACTTATTTTCAAAATCATGATCACTTAGACGTTTAACTCATTGTAGTTCAGTAGGATGTACCGGGCCGAAATGAGTTTGAATTCTTTCCCAAAATCAATTTCAGATATGTCTAAAGTCTTTCTGGCATCTGACGTGTTGTTTACCAAACAAATGCCCTATCTTCTTGTTATGATAAAAACAACTGTAATGCACGTGGCCCACAGATCAAATGCTAATCTAGGTATTGGTCAGAAACAATTTTAGAATGCAAATGCGTTCGAAGGAACTTAAACTGGACCGTGCGAAATAAATGAAACGTTCTACAGTGTAAGAACTTCCGTACAATCAGCCACATATGCAGTCAACGCATCTACACACGATACGGCAATCTTGCAAAACACAGTATAAGGCAACCGAAAAGAGAAAATGTAGAAAAACAAAATTATAGAAAAATTGTAGAAAAACATAATTATAGATGAGGATGATGAGAATGATTATTATTATTATAATCATTATTATTATTTCTAGTATTAGTATTATTATCATTATAATAATAATAATTGCTATCAATATTGTATTGTTATTATTAAATATGGAAAAATAGTCACACAGGGAGAGTCACACACGAAATGACACCGCACCAAACACCATCAAACAAGAAACGGTAAAGACACAAGACAAAACATAACAGGACGCATATCAAGACGAAACACATTAAACATTAAGCATATTAAACAACAAAATTGACCGTAGGCTGAAAGCAGGAGTGCCGCCTTGGAACGGCCAGCAACTGATTCTGATTAAACTGATTCTGCTGATGATAAAGAATAACTTTGTACACATGGACGACCAAAGCGATGTAAATGGTCAACTAATAATATCACATCTTCCTACCAAATAATGAGGACACTGTGCAAAATATCATTCCATGATTAAAACGAAACTATATCATGGTTTTAATATTTCCAGTGAGACATTGAACTTTAAATTTCTTTAAATGATCAATCTATCTGGCAATTCTGAAGGTCCGAGGCAAATCAGTTTTCATCGAAACTAGTTGGTATACCTACCGATGTTACAACCATCCGACATATCGCATACCGCAGGTGGCGGTGGTCTAGCGGTAACGCGCTTGACTATCAGTCCGGAGGTCCGAGGTTCAAATCCCGGTCCCACCCGGAAATTTCAGAGACGCTTTTCCGTGTCTCCCACCCGCACATCCTCTCCACCCAGGGGTTAAAATGGGTACCTGTGAGGGTCACTCGCCGGTACTGCGGCTGCATGATTGCGCCATATGTTAGCAGTGCTCAATAGTGTAGGCCAATGACTCAATGACCAGGGGAGTAAATGTACAGTCAGCTGAGCGGTCATTCGGACTGAAAGTAGACTATAACTAGGTACTTTACTTTATATCAACACATTGAATGCAATATACCTTTGAATTTGGTGGGAATATTATATGTCGACTTACAATGTTCAAACAGTAAACATGTTATCGGCGTACCATGTTTTGCATTCCACCATGGTTAGTCTTAGTTAGTTCTCTCTACATTAATTTAAAAATCATACTATACCCGATTGGTCTTTTTCCAATAAGACCTTGAATTGCTGTGTATGATATAAGCATACCCATAATCATGAACATGACCATTAATCCTGGAAAGAAGGTAACATGATCAAGGTTAACAACCATATGTAGAATATGATACCGTGTTACGACTGGTTTAAATTTAATCATTGTTAATCCATAGAAAGCAATAACTACCTGAAAAGTGATACTTTTAAATAAACGTCGTCATCGCTCATGCACGTACTGTGCTACATTCACGAAGAGTACATCTCCGAGAATTTATAGATTTACATTCATCTCATAGGATATTAACGTGATGCAATACGTTGGAAGTTCAAGTTAGCGCGTTCAGATGCAACAATAAGATATAATTGATTATTAAGCCATGCGAAGACCCAGTACCCAAATAGAGGGTGTAGGTAGAAGGTGTCATTTAGCTCTTGACTCCATATTGACGCATTTTAACGCTTTTCTAACAGAGTATATCAAACGGCTCCGGTAAAAGGCTACTGATCACAGTCTGCTCTGTAGGATCACATTTCTATCGGAGCACATTTGTCTCACGAGTTGCGAGTAAACATTCATATTTGCGATAAATTGGAAATGAGACACACTAAAGGAAGGATACTCGAAACACTTTTTTTCAGATTATATCATTGCCTACTAAAATTCTACTTAGCCCTATAAACGTGTTTTCACGCGTTTGCTAACAGAGTCGACCCAGATCAGACGGCTCCTATAGGAGCCGTCTGTTCAGGGTCTGCTCGGTTTGCCTATGGAATGAGATATATCTGTTTCTTTAGTTTCTAAAATAGCTAACACGTTTCACCGTCTATATTTCATTATAACCATTTTTTCCATGAATCGATGCTCGTGTCTCGTTGTTTGAACATCTACTGCGAGACACGAGAATCGGGCGATATCTAAACAATACAATAGCGTGTCTCTCTTCGCATCTCATCGGAATATCACATCTTGCTTCGTATCGCGTGCCTCGACAAAAATTCAGCGAGGCGCGATATTTTACCGTGAGTAACAAAGCAAGACGTGCTATTCTACAACGAAATTTCATGGTATGGGGTCTCATTTTATGGGGTACTGCGAGAGTAACGAGATCTTGTGTTTTAAAATCATATCTGGCATCACGTTTCGTCGGAATATCGGGTTTCGCCCGATTTTCGTGTCTCGCCCTGAGGATGCGAGGCACGATATTCCATATGACACTAAAGATTTTTTCTGCCGTGGAAAAAACTTGATTGGAGCACATCTGTCACACAATTGTGTTTTTTGGTGAGACATTTGAGGTCGCGTTTGTCTTACGTGAAACAAATGCGACCGCATCGCTCTTACATAAGACAAATAAGCTCCCGAGACGTATGTGCTCCTATACTGCTCTGTTTACTCCGTGAAATTATACATATCTCATTCTACAGATTCTGAAAACGGGTCAATAAACGACGCATTATATTAACATTTGTACATATTTTCACCACATTAAGAAGGGGAGCCAATATATATATAAACATATTGAAGTAGTCCAATGTATAAAACTATATGATTCGGTATCAGCTATTAGGTATAAGATGTTACTAAATGTCAGGAGCACGAAATTAGCTTTATACACAATCAATAACGTCAGCCTCTGGTGTTTGCTTAGGCGATCTACTGTATTAAATATAATATTTAAAACACTTCCAACAATACTTTGTAATTAATCTGAAAATAATGGCACACCTAAATACTGCCGTGCGTGTGGAGAAGACATTTAATATATGTTCAGCAAAAAGAAAAGCTTGAAAGATCAATGTCACTTATTATACTTTGATGCGTCTAAAACTAAAATGTTCGATAGTCTACCCCGAGGCTTGAATCGTTTGTAACAAAACGTCGTATCAAATTTGGTGTAAAGCTTGTAATACAGTTTGTTTTATCAATTGAAAATGTTCTTCAAGGACCGGCATTTCTAATTAACGAAACTAATATCCATAAGCAGGGCACTATTCCAATAAATACAAATATCATTTTCTCTACCAAAGAGACAAAGACGACTTTCAAAGAGACGATTCTAAAGAATGGTCACGTTATAGGGTTTGGTAAGGAAATCAATAATTACTTTTTTAAACTGTTTTAATTTACGCATCTTATATTGACCTCTGCTCATAAGAATTGTGGACACATCTGGCTTAAATCAAATCCCGTTCAAGATAAGTGATGTGGCAGAATTATCGTAATATGTTGATTTGTAAAACGTATAATGTAACTTAGTGTTCTTGCTTATTATGCTTTGTCAGATGGTTTACTTAACCCTTTATTTCCCATATTATTTAAGGAAAGCGATGTTTGAACCCAGCCATTATGTCCATATTTAGGGGGCAAAGAGAACACATAATTTGTTAGTATAAACCATTGACATCGATTGGCTCAGCAAACAGTGCATACCCTGATCAGAGCGTTTTACCAGGAGTCCTCTGATATAGGTCTACACTGTTTGTCTATTTATTTTAGGGGCCATTGGGTACTAATGGATTAATCGATTTTACAACGCGCTGTAAAACATACTGCTTGGTACGTGTTAGTCTGTGTAGCACTTTTGATTTTGTTCTGAACGATTAACCCTTTCGGCGCCAAATTTCTAATTGTCGTCTGCAAACCAAATTTTGTTAAATCATTTGGTAAAATAAGGAAATTAGATAAATAAGTGCAAATTTCAAAGGAATATGCAAAGACATAGAAATAGAGATTGGACCAAAAAGTGAAGTGTCCTTGAAAAGGCAGCGTCTGATCTGGGACTGCACTATTTGTCGTGGTGCATTTATGCGACATTGGCGGTGAAAGGGTTAACACACACTAACTTGTAACATGTAATGAATTATTTTGCGGCATTAGGTTTCGAACTGTTTGACTAACTGCATGTTTGGCTGAACAAAAATGGGATAAAATCTCTTATTTGAGAATACTTGTAGAATGAATGAATGATCTACCTACGAATTTTTGATAAACATGTACTTAGAAGTTTTGTAATATGTTCGTTATTATACTTACCAAATACAATCCGTATCTAATATTTATCTTTTCAAGCGCACTAATCACATTGAAAGATCCTTTTTTTAAAAAAAGATACACTTAACCTGTCCGTTTATATAATTAACTTTAGAGTTCCATCATAGAGAAATTAAGCATGCAAAAATAGACGGAAAACAAGTGCAATTCCAGCTGTATACGTTATAAGATGAGTTGACTTAGTATTATTTGTGGTACCATGTTGCGTATTGTCATCAATCAAGATATTCGTATACAGAGGATCTTACAGCTAAGTTCAAATTGTTTTTGAGAAACGAGTTTACTATAATAATATGACATGAGAACTATGATTTCCTGACAATTAAAACGTTTTAATGACAGGCCGAATATTTCAATAAAATATTGTGGCAATGCTTATTAACCCATTCCCTCATATTGACGCCTATTGACGCCTCTGTAAAAGTCATTTTCTGAAACCATTTTGATAAATAGAGCATTTGCTCCATAGGAGCAAATGCTCTATTTAACACAATGATTTGAAAACTACACAATTCGGAAAGTTACCCTTTCCTTGGTAAGTACTCCTTTTCGGTAGTTTCATTCAAAGAGGTAGGATCTAAATAACATATGAGGGAATGGATTAATCAACCACGTCAATAAATATGCTGATCTAAATATCCCCTCTAAACCCTGTGTTGAGAACACTAACCCCTATGTTGTGAACACTAAACCCTATGTTGTGAACACTAAACCCTATGTTGTGAACACTAACCCCTATGTTGTAAACACTAACCCCTATGTTGAGAACACTAAACCCTATGTTGTGACCGATCTAAAGAGCGGTTATAGCAAACTAGGGTATGGTGAAGAAATTCAAGAACATGTTTTAATTTACGCATCTTATATGGGCCTCTGGATATCTAGCATCCGTCAGCTACTAGATTAAGTCTTATTGTTTGTAATTGAGAAATGTGGCATAGGAACAGAGTATCACAGAAAACTGCTTTTAGGAGATTCATTCTGTATCAGGCAACTATCTGCGTTTAACATACAAATGTAGTAGTTAAGCAGAGGTTTTACCCTTTACTTGGTGTAGACACATGTCTACCCATTTGCCACACAGTATAACTAGATCATATGGCTCCTGTAGGAGCTGTCTGATCAGGATCTACTCTATTTGCTTATGAAATCACATAAATATGTTTCTGCAGTTTAATGCCATGGCCATACTGTTTGGCAATAAATACTATCGCTTAATAATAATCTATTATTTCTTACATGAGTACCCATGACCTGGTAAAGTTTTAAAAACGTATATTTATAATCCGTGCAGTTTCCGTATATATGTAGCTAAATATACAATGTACACAATTCAAATGCTAAAGACACGCTTGCCTTACTGTATACTTTATATGTCGCTAGCCCGTTTCACGAACACAGACTTAATTAGAAAAAATGTAACGTTAAGTAAATTGACGCTTGAATTGATTGCTAATGGGCAAACCGTTACTAATGAATGAACTGAGAACAAATCATGTTTAGGTATATTGACAGAGTTAATAAACCAAACTTCCATTTCAGATTAATGTGCTTGCCGATATATCATATACCAAGCTATTTCATATTCCTTTGTGTGTCCTTAATGCGTCTGACAAAAGAACTTGAAAACCAATTATGTCAATAATCATCAGGAGATGAACCAACGTTTATGCATTTTCGTCCAATTTGTTATAGAGTACAGACTCAAATAAGTATCATCATCGGTCTTCAAGACAGGTGGCTTCTTAATACAGGATCAACGTCATACAGAAGGCTCCTCCGTGAGCTTAGTGCAAGAATTTCATCCTGTACTTAGCCTGCGACAAGAGGGTTAGTGATTACCTATGCAAACAGTTTGGATCCAGATGAGATGCAGGGTAACTCGATGTCTCGTCAGAATTTAAACTGTTTAACACCATGATTGTATGTTGATAGACACACTGATTGTATGTTGGTAGATACACTGATTGTATTTTGGTAGACACACTGATTGTATGTTGGTAGACACACTGATTGTATGTTGGTAGACACACTGACTGTATGCTGGTAAACACACTGATTGTATGTTAGTAGACATACTGATTGTATGTTGGTAGACACACTGATTGTATGTTGGTAGACACACTGGTTGTATGTTGGTAGACACACTGATTGTACAGTGGTAAATACGCTATTCCTACCCATTTACCCGTTTTTCTACGCGTAAGAAACGTGTAGTGAACGGTTAACGAACGGTTAACGAACGGTTACACGATAAACGGTTTACACGCGTTAAACGCGTAAAGAAACGATTATACCAGAGAAGTTGCGGTAGGTTGATAAGTTTTCCGTTTCATGCGGATATTTCGGATCTTATCGATGATAGCCGTTTTCAAAAAAGTCCGAATGAAACGGGTTAGCCAAAATAAGAATCGATTCGTCACTCAACGAACGTTTAGCGGTTCAATCCCGGCTAGTGTCGACGATTTGCTAATTTAGGGAACGACATGTTCTTAAATTTTGTTTGTACAATTAACAAAGCTATAATATCAGATATCCACTGTATATCAAACAAATGGATTGAAGAATTAGTTCTTATTGAGTAGGTTTCTACATTTCAGATAAAAAACTGTAACAAAAAACCATCAAATTTTGGATCTAGAATGAAGAAACCTACTAAAGAATTCAGATCTATTCTATTTCTTAACCCTTTCCCATTTGAATATTTCTGTCAGAAAAAATGACATCATGAGTATTTATTAGATCTTGCTGAATTTAACAACGGTATAAGTGCACACGCCTTTTTGATATTTGTAGAAAATATAGTCAGGTCTATTAATTTATAATTTCATAAGGCCCTGATCCGACGGCCCCTACATGAGCCTTCATGTCTAGGTGTGCTCTGTTTGCAAAGGCGATATAGTGTTATATCCATGTGTATGTAATGGGATAAGCAAATAGTGCAGACCCAAGATCAAACGGCTTCCACGCGAGCAATCTGATCTGAACCTATTACGTTTTCAATGGTGTTTTGTCATAATGAGGTAGATCTAAAGCGTTTTAAACAAATAAGCATATTTCATGCTCACATATAACTATGAAAACGCTCTTATTATTTTGCTACTTTGTGAAGATTAAACCTTTGTATACCGAAATTTAAAAGTGGAATGGCTCATCAACTGTATATTCCATTCATTATTACCAGGCTTAAATTTGCTAGATGATTTTTAATTAGGCCTATGAAAATACTAGTGAAGACCCTGATCAACACCCTGATTTTGGAGCTATATTGTCTGTGTTTACACTGCTTTCAAATGTCAGTACTTTTGTTCCCTGCATTCAAATATTTCAAAAATACTAACTATATAATTGTTATGAATGCATGAAAATAAATTGTCTTAGTTGAAGACTTAATTATTTACCCAGCCTAAATATACGATCAAAGCTGCCAGATGGTCAGTAAATCCCCTAGCTATTTTCTCAGCAGGGGACAATGGTCTTGACAGTGATCACACCACTGCTTTCTTATCAACAAAGTTACAAACTATTACGTAACAGAAATACCAAATAATGTGCCCAATGATCTAAAAGTATGATTTGTTAGCTTCTCCAAAAATACAAGAAAACTATGTTTTGAATAATTGTAGATCTATGGCTCAGCACGAAGTTAAATCCAAACCTTTTAGACCAATTTAAAATTTAGATTAATATAAATTCTAGTTTTAAAGATAGTTTAGATTGATATGATCTAGATCTATTGTAAAATACTTCTACTATACCTGCTACGGTACTGTACGTACAGTAGCAAAACAAGACATTTTACAACACATAGATGAACGCAATGAGACTGTAGATCTATATTTTAATATAGATCTAGATCTAGCTAGATCTTATGGAAATGAAACGAGAATTAAAAGTTTAAATACTGTTGATCTTAATTTTACATATCAGGAGTGCCCAACAGGTAAATGAGAATGTCTCCCATTTCAAACAAAGGCCATATCAACGATTACCCCCCTTTCTGCCATGATTACTCCCCTTTCATCCGGGCTCTTAAACGTTTAGGAAACGCGTTAAGAAACGCGTAAACAAACGGTTAGAAACCCGTATAACGAAACGGCTAAGAAACGGGTAACGAACGGTTAGGTAACGCGTAAGAAACGCGTTAAGTGGGTAGGAATAGCGTATTTACCACTGTATGTTGGTAGAAACACTGATTGTATGTTGGTAGACACACTGATTGTATGTTGGTAGAAACACTGACTGTATGTTGGTAGACATACTGATTGTATGTTGGTAGACACACTGATTGTATGTTGGTAGACACACTGGTTGTATGTTGGTAGACACACTGATTGTATGTTGGTAGACAAACTGAACACGTAGAGGTTGAAAATGTGTGAAAATAATTTGCTCAGCAGGTTTAAAGGAGCCTACCACCTTCTCCAATAGTATTTGTGTATCTTAGTGTTGACGAGTACAACGCTGTAATTCTTACGAGTCAGACTGGGGGACGTTATGACACATTGCTCATATATCAGGTAAGTTAGTGATGGATGTAGGCCACCTAAAAAATCACATTGACCGTAACGACCATTATGCGCTTACCCCGTACATGCTGAATAATTAACACTGGTTATTCTGGTTATTCCTATTATGAATATTTTGTGTCAAAATGTATTAATAAAGAAAATGATTGTATTACAAACAGTGCAGATCCTTGTCAAAAGTCTGTCTACACTGTATGAAAATGTCTCATGCACTCGGTCCCCACACATTAAGGATTAAAACAATTGGTAACAGTTCAGCCTTAGAGATACAGTCACAGAATGTATCCTTTATAAACACAGTAGATCTACATGTACATGTGTTTGTATAAACATATATTTAGGTTAATTACAGGCATGGCTTTATGCGTTAAGAGTAATTAACGCTAGACATTCGATTTCTATGAAATAAAGAATACTAAAATGACAAATTATACAGATTACTTTGCTACACAAACTGCTGGTCGAGTGTCTCACCAGGACCCAAACTACTGGCCGAGTGTCTCACCTGGACCCAAACTACTGGCCGAGTGTCTCACCTGGACCGAAACTACTGGCCGAGTGTCTCACCTGGACCGAAACTACTGAGCGAGTGTCTCACCAGGACCCAAACTACTGAGCGAGTGTCTCACCTGGACCGAAACTACTGAGCGAGTGTCTCACCAGGACCCAAACTACTGGCCGAGTGTCTCACCTGGACCGAAACTACTGGCCGAGTGTCTCACCTGGACCGAAACTACTGAGCGAGTGTCTCACCTGGACCCAAACTACTGAGCGAGTGTCTCACTATGACCCAAACTACTGGCCGAGTGTCTGGACCCAAACTACTGGCCGAGTGTCTGGACCCAAACTACTGGCCGAGTGTCTCACATGGACCCAAACTACTGGCCGGGTGTCTCACCTGGACCCAAACTACTGAGCGAGTGTCTCACCAGGACCCAAACTACTGAGCGAGTGTCTCACATGGACCCAAACTACTGGCCGGGTGTCTCACCTGGACCCAAACTACTGAGCGAGTGTCTCACCTGGACCCAAACTACTGAGCGAGTGTCTCACATGGACCCAAACTACTGGCCGGGTGTCTCACCTGGACCCAAACTACTGGCCGAGTGTCTCACATGGACCCAAACTACTGGCCGGGTGTCTCACCTGGACCCAAACTACTGAGCGAGTGTCTCACCTGGACCCAAACTACTGAGCGAGTGTCTCACCAGGACCCAAACTACTGAGCGAGTGTCTCACCAGGACCCAAACTACTGAGCGAGTGTCTCACCAGGACCCAAACTACTGAGCGAGTGTCTCACCAGGACCCAAACTACTGAGCGAGTGTCTCACCTGGACCCAAACTACTGGCCGAGTGTCTGGACCCAAACTACTGGCCGAGTGTCTCACCAGGACCCAAACTACTGAGCGAGTGTCTCACCAGGACCCAAACTACTGAGCGAGTGTCTCACCTGGACCCAAACTACTGGCCGAGTGTCTGGACCCAAACTACTGGCCGAGTGTCTCACCAGGACCCAAACTACTGAGCGAGTGTCTCACCTGGACCCAAACTACTGAGCGAGTGTCTCACCTGGACCCAAACTACTGGCCGAGTGTCTCACCTGGACCCAAACTACCGAGCGAGTGTCTCACCTGAACCCAAACTACTGAGCGAGTGTCTCACCTGGACCCAAATTACCGAGCGAGTGTCTCACCTGGACCCAAACTACTGAGCGAGTGTCTCACCTGGACCCAAACTACTGGCCGAGTGTCTCACCTGGACCCAAACTACTGAGCGAGTGTCTCACCAGGACCCAAACTACTGAGCGAGTGTCTCACCAGGACCCAAACTACTGGCCGAGTGTCTGGACCCAAACTACTGGCCGAGTGTCTCACATGGACCCAAACTACTGGCCGGGTGTCTCACCTGGACCCAAACTACTGGCCGAGTGTCTCACCAGGACCCAAACTACTGAGCGAGTGTCTCACCAGGACCCAAACTACTGAGCGAGTGTCACACCAGGACCCAAACTACTGAGCGAGTGTCTCACCTGGACCCAAACTACTGAGCGAGTGTCTCACCAGGACCCAAACTACTGAGCGAGTGTCTCACCTGGACCCAAACTACTGGCCGAGTGTCTGGACCCAAACTACTGGCCGAGTGTCTCACCAGGACCCAAACTACTGAGCGAGTGTCTCACCTGGACCCAAACTACTGGCCGAGTGTCTCACCTGGACCCAAACTACTGAGCGAGTGTCTCACCTAGACCCAAACTACTGAGCGAGTGTCTAACCTGGACCCAAACTACTGAGCGAGTGTCTCACCTGGACCCAAACTACTGAGCGAGTGTCTCACCTGGACCCAAACTACTGAGCGAGTGTCTAACCTGGACCCAAACTACTGAGCGAGTGTCTCACCTAGACCCAAACTACTGAGCGAGTGTCTAACCTGGACCCAAACTGTTTATAAATGCTAGTCAAGTGACGCGTGGTGAGATGGTTAACACATCTGCATGTAGGTCAGTTTGTGGATTAAAATGTAAAGTAAAATCCCCCTCCAAACAATTCAACAGCACGAGCAACGATGTCAACTGCCAAGACCAATTAATATTCAAATAATATGTGAAACAGTAAAACAAGTGACGTCATAAAGTGACGTAATAAGCATCAAGCATATTACACCGACATTTTAAAAACAGAGAAGGAAATATAAATACAAGGGAATTTTAGGGATATGACTGTTTTATTGGAAGGAAAACTAACACGACTCCGAAAACATGTACTCGATGACGGGTCAGATATTAGAGCTATTGTGGAGAAGTCATTTGGGTACAACAGAAATAATCAAATACAAACATCCTCCCTCCGTATGTATGTGGGTTTAAGATGACACATACGTAGAGTAATGGGTCTTCCCCGTCGTCTCACAAGCAAAGCGGGAAGAATACTGTCCAGTTACAGAGGAGTCGACCATCAAGCATGCAATGCGCTGCAGTATAGAGGGACTATAACCCTTTTTAATGAACCGTTTTATACTTTTGACAATCAAAGTATCATGGCATAGAAAAATAATTAAAATTTTGAAAGGAAAAATCACACCATACGTGTATTTCAGCGCAATGTAGTGTCTTTTAATAACACCGATGTGCAAATAAGGATTATTCAGAATTACAATATGGATATTTGGAAGTATACAAAACAAATTAATAAAACGATTCTTTATAACAATGTGATCAAATGATTTGTATAAGTGTTACTGTTAAAGAATTTTCCAAAGTTAAAACGCTGAAAGTTCAAATTCAATTCCTTTTTTTAAAGATTGGTATTTTTAAGGATCGCATGAGAGCAGAATGTAATCAGATTACAATGAAAATGCTTTGTTCTCAGTGAGACGACGACATTTTGGGTGCATCTTTGAGATCAAAGGGAGTTGCATAGGCAGTCGGTAACACACACGTAGCGCTATGGACATTCGGCACGCTCCTGGTGGGTGACTTTATGATTACCTTGGAAACAAGTTAGATGAGACGCAATTCGGGTCACCAGAATATATTCGGATTACATTTTCTAGGGGACTCACATACACATTGTTATACGTGAATGAAGCGAGCGACAACTTGAGAAAATAAACTACATGTACTGGGGAACCTTAAAAGTTAAACCTTGACTGCAAACTGACTCACAATGCATATAACTTGGAACGAGATAAGACGCCGAGCAATTCGGCGTCTCGTCAGGTTCCCAGCTGCTTGTCATTCGGTAAATGGCGTATCAAATGCTTAATCCAATCCGAAGAAGTCAAACTATAAAATTTGGAGCACACGTGATGTTTTACAGCTGAGTAAGAGTTCAGCTTGAATGTCTTGCCGGATATGATAAATTGTATTGCAATCCTATTTCTGTAGAATGCTGTTGATAAATGAAGAAGATTTACATGAATCGATTCGGAGTACAAAGCAAATCTCATACCAAGTCTGCATTTTAACACCAAAGAAGCCATATATCGTTTTAAAATTATTTTTAATCGCCAATGAAACCCCACTGAGAATGCATAGCGTGTCTTGATAATGAATAAAGGCAAATGAATGCATTTATTCCCACAATCAATTTTGTGGTAATGAATTCAAATCGTTTGTATGTTAAAAACTTTGTTCTTGGTAATGGCCAATAAAACATATAAATGTTAATATTTTTTATTACAATGTATCTATTTGTACATAAAATATTCAGTTTACCATTTAAAGCAATTTAGTTCTAAACGTAAAACAACAATATTGCCATATCTTGTAGGAGTCGTTTGAAATCAGTTTTGCCTTCACCTTTAGAAGTTGATAATTACACTTTGTTTGAGTTGTGTCATTGCAAAGGTGCAATAACCTCTTTACAGCACCACCTCGATATAGAATACGCAAGTAGGAATGCCTTCCGTCTTTCCGTCTGCCCGGCAATCCGCTTTTACTGTCCGGTCCATATATCCCTGATCTACATTTATTACTTGTTTCTGAAACTATGCACATTTCACCAGGACGATATAGACATAGTTTCAGCGGTATCAGTTGGAGGTGAATATCAAGAGATTCGGTTAAGGGACAGGGACTTACATTTCGTGTCCGGTCTACATGTGCAGTATAAATGTTATCCCCATGGGGAATTTGAATGAAACTTTGACAAAGATTTATCCTATCAAGTCGACGTATAGACAGCATGTTTCAACGACGGGGCCAGATGAAGGTTAAGGTCACACGGTCACGTCCAGGTTTCGTGTCTTGTTCATATATGTCAACTCCCATGGCTCATTTTCATTAAAATGACCAAATGTTTATCTTATCAAGCTCCTATGTTCGTCCTGTATCTCCGTAATCCCGTAGATGAATTTCAGATTTGGCAACCTTGAAAAATATTCATCTTATCAGGTGCAAACATAAAATGTAAATCACTTCCGTTGAAGGTCACTGTTTTAAGGTCTATTGAAAGGTCAAAAAGTTCAGTGTGTCCATCTACATATATTTCAAACTCCATTGACTGTTTTTTTCATGAGCGTGTGGCAAACTATTCGTGATCAAAGATTAACAAATCAAACTGAAGGTAAGTAAATGTATGCTTAATAGAGAATTCAAAACAAACCGAAACTGTAATGTTGTTTACTCGAGAACAGCGTAGAAAATGTAAGGCGATGTTTTACATTGCTGATCTTGAGTAAGCTTTGTTCTTGGTTTATCATAACATGAAACTATCGCGTTTATGGTTTGTGCAATACAACTTACAATGCGATTAGTTTAGATAATGTCAATTATATACAAACTATGCATATAACTGCTACTAAAGGAGAGTTGGCGAGGCACATTATTTTCCACGTTTTACCTGACCACTATTTTAACTATTTCGCTCTCCATGTTACATATGTCGCCTACGCAAGCAGTTTGGTTCCAGATGATACACCAAGCAATGATGCGGTCCATCTGGATCCAAACTGTTTGGTAATGAAGTTATACTTGTTTATTTTTTAAGAACATGGATATTAAACATAATAGACTTTTTTGAGAAGACAAATGTTTCATTTCATAGTGAACCAGTTAAATCAATCCGCTGTCGGACGTGTGTATCCGCTGTCGGACGTGTGTATCCGCTGTCGGACGTGTGTATCCGCTGTCGGACGTGTGTAAGGAACCCAGTGTTGTTGAGTCAGAACACAATGAAACTACGAAACTAATTTATGCACAGATAGTAAAATATAGACTGAGGCCTAAGTACGAGGATATCTAAAGGAAGTATTTTGTGACACCAATGTAAATACTATAGACCAAGACGACTGCGACAAGCATGTGACATCTGTTCAGATTCTACACTGTTTTAGACAAATAGTATGAACCCTCGTCATACGCCGTGTGAAAACGGGGCAATCAAGTTTGATCAGAGTCTGCATAGCACAGGGCAGAATTTATTTACATGAAGCTTATATTATTGAAGAAAACAATCAATCTGTCCAAGTCCCAGAATTGACAGGCGTCTTATTTATATTGTCGTATTCTTATCAGCAATGCTGTTTTTCCTGGCGGGCAATTTGCATATCTAAGAAAATAGAGTACATCCAGCAATTTATTATCGCCGATCACGCTACATTTACAATCCTCAATATATACCAGAAGAAATAAACAAGGATTGACCTAATGCGCGAGACACTTCATGATAAAGATGAAAATCCCCATTCTACGTCTCGTGGTACATCATACACGTCAATCAAACCTGAGAGGTTAATTCCTTCGCTACCAATGTCGCCTGTGTGATTATCTATGCAAACAATTTGGATCCAGGTGAGACGCCGACTAACTCATCCAGGTGAGACGCCGACTAACTCGGCGTCTGATCAGGATCCAAACTGCTGTTTGTTACTGTGACTGTTTTTAAAACAATGAATAAAAATTAAAACATAAAAATTAAAACATATGCACATTGAAGCAAAAGTTGGTAGCGAAATAGTTAAAGTTGACATGAAATTCCACGAAACAGTACAGTGCTAATATATCTCGGAGGTGTAAGTTAGTTAACTCTACGCCTTTGCAAACAGAGTGGACCCAGGTCCTATAGGAGCCATCTGATCAGGGTCTGCTCTGTTTGCTTATGATATGATATAGATATTATTCTACAGCTTCTGCCATGGTCAAGAATTCCAGTGTTCATTTGCTATTATAAGAGTTAAATCTAATTAATAATCATGATGTCATTATTTCATTCATGAATAGTCATGGAGGAAATGGATAATAAATATAAGGGATATAGATATGAGAGGTGTTATTAGTTATGCAGTGCTTAGGGACATTAAGCACTGCATAACGAATTTATCTTACCGACGACCATTAATTTCAAGCATTTACACGCACGATTGCACCATAGGCCTACATGTATGGCTTTGATCGATCGTATTTTCTTCTTAGAAACGACCACAAAATGCTATAGAATAGTGGTTGTTTCACACCATATTTAAACAGTACATCAAATATATAATCTTATACACGTATTATTTCGTATAATTTTCTGCCATAGATCTCTTGCAACCTTACTACATGTATGACAAACTTAATATTTCTTTTAAATTACCTCCCTTTAATAGAACAGAAGAAAATAATTGTTTTCTTTTCTGAAATGTCGTTTATATATTGTAGTTTTTGTCTTTTATCACTGTAAAACAAGCTAATATTTATTTTCTAATGCCAATAAAGCATAAATTATATGTATGCATCTTTAAAAACTTATAAATGATTTATTCGTCGATGGCCCTGTTTCGGTGCATGCCCTATTTCGGTGCACTTTACTTGGGAAACGATATCTTCTTTAAGAAGAGCTGAATTACGTCATCACTTTTTGCAATCCACAAAATAAACAAATACATGTCATCGCTGTCAAAAAAATCTAAAATGTGCTGCAAATAGTTGAGTTATTTACTCTAATTGATAAAGCATAGCATTTTCAGCCATTTTTCTTATGTCTGTTTTCACTTGGATAACTTTTGTTCCAAAAAATACTGTCCTGAAAACGTTTCTCTCAATTTTGTAGAGATATACATGTGTTGCCATATGCTGCAGCAAAGTCACAGGACTTCGATGTCTCTGCTCATTGTTTTTCAAGTACAGGCTATGTGCAAAAGTATGTCCTTCACTATATTTTCACACAGGAGAGAGACCTTACAGAGCAGAGACATACTTTAGTTTGTTCATACAGGATATAGACCTAATTTTATTCATGCCGGAGAGATACCTACTAGATTTAAATCCAACAATAGTTTACTGGAAAAAAGTCTTACTAGAGGTGTTTTTAGTCAAAATGCACAAATTCCAGGGAAAAAATGAGTTTACACAAGGTAAGAACATTGACAATAAATGAGTTCTTGTTATAAAAATACTTTAAACTCGTAACAACATGCATAATTTGTTTGATATGCATTTCATTTTGTTTTAACAGTTCAAAGTTAAAAAATAAGTTACAGACCTACTACTTTTAATTTACAAATGTAGTCATACACTTTTGTTGAACACTGTATTTGGATAAAACAAAGCCGCACCGAAATAGAGCAGATAAACACAAAATAACACAAAATGGCTACGTCATTAAAACGGTTTCAACCGCGATAAATATGGAATATTTTGGGAATTAATTTATACAGATTTAACTTAGAAGACCTATTACAAAGGTACTATTAGTTTTTTTCATACAATTTTAAGATTTGTGATCACCGCGATCAGTTTGATTGCTAAGTGCACCGAAACTGGTCCATCCACGATATTTTAAGTTGGAGAAATACATCAGGCTACCGAGCAAGAGAATTAACTCTTGTAAAGACAAGATAAGGTGGGATTTATGGGGCTTTCACGTGACCTCAAATGACCCACGGAATGACTAGAATTTAGTAGAAGGTAAGATAATGTATATCTAGGTACGGTCTTCTATCATAAAGTTTATAAGTAACAAGGAATGTAGATACGATGAGTATGGTTGGATATTTGGATACTGTCTTCTGTCTGTACAACATACATAGCTGATGTAGATAAGGTTGTGTAGATATCTAGCACTACCCTTTATCTGTACAACAGACATAACCGATCTAGATAATGGGGTGTTGTTGTATATCTAAGTATTGTGTTCGAGCTGTTCAACAGACATAAGCGATGCACATAAGGGGGTGGTGTTGGGCATCTAAGTATTGTATTCTATCTGTACAGCAGGCATAAAGTGATGTAGATAATGAGGTGTTGTTGGACATCTATGAAATGTCTTCTTTCTGTACAACAGACATGACTAGTGGATATAAGGGGTTAATATCTATGTAATGTTTTCTATCTTTATAAGAAACATACGGAATGTACGTATGTACGATGTCAGTATTGTTGAATATCTAGATAATATCTTCAGTTTGTCTCTGCATAACAATAACCTGATGAAACTTATTCAACTTGTCTTGTCAATGATAGTCTCATGCATACATGTACTAACAAGGTATTAGTGTTTTGTATGAGATTATATTCAAGTCTTTGAATGCTGGACATGCTTACACTGTCAGTTACCTCCTGTCTACAGTGTAGACTCAAATCAGAGGGTTCCTCTAGGAGCCCTGATCAGGGTATGCAGTGTTCGTCATTCAGCTAAGATATTTCGTAATGGGTGGACTCTATAGTTGAATACTAATAGACTATTCTACTCTGGTAATTCAGTTTTGACAGGATTCAATATATCAGAACATGTTTAATCTGCAACTCCAGAAACATCTATAGATTCATTGAAACGGCACAGATAAACGCAGCTCTATTGAATACACAATATGTCTCTTGCTGGTTAAAAACATACATCAACTGTTAACTTCAAGTATGCTGAAAATGTGCACACATCACCATTTTATTTAACATATCGAATTAACGTTAAACTTGTCTTAAACGACCATACAAAAGATGTCTAAATATATGTTTGTCAGACAGGAGGTAATTTAATGCCGATATGCAGTGTTCGTCATTCAGCTAAGATATTTCGTAATGGGTGGACTCTATAGTTGAATACTAATAGACTATTCTACTCTGGTAATTCAGTTTTGACAGGATTCAATATATCAGAACATGTTTAATCTGCAACTCCAGAAACATCTATAGATTCATTGAAACGGCACAGATAAACGCAGCTCTATTGAATACACAATATGTCTCTTGCTGGTTAAAAACATACATCAACTGTTAACTTCAAGTATGCTGAAAATGTGCACACATCACCATTTTATTTAACATATCGAATTAACGTTAAACTTGTCTTAAACGACCATACAAAATATGTCTAAATATATGTTTGTCAGACAGGAGGTAATTTAATGCCGGTTAGAAGTAATGCAGCAAGCTGAAATAAGAGTTTTCGGAATTACTTTTGGTGTGTATTAAGTGAATCATCTGAACATGATGAGACATAATGTAAAGCTTTATTGTAAATATATCTACGTTCCATTTATGTTACTCATTATATGACATTTCCTTAAGATAGGCTTCTTAATTAGGGATTATTCACATGGTGTATATGTTCTGTTCATTACAAGATAGGATTAATGCTCAGAGACCCATTCTATTACATTCAAATACACTATTGAGAACAGTGATATTCTTTTGGCTGGGGGAATGACAAGAGCTCTCAGTCATACGTGTTATAAGTACAAATATATGAGACACATCTACTACTGTAATTCCACTTGTAAATGTGTCATAACGTCAACTATTAGTACAGTGTCGCCACAGTGTGTGTTGTCCTCCGCCCGACCTCAAGTAATTAATGTATTACATGTTCCGTTCTTCGTATCAGTCAACTACTAAATTCACTAGTTGTTCAATGCGTCGTAAGAATCCAATTACTGAAAGGGTGTCTCGTGGGAGAAGGTGTGCAATTGAATGTAGCATGTATCCATTCGCGGATGCATTTAACAAACATAGATAATGATACTATATCGATCGTTGTTTACACACGTTGTTCTTCCTCTTACTTTCACATGGCTTACATATAGGCATGTCATTGCAGGACAACTGTTCTTTAACATGGATTACATATAGGCATGTCATTGCAGGACAACTGTTCTTTAACATGGCTTACATATAGGCATGTCATTGCAGGACAACTGTTCTTTAACATGGCTTACATATAGGCATGTCATTGCAGGACAACTGTTCTTTAACATGGACTACTCTCATATAACTTCGTAAACAGTATCTAGACTGGATAATGACACTTTAATCAGTTTGCGAAATGGTAGGTTTGCTTATGTGTATATATATCAGTTATAAAGAAACTTATGTTTACATCTATATATTAGATATGATTTATAGGGACATCGACATTCTATAATATATAGATATATCTGTTCACAATTAATTATATGTTATGCCAATGTCTAATAATTCCTTTTGGGCAATGTGATTGTCCTAGCTATATGATGTAACTTTCTACTTGTATTCTAAACTTTCGCCGCCGAGTACATTGGTCTGATAAGTTTATTTCTGTTTCACGTTTGTATGTTTTGGACCTGTGTTGACTCCCCATTTCCTGACTAGACATAATCAGTGCTAGATGCTGTGGTTCCAATTAGAAGCCGAGTATATAATGTTGCTAAAGCGTTTGATTGTTTGCTTGTGTTGATTAATGTCCGTTTCTGCTCACTATGGGCTAATTGGACGCACCAGAGAGAGGAGAGAGGATACAGAGAACCCCGGGTGCGATGCTCTACTCTCACTATCTACTCTCACTATTGACAGAGTTTCTCTGGTTCTTTTAGATACCCAGTGTATAGCACTGATGCATCAGACCTCGGTTTAGTTTATAGTCTCGTCAATAGGACTTGGTCCGGGGGTCGAATCCGGAGAGGGGGTGCTTTGTGCATAGTTATAACCGGCTCACGACTGGCTGTGACATGACTATTAGATAATGCTACGTAAGTATGAGTATCTCAGCACGAAATCCAACATCAGGGCAAAATAAACAGTGCTGATCCTGGCCAGTCGGGTAGATCACGATATACTCGTTTTTCACAAATAACAGCTCATGTGAAACTGTAGCCAAAACCCTTCTGAAGCATACGATTTAATTAGCTCCAAAGCTCCAAAGCCACAGGTGACAGCTTAATGCAGGGTGAAATTCGTACGAAGAGCTCAAGAAGGACCTTTGTGTATGGCGTCAAAATACCCGACACATCCATCGCGCCTCGGAATAAAACAAAACTTGCGCCAGATCAGAATTTGAGCAGACATTATTTTTTACAGCGTATTAAGAGTTAACTGTTCAAAATGGAAATGGGTATTTTGTCATTATGCAATGCACTTATGAGTCTGAGACCCATGTAATAAAAAGGTACCTAGTTATCGTCTACTTTCAGTCTGAAGGACCGCTCAGCCGACTGTACATTTACTCCCCTGGTCATTGAGTTTCTCGCCTACAATATTGAGCACTGCTAACATAATTATGGCACAATCATGCACCGAAGCACGGCTAGTGACCCTCACAGGTACCCATTTAACCCCTAGGTGGAGAGGAGGTGCGGGTGGGAGACACTGAAAACCGTCTCTGAAATTTCCGGGAGAGACCGGGATTTGAACCCCCGAGCTCCGGATTGGTAGTCAAGCGCGTTATCACTAGACCACCGCACACCATGTAATGCTCTGACACACATGATATACTCTGATACACGAGATGTGTTCTGACAAATGCAGTGCTCTGACGCACACGCAGTGCCCCTGTAACACATACAGTGTTACACATACAGTCACACATACAGTGCTCTGACACATATAAGTTGCATTGACACACAAGTAGTTCCCTGACACACAAACAGTGCTCTGACACATAAACAGTGCTCTGACAGCCATGCAGTACTCTGACACACATGTAGTGCGCTGACACACATGTAGTAATGACACACGTGCAGTGCTCTGACATACATACATTGTCCTAACACACAAGCAGTACTCTGACGCACATGCAATACTCTGACATACATGCTGTGCTTCATTATACCCAATATTTCTTTTTATCCACTCAATGCATGCATTGTCGTCTGCTACACTACTTACAGTAGGTGTTTCTTCGATTTCTTTACAAACAGATAACCAGAGAATCAGTTGGGATCCTGATGAGACACCGAGTTACTCGACATCTCATCTAGACCCAAACTATTTGCATGCGCAGAGGTACAGATAAAGTTACATACCTAAAAACTAAAATCGTCATTCCCCCCACCAAACCCTGTACTGTGACCACTCTTTAGAATCTAAAGAGTGGTCACAGTATAGTGTTTGGTGGAGAAATAAAGGAGCTATTCTTGAAAATGTTTAAATTTACGCCTCTTATCTGGACCTCTGATGTGATATCACATCCCTCTTTATTGCACCTAAAGGGTAAAAATCAGCAATCTGTTTCTGATGAAAATATGTAACTTGTGTAACGTACTAAACAGGCAACACTACTGAAGGAAGTGATGAACGTTGAAGAAAGGCTTTCTCTGTAGAGAGACTGGGTGTCTGTAAAACACTCTAGCTCGTCAATCTTAATGATAAAACATCTAATTCCATCAGCGTGAAAATTGCAATTTAGCACTTTAAAAGATATAATTTCTTCGGGAATAATCTTACGTATAAATGTGACCTCGTGAAGCATAAACTTGTTTATATGTTTATCCCAAAGTACTATTCAAATTCACAAGCCTATTGTTTGCTTTTCTAAAATATAATTAATTGAATAACAACACTTATCATATGAGGACATGAAACATTTGTAGATCTAACATTATTGCATAAAACAGTATTGTGGCAAAATAGGAACAAATATCGAATGCTAAGCAGGTAGACTTTGATAAATGTTTTGTCTTGTCGTGTAATCTTTAACCCTCATATCGACGCCTTTTGACGCCTCTGCAAACGTCACCTTTTGAAACCATTGTGATAAATAGAGTATAGGAGCAAATACTCTATTTATCACAATGGTTTCAAAACCACACATTTCTAATTTATCACGGGGTGCGTGTCCCTTGACCCCTTTAGCCACTGTGAATGCATTACATTTACACTCCTGGACATACCTAATTAACGCTGAAACAACAGAATTGTATAATAATAACCACTAACGAAAATGATTTTTATGATAAACAGAGCAGATCTTGGTCAAAGGGCTCCCTGTTTGCAAATATTTTAATTACTTGGTCTCCGGGCAATGAAATTCACGTTCTTACACGATGCAATATCAAACGTTTATGAAAGTAGAACTTTTCTTAACAGGGTAGACCCAGATCAGATAGCTCAGGGTCTGCTCTGAATCTGGTCTGTTTGCTTATGTAATAATACAGGTCTTATTCTACAGTTTCTACTTTGAGTTAATGGCCATTTTATTTCAATTTAAATAATTATTCATGATGTTATTAGTTCTTACAGGAATATTATTGGAGGAAAGTGAGTTAAGACAACTGTGGTTGCGTTTTTCTACTATTATGCATGCTGTCTGATATAAGCAACAAGGCTAATACTCAAAAGGTAAATGTGTTTATTTCCTAATATTCAAAGGTTGATGTGTTTATTTCCTAAGGGAATTTGACCACTGACTGCTACCATTTAGCGTTATGTGTCAAGGAATATAGATTTGTTGTTCTAATATTAGATCTGATCAATTAAACGCATTCGCCTGAAAAGATCACACATCGATGTAATACAGAATTACAAGAAACTTCCGTTTTTGCATGCAATTATTTGACTGGGGCACTGAATTCATCGGGAAAATCGCTCTTTGGTAATTTTCACAGTTGAAGTGTCTTCTAACACGCAGTATGACTGTTCACTGGAAGACTGGAGGTTCGATCGACAGCTTATTTATGGCGGGATAACATACCATTTCGTGATAAACACACAGTTAACAGAAGGGACAGGAAAATGAAATTAGGAACGAGCATGCACGCAGCAAGAGTAAAGTTGTTAGTTTGCCAGAAAAGGCTAAATGGCGTTAAAAATAGTGAGGACATTTGAAATGAGATTTGGATAAAGAGCATCAAACAGTGGGGCTCGAGGCATTTGTTGTCGACGGCATATACTGTTGAAAGAACAAATCAATGATGTCGACAAAATATACCGAGCATTGTGACATATATAACATACCAAGCATTGTGCATATGTAACATATTAAGCATTGTGGCATATATATCATACCGAGCATTGTGCATATGTAACATACCGAGCTTTGTGGCATATATAACATACCGAGCATTGTGACATATATAATATACCGAGCATTGTGACATATATATATCACATAATCCGCTATAATTTATGTAAATTAGCAATCGTTAGCCAATCGTAGCGCTCATTTAAGCGTTAGCTAATCGTAGCGCTCCATGTGCGTCGTCCGTTTTATTACTACGCTGTTTGTAAGCAATGGCCGAACCAGCCACCAGCTATAGCCTGTTTCATTTTTATATGACATTTTTATTACAAAGCGTTTTTATGAAACTCGTTCACTATAATGAATATAACACTCGCTAAAGCTCGTGTCATATAATTATAGTAAACTCGTTTCATAAAAACAATTATGAACACTCATGTCATGTAAGATCCTCTCTATATATATGGTTGTTAGTTGTAGTAGCATGGTGTTGCTTTAACACATTTGCCTTATGAATACTCATTTTACAAATAATGACTCAATTACCTGCTGTTTTTAATACTAGATAATGCACACAGTAGTTTAGATCGTGCCAGAAACACTGGACTCATATCTTTATTAATTATGATACCCCATACAATGCTAAATGTAGCCGAACTGTCACAGCATATAGTTTAACCTTTAGCCTGCGGAGCAAATTATTTTTACCGAATGTTTCACCTACATGTACTACATTTTCAAATTTCAAGCTATATTTAATTTGTCTACCAGAATGCAATCAGGTTGTCAAACAGTTTGGATCCTGATGAGACGCCGAGTTACTCAGCGTCTCACCTGGATCCAAGCTGTTTGCATAGGTATTCACTCATCCGCACATAGCAGGCTAAAGGTTGATTAATTCTACACAGTAATCTGGGTAGCGTGGTAGTCTCAGCAGGGTCCTTTGTCAAAATCGTTCAAACCCCTGTAAGAATCGGCAATAAGTAAAGTGTGCAACAGATGAAAGGATCGGTAGACATGATGCACTTTCGGCGCGATGAAAGTTAAATGAAGCAAGCATATTTATCAATGTCACAGAACCTTGTAGATAAACCTGTTATATAATAGCAATGCTCTGAAATTAGCATAAACCCATTTTAAAGTACGTTTCATTCGTTACGAACACATCAACAGTAGGCAGTGTGTCTACATGTCATCACATCAGGAATTAACAAGACGATTATATACAGTCCTCAAGCGTGTTTCCGTATTCCATTTTGCAATCTCTAAGTGGTTCTCCGTTCGGATGGCATCATTGCCAATCAATATCTGATGATAGGCGACACGGAATTGCGTTAGTTTATAATGAAATATAAAAAGAATTCGGGATGAAGAGAGAAATATGTATATATATATATATATATATATATATACAGATACTGAGAGACAGAGTGAGACAGTGAGAGGCAGAAAAAGAGAGAGACAGACAGTCAGACAGACAGACAAATACAGACAGAGTGAGAGAGAGATAATAAGACAGTGAGAGGCAGAAACACAGAGAGAGAGAAAATAAATGAAACAGATGCAGAAACAGAGAGAGAGAGAGAGAGAGATAGACAGACAGACAGACAGACAGACAGACATATTGAAATCAGCACACAGTAACACCCCTCTCTAAACCGGATGCTAGCATAAATATTGGTCTTGGAAACAGGTAGCAGCTTAATGCAGGCTGAAAGGCTTTCTGTATGACGTTCACCCTGCATTGAACAGCCACCTGCTTAAAAGTATCTAAATCTCATCTACTAGAGTTCCGGTTTAGAGAGTTTAGACAGTATGGGGAAATCACAATGAAGCTTAGTATCATAGTACTCTTCCGACACTTGCTCGCTACAAAGCATGCCAGCAAATCCTATATGCTTTACCCAGACATTCTGTTCAGCTCTTTGCCAGATTGGTTATAGCATTGTTTGACAATTACTGTCTGAAAAGTGCGAAATCTGAATACTGCTGGATCGACAGGATGAGCTAAAATTCAAGAGAACGTTTTTTATTGCCGAAGAACATGGCCGTATTTTATAAACATACAGTTAATGGACCACTATCGGGGAAATAAATAAACAAACATGCTGCGTTCAATAAAAATAAGATATCTCGCTGGAAACCTTCAAACTCTCTTCGATTTTATCTGATGGCAGATACCGTATAGCGAGTCTGTTTCGCTTGGTGCGCGTCTTGCTTATAGAGCTAAACGAATAGTTCACGTTTTTCGGTCTACTTAAAACCATGATTATAAAAGAGTTTTATAGCGTGTGTACAGTTAAGTTAGTACATATCATGAGTCGACGGTGTTTTGTTGTTTGGTGTATGATAAATGACTTCCAATTATGGAAAATAATTCTTATTTACTGATTATAGCGAGCATCCGATCCCGGTAGTGAAATGGTGTGTTTATCCCGCAGTGGAACAGTGCAATAAATACACAGAATGGTATTAATAAACAAGAACGTTTATTGTATTCTTGGCTATTCAATCATATCAGCATGTACGTGTTTACCAAATATATACTAGGTAGTACCTCGTCATGCATATACATACATGTATACATCTTTAAAAGTAGGTGGTTACTTAACATAGGATAAAGGTAATGCAGGAAGTTCATGTAGGAATATTCTGCATCAAGATACCACCTGTCATTAAGATCAAGACGTTTTCCTCTTTTAGGTGGTTTACTGTTGCAAAGGGTGTAGGGGGTTCTGGCTTGGGGAAGCACTCAAGTTACAAGGTACAATCGAGAGAGGGAGACGTAGGGCACACAACAGACAAAAGTGGAAGAGGCTGATGAGAAAGTCAATCCTAAGGTGTCCCCACCACTCTGTCCAGAGATAAGACCCTGGTGACCAGGTGAGTGTTATAGTCCGACAGGGAATTCCTGACAGTTACGTCATAATTAGTTTACTTGAATATTTATATGACATGTTATTTCTTAAAAGAGAAGTAAGTGACTATTCGAATATGATGGCATGCCTGTGGAGTCCGTAGCCGAGTGGATAAAGGCGCTGTCATCCGAATCAAAATATACCTGGTTCGAAACCCACAAAAGTCAAATCTTTTTTTTTCCTTTTCTTTTTTGCCTCAACAACACATATGTCAAAAACAGAAAGCAGGGCCAAACAAGAACAGAAAAAAAGATAAGAGGAGAATAGATCCTATAGAGAAAATGTACTGACAAAAGTACTTAAAAATATTAAAACAACAAACAAATAAAAGTATAACGCCGGTGAGTTTCGAACTCAGGTAGCGCGCATGCAAAGCCGCATACGTGTCATTTAGACCACGGAATCGGATATCCCATGGTGCAATGTTTGTCTTATTTATTAAATATCTAATTCACATCATACATTGAGGAAACCCTGTCTATTTTTAGTTTTGTTATTGTGTTGACGTAACTGCCAGACCTAGTTTGTTTATCTATACATACTGTATATATGCAGTAGGGGGACATGTCATATAGCGATAGTATTATAACTTCTACTCAGGGAGCCAATGGGGTCTACCATGCACCCCTAGACTTTTATCATGGGTACCAAAATATTCAGAAAAGTCTCCTGAATCAGAATCGCGAATGTACTCAATAGTCCGGCAGAGAAACTGGATTTTTTCCACCTAGCCTTGCATTGTGGTCTATAGTGTTTTTTTCTCTGCATATGTTGATAGTGTGAAGAGTTCTGAAGACAATATGACCGGGTGCCACTCAGATACCCTTCGGCATTTTGAGTTATTGAGCATTTCCCCACCCACCCATTTTACTATTGCGAGAAACTGAAATGTGGCATACTGGTAATGTTATTAGTGTGTGTCTCATATAAATGCTTTGTATGTCCAAGAACAACAGTTAAATGATAGTTGCACATATGGACGAGTGGAAATCATTATTTCTCCATTAATTTATGCTTTTAAAATTACCCCCGCGCATGCCTAGATAATGTGCTCATCCCAAATACCAAACTCCCTATCAGTCTGGCTGAACTGGGTATCTGGGCTTAACCTTACATTGTGGTCATGGGAATTTTGAGTTATTGAGCATTTCCCCCCGCCACCCAATTCACCATAGCGAGAAACTGAAATTTGGCATATTGATATGTTTACTACCTACCCTAACTAGATTGTTGAACCTAACCTTGCATTGTGGCCTATAGTTTTTCCCCTTTACATGTATTGATGATGTTAAAAGTTCTGAAAATAGTGTGGCCGATTGGAACTCTGATACTTTGCATGTCCAAGAACAACAGTAAAGTGATAGTTGCACATATGGATGAGTGGAAATCCTTATTTCTATTAATTAATTTATGTTTTAGAATTACCCTACCAGCATTATTTAATTTATTATACACAGCCTTTGTGTACCCATCCATTAATACTACATTGACATAAATGAAAATGTAGACATCATCCATGTTTGATTTTGCGACAACTGATGTCCAAACATTTAACAGTTTCGTCTTCATATCTAACATTAAAAGAAACAATATACATGTACTACACTAAACATTAGCCTGGTAACAAATGCAATTGATGATTTCAACGCCATATTGGCCGCCATCTTGAATATCCCAAAGCTCCCAAGGGTAAAAAAGTGGCACACGGTCTAGTGTCAGTCCATATGACCCCCTTAACAATATTTAGTCAGAAGAAAACCTATAGACCACTATGCAATGTCTAACTTATTCTCTGACTACACTAAACATTATCCATCAGATAAAAAGTGCAATTTATGCACGTTTAAGCTGTATTGGCCGCCATCTTGAATAATTATCATAAAATGCCCAAGGGTAACAAAGTGGCACCCGGACTAGTATCAATCCATATGACCCCTTAACAATAATCAGGCAGGAAAAAAACTAAAGACCACTATGCAAGGTTCACCTTATTCTCTGCTGGACTACAAGTTTAAATGTTTTTAGGCTATGTGTATTTTAATCGTTTCCATGGCACCCCCCCCCCCCCCCAGTTTTCGTAATGATGACCCATACCTGCAAATTGGCCCATATCACAGCTAGTTATAAAAGATAAAAAATTATGCTTTTATTTCCAACTTTTTTTATATTACTTTATTTGCACACTCATGAATATTAATGAGAACATCAAAAACAGTACAAACAGTATAGAAATAACGTAAAACATTCATTGTTTTATGCTACAAATATCAGAAAATAACTTCAAATACAGTTTAACATGATGACATCCCCCCCCCCCGAAAAATAAATATCCAATTAGAGGACCAAAGCTTTAATTTTAATTACCGTTTTAACAGTTTCCATGGTAACACCCCAGTTTTCGTAATGATGGCCTGTATCACAAAAGCGCCCATATCACAGCCAGTTTTTTGTCCTAAACCTATAAAACTGATACCAAATTGGAGATAGGAAACTGTTTTTTTTCCAGCTGTTTTTATTTAAATTACTTTATTTGCATACTCATAAATTTTAATGAGAACATTAAAAATAGTAAAAACAATATAGAAATAACCAATATACATGTAATATAAACTATTCACTTTTTATCTTACAGAAATCAGAAAACAATGCTGTTTAACATTATAACCAAATCCTCAGAAGACACAATATTAAATTTGAGGACCAAAAAATTAACTCTTAAGTAACATTTTAACTGTTTCCATAGTAACCATTCATTTCACTCTGTTCACACAAATTTTGTTAGTCGACACCTTCCTGCAAAAGTCTTCCATATCACAGAAAGTGTTTGTGCTAAATGTATGAAACTGGTACCGAATTCAAGCAAAGACATCGTGATTTTGTGTAAAGGCTATACTTAGGAATTACCTTTTTTTGCACACACACACGAATATTAATGTCAACAAATAAAACAAATAGTAAAAAAATACAGAAATAACGTAAACCTCTCAATTATTATCCTACTAATATCAGAAAACAACTTCAAATGTAGTATTTCATGACAAAATACTCAGAAAGCAAAGTATCTAAATTGATAACCAAACACTGAACTGTAAATAACATTGTAACTGTTTCCATGGTAACCAATCCTTTCACAAATTTCGGAAAATTGACATCTACCTGTAATGTTCCCATATCAACATCGGTTGGCGTATCTTTAAACTTCTTGATCTTAAACAATATCAATTCATTCACAGTGCGTTGCCATACAATGCACACGGAAACTCATCCAAGTATTGCACAAGATCCTCAGACACATCCCGAGAGTTGCCCAAACCTGCTAATGGTTTTATAAACATTGGCTTCTTGTCAATGGTCTTAATGGGTGTCACATGTCCCCTGCCATTGAATGCACTTGTAGAACGAACCACAGCCACAGTACACATGGAGACCCAGCAGTGCTGATTGGTAATCTTCTGTGTATGCTTGGGCAACTTCTGATATGTTACACTATATTTTATGATTGTCTGAGCCAGTATCAAACAAGACAGTAATACCTTCAAACATGTTCAGGTAGTACAGAAGAATGAAGAATATATCACTGTCTGGAGTTCGAAGATGTAGTTTTATAGCTTTGTTCTTCTGCACACCTGGTGTAAAGCTTGATCCTTGTATCAGTTTCTTCCTGCGTTTAATTCAGGACATCAATGGAAAAGTAGTAAAGTCAAGCAGGCAAAGCCACATGCAAGACGCAACCACCACCAAAACACCGATAGACAGCATGACACACACACACACACCCAAACGCACACGCACACACACACACACACGAAATGAACACAGAAAACACCAAAAGACACACAAGAACCAGGGACAAACGTTCCACAACATGAACAAACCACAAGCACAAAGACGCAATGCAAACAAAAGGAAGGGTGACAAAGAGAGTACCGCCTTGGCACGGTCAGCAGCAAAAACACCACTGGGGGTTTAAACCGGTTTACGGACGTCCTAACCTCACACTTCTCTCAAAGTCACCCTAGCTTTACAAATATTGTAAATAAAGGTATCCCCGCTGGACTTACCCACAACATAGACGACGGTGAACACAGGACAACATGTAAAACATAGCATAATAACTGTGACAATCCGTCAAATATGTACTCAATGACTTTGCTGAAGTCAGAGCACCTGCAGGTAAGCCGTTAAGGGCAAAAAAGACTGTTTTTCGCTGTTGATATACCATAATCTGGCGAGAACTGGTAAGCCTCACCTTCATAGATGAGAACAGCATTTTTGCCTTGCAGCTTCTTAGCGTAAGGAATCAAGGAATCCTAGCAATTAATTAGTGAGTTCACAAAGACCCAATGTGCAGATTGATATAGGTGAGCTGACGAAGTATCCACTGACACCAGTTCCCTTCGGCATTGGCACGGCGGATGGTGGCTTAGCAAAACAGACAAATCAAAGGGTCTTAAACACATAACAGGCTTTCCAGTTCTCGAGAGATGATGGTATATCAAAAGTGAGAAACAGTCTTGATACATGTACCCTGAATTCAACACAGGCTTTATGGGCTTTAAAATCACTTGCACTTTAAAAACAATAACGGAATATTGAAACTGTTGTTTAGGGTTTCATAAGTACTTGGCTTTCAACAGTTACCATGGAAGCAGTGCATTGTCATTTTGAAACAGTTTTAAACATAAAATGAATTTATTCGTCAACAACAGGTATATTCAATTATATCAATGCACTATATTTGGAGAAATGTGTAATGTGTAATGTTGTGCTCGGCATACTGCCAAACATGTTATTCTTATTTTCAATATGTTTTCTCTTTGTTTTCTTATCACTAATTAATATTCATGAGGATGTAAATGATGTAATTTGCATAAAGTTAACCAAACATGAAGATTAATACATCAACTATATGTTTATATATAATTATCGCCAAAGTAGGCCGCGATATATTTGTATGTTGCAGGTATTTAAACACTCTGTAATATGAACACTGAGGTTAGAACGGTTGCCTAGGATACAGATATATCACCACCAGTGCTATATAAGTTGTCCCAAATTTATTTATCTAACAATCTGGGTGATATTCAGTGATCGTTTTAAACTTTAGCTAACCATTTTGCATTTTCGTTTGCTTTATAAAAGAAAGACTGGTGTCTTTCGAAAATTCATCATATTTTACTGTTCTCATTAATATTCATACATATGCAAATTAGTTCATATCAGAAAAGTAATATTTACTATTAAAGCAATGCCTCATATCTTTGTCCGTAAAAATGTTTTCGGATTCATCAAAAATAACTGAGATCTAGCGGAGTACTACAGGTAGATGTCAAAATTTGTGAAAGGGTCGGTTACCATGGAAAGAGTTACAATGTTACTTATAGTTTATAGTTTGGTTATCAATTTTGATACTTTGTTTTCTGAATATTCTGTCATCAATTTAAATTACATTTGAAGTTGTGTTCTAGTATTGGTAGGATAAAAAAATTGAGAGGTTTACGTTATTTCTGTATTTTTTTTGTTATTTTTTAATTATTCTCATTAATATTCGTGTGTATTCCAAAAGGATAATTCCTAAGTATATCCTTTAAACAAAAGCACAAGGTCTAAGCTTTAATTTGGCACCAGTTTGATACAGATAGCTCAAAAACTTTCTGTGATATGGAAAGTTTTTGCAGGTAAGTGTCGACTAACAAAATATGTGTGAACAGAGTGAAATGAATGGTTACTATGGAAACATTTAAACGTTACTTAGAGTTAATGTTTTGGTTCTCAAATTTGAAATTTTGTTTTCTGAGGAGTTTGTTATCATTTTAAACCGCATTTGAAGTTGTTTTCAGATATTTTTAGGATAAAAAGTGAATAGTTTACATTATTTACGTTGTTACTATTTTAAATGTTCTCATTAATATTCATGAGTGTGCAAATAAGGTAATTTAAATAAAAACAGCTGGAAATAAAAGCACAATGTCTTACAAGTACCAATGTAATCTCAAGGCGCTTCTGCGACACGGTATTTCACATCCTGAATTTTATGGTGATGTGATTTACAAACTTCGTAAAATTATTGGACATACCCATTTTCTCACTTTGTTCATCAACTATGTTAAAATATGCATTAAAAAGGGATATGAACACCCCCAGTGACTTTTGTCACTGACCGTTCCAAGGCGGTACTTCCATCTTCCCCCTATTGTATGTTTGTTTTGTCTGTGTGCGTCTCTTGATGTTTTTATAGTTATGTACATTTGCTGTTTCCCTGTGTTGCTGTTCGGGCGACTGTTTGTTCTGTATGTGGAGTTTCCTGCATGACTCATTTTTGTACTTTTATTTCCAATGTGGTACCAGTTTTACAGGTTTAGGACAAAAACTGGCTGTGATATCGACGCTTTTGCAGGTACGGGTCATCATTACGAAAACTTGGGTGTTACCATAGAAACGGTTAAAACGGTACTTAAAATTAATGTTTTTTCATCAGATTGGATTTTTTATTTATTTATTTAATTTTTATTTATTTATTTTTTTTTGGGGGGGGGGGGGGGGGGGGGGGGGGAGGGGGGTCATCATGTTAAACTGCATTTGAAGGTTTTTTTCTGATATTTGTAGAATAAAATATTTTTTTTACAATTTTTAATGTTCTCATTAATATCCATGTGCATGCAAATAAGTTAAAAACAAACAAGTTGGAAATAAAAGCATAATGTCTCATTTGATACCAGTTTTATAGGTTTAGGACAAAAACTGGCTGGGCGGATGTGCAGGTATGGGTCATCATTACGAAAACTGGGGGGGGGGGGCATGGAAACGGTTAAAATACACATAGCCTAAAAGACTTTAAACTTGAGTATATTCGCGATTCTGATTCAGGAGACTTTTCTGAACCTTTTGGTACCCATGAAAAAAGTCTAAGGGGGAGATATGAGATCTGACAGCATTCTAAACCAAGACTCAAGCCAGTCTCCTTCGTTTTGCTATCATTTTTAGCTGTTTATATATACCTAGTTAGTGAACCAGGAAAACCCATCCAATACATAACCGACCTTTAATTGCTCTTAGTCAGTATGCTTATGGCTGGTCAGTTCCTCTTCAAATGCCGTGTACCCTTAGCGTGGTGCTAATCTCCATATTTACATGACAATACAGTAGAACACCTCTAATGCGACCACTTAATTAATAAACATGGGTGTCTTTATAGGCAGGTCGTTGCTTAATGAAGTACAACAGTAATGCAGAAAGCTGCTCTAGGAGCTTTCTGCATTACTTCTGTCCTGCATTAAGCTACCACCTGCATCTAGCACCCAGGTTTATACCTCTTTTAGGTGGTCGCATTAGCGGGGTTTTACTGTAGTACAGACAGAGATAAAATTCGTTCAGCAGAACACGCGGTGTTACTGCCGATAATCATAAACTAAAGACTATATACAGTCATAAATTGTAATTATCAAGCTGTAGAAGCTTTACCATATATATTTACCACATCTATTCTTTTGTTCAGCAACGCCAGTGGTAATAAACAAACACTCACAATATAGTGCGTGAAGGAGCGTTCATATAATGTATGGTGCATAATGGTAGATATGAAAGAATGAAAACTTTGGAAAGAAAGGTTTTCACGCCCCTTAATTCTAGAGCATCTAGGCCACACGCGAAATTTACATTAACGCAAAAAATTAAGTAATTACGCGGCAAATTAAACATAACAAATCTAAATGTTTACTATGCATTAGAACAAACTTGCCGATCCTGCGTCATGTTGTATGTTAACGGAAGTTGCTATCACGCACGAAGGATATTGTAACACAACGGTTGTCCTATGTCCTTAAGATATTCGGTCTGGACAACATTCTCATTTTCATCAATATCAATCATGCCACTGTCACCTTGTGACAGCAAGGAATTACACTCGTTACAGACTGATGATTTATCGGGATGAGATGGATCCGCTTTCACAATCAATGCATCATGGCAAAATGGACATTGATAACGAATGACACTAGTGTATGTACTATCCGTTCTAGAATTATGTATTGATTCCCATATGCCTTTAACCTTTACTCCATAAATACGCCTCTCTACGCTTTTGAACAGAGCATACACAGATCAGACATGTGTAGGAGCCGTCTGATGGGAGTCTCCTATGTTTGCTGATGAAATTATATAGATATGATTCTTCAGTTTCTACTAAGGCCATTAATAAGAATAGTCTAATTAGTATTCCTGATGTCATTATTTCTTACATGTGTCTACTGATTGAGTATGCAATCAAGTATGAACACCTAGCAAAACATATAGTACTTAACTACAGTTGAAATTGGATATCTCCAACTTCGAGGGACCATACAAATTACTTCAAGACGTTCGAGTAATCCGATTTCTTATCTGGACAATTTCTAAAGTTCACAACTTAATGCAGGTTGGAAGTGCTGAGAGCATCACAGGAGTTTTCAGCATTATTTTCGGCCTGCATTAAGCTGCCACCTGCAAGGAATTAGTTGGAGCCATCTGAGTCGCTTTGCTAACTTAATTATATAGATATGATTCTACAGATTTTGGCATGACCCAAACTTTCTGTGTTCATATGCCGTTAGAAGAATGCATCTAATTTGTACTAAAACAGCTTTCGGGCAAAGCGACTTGAAATGTGTGCTTTGGTTGGTAGGACCATTGTGGTAGGAGAATAATTTGGATACTTTTAGACAGACGGCTTCTTAATGCACGGTGAAATTTATGCAGAAAGATCATCCTCTCTGCATTAAGCTGCCACCTGTCTCCAATGCCGATATTTATACCAAATTCAACGTGCACTTTTAGGAGGGGGTGTTACTGTAAATCTTTAGTTATTAAATTATAAATTAGATGCCTTGCAATCTGCAAATAAGGCGTTTAATCCTTATAATGCGGAATTAATAATGGTTGTCCAATCTCGGATTTGCTAATTGTTTTATTGAAGCCCGATTCGTTTAATTATTTTTTTTTGAGAAATTATTAACGGAGCGTCGCTTAACATGATACAGGTTAATACGCCGTTAAAAAGAAACTAAGTTGAAACAGCTTAATGCGAAATACTGAAATAAAACAGATTACATTCGTTACAAGATGTACACCTAAATTTCCAAATACCGTATGCCTCTGTGATAACACGATGGGGTCCTGATATAGCGGATCTGTTGCGAGTTGTCTTTTAAGATCACATGTTCCTAAACGAGCCTTAGAAAATGTTATTAAGCGAGCCTTTGTCGAGCTTAATAACATTTTCTTGGTGAGTTTAGGAACATGTGATCTTAAAAGACAACGAGCATCAGATTCTTTTTCTCACATAACCAAACAGTATAGATCTATATCTATTTTCGCCCTTTTAATGACATGTAAACATCGGTGTTCCCCCAGTTTGACGTCATATATGACGTATGACGTAATCTATATTCTAAAGTGATATTACACGTGTTACTGATGAGAGAAGCTTAACCCGTTGTTCTAACCCGGAGATAAGGGAAGTTATGTGAGAAAAGATGCGTAAGGATTGTCAAGAATATATTCTATATTTCTGCACCAAACCATATACATGTGTACTTTGGTCGGTCACAGTAAAGGGTTCTGGGGCGAAACGACGATTTAAGTATTTGGGTACACACCTTTATATGTAGGTCTGAAAATATTCAATGCATTTAAGTTAAAGTCTCAGTTATAACACAATGAAACGATCCGATTCCATTTGCGATAGTTCCTTTCTGTGTACCGCATTTACCTGAGAAATAAATTCAAATGTATGCCCTTGTTAAACACGAGAACACAAATAAAGTGCATTGAAGTGTGCGAAAGAATGGAGATCAGAATAAAATGGTTATAAATCTTTGACAAACCAAAAGTCGTTAGCGTAGCACGGAAACCGAATCGATGTGACTCCAGATAAACGCCCCTGTGCATCCCAATGCAGGTGGAAAGTGATGATGAAAACTCATTCAGGAGATAAAAGGTTAAGATTCGTCTGTACAAGTTGATACCCTTCAGTTATGATCCACCGTGTGCATACATGCCTGTAAAAGTTTCATCTCATCAAGATTCCCCCTAGACTATTTATAGACTCTACATCTTTGAACAAATATACCGAAAAAGGGCCTTTAGCGGAGAAAATTAACATTTTAGAATGGTGAAGTTTTGAAACCATTGTGATAAATAGTCTACGAGCAGTTACGCCTATGGAGCGAATGCTCTATTTATCACAATGGTTTGAAAAGTGTATTTTACAGAGACACCAAAAAGGCGTAAGTAGGTGGGCATGAGTCAAATAACACTTCGTTTCATACCTTTATATACAAATTATGTTCTATTGTGGATTATCCATCTTTCGCAAAGTCCCTTTACTCAGATTTTTCATCCAACAATAAAAGGGTAGTTCTGTCCAATGAGGTTATCACGGCCTACATGAGGTTATCACGGCCTACATGAAGTTATCACGGCCTACATGAGGTTATCACGGCCTACATGAGGTTATCACGGCCTACATGAGATTATCACGGCCTACATGAGGTTAGCACGGCCTACATGAGGTTATCACGGCCTACATGAGGTTATCACGGCCTACATATATTGGAAGTATGTATGTATGTGTATTGTATATATTTACATAAGTACATGTGGATGACAGATCAAGTGGCATATCGTTGATTCCATTACAATGTATTGCCACAAAAGTATGTCAAGCAGTTTAGGAGTTTAAATCAGTAAACAGCAATGAGATATTATAGTCAAACAACTAGGTATGACGTGTCAATGATAAGTCAAGTCCAGTTTTTAGATGGAGCAGCATTCCGCATGTTCTCGGACCATTTTTTAAGCAGACGAGTTTAGTATATGAGATAAAAATGAAGGCGGAATTGTTGTCAGCAGTTTAGCGCAGTAGGTAAAGTCTAGGTACACAGAAGGCATTCCGAGAGTGTGTTTTTTCATTAAGCGTGGGTTCGAATCCCGTGTCGACCTTACACATTTTTAAATCTTGAATGAATAGTAAAGTATTATTTTATGTATAATTGTAATGACCATTTGTGCACATGTTCATCAATGTTAGGGAAGGGTGCCTCTGTTTGAGTTCTAGTCCTATATTAGCCATAATTATTTTCAAAAATAAATCGATGCTAAAATATGAATATCAATATTAATTTTAGCAAATGTGTACATTTTGTACAAGTGGCTTCTTAATGCAGAACAACACTAATGCTCTTTATGTGACTTTCTGCATGGCTGTTTTCCCTAAATTATGCTACCGCCTGCCTTAAAGGCCAAACATGACTTAGTTTTTGGGTGTTCGGTTTAGAGTTGTTTCACCGTAGACATATAACAATGAAAATATACGATGGTTGAAATAAAATTGGAAATAAAAGAATAAACCATTGGACACAAAAGGAAAGGGTGAAAAATCAATCAAAATATAATACTAAGTAATCATAGAATCCTTAATATGTTTAGCAAAAAAAAATGTTTTAGGTTGATGCCACAGGTGTTTGTCGTGTGCTACCCCACTACCCGGCCATAACCCCCCCCCCCCCTTCCCGTCTGCAACCACACAGAAAATTATTGAATATTGGCCAAAATAATCTAAAAAATGTCAAAACATTGTCAAAATACCATAAAATAACATTTAAAAGTGAACTAAAAAAATCCGGGTTTTTTTGTTCACATCAATGTAATAGATAATAACAAGGTAGGTATCTCTGACCACAGAAAATAGGCATACAGTCCCTACGGGTGCCATAACTTTGTCAAATTCCCATGTATTCTCAAACACTATGGCTTATATTTCGTGGGAGAGATGCCTTGAGACATGCTATTAACGAAACCTCCACTATACGACAAATTCATTTGAAGACAGGCCTTTAATTCTCAAAATAAGTTGGTCGGCTCCGATCTGATAGACCCGAAAGGACGTGGAGGTATGTCCCATGCGGATAACCTCTAATATTATGGTTAACGCCATTCGCCTTTGCGAGCGTCTCGATGATCGTGACAATTTTATTGCTGCGTTAATTTCAACAGACAAAAAGGATTATTCTTACCATAATCAAGTAAATCTACACCATTTCGTTAAGGAAATATGTTTAAAACAATGAGTATCACTGATATATTACAGCATTTGTTCGGTAACCGGCGAATATATGTAGTTTCACTCTTGTCAAATGTGAGTTTCGGGTCTATCAGATCGGAGCCGACCAACTTATTTTGAGAATTAAAGGCCTGTCTTCAAATGAATTTGTCGTATAGTGGAGATATGGTGGAGCCATAGTGTTTGAGAATACATGGGAATTTGACAAAGTTATGGCACCCGTAGTGACTGCATGCCTATTTTCTGTGGTCAGAGATACCGACCTTGTTATTATCTATTACATTGATGTGAACAAAAAAAAACATTTTTTTTTAGTTCAGTTTTAAATGTAATTTTATGGTATTTTGACAATGTTCTGACATTTTTTAGATTATGTTGGCCAATATTCAATAATTTTCTGTGTGGTTGCAGACGGGAAGGGGGGGGGGGGGGTTATGGCCGGGTAGTGGGGTAGCACACGACAAACACCTGTGGCATCAACCTAAAACATTTTTTTTTGCTATATTTCCGATAACTGATGCGCTTATTGTTTATACCTAAAACTAAGCCTTTTCTTTTAAATGACACGCTCCCTCGGCGAACCCGTGACCAGTTAGACCTACAGCGTTGTTTACAAAACAGCGTGTATGTAAACACAGAAAATTAACGATACGTATTGTCCTGTTTTATTAACCTGTCAAAATTTAAATAATTATACGCTTGCTGAACACGCCATAAATAGCTTCGGTTGATATCGATTGTTTCCGCTAATATTGTCCTGTTTTATTAACCTGTCAAAATGTGAATATTCCTACGTCACTGAAAGGATATATTTAGATTGGATAAACCTGTGTTTCAAACGTTTTTCACGAGATTCACAATAAATGTACAAGTACTCGAATAAGCCAAGTAGGAAAGCTTTTATTAGCGGAAACAATCGATATTAACCGAAGCTATTTATGGCGTGTTTAGCAAGCGTATAATTATTTAAATGTTGACAGGTTAATAAAACAGGACAATAAAAGCTGTCCTACCTGGCTTATTCGAGTACTTGTACATTTATTGTGAATCTCATGAAAAACGTTTGAAACACAGGTTTACCCAATCTAAATATATCCTTTCAGTGACGTAGGAATATTCACATTTTGACAGGTCAATAAAACAGGACAATAGTTGTTTGACTTTTTTATAGTGTATGGCTATTTTTACATGTAAACAAAACAAAAATCAATACCAAACATCAATGTAAGGGAAACAGGTAATCGGTTGTCAAAAGGTTTAGATATTTAAACAATTAAGACTTGCACATGCACGTGTACGTGCCGTTTAACCTATTTACATCTTTGGACTAAATACCGCGGCCGTACTATAATTCAGAATATCTTCTGATTTGCAAATGAAAATACCCTGGTATTAGAATATCTTAGTGGGTTTGCTATGATCTTAACCATTTCCTCCATAAATACACCTTTCTACGCCTCTGTAAAAGTCACCTGTTGAAACCATTGTGATAAATAGAGCATTTGCTCCTACAGCAGCAAATGCTCTATTTATCACAATGGTTTCAAACTACAACATTCTAAACCTTTCCTTTTCTCTAGTTTATGCTCCTTTTCGGTAGATTTATTCAAAATGGTTAGATCTAAACACAGTCTACGAGGTAATGGGTTAACCATATGAATGCAGGAAACAAACAGCACAGTCATTTGCAAACAGTACAGACAACAATTAGAGGACTCCTACTGGAGCCTTCTACCCTGACTATTCTACTCTGAGAATTTACTGTGGAAAGGCTTAACCCTTTCCATGTTCTGTTTATTCCAAATTTCAATACCTACTAACTATTCATGGACACAATATTTGAAAAGCGGAAGGTGGAGCAGTTTAGCAATTTTAGAAACTAAAGAAACATATCTATCAAATTCCATTAGCAAATAGAGCAGACCCTGACTAATAGGAGCCGTCTGATCTGGGTCTACTCAGTTAGCAGATGTGTGAACACACGCTTATATGAAGGAATTGGTTAAAGACATTACCCAGGTCCATTCAATGATTCCCCCCCCCCATTGTTCTCAATAGGCGTGAAAGTAACAGTAAAAGCATGATACAAATGTGCAAAATATGGCAAGCCGTCTCATTCTGTCTAGAGAGGCCCTGACATACAATTAGTCAAGGGAAACACACTCAAAAGACCATTGTTGACTGCATTAGTGACAATCTAATCATTTCCAAATCATCAAATGTAAGAGACGGGCCTCACATGGAACGCTCCAGTGGTTCTTGACAGGCAAACTGCTATAGCTCTTACCATGTGCCGCATGCTTTTTCACAGGTTAGCTGTAAAGACCCAAGCCGGCCAAGGGAATGTCTTTAACCATGTTGCAGATTATGTTAACTGTAACTCAAAATAAAACACGAAGTGGATCAGCTACATGATGCTACAAGGGGATTGTCAATCTTGCTATTCCCATGTAACACGATTATATCGTGCAGAATTTACACTAAGTTAAAACGTGATACGCATACTCTACACCAATATTAGAATCAATTTTAAAACAACACCGTATATAAAATAGCTCTTGACAAGTATTGTTTTGTTGACATTCAGCTGTTTCCCGGTATAGATAAACAAACTAGGTCTGGCAGTTACGTCAGCACAATAACAAAGCTAAAAATAGACAGGGTTTCCTCAATATATGATATGATTGGGATAATTAATAAACCAGACAAACATTACACCATTGGATATCCGATTCCGTGGTCTAAAGGACACGTATGCGGATTTGCGTGCGCGCTACCCGAGTTCGAAACTCACCGGCGTTTATACTTTTGTTTGTTTGTTGTTTTCATATTTTTAAATACTTTTGTCAGTACATTTTCTCTATAGGATCTATTCTCTTTTTATCTTTTTTTCTGTTGTTGTTTGGTCCGGCTTTCTGATTTCTGACATAAGTTGTTGGGGCAAAAAACAAAAGGGAAAACAAATTGACTTATGTGGGTTTCGAACAAGGTACATTTTTATTCGGATGACAGCGCCTTTATCCACTCGGCTACGGACTCCACAAGCATGTCATCATAATCAAATAGTGACAGTCTTTTCCTTTAAGAAATAATATGTCATGTGAATATTCAAGTAAACTAATTATGACGTAACTGTCAGGAATACCCTGTCGGACTATATTGTATGGTATACCTAAGTCCGACTAAGAAAACGCTTTTAAAACTTAACAAAACCGATTAAAACATTTACTGAACAAAGGGGATACTTAGAAGCAAGAAAATAAATCAGTACTCAGTAAGTAACACATATGTACAGCATCTGATCATTCGTACACACATTTTCGATGCCATTCAAATACGTTTACACTTCAGTGGATAGCAGGGGTGCAAGTAACTTTCGCTGTTACATGCTGTTACGTGCATGCATTAGGTCAGCGTACACAACTCATCAATCAAATCGTTCTGTTGAAAGTTCAATAATTAACTCCAAACACAAAATATGGTTTTTGCCTGCACTATACGTCTGGTTTTCGACAGAAGACACATCATACCAAATTCTACAAAACACGTATTAATGGAAGAGACATAGCCTAATTATGTTAAAATATAGAAACCAAACAATCAATTCTTCTGGTGGCATATATTCATTATGTATTTATGATATCAAAATGTAACAAAAATGGGCACGAGTCAGAAGAAGGCCATCATTATATTTTTTCATCACATCATGACACATGCAAGTTATATACTTTGATGAAAGGAAGTGGAACTTTGACAGTACATAGGGCATGGCGTGACGGTATAACCGCTAGTGTTAATATAGCTCCATTCACGGGTCACAAAGAAAGCACATGTCAACTTGGAATAGAAATTGTCGACAAAATGTACAAACATGACGTAACCGAGTCGGTTTGTGTCCAGAATCCAAAATGACGCACGCGTAAGCTGCTAAAAGGGATGCAGATGTTTATTACAGTCGACAAAGATTGCCTTAAAAGAAGCAATAGCTTATTCCTGGATATCTAATGCGTTAGTGTTTTTTAGCCCACTTCGATCACACCATTGTCACCTATCGCTGATTTGAAGTATACTCGTTACAAAATGATGAGTTTTTACGTATCATGACAATCAATGGAAAATGTAGGCAAAATGCAATGTGTGTGTGTGTGTGTGTGTATTTAATTTCCACTACTATGAAAAAGTTGATTGCATGCCGGTTATAACACACTGGAAAATATTGCAATGAGGATCGCATGTTCGAAATAAGTGTCTAAGCTGAAATCACGAAATAAGTTCTATCCCTTTATACATATGGATACATATATATGTCCATATGTATAAAGGGATAACGCGATGTACTTGGGAGATAAGGGATGTTTGGCATTTAAGCAGCACTATCATAGCGTGGTTAAGCTAGACGTCTTTTACAAAGACAAACATGTCAAATATCTACAGGTACAGGAGAACTTAGTATGTATAGTTGTGTAATCAAATAATTCGACACCGACATTATATTAAAATTGCCATGAAACCAAACCACGACCGGACTCATCGAAAGCAAAAGACAAGGTGATGACGCCACAAGTTACACAAGCGTATGGTAATAAGACATAACAAAGCCTTACTGATCAGTAACTGTCTGGGTCTAGGGCACCGCGAACTTAAACACGTTAGTATGGAGTTTAGGAAACTGTACCACTGAAAATATCATATATCGCCAAGGGATGATGAACATAAAGGAAATCGACAAGCGCAGATTCACAGCACATCGCCCTTTATGTCATGTGTCACTGAAACTATCACTTATCGCCAAGGGATGTTGGAACATAAAGGAAATCGACAAGCGCAGATTCACAGCACATCGCCCTTTGTTGTGACAACTGTTTAGAATCGCCTCGAAGTGACACTTTTTAACCATTTCCATCATATAAACGCATTTCACGCATTTACAAACGGAATAGACTCAGATCAGACGGCCTCTACACCATATTCTGCTCTGTTTGTTTTTGACATGATACAGATCTGATTCTAGATATTTCGTCAAAGTAAATATTTTCCTTGAAAATTTTACATTTGAAAATATCAGTTAATGTTGTCTTACATGCATATTGAACACGGAAAGGGTTAATAGTGGTCAAAGCATAAGGTTAAGCGGAAGCAATAAAGCCACTATTATTGATACGCGTTTATATATACGTGTGTTGTTGTCTGGGCCTCTGTGTTTATAATAACTTTATATATTTCTTATCCTAAATACTATCCAATTGAAATTCATTGGAATCGCCTACGAAACGATTACAAAGAGTACCGCCATGATAAGGTTTAGCTGAGAAATAAAACCATGTTAACAGTTGAACTTCGATATCTCGAAATCCCACACACACGTTCGAAATAACAAATGCTCGAGTTATGCGATTTCTGATCTGAATCATTTCTTATGTTCACAGTTTTAATGCAGATCTAAAGTAAAGCTGAAAGCTCCTGTAGGAGCTTTCAGCATTACTTTAGATCTGCATTAAGCTGTTACACGTGTTTCTAGCGATGCGTAGTAAAACATTTTAAAGAAATTCTGTACTGGGAATTCTGGAAGGACTGAACTTTGAGTTCTGGTTATCCCGATGTTCAGGTAATCGGAGTTCGAGATATCGAAGTTCGATTGCATCATTTTCCCTCTTATTTGCAGTTCTGTATCAATCATGAAGTTGAAGACAATATCAGTCTGTATGTTTTGTCCGTTTAAATATTACCATTAAGCAAAAGGTGACACTCGGGTATAGTTCGATTTTGACCCGTGAGTTGTGACCTATAGGACGAGTCAACCCGTAGAGGTAAAACGCGTCACAAACCATGTATTTGTTCAGGAGTTACCTGTGGTTATACAGACCTGTAATAAGCATATATACACTAATACTGCACGAGCTTCTTATGACAATCATTGTCCACTTACCAATTGCAATTTCTATATAATATATAAATAGAAAAGTGCAGTGAGGGTTCAGCGCTCGAAATCGAACTATATCATTTATCAACTGACACTGTGCAGTACAACCTGTCTTAAGTGGCATCCAAATGAGGTCTTATTATGAATCTGTAAGGCATGTGCCAACCTAATGTCGGTCAAAAGTCATATAGAAATCTCAATTGGAGCTTTCTACATTACTTGTGGGTTGCATTAAGCAACCACATTCTTTTAAGATCAATATGTTCAACAAATGAATGACTACTTCACCCCGGGGGCCAGAAAGGGTTACCGTGCACCCCGTCTGACTTTTTTTCATGGGTACCAGGGTGTTTGGTAGGGTCTGCTCAATGGAAATCAAAATTGTACCCATGAAAAAACTCATTCCTGGGTTTTTTCTACCGTTTCCATGGCAACCAGTGATCTTGACAACGGCGGTGGGTAAAGGCTATAATGTAGTATATCTATGCTGTTCGGGACACTAAGAGTTTGAAACTGGTGCCACATTATAGGTAAGACATTGGTCTTTAATTAAGAATATGTTTTTGTTAATTACCTCATTTGCATAATCATGAATATTAATGAGAAACACGAAAAAATGAAGGAAAAAAGACTAGAAGATGGGGAAAACTAGATCTGAAATCACCTGTGGTGGTCCAAATACACCCGAATATGTTTTTAAAACATAAAACATCCCCAAGGAGTGTATTATTTAAAACAAAATCGTGTCTCTATAGCTTATTTGCATTTTTATTGCGTTTTTGAGTATCCATAGCAGAGGTACGTCCGGGTAGCGTAAGCGCATAGAGAAGATAGCATTATATATCAAGGTCTTCGGGAGCTGGTAGCTAACAATATCAACTTTTTACCAAACATAAAATAAATACACCGGTATTTGATTTAAAATGTATTGTAGTTAATAAGTTCATTAGCATATTCAGATATATTAATGAGAACCCCCTAAACTTAGAGAAAAAGACAGAAATTGTGAAAACTAGAACTGAAAACACCTGTTATGCTCCAAATCGATAGAGATATGTTCTTATACATAAAACCATCTCATTGAGAGTAATCTAGCTGATGCTACATGTATGTACAAACGTGTCTCTATGGGTCATCTGCATTTTAGAGTTTCCATAGCAAATGTACGTCCGGACAGCGTCAACGCAAAGATAAGGTAAAAACGTTATATCACAGGGCCTTGAGCAGCTGGGAGCTAACATTATCAACATGTTACCAAATATAATTTTAATCAATATAATGGTGTTTGATTAAGAATATCATGTTGTTAATCAGTTCATTAGCATATTAATGAATATTAATGAAAAAAAGAAAGAAAATTATTAAAAATGTAGAAATGAAATTCTTAAATATCCGTTATGCTCCAAGTACACCAAAACAAGTAAGAGATACATCAAAATATTTTTAATAATTTTTAAGTTATGGTTTAGCTGGTATTATATTAAAAGATGATGTCTTTATCCGGTGTTTGCTTTTTCGTATGCGGGTGCGAGTGTGAACCCTTCTGGTATGAAAACAAATTAACCATTAAAATACAAATAACAAACTGTTTCAATTTCCAAGGAATTTAAACCACGTTCAAATAAAAAATTGAAGGATTAATATTTAACTTAATCGTTCTGCTTACTTGCTTATCTATAAATAATGATTTGGGTATCACACACGGTCATGAAATTATTTGAAATGATTTAGGCTGTATTATGACTTGACCAAAGAACAAAATATTGAATCAAGAACTAAACTAATACTACCATGGGTAGACTTGTGTCTCGGCTCATATGAATTGTATACATATTTCGTTCACGCTATCCTCATCAGTACATCACCGTTTAGGTGATTGAAAAAGAAATTTCTATCAAAAGTATCAACTTTTGAGGAGATGCTTATCTAATGACTTGTACACTACAATCTACTAGCAGAAAATGCAATGAAACGAGGTCTGTAAAGTGGAATTAGAATACACAGTAACAGAGAGAAATAATGGCTTAGTGGTGTTTAACTGGTGACATAGAATTAACTTTGAACTAATCGAAGCATGTATTATTCGGCATATTTACAATTCATGATATCATTGTCGCATTAGTATATGTACAAAACATTATGTCCCTGAATACTGTAAAGAATGTCTCAATCGGTTCACAGAAAAAGACATCACCATATCTTTATGCATTATAATGCAAGTTTATTCCCAATGATAACCAGTGTCTTCAAATATCCCTATTTTTCATCTTCTCTATGTGCCTCAAATTACAGAATCTCTACCATGACTTGTGGGGGCAAGTAATCGCAGACTCATAATGGAATGGTCCAAGATCCACATTGACATGGCTCCAGTCATGTGCCTCTGAGGCTGGGGGTATTACTGGATATGCTAAATGTGAGCTCGTCCAAATTCGCACCTGATGATGACCCATTTAATATGTCGGACAAAGCAAATCAACGTAGTGGCAAATATCCCATGTCAATGTTATGCAAATCATTAATTGGCTTATCCTCGCGCGTCTCCTTACAGCAGTTTCAATTCAGCGTACATTGTGCATGTGAATGAGTCTTATTCACCAATAAGATCAGCTTAAACATCCCAAGATTACAAGATTTACCAGTGGAGTTACGAATCTTGGTCTCTTTCCAGGAGTTGTTATTTGGTTATACATACCCTTTTTCCTTAAATGTACTTGTAGACTCACAGTAAGCATGAATACCCAATATAGCATCCTCACATTAGAAGCTGTCAGTGTAATAAAACAGTATGAAAATGTTGTTGGCTAGCGTTCTTACTTGAATAGTTGTGCAGTCTTGTTCTCTGGCTAAAACCCGTTATCAGTTTCTTCTTGTGTCGACTTCAAAACAGTTTTACTGTATGCTTTACAAATTACTTGTGTGGTGTGGTGGTATAGTGGTAACGCACTTGACTGTCGGTCCGGAGGTCCGGGGTTCAAATCCCTGTCCCTCCTGGAAATTTCAGAAACACTTTTCAGTGTCTCCCACCTGCACCTCTTCTCCACCCGGGGATTAAAGTGGGTACCTGTGAGGGTCACTAACCGGTACTACGGCTGCATGATTGCGCCATATGTTAGCAATGCTCAATATTATAGGCGAATGACTCAATGACCAGGGAAGTACGTGTACAGTCGACTGAGCGGTCTTTTGGACTGAAAGTAGACTATAACTACATGTAAGTACTTTATTTCTAGTTTTTGTACTTGAACACGTTGCCTCATGTTGTCATCGTTCATCAAAAAATCTTCCAGTCAGCAGGTTTCTTTGTATCCTCCCCTTACACTAGCAGCTTTTCTGAACCCCCATTTCCTCATTCTCTCCATATGTTTTTAGTTTTCCTGATACATATCTTACATGAATACTTTCAGGCGTCATGTTGAAAAGTATTTCAGATATTTGTTTGAAGATGCCTGAACGTCTCGCATTGAATGAAATAAAGCATTCCTGACTTCTTTTACAATGTGTTTCTCATCTTGTGTTGGTGAATTTGTCATGTCTACCTTTTCTATTAGGTATTCAGCTCCTTTGACGTATAGTATTTTGCTAAACAGTCTCCAGTATTACCAATGCTGAACGACACTGGTGCTTCATGAGATCCCCAAGATCGATATCCACGTATGACCCTTATGACTGATTTAGTAATTGCACTCAACTATGTCCGTACTGCCAGTATACTAACACCGAACCTGCCATTGTCTTCAAATCAGTCTTTAGCAACTCGAGGAACCGTGCGTGGGTTTCCAGCCTGTTGTTTATAAAAGCTTCTTTAGCGACTTTATCTCTCACATCTGCCATGAGAAAGTCATCATTTTGAACAGATTCCTGGACACACAATACAAACGATATTGAGCGCGAGATTGACATCGATCGCTCATTGCCACCTTGTAGAAAGTTGGTTGCGTTGATTTACGCCCATTACATCATTAGGCTAATTTGATACTCCAAAAAGAGTTGAGCGGATACAGAGAAAACCGGGTGCGATGCCCTACTACTTTCTCTGGTTCCATAATGGATTGAGGTTGAATTGTGGAAGCATTCTGGAGAAAGCTCTTGAAGCAGATGAAGAATATGAAGAAGTGGATGGGGGCTCTTTGAAGATTATTATTCGATCTAAACTTACATTACGATTAATACAGATGTGATGATAGTTAAATATATCACACAGAAAGGTTCACTGCTTAAACCTGTAGAAACATTCTTAACATTGAGGAGCAGAATCGAAATGAGGGATGTTTTTTGTTTTGTTTCTTGTGTTATCATAAGTATTTATTGAATTTGACATGATAATTGTTCATGCATATTTTGCCATGTATCTTATTTTAGGAATGTGAAATATATTGTTTCTAAAAATCTAGCTATGCATCTACAGCATGCACTGACAACGTTTTGGACATGTGCTGAAAACAACAATGATATAATGGTTTGTAAATACATGTATGCTTTTGTTTGTAAATACATGTATGCGTCAAAAGCATTAGTCTCGATAAGTATAATGCCACTTGTATGTTACGAAATACACCATTTAAAAAGCCTCGTTTCATTTCTACTTTACAAATCATGTTATATTACTTTTAGATGTCCTCATGAATACTGGTAATTTACACGTCATTACAAAAGCCGAGACATCAGCATACATATACTCCGTTTAGTTTACTTAATAAGTTTAAATAAGCTTAATAAGTCAATTATCTTAATATTTGCTTAAGTCAGACACTGGGTAAATCATTTCACGTTTTTTGTGTGATACCCTACTCATTTCTATGAATATAAGAGTAAACATATTATAAAGTTTCATATCACACTTGGAAATTGAAACGCTATTTGTACTTTAACTGTTCATTTGTTTTCATACCTGAAAGGTGTACAATCATGCCCGTATAAAGAAAATAACGGATACAGACACCGTCGTTTGATATAAAACCATAATTGAATCATAATTAATTTGAATACGGTTGAATTATTTCGGATGGTTTAAAATTCATTCTTCAATTTTTAAATAATGTCCCTTCTTTTTGTTTGATTTCAGCATTCATATTCATGATTATGCTCATGAACTGATTAACAACATGATATTCTTGATCAAACAACATTGTATTTCTTATAATTATATTTGGTAACATGTTGATAATGTTAGCCCCCAGCTGCCCATGGCCCTGCGATATAACGTTTTTACCTTCTCTATGCGTTGACGCTGTCCGAACGTACATTTGCTATGGAAACTCTAAATTGCAGATGACCCATAGAGACACGTTTTTACATAGCATCAGCTAGAATACTCTCAATGAGCTGGTTTTATGTATAAGAACATATCTCTATCGATTTGGAGCATTACAGGTGATTTCAGTTCTAGTTTTCACCATTTCCCTGTCTTTTTCTCTAATTTTAGGGGGTTCTCATTAACATTCATGAATATGCTAATAAACTTATTAACTACAATACATTTTAAATCAAATACCGGTGTATTTATTTTATGTTTGGTAACAAGTTGATATTGTTAGCTACCAGCTCTCGAAGGCCTTGAGATATAATGCTATCTTCTCTATGCGCTTACGCTGCCCGGACATACCTCTGCTATTGATACTAAAAACGCAATAAAAATGCAAATAAGCTATAGAGACACGATTTTGTTTTAAATAATACACTCCTTGTGGATGTTTTATCTTTTAAAAACATATTCGGGTGTATTTGGACCACCACAGGTGATTTCAGATCTAGTTTTCCCCATCTTCTAGTCTTTTTTCCTTCATTTTTCGTGTTTCTCATTAATATTCATGATTATGCAAATGAGGTAATTAAGAAAAAACATATTCTTAATTAAAGACCTATGTCTTACCTTTAGTTTGGCACCAGTTTCAAAGTCTTAGTGCCCCGAATAGCATAGATATACTACATTATAGCCTTTACCCACCGCCGTTGTCAAGACTACTGGTTGCCATGGAAACGGTAGAAAAACCCATAGCAGGAATGAGGTTTTTCATGGGTACAATTTTGATGTCCATTGAGCAGACCCTACCAAACACCCTGGTACCCATGAAAAAAGTCAGACGGGGGTGCACGGTAACCCTTTCTGGCCCCCGGGGGTATGAGGACAGGCTGTACAGTGATCGTTTCTATATAACACAGCCTGCAGACGAATTGATTAAAACTGTTTTACATCTTTTTAACGGAATGTCTGTACAATTGTAATCATTAACTCTGCTTACCTTTATCACGTTTCCCGCAACCTGAGCCGCATTTGCGAACATTTTAGACACCGAGTAACTGGGCTTCGCATCTGGACCACAGCGTCTGATGCATTGTCAATAGTTTCTCAAAAGCTTTAGTCATACTACTTGGTCAACAGCTTACAAAAGCTTGATCGAGTATTATGTAGTCAACATTACACCAAATCCAAATTGAAACAGACACGCGTTTGACAGAGGGTCAAGGGTTAAACTATCCTTGGCTTGTAAACATATCGTGTTTTACATAGTCTACATAGACAATGTGTGCCACCAATGCACTTGCCATAACAATACAAATTTCTCGCTTTAGTCCTTGGCGCAAACAAAAAATGAACGGTACTTTAATCCCATCTGAAAACGATATCTTTTATATTGCATGCGTTGGAGACACTAATGCAAATTTACAAGCACGCAAACACGAATGAATGCAGTGGAGTGTGAGAAAGCACGGGGATGTGAATAAAAGCAGCTGTAAATCTCAACCGGGAACATAACACTCTCGGCTAATCCAATTTAGCTGTCATGTGGCATTTGTTTGCAAAACACTAACGTAACGTACTTGAAATTTTACTTATATATACATATAGATCACACATGGTGTCGCTCCACTAGTTGAAGTATCAGCAACATAGCAATAAATATAACGACAGTGGCGGTAATGTTCGTATGACCATGGCTTGCACTTTACATGTACGAATGTACTGACGTGGTAAACATTAATATGCCAACCCACTGCTCTATTTCACTCATTTTTGTCACTAAATTTGAACCGAAAAATTTGTTTATTTCAGGATAGATTGAAACTATGTATAAGGTATTCGATCGCATCGTTATTTAAGAATTCCAAATATCCCTCTGTTCAATGCATTTTACATATGCGTATTCAAACAGTTGAATATATGCAAACGGCCACCGCAAGACATAATGTACGACAACGAACGGCTAAACGTACCAGTTTTCAATAGGGATGATTTACGTCTGAAGTTAAATTACTTTCGAAGTTCAACTAGACGTCATTTGTCCACCATTTGAAATGAACATATTTACAATGGGTAAACATTGTTTTTAGGACTGCAATCTTTATTTAAATATGGATTCATCGGAAACTCGGACAAAGAGTTATTAAAAGAAGACAATATAAAGTGATATAATCTGGTCTCAATCAGGTATGGAATGAAAATCTCAATTCAATTCTAAGAACAAAAATAAGCGACAAGGACAGCATATTCTTCTAACTCCTAATGACTGTGGGTCAGTCGAGGATGGTATACGTCGGTCACAATGTATACCATACGTATGGACATATGGGATCACATGATAACCTTGTACAACTCTGTGTGTTTTGATAGCAATATATTCTGCAACAACTGGGTAATGAGTGTTATCATAAACTTTAATTTAAACAGCCTAAGTCAAACAATGAAACATTTTGAACATCAATTCACATATATGGAACCTGTAAACAGATACATTGTACTTGTTAAATAGAAACCATTCTGAGTTAAAGCACGTTCTACAAAATGTTCAGTTTGAAATCAAAGTAAAATGGGGTATAAGTTTTTGCAAGTTTATTCTTTTTCAAACAAAACAGTTGTGCATACTTAATATCCACTAGTAATTGTATCTTCTTGCGATTTATCTTTTAATAAATGTCGGTGTAGAAGTGTTTCATATAGTTTTCCCGTACTTTTAAATTATGACGTCATTTAAATGATGACGTCGCTTGTTTACCTCTAACGTTTATTTTCAAATCATTTTCATTTTGGCAGACATCGTTATGCATGTTGTGGAGTTGTCTGGAGGGGGAATTTTATTTACATTTTGACTTTGGTGAAAGTGGAATAAGGACGAGGTTGGGTACCCGTAAATCAGGTTTAAGTCCCCCAGTAGCTTATTTTGGTTGCTGGCCGTTCCAAGGCGGCACTCCTGCTTTCAGCCTACGGTCAATTTTGTTGTTTAATATGCTTAATGTTTAATGTGTTTCGTCTTGATATGCGTCCTGTTATGTTTTGTCTTGTGGCTTTACCGTTTCTTGTTTGATGGTGTTTGGTGCGGTGTCATTTCGTGTGTGGCTCTCCCTGTTTGACTATTTTTCCATATTTATTCTGGAGTTACCAGATGTGTCATAACGGTCCACTTAATCATTTCAAACACATACATCCCATATTCATGACTGCGATTGAAAATCCGACGTGGAAACCAATGTTAGTGAAAATAATTATTTTAACACAAAATTATTTGGCTGTAAAATGAATGTGTGTGCAATTTTATTTCACTGCTAATATCAAAGTAGTACATGTACTAACAAATGCTTAAACACTGAGTTAAATAAATAAATAATATCCTACCGAATAATACGAGCAATATTACACACACCCGGTCATTGTCTGGAATACATTTTGTTTTGAATAAAAAACAAATATGAACCAAGTTGGTAGGATATTATGCAGTATTCTTGCACAAAACGTGCTGTTGTAGTCCCGCTAGACCATGTATTAACAAGGCGATTCTCGTGCTCACGCGCTGTTGTTGACCGGTCTTAAGTATACCTAATCGGGGCCTAATGTAAACAATGGACGCTAACGCTATATAGCGTTTTGGCATAAGCTAAATGAATGGTGCGAGTGTTTCAGGGGCACCGACAATGAACTGCTTTTAGTGATAGACATAATGAATGAAATTCCGTGTAAACGGTATTTTATACAATCATGAAATGACGTCAGAAAGAAAACACAGTGACCCGGAAACAGCATAAATCGAACGAAATGTCTAAGAAGTGTATAGTTTTGCTTGTATTTGGAAGAATCAAACTGATGCATGAAAGCAGAAAATGGGTTTTATGCAAGAATAGCGTTAATACACGTTTGTTTTCGGGCAATAACATCTGCAGTGTCCCTCGGGAACGTTGTTGCTCTCGCCCTTCGGGCTCGGGCCAACAACAGTTCCTCGGGACACTGCGGATGTTATTGCCCGAAAAAACGTGTATTAACCCTCTATTAAACTACACACTTTTATTCAGTCCTTTAATACAGTTGAATATAAAAACATGAGTACTTTAGATAATATCGTATACATGCATACTGTACGGTAAACATATCTAAGGTTGGGGTATATCTGCAATCGAACATATAACAAATGTCAGAAGTTATTCGTACACTCTTATAGAGTTATTACCGCAGAATAATAACACTCGCTTTTTTGCTCTGTTTGGAAGATAAAAGAAGCTTAGTTGCGGTACGTTTAATTTGAAACATTCATACTAACCTCTTAAACCCTTTAAATGTACTCTAAAAATACGCCTTTCTGTGCCTTTCTACAAACAGAGTAGACCCAGATCAGACGGCTCATGTAGAAGGACTGTTCAGTGTCTGCTCTGTTTGCTTATTGAACTAACATATTGATCCGATTCCTTAGTTTCTGCTATGTCTTATGTTCATGTACCTGTAGGAAAAATAAAAATCTAATTAACATTCATGATGTCATTATTTCTTACATGAATATTTATTGAGGAAAAGGTTAAAAAGTAGATATGCAGGGAACATCAAATACAAAACACACATTCAACCGAACAGCGCCGTGACAAAAACGAACAGTAAATGTATGTACCTGGCGAAAGACAAAACGAGATGCACAAAGACATAACAAACAAAATAGGGGGCGTAGCATTATGAACTAGTTAAACATAAAAGAGTGTTCTCCAAATACAAATTAACTGTAATAGATGAGACAAATCTACTCAGGAGTTCGACGTCTTCCGGTTACAGACTTTATATATATGTAAACATATTTGGCTGTTGGCCTAACTATCGTGTACAATCCATTTAAAAGTTTAAAAGCGGACATGTTGGCAGACAATCTCATCTTTTGTTGATTGGCATGGATAATGTGTTACATGTCAGTTTCAATTTGTATAATGTCTTTTATGATGTGATAGTTTAAGCACTTCAAGTAATTTATTCTGACTGCCATTTTCATTTGAATTATTCAATCAATACTTAATTATCAGATTTGTGCTGAGCTTTTCACCCGTATCACGCTTTGGCAACCTGAATCGCATTAGTAAATAACCTGGGTCTACACGGGACGCTGAATAGGCGTCTCGTCATGATCCAAGCTGTTTGACACTCGGTCGATTGTTTCTCAAAAGTTTGATCGAACCAGCTAAACTTGCACCAGATCCAATTTCGTTTTCATAATAGGCATATGATTGATATATAACATGTGTGGAGTCCATTAATTAGTCCTACCTTTGACGTTAATGATGGCGTGTATGAGTTTATATATGTGTATGCTGTTTATATCGTAGCATCAATCCCAATATATATATATAATGTAACAGTAGTAGGGTGCGAGGCGTTGGGCAGAATGCCTGCTGCCCCTGCTGCTACTGCTGCTGTCACGTGACCTATTACGTCACAATAGGGAGGGTATCCTATGACTGCCTAAGAACAATGCGGAGGGCGTCACGCTCATTGACCGTGACTTAACAAAAGATGAGATTGTCTGCCAACATGTCCGCTTTTAAACTTTTAAATGGATTGTACACGATAGTTAGGCCAACAGCCAAATATGTTTACATATATATAAAGTCTGTAACCGGAAGACGTCGAACTCCTGAGTAGATTTGTCTCATCTATTACAGTTAATTTGTATTTGGAGAACACTCTTTTATGTTTAACTAGTTCATAATGCTACGCCCCCTATTTTGTTTGTTATGTCTTTGTGCATCTCGTTTTGTCTTTCGCCAGGTACATACATTTACTGTTCGTTTTTGTCACGGCGCTGTTCGGTTGAATGTGTGTTTTGTATTTGATGTTCCCTGCATATCTACTTTTTAACCTTTTCCTCAATAAATATTCATGTAAGAAATAATGACATCATGAATGTTAATTAGATTTTTATTTTTCCTACAGGTACATGAACATAAGACATAGCAGAAACTAAGGAATCGGATCAATATGTTAGTTCAATAAGCAAACAGAGCAGACCCTGAACAGTCCTTCTACATGAGCCGTCTGATCTGGGTCTACTCTGTTTGTAGAAAGGCACAGAAAGGCGTATTTTTAGAGTACATTTAAAGGGTTTAAGAGGTTAGTATGAATGTTTCAAATTAAACGTACCGTAACTAAGCTTCTTTTATCTTCCAAACAGAGCAAAAAAGCGAGTGTTATTATTCTGCGGTAATAACTCTGTAAGAGTGTACGAATAACTTCTGACATTTGTTATATGTTCGATTGCAGATATACCCCAACCTTAGATATGTTTACCGTACAGTATGCATGTATACGATATTATCTAAAGTACTCATGTTTTTATATTCAACTGTATTAAATGACTGAATAAAAGTGTGTAGTTTAATAGAGGGTTAATACACGTTTTTTCGTACATAAGCAAACATAGCAGATACTGATTAGACAGGTCCTATAGGAGCCGTCTGATCGGAGTCTACTCCCTTTGTAAATACGTGAACAGTTTTTTTGTATGAAAGAAAGGGTTAATGGTGAACGTGCTCCCGTGGATTTCCGTAGGTACAATTGTTCTCATTAATTCAGTTTCCACAGTCAAATAGACTGCGACTGTGAAATCATTTTGTACAGTTTACGAGCCCAACATGAACAGACTACATTGTTTCAAATCATCTTTAATATAAAACATCCTTTTAAAATGATGGCATCTACAGCCAAGTACATGTCGGGCATCACTTATTGTTGGATTGTATTACACCTCTTTATGGACGACTGGTCTAACATAGTGTATCGGATTGTATTACCTCTCTATATGGACGACTAGTCTAGCAGTGTATCGGATTGTTTTACCCCTCTATATGGACGACTGGTCTAACATAGTGTGTCGGATTGTTTTACCCCTCTATATGGACGACTGGTCTAATAGTGTGTCAGGTTGCATTACCCCTCTATATGGACGACTGGTCTAACAGTGTCGGATTGTAATACCCCTTTATATGGACGACTGGTCTAGCAGTGTCGGATTGTTTTACCCCTCTATATGGACGACTGGTCTAACATAGTGTGTCGGATTGTATTACCCCTCTATATGGACGACTGGTCTAGCAGTGTGTCGGATTGTATTACCCCCCTATATGGACGACTGGTCTAGCAGTGTCGGATTGTAATACCCCTTTATATGGACGACTGGTCTAGCAGTGTGTCGGATTGTATTACCCCCCTATATGGACGACTGGTCTAACAGTGTCGGATTGTAATACCCCTTTATATGGACGACTGGTCTAGCAGTGTCGGATTGTTTTACCCCTCTATATGGACGACTGGTCTAACATAGTGTGTCGGATTGTATTACCCCTCTATATGGACGACTGGTCTAACAGTGTGTCGGATTGTATTCTCCCTCTATATGGACGACTTGTCTAACAGTGTGTCGGATTGTAATACCCCTCTATATGGACGACTGGTCTAGCATAGTGTGTCGGATTGTATTACCCCTCTATGTGGATGACTCAGTGCCATGCATAGGAATACACTGTACTAGAATTGCAAACGTGTTGAATGCTGCTTTTCTAGTTAAGTATTAAATGGAAAATGCAAACAAATACTGGTATAGAAATGCAGTGTTCTCTGGAAGAAGACTATCAAATACATGATGTTATAAAAGGGGCTATGAGAGACATTCACCATGTATAAACATCAAATTATTGATATTACGTTTTCTGGTAGCTTCTTGAAATTTATAAATCATCGTAAGGAATGCATCTATTTTAGAAATATATATACATGTAATAGAGAATATCTAACTTCAACACGACCATACTATATTGTGTCGTCAAGAGACATATCATAACTAAATACATGTACTGGACATTTATACTGCAAGAGATAAAATAGATGTATTGTATACATACTTATCCATACTGTAAGATGGTTTGATACATGTATTGTACATTCATATTGTAAGATAATTAAATACATGTACTGGACATTTACATTGTAAGATGGTTAAGGAAATTGTAATTCATATTGCGTTACAAGTAGTAGGGTGCGAGGCGTTGGGCAGAATGCCTGCTGCCCCTGCTGCTACTGCTGCTGTCACGTGACCTATGACGTCACAATAGGGAGGGTATCCTATGACTGCCTAAGAACAATGCGGAGGGCGTCACGCTCATTGACCGTGACTTAACAATAGACTAGCACAATCCACAGAGGTCACGCTGACCATCCCACATTCCTAAGACTAGAGCCCTAGAACAATAGGGACGGAATCGTATGACACTGCCCAACAACAACCGAGGTCACCCCGACCATCCCACATTCCACCCTCGCTGGGTGCCATCCCGCATTCCACCGTTGCCGGGTCCCATTTACTATAACAACCTTTTAGGGCATTCGCAAACAGCGTAGACCCGGCTTTATAATCGGCTTTAGGATCGGTTTCACCTCCATATTCTATATATACCATTATAATAGCGATTTACAATTTATAGACCCATTTTTATATAAAGAATATTCTTATTCTTCCGGTCAAAGGATTAGAACAATAGGTCTATCCAATTCGTTATAATAGCGCTACCCCTTTTAGATATAAAATCGTATCAATGTCGGAATACCCCAGAGTATATTGACCTTCGACGCTGTCTATGATCCGATACAATGCCAGTCCTTTCGACCGTTTTGAAAGGCCACACTTTTTACCAGTGGAAGGACAATGTTAAATTTAACAATGGGATCGAGTTAACGTCCCGACTCGTTATATCTTTTCCTTCTGAATGACGTCTATACGGTGGATTTATATCAATCCCATAGCAAACTGTCCATTCATTTCTAACATATTTTGATTAAAATCGAAACAGTTTATAAAATGTTTACCGAATGACAAGTTTGTCTTTCAATACAATGTCTTACAAGCTTCACCGCCCACCGAAATACAAGACCCTTACGAATTACTCTGTAGGCGTCCAGCGTGAAAATGATAGATTAAATTTCTTCTGTTACCCTTATTCAAGATATTCCATATCAATTATTTTATATTTACTCCCAATCCCTTAATATTAATGAATTAACTCTCATTAGGGTGCGCCAAATAAGTCTGAACATGTCCAACGGGTGCGGTTATTCTTTTGTTTTTATATAATAGAACATATTAAAAGTATAATACCCGATGACTGGCGCGTCAGATCTAATTATAGATATTGCTGAACTCTGGGTTTACTCCGTTTGCAAAGACGTTGAAATGTGTATATATGGAGTAAATGATGCAGGAAAGGAATGGCGCTTACTGTCAGTTGCAAACGGTGTAGATCCAGATCTCTAGACACCCCTTGATCACGGTCGGTTCTGTTTGTCATTCAAAATATATTCACAAATTATACCTTTGCATACTGAATCGACCATTTCACTTTGACTATTCAGCACTCAAAGATTTAACCCTTTCCCTGTTCAATATTCATGGTAGAAATGATGACATGAATATTTATTAGCTGAATGTTTATGCTTTTCTTTACATCCTTCTTAGTAGAAAATATTAACTTTGAAAACATGCAGCATACGACATTTTTGCGCACAAATTACGTTGGACCCAAACCAATCGATAAGGAACAAACGCGATATCCGATTACGATTTACGCTTTTGCTTTAACCCTCGACTGTTGGACACGCACTCTCCGTCATTTGTAAACGGTATAGAACTAGATCTAGGAACCTCTGATTCGGGTCTGCATAGCGCATCATTCGAAATTGACTACTAAGTTTAAGCCTTTGCTACTAAATGTCAATGGACTACTCTGGAGTTCGTCGTTTAAAGGGTTAATATTTGTAAGATTTTACGTTCTACAAGTATCGTATTATAACTGGTATTCCGTAAATTATTTTATAATAGTAGAGCTGGTTATCCGTATATATGATATACTGTTACGTTTAAACCAAAACCAGTCAATAGAATATATGTATAAAAGTTTAAATACGGAGCACTGGACTGAACTTACAATTATAGATATTGTTAACGTTTTACTTCGTTGATACAGCTTTGTAAACGGAGTAAACCCAGATCAATCAGTTCCTGTTGGAGCTTAAATATCGAGCCGTTTCATCTGGATCTACTTTATTTGCGTGAAAACGCGTTTATATGAGGTAAAGGGATAAGGCACATAGAAGCTAATTAGACGTGGTTCGGACACCAACCGTTAATTTAAGCATTTAAAAATATATTGACCCGATAGTAAATTGACAATTATAACGACATAGCGAGCGTTAAAGCGATACATATATAAACAGCGCGAAAAAAAATTGTCATCAGAATCGCTTATCGAGACTATACTGAGAGAAAATTATATCGATATATAGGTTTCAATAAAAACGTCATTGCGTATATTTACACCATTTTTAGTAGAAAGGATTAACTTTGAAAACATGCAGCAGACGACATTTTTGCAAACAAATAGTTATGGAACAAGCGCCATATCGGCTTATGATTTACACTTGCGCTTTAACCCTTTAGTGTCGGACACGCACTCTCTGACATTTGCAAACGGTATAGAACTAGATGAAATGGTTACCAGATCTAGGAGCCTTTGATTCGGGTCTGCAAAGTGCATCATTCAAACTTGTCTACTAAGTTTAAGCCTTTGCTACTAAATGGTCGAAGGGCTATTCCACTCTGAAAATCGGCGTTTAAAGGGTTAATATTGGTAAGATTTTACGTTCTACAAATATCGCATTATAACTCGTATTCCCTAAATTATTTTATAATAGTAGAGCTGGTTATCCGTTTATACGATATACTGTTACGTTTGAACCAAAGCCAGTCAATAGAATATATGTATAAAAGTTTAAATACGGAGCACTGGACTGAACTTTCAATTATAGATATTGTTAACGTTTTATTTCGTAGAAACGCCTTTGTAAACCGAATAGACTAAGATCAATCAGTTCCTGTTGGAGCTTAAATATCGAGCCGTCTGATCTGGGTCTACTCTGTTTGCAAATACTTGAACAGGCGTTTATATGATGATGGAAAGGGTTCAGGCACATAGAATCTACTTAAACCTGGTTCGGGCGCAACCGTTAATTTTAGCGTTTAAAAATATATTGATCCGCGAGTAAATTTTACATTATAACAACATAGCGATCGTTAAAGCGATGCATATATCAACATCACGAAATAATTAGTAGTCAGAATCGCTTATCAAGACTAAACGCTTTTGGTGATCCCTTCTTTATTCTATATAGATGACGTCATCGAGTTTTATACTCTCTATCTGTATTTGACACCTTCCGTAAAATTGGCTGTAAATGGAGAGGAAATTTAAAAAGAGAGAAAAAGGATATATACATGTAATATTTTACGTTTTATTAGCCCCGCTCAATACAGTGTGTCGGGGATTAGGGCCGTCCCCCGGTCACACTTTACAATAACGGCATTTCAAATAAAATAGGTAAACAAATGCTGTAGAACGGATGTTCAATAACTGGGTCTGGTAGTTTGCGTTCGCTGTACACACGGCGCTGGTGAACATATATTACCAGTAAGTATAACCGTTAGGGTTACACTCTGAACACCTCAAAAAACCCAGCTGGTTGGCGTGGTCGCTTTGGAACTGACACAGGACCACGCTACTGAGTTCCGGAATGGCGGCCCCAATATCCGAAATCACCCGTTTCAATCTCTGATATTCTGCCGGTCTCAAACACAATCCCTTCTTACAGGGAACTATTTCCTCCTGAGGTTTCCAAAACTGACGTATATCCACGCACGGATTGTTTTCTCGTACGGTGCAAAACACGTTTCCGCCCAAATGACTCTGGTAGGCGTTACCGGTCTTTAAGGCTTCGTCTACGTATTCCAAACAGTCCACCAGATATTTCCACCGCATTAAAGACAAACTGATACCTTTCTTCGTAGGTCTATCGTTCTCCCACTCTCTAAGATTCACTCGTTTTTCTCCTTTCCATTCGTCGATGTTGGCGTACCTCTGATTACCCAAGGCAAAGCTTACGTTGTTATCCATGCTGTTCTCAAAGTCAAACTAATACAGAGACCGCTGACGCGTCTTTATTTTCATAGGGTTTGTGATGTCATTTAAGAAGGCGATTGTGACTGGTTAGGATCCGTCCACGTGACTATGACTCAGTGTAGCAAAATTAAAAAGTAGTAAAGTCAGAACTTCTCCTCATGAGGCACTGCCTCATGAGGCAGTGCCTCCTCCTCCTCCTCCTCCTCCTCCTCACTCCTCCTCCTCCTCCTCCTCGTCCTCATGAGGCACTGCCTCATGAGGAGGAGGAGGAGGAGGAACTGCCTCATGCCTCATGAGGCAGTGCCTCCTCCTCCTCATGAGGCAGTCACAATCGCCTTCTTAAATGACATCACAAACCCTATCTATTTTCAGTCACTTGAATGATGCACTTTGCAGACCCGAATCAAAGGCTCCTAGATCTGGTAACCATTTCATCCAGTTCTATACCGTTTGCAAATGTCAGAGAGTGCGTGTCCGACACTAAAGGGTTAAAGCGCAAGTGTAAATCATAAGCCGATATGGCGCTTGTTCCATAACTATTTGTTTGCAAAAATGTCGTCTGCTGCATGTTTTCAAAGTTAATCCTTTCTACTTAAAATGGTGTAAATATACGCAATGACGTTTTTATTGAAACCTATATATCGATATAATTTTCTCTCAGTATAGTCTCGATAAGCGATTCTGATGACAATTTTTTTTCGCGCTGTTTATATATGTATCGCTTTAACGCTCGCTATGTCGTTATAATTGTCAATTTACTATCGGGTCAATATATTTTTAAATGCTTAAATTAACGGTTGGTGTCCGAACCACGTCTAATTAGCTTCTATGTGCCTTATCCCTTTACCTCATATAAACGCGTTTTCACGCAAATAAAGTAGATCCAGATGAAACGGCTCGATATTTAAGCTCCAACAGGAACTGATTGATCTGGGTTTACTCCGTTTACAAAGCTGTATCAACGAAGTAAAACGTTAACAATATCTATAATTGTAAGTTCAGTCCAGTGCTCCGTATTTAAACTTTTATACATATATTCTATTGACTGGTTTTGGTTTAAACGTAACAGTATATCATATATACGGATAACCAGCTCTACTATTATAAAATAATTTACGGAATACCAGTTATAATACGATACTTGTAGAACGTAAAATCTTACAAATATTAACCCTTTAAACGACGAACTCCAGAGTAGTCCATTGACATTTAGTAGCAAAGGCTTAAACTTAGTAGTCAATTTCGAATGATGCGCTATGCAGACCCGAATCAGAGGTTCCTAGATCTAGTTCTATACCGTTTACAAATGACGGAGAGTGCGTGTCCAACAGTCGAGGGTTAAAGCAAAAGCGTAAATCGTAATCGGATATCGCGTTTGTTCCTTATCGATTGGTTTGGGTCCATCGTAATTTGTGCGCAAAAATGTCGTATGCTGCATGTTTTCAAAGTTAATATTTTCTACTAAGAAGGATGTAAAGAAAAGCATAAAAATTCAGCTAATAAATATTCATGTCATCATTTCTACCATGAATATTGAACAGGGAAAGGGTTAAATCTTTGAGTGCTGAATAGTCAAAGTGAAATGGTCGATTCAGTATGCAAAGGTATAATTTGTGAATATATTTTGAATGACAAACAGAACCGACCGTGATCAAGGGGTGTCTAGAGATCTGGATCTACACCGTTTGCAACTGACAGTAAGCGCCATTCCTTTCCTGCATCATTTACTCCATATATACACATTTCAACGTCTTTGCAAACGGAGTAAACCCAGAGTTCAGCAATATCTATAATTAGATCTGACGCGCCAGTCATCGGGTATTATACTTTTAATATGTTCTATTATATAAAAACAAAAGAATAACCGCACCCGTTGGACATGTTCAGACTTATTTGGCGCACCCTAATGAGAGTTAATTCATTAATATTAAGGGATTGGGAGTAAATATAAAATAATTGATATGGAATATCTTGAATAAGGGTAACAGAAGAAATTTAATCTATCATTTTCACGCTGGACGCCTACAGAGTAATTCGTAAGGGTCTTGTATTTCGGTGGGCGGTGAAGCTTGTAAGACATTGTATTGAAAGACAAACTTGTCATTCGGTAAACATTTTATAAACTGTTTCGATTTTAATCAAAATATGTTAGAAATGAATGGACAGTTTGCTATGGGATTGATATAAATCCACCGTATAGACGTCATTCAGAAGGAAAAGATATAACGAGTCGGGACGTTAACTCGATCCCATTGTTAAATTTAACATTGTCCTTCCACTGGTAAAAAGTGTGGCCTTTCAAAACGGTCGAAAGGACTGGCATTGTATCGGATCATAGACAGCGTCGAAGGTCAATATACTCTGGGGTATTCCGACATTGATACGATTTTATATCTAAAAGGGGTAGCGCTATTATAACGAATTGGATAGACCTATTGTTCTAATCCTTTGACCGGAAGAATAAGAATATTCTTTATATAAAAATGGGTCTATAAATTGTAAATCGCTATTATAATGGTATATATAGAATATGGAGGTGAAACCGATCCTAAAGCCGATTATAAAGCCGGGTCTACGCTGTTTGCGAATGCCCTAAAAGGTTGTTATAGTAAATGGGACCCGGCAACGGTGGAATGCGGGATGGCACCCAGCGAGGGTGGAATGTGGGATGGTCGGGGTGACCTCGGTTGTTGTTGGGCAGTGTCATACGATTCCGTCCCTATTGTTCTAGGGCTCTAGTCTTAGGAATGTGGGATGGTTAGCGTGACCTCTGTGGATTGTGCTAGTCTATTGTTAAGTCACGGTCAATGAGCGTGACGCCCTCCGCATTGTTCTTAGGCAGTCATAGGATACCCTCCCTATTGTGACGTCATAGGTCACGTGACAGCAGCAGTAGCAGCAGGGGCAGCAGGCATTCTGCCCAACGCCTCGCACCCTACTACTTGTAACGCAATATGAATTACAATTTCCTTAACCATCTTACAATGTAAATGTCCAGTACATGTATTTAATTATCTTACAATATGAATGTACAATACATGTATCAAACCATCTTACAGTATGGATATACAATACATCTATTTTATCTCTTGCAGTATAAATGTCCAGTACATGTATTTAGTTATGATATGTCTCTTGACGACACAATATAGTATGGTCGTGTTGAAGTTAGATATTCTCTATTACATGTATATATATTTCTAAAATAGATGCATTCCTTACGATGATTTATAAATTTCAAGAAGCTACCAGAAAACGTAATATCAATAATTTGATGTTTATACATGGTGAATGTCTCTCATAGCCCCTTTTATAACATCATGTATTTGATAGTCTTCTTCCAGAGAACACTGCATTTCTATACCAGTATTTGTTTGCATTTTCCATTTAATACTTAACTAGAAAAGCAGCATTCAACACGTTTGCAATTCTAGTACAGTGTATTCCTATGCATGGCACTGAGTCATCCACATAGAGGGGTAATACAATCCGACACACTATGCTAGACCAGTCGTCCATATAGAGGGGTATTACAATCCGACACACTGTTAGACAAGTCGTCCATATAGAGGGAGAATACAATCCGACACACTGTTAGACCAGTCGTCCATATAGAGGGGTAATACAATCCGACACACTATGTTAGACCAGTCGTCCATATAGAGGGGTAAAACAATCCGACACTGCTAGACCAGTCGTCCATATAAAGGGGTATTACAATCCGACACTGTTAGACCAGTCGTCCATATAGGGGGGTAATACAATCCGACACACTGCTAGACCAGTCGTCCATATAAAGGGGTATTACAATCCGACACTGCTAGACCAGTCGTCCATATAGGGGGGTAATACAATCCGACACACTGCTAGACCAGTCGTCCATATAGAGGGGTAATACAATCCGACACACTATGTTAGACCAGTCGTCCATATAGAGGGGTAAAACAATCCGACACTGCTAGACCAGTCGTCCATATAAAGGGGTATTACAATCCGACACTGTTAGACCAGTCGTCCATATAGAGGGGTAATGCAACCTGACACACTATTAGACCAGTCGTCCATATAGAGGGGTAAAACAATCCGACACACTATGTTAGACCAGTCGTCCATATAGAGGGGTAAAACAATCCGATACACTGCTAGACTAGTCGTCCATATAGAGAGGTAATACAATCCGATACACTATGTTAGACCAGTCGTCCATAAAGAGGTGTAATACAATCCAACAATAAGTGATGCCCGACATGTACTTGGCTGTAGATGCCATCATTTTAAAAGGATGTTTTATATTAAAGATGATTTGAAACAATGTAGTCTGTTCATGTTGGGCTCGTAAACTGTACAAAATGATTTCACAGTCGCAGTCTATTTGACTGTGGAAACTGAATTAATGAGAACAATTGTACCTACGGAAATCCACGGGAGCACGTTCACCATTAACCCTTTCTTTCATACAAAAAAACTGTTCACGTATTTACAAAGGGAGTAGACTCCGATCAGACGGCTCCTATAGGACCTGTCTAATCAGTATCTGCTATGTTTGCTTATGTAATCATAATAGAACTGATTCTACCGTTTCTATCAAATTGAATACTAAATATGCATGTGTTCATATGTCAATATAAAATCAGCTAATAAATAGTTATGGTATCATAACTTCTTACACGAATATTCCATAGGGGAAGGGTTACGGATATGCGTACTAGACATTTTTCAATGCGATGTAAAAGTAATTGCGTCCCTGTAAACGTTGTCCTTGTGCTGTTTATTTTCACATTTGACTGACCATTGTTGTGAACGCCTAATACACCGTTTACTTCATGAATATCCATGTCAGAAATACTGAAATCATGAATAGAAATGTCAGAAATACTGAAATCATGAATAGAAATGTCACAAACTGTACACTCATATCTTTATTATTTCATAAGGAAACAGAGACGCCACTGATCAGACGGCTCTTAGTATACTCTGTTTGCAAAGGATTGGAAAGACGTATTTATGGAGTAAAGGGTTCAAATTCACTGTTGTGTTTTGAACAAAATATTTGGAGTCAGTCAGAACATCGCCGAAAATGTGCATTGGTTTCTGTAAATTCGACCTTAAGAAGGGTTTCTGTTTTTAGCTCACCAGAGCACAAAGTGCTCAGGGTGAGCTTTTGTGATCGACCGTTGTCCGTCGTCCGTCGGCGTGCGTCGTGTGTCGTCCGTCGTTCGTCATGCGTCGTCCGTCGTCAACAATTTGAACCTTTAAAAATCTTCTCCTCTAAATCTACAGGGATCTCAACTTTCATCTTTGGCACATAGCATCATATTCAGGTCCTCTACAAAAGTTATATAAATTATGCCCCTGGGGTCAAAATTGGCCCCGCCCCAGGGGTGCCTTGTTTTCAATAGAAACATATAGTAAAACTTTAAAAATCTTCTCCTCTGAAACCAGAAGGTTCTCAGCTTTCATAATTGGCACATAGCATCATGTTCAGATCCACTACAAAAGTTATATAAATTATGGCCCTGGGGTCAGAATTGGCCCAGCCCCAGGGTTGGGCAGTTTTCAATAGAATCATATAGTGCAAACTTTGAAAATATTCTCCTCTGGAACTGGAAAGTTCTCAGCTTTCATATTTAGCACATTGCATCATGTTCAGGTCCTCTACAAAAGTTATATAAATGATGACCCCGGGGTCAAAATTGGCCCCGCCCCAGGGATGGGCAGTTTTCAATAGAAACAAATCGTGAAATCTTTGAAAATCTTCTTCTCTGAAACTGGAAGGCTCTCAGCTTTCATATTTGGCACATATCATCATGTTCAGGTCCTTTACAACTTATGGCCCCAGGGTCAAAATTGGCCCCGCTCCAGGGGTGGGCAGTTTTCAATAGAAACAAATTTTGAAATCTTTGAAAATCTTCTCCTCTGAAACTGGAAGGTTCTCAGCTTTCATATTTGGCACATAGCATCATGTTTAGGTCCTCTACATAAGTTATATAAATTATGGCCCCGGGGTCAAAATTGGCCCCGCCCCAGGGATAGGCAGTTTTCAGAGGCAGTTTTCAATAGAAACAAATAGTGAAAATCTTCTTCTCTGAAACTGGAAGGCTCTCCGCTTTCATTTTTGGCATATAGCATCATGTTCAGGTCCACTACAAAAGTTATATAAATTATGGCCCCGGGGTCAAAATTGATCAGAGTGCTCCCACAAAGTAATTCGTTCTGACTCTAAACATTTCGCCTATACATGTATCTAAGTTATAGCAACACTGGAGTATTTTGGCACAGCAGAGTCACGGCTTCAACACATCAACCACAAAAGCATATACTGATCGTGCCTTCATAAAAAACACAGTATACTCAAAGAGATCCAAAGTCACGAGGAATATACATTCACTTGTGTTCTGCTTTTCTGTAGATATGATATGCATAACGCCATTTCTGCGGATGCTTTTTTGCTCTGATCAATATCGTATGACGAGGAAAACGGAATCAGATTACTTCGTAATGAGATTACAAACTGCTACTAGCCCAAAATACATCATAGTGTGCTGGATGATTTGATTTGCGATTCTAGGATATTATTTCAAGAAAGGGGGTCTTAATAACATGTTTACCGTCTCTGCAAGACCATATTTCTGCGTTTATTGATGATGGGTATATTGTGTTATGTTTGCAATGTTTATCCAATGGCTAGTATTAATTCTCTGTCATATTTTCGACGATTATCAAATATAATGTATTAGCATAAGAAATATGTGCAGAGAAACAGACATTGCAAAAAGTCAACACAGTAAATATATGTTCCTGCAAACCTCCGCAGCTTGTTCTCATCAAATAAATTTACTCTGACCACTTGTGCAAAGATCGAACTGTAGATACGAGTCGGCATCATAGTATTACTATATAGAGTGATCTGTTTAAGACAGTACTTTAGAATGTAATCATGACCAAGTACGTATGCCAAACATCTTAATTTCCATTATACATTAATTTCACATTAAAACAAAATTGTTTCGATTCAATTATTAGTTTTATCAGGCGTAAAACTGTTTATTCCATAGCTATTGCCAAAATTACAATCTTAAACTAACATACGTTTCAACCATGTTTTCAAATTTTTTGATAAATCAGCCTTACTACCAGTGGAATTTTATCACCAACAAAAAGACAGATCTTCCGGAGTGGCGCCAGAAACACACCCTTTTAATAACATGATAATGTGAAAACGTCTTATGTACATTTTTCAAAATTCAACAATATGCTCACTATTATAGAAATTCTAAAGGATATTGATATACCCCTTAATATAAGCATTGGCAAAATGGGATCGTGCAGATATTATAACCAGTTTGACGCCAAACGAATTACGTCTGCCAATATCAAAATCTGGTTTAGATCTTTCGTCATAGTATTTCTAAAACCATAACTAGAATATCAAATTGATGGGACGCCGAGTGCTGAAAAAGTACAATTGTGTAATTGATTGAAGTTACTGACCTTTTTCATTATAGTCCGTGTATTCGTGCTGTCCATTGTAATCTCCTAGAAGCAAGAAAAAGAAAACTTAGTATAGAACTCAACAACATTAACTCTATGTGACAAATGTGTTATTATGCAAGATTGGACAATAAACAGATTGTGTAAGTAAACCCTCTCTAAACCAAACGTTAAGTTTAGTATAGTATCGGTCTTGGAGACAGCTTAAAGCAGTGTGAAAGTCTTGTAGAAAGCTCCCCCAGGAGCTTTCTGTATGACGTACACTCTGCATTAAGGAGTCACCTTGCTAAAAGTTATCATAGAACCTAAATTCTGCTCTTCTATAATCCCGGGTTAGAGAGGTTGTATTGTATATGAACGGGGCTAAAATATCATAGGTCTTATAGCTCACTCTTTCTCTCAGCCCTTTCCCTCTTGAATATATATGCAATAATGCATTACTTCGTGAATATCAATTAGAATAATTATTTTTTATTCTGGATAAGAGCTCAGGAAGTTTTGGGAATGGCAGAAACTTTAGAATAAGAATTCTATTATTGTATTATTTCAAAATCAGAACAGATCCTCAACAGACGGCTCGTATATGATCCGTCAGAACTGGCTCTACACTGTTTGCAAAGGCGTCAAACGGCAGGCTTAAAAGACTACCACTCATCTGAACACAGCTTTTGCTTTCACATGAAGTCCTGAAGAAAACCATGTGTATATCTCTAGGCATTTAATAAACAGCACGTTCGTGATATTGTTCTGGTAAACAACTATACAATACCCTAACACGGTAAACAAAGTGCATTTCAGCTGAACGGAGCGCACTAAAACTGAATTAAGGCGTGTAACGTACTGAATGTTTGTTCTATGACAGAAAAAATGTAGACTTTACAGATCAATGTTGAAATCGAATTTGACTGGGACTGGCAAGAGAAAATTTAATTAATTGTAATTTCAGATATCAACCTATTTGGCTAGCATTTCCGATTACTTTCTCGTTTATCTTAGAACTCGAAGCGCAGATAACGGTGAGACGTATTTGGTCTGGCTGCACGTGTACGAATCACTTTACATCACATATGATAACTGCGTTTTCCCCAAAAACCTTGTACATACTAACATGTGATATAGACACAAATATGAGCAAGAACCACGTGCAATCGTTAAATGTCAAGCTGTGTAGTCAAGCCTATAAAAACAAATTTTGAAAGCATAATTTCAGGTTGATATGTACCGTATATCACATTTGACCTTTAATACTGTATATAGCTTTTTGCAAACGGCTACGATATTTGACAATAATACCCTATGCTTGTTTGTACATACAACACTACCCTATGCTTGTTTGTACATACAACACTACCCTATGCTTGTTTGTACATACAACACTACCCTATGCTTGTTTGTACATACAACACTACCCTATGCTTGTTTGTACATACAACACTACCCTATGCTTGTTTGTACATACACTTAAATAAGAGTAGAAAGCATGTGTATATAGACGTTCATATTTGTATGATCTTTTCAAATAACCCAGAAGCCTTTCTTCTGGCATCGGCGAGTATGTGAAATCAGTTGAGATCTATATGATATGTGTTTATATGTGTGATAACTGTTTGATAGTATGCTATTTAAACAGTAAGGAACATAATTCAGAAGATGAATCATGAAGCAAGCGACAAAAACTGTTATCCTTTATTTCTATGTCCGCGAGTTTGATCGCATTTGCGAACGCTTGGATGGAGATGAGACACGGGGTTATTCGGCGTCTCTTCAGGGTCCAGTCGGTTGGAAGGAGTGTGAAATACTTGAAAAAAAATAATCAAATAAGAACTAGTCAATTGCACTATATGCAGACATTTGTCGTTTTGTTTTTTCACAGCGAGATTAAGGAAGCCATATCTGTTACACAAACCATTCGTTGCTGTGATATTACACAGGCCTGCCTCACATATCCTCCATGCAGTTCTGTTAATTAATCAGTACTTCTTTACTGCGCGTGTTTGCATCAAGATAGCACGTTGTTGCGATTCGCATATTTAACACTTAATGCGCGGGACTCGAGTATAGAAGACATTTTCAAACAGTGTAGACCCAGATCAAATAGCTCATGGGGAACCCGTGTAGACCCAGATCAAATAGCTCATGGGGAACCCGTGTAGACCCAGATCAAATAGCTCATGGGGAACCCGTGTAGACCCAGATCAAATAGCTCATGGGGAACCCGTGTAGACCCAGATCAAATAGCTCATGGGGAGCCCGTGTAGGCCCAGATCAAATAGCTCATGGGGAGCCCGTTCGACCAATTGATTGTCATAATAATTATTATCTTCAGTGATAAAATTTGATATCACATTCTTATTAATCAACATTTAAAAAAGGGGGGACCAGTTTGAATTTTTTCAGCAGATTAAGGGTCAAAGTGCCATATAGTCTGACAAGCCTATATTCTGCTATAAGCATATCTGTGACAACTGATTCACGCGGCTTAGATAAACCCATTACTCGATAAATACGCCTTTCTACGCCTTTGCAAATAGAGTAGACTCGGGTCAGGCGGCTCCCGTAGGAGCCGTCGGATCTGGGTTTGCTCTGATTGCTTATGATATAATATTCGTAGATATTATTCTACAGTTTCTTTCAAGGCTGACACTTCATGTGACCATGTGCTATTAAAACAATTAATCTAATTAATATTCATGGTGTCATTATTTCTTACATGAACATTCATGGAGTAAAGAATTAAGATGAAACTTGTTTGATGTTTAAGCCTTGGTCTGCTGAATCAAAGTGTGTCACTGTGTGCGAAAATGTGTCACTGAATATTGTGATACTGAATATAGCATGACTAAAAATGCAGATCCAGGTCAAAAGTTCAATGAACAGTTTGCTAATGTCTTATGTACTCGGTTCCCGCACACTAAGGGTTAAGACTTGAACAAATTGACATAGTGATTCATTTTACATAATTTATTAGGTATGTGTGGATATCATAACAGATTTCATGTTGTTAAATTATATATTTCTGGAGCCTAAATTCTTCAGTGAATTTACAATATAGCTGGTTTGTCAATGTTTATTGAAAGATTAATCACTTACGATGTAGATAGGTCAAACGTTCGGCATCCTTTTCCCAAACGACAACTAATTGCTATTGCTCAGATTTCCACCAGTATATTCCACATCTTGTATAAGACACATTGATGTGACTCTGGAACATGTTGCAAAATTATTGCACATGTGTAAGTCTGGGTAGGTAGCTATATGGTATGCATAGAATCTGTAAGAGGTCGTTGTATGTATTTGGTGGCCGGATATCCAATTTGTTTTATACAATTTGGTCTAAGAGACAGGTGACAGCTTAATGCAGCGTGGAAAGCCATGCAGAAAGCTCCTCTAGGAGCTTTCTGCATGACATTAATCCTGTTGTATTAAGCAGCCACCTGCTTAAACATATATACGTACTTCTGTATCAGGATTCCACTTTAGAGAGGGTTTACTGTACTCTTACTACTTAAGGAAGAGAAATCATAACAGTCTAGTGTTGCATGCATTGTATTATTAGCTTGTGTTTATATGTACCTTCTTAAAACAGCGCAACATACAGCGTTTGGTAAATAGTCTCGTGCATGGTATTAAAGTAAAGACATAGTAATGTCAGGGGAAACGTGTTGATGCAATTAGATACTATAAAACCGTTTTAATGTTCTAGGTGCGATGTAAAAAGTGTGATTACTTTAATATAGATGAATAGAACACATTTGCATTATTATTATAGAATGAGACAATCATTTTACACGGTGACATAACTAGCAATACAAGAGCGTACGATCCATACGAATTGTATAGTAACTATATAAAACAAAGTCTACTATGAAAATATGTTATTGCATTTATCGATCGAAGCTATAATAGAGCAGGCGAAACCTATTACAAGAACAATTTGAGAAATCTATTACGTTATATTGAATGTTTATTAGCCATTGGGAGAAAACGACGTGTTGAAGAGAGGTTTGAAATGTTGTCGTCAATAAAACAAGAACTAAATACAACATTTATATCAGTATTAAGATAGGACTAGCAATGCGGAGTGCTTCATCTGTTGATTTTCATCGAGAACTTCATTCAATAAATTGAAGTCACCTTTATCGCTAACATAAACAACTGGAGCCTAAATACATGTACAATTTGGTAACTAGGGTGTTTGAGATAACTGTGAGATTAGGGTGCCCGTACACTGGTTAAACTCCCAGTGGTGGTTTTGCTACTGACCGTTCTAAGGCAGTAATCTCGTTGTCACTCTTACTTTTATTTGTGTCGTGTATATTTGTGCTTGTATACTTGTGCGTTAATTGATGTTTGAAATGTTCATCTCTCGTGTACGTGTGAGCGCGCGTATGTGCCACTTATTTTTAATCGATGTTTTTGGTGGTTGCATATTGTGTGTCTTTTCCTACTTGACTTTTCGACTTGTTCATTCTTGAATACCTTGGAAATGTTAAACTTTTATTTTACTGTTTATAGTTCAGTCAGAATAGGTATAATTCGAATGTTTATGATATGCTTCACAATATGTATTATCAAATACATAAACATACTAACCGATTCTCTCCTAGTGACGCCTTTTGCCGCCGCTGTTCCACAATGGTTCAACAAGCAAAAAAACTGCATTAAAGCCGGATCTCTTTTGTGTTAACAATTAACCTAATGATTTTTTTTATTGATATAGGATTTTACGTCGCTTCAACAGTTTCTTTTCATTCAATACGTCAAACTAATTACAGGTGGAGGAAGACCCTAAGTGCAATTTGAAATTTTAAACATTACACCTGAATCCAATTTCAGGTTATTACAAGCACCTGAGTAGAACGACTGATCATCCTCAAAACAGCTCGAAGGCTTCCACTAAACTTACTCCATGAATGTTTAAATGATACAGTGTTAATTATGTATTTGCAATTTTATAATTGTATCACCATATTTATAAGTTTCTATAGCTCACATTATAGAAAGTGTAAAATTAACCTCTTCGCAAATACGTCTTATCAGCACAGTACTGCTAAAAACGCCAAGTTTTCAATATAGTGACCTTGACCTTGACCAAATTTCATGTATCCTTGTATCAACTGAAAGGACTTCACCAAAGCTATCTCCATACCTTATGTTAATTGTCTAGCATACACATGTATATGGTTCAGATGTTAAGACAAAATGTTGAAGGTTTTCAATGATGGCCAATTTGTCAAATAGTGACTTTGACTTTGACCTAATTAATCTTTATATTAGCTGAAAGGCCTTTACTAAAGCCATATGTTTACTAAAGATGAATTGCCTAGTATTTGTAGTTCAGAAGTTATAGCAATGCTAAAGTTTGTTAAAAAGGCAAAGTTTTTTTTCGAAATAGTGACCTTGATCTTGACCTGATTTCATGTATCGTTGTATCAAGTGAAATGCCTTTACCCAAGCTATCTGCATACCAAATGTGAATTGTGTAGCTTTAGTAATTCAGAAGTTATAAGCAATGTTAAAGTTTTGTTAACGACACCCACCCGCCCGCTTGCCCGCCTAACCCCCCGCCCATCCGGTTTTCGCCAAACTATAAGCCTAAAAACTAAACAATTCTAATTGTGTCCCTTTCTCTAGTAAATGCTCCTTTTCGGTATATTTATTTTAAGAGACCTACGACCAATAAGGGAATGGGATACGAGTCTTGAATGGGATACGATTCTTGAAATAATTAACTCGTATACAATCCTACAATAATTATAAAGCACCGAAATATATAAGCATTAGTAAACCAAAGTAGCACTAGAGAAACAATAGTCTAGCTGGCATAGTATCGCAAGTTAGAAACAATAGTCTAGCTGGCCTAGTATCGCAAGTTAGAAACAATAGTCTAGCTGGCCTAGTATCGCAAGTTAGAAACAATAGTCTAGCTTGCCTAGTATCGCAAGTTAGAAACAATAGTCTAGCTTGCCTAGTATCGCAAGTTAGAAACAATAGTCTAGCTTGCCTAGTATCGCAAGTTATATAGTTGTCATACTGTTTAGATAGAGTTAAGTCACTTGAGATATCTCCCAAATACCTTTAGAATAACTGGGGCTATTACCACTGCTAATTGTTTGAGTCCAGATGAGTAGGTCAAGTTTCGAAGCGAACAGTTAAGACTTAAATGAAACTCAATGTATTCCCATAGGGCATAAATGCTCCTTCGTTAGTGCAGTAAGTGGACCTAACGACAGACAGTACGCTCATACAGCAGCTAGCCAAATTATAATGTGCCGTTATGTTGTCACATATGCTCGCTGCTGTAATACCGTTTTATGCGCATCAATGTTGGTCATCTTTGAAAGTGTTAAACACAACCGAATCAATGATATCCGGGGAGTTTGACACAGATAATGTTTGTACTTTCGTACGCATATACGTAAGAACCGACCAGCATATTTTCTATAAAGGATTGACTATATTTGGAGGTTTTAAACTTTTAATCCATAAATTCGGCTTTCTACGCCATTGCAAACATACTGTTTGCTTATAGCATAATATAGACATAGTATAATATAGATATATTTCTACAGATTCTGCCTGATCCAAACTCTCCTGTGTTCATATTTCTACAGATTCTGCCTGATCCAAACTCTCCTGTGTTCATATTTCTACAGATTCTGCCTGATGCAAACTTTCATGTGTTCATATTTCTATAGTTTCTGCCTGATCCAAACTTTCCTGCGTTCATATGCCATTGTAGAAAATAATCGTATTAATATTCATGACCTTATTATTTCTTACATATTCATTGAGGAAAGGTTTAAACGCATCCGAGTAAACATGTCGGAGGCGACTGACACAGAAGATATTTTCGGAAGGCACATTAGGATTTCCAGAGGCACGGATTTCAACATGTAATAAGCCACATATGCTACAAGGGTATGCTAAAATGATGCTATAAATCGACGAGTAAGAAGCGAGCAGTGCATTCTATACACTCGGATTAGATTAACCCTTCGCTTGCTATTCACGTCAATATACCTACCTGTAAAAAGTGAAGACCCAGATGAGACAGCTCCTGCCCCTGTTGTACAACCAGTGCACTCCACAGCAGTGAATGCACAGCGAAATACTTGTACACAGTGAAGATATGTGTAATTATACCACAGGGCATGGGTAAAGAAGGAGAAATGTATTTTAAAATTCAACAAGCGAAGGGTTAACATTGCTCTTAGTTATATGATCCTCTGCTTAGCATCACATGAAACATAATTCATGTCAGTAATTAAAGTATTGAATCTTATTCCCAATCGAAATGAACAGCGTATTACTTTCACAAGAATAAATGAAGGATCAACTACTAATATGTTTTACTGTCGCATAAACCATTGTTATTAGCTGCTAGCACAAGACTTAGCTACCTGGCTCGTATAGTAAATATTGTCATATAATTCCCAATATGGCTCTATGTAAATCAAGAGAAACATACTAAGTACATTAGCAAGGAGATGCGTTGATATGCATTTCTACACCAACATTAGCTTTGACAGATCAATAGTAAAATCGAATTTGACAGGGAATGGCGGAGAAAATCAAATTATATGCATTTGGAGGATTTAACCTGTTCGGCCCACGTGTCAAATTATTTTCTCGTTTTGCTCTTAATACCGGCTTACGAGAAGCGTCAAAAGTGATACATGCTGATGTAAATTGACCTAACTACATCTGTACGGATACTACTAGATCATTAAATACGTGTGTTTATTAGTAATAACGTATTTATTGCATCATGCTAATCGGGCTGTGACTGGCAGGTACACACGGTTGGACTCCAGATGAGGCACCGTGTTTCATTAGGCTCACTATTGTCTGACAATATGTCAGCAGGTTGACTCAAGTCTCAATGAATCAGGAGTCATAATGTTCCGATAACACTTAGCAGAGAGAGTCTTCCTTACTATAAAGGTTAAGATCGTTAAAATGGGCTGAATAAATACAGTAACAGAATTCAGTCGGCAGTAAGGAATAAATACAGTAACATATCACTAAGAAGACCACGCGAAATAAGTGTAATTATTAAGAGGTTAAAATATGGCCTGTATGTGCCTTCTGGCCATAATGGCACACCTGGTGTCACAATAGCGCTCGGGCTATTATGGCACCAGGTGTGCCATTATGACCAGAAGGCACACACAGGCCATATTTTGACCTTTTTATTGAATACCTTAAACATTTTACTAGATAGTTCTATATGCCACCTATTCATTTCAACACAATCTACAGTAGATGTAACATCCCAACAAACCACAGACATAGATCTAGAGATCTATAATTTTGCAAAAATAAGGAAGGAATAGTCATACTTTCATGGGGATTCGAATCCCCGTCGAAAAATATGTGGTCCGACGTAATAACCACTAACACAAACGATGACTTTACTTTTGACTACACTGTTTTAACTTATAAGTTTGTTTTAGAACTTCCGATGGATGACGTGAAATTATGACGTCATAACTGTCATTTTTGAATAACATAAACAAAGTTAGGTAGTTCCGATCGATACAAATAAAGAAATTGTTTTTAATAGAATTTTACGATTGTATAAACTTTACAGATTTCCAGAACTAGAATACGATTTGACAACTACGTCAAACCCCTTTCTCCGGCCATGTTTGAATAGATCTAGATCTAGAGCTATGTTGCTAACGTCAACGCATTGCACGTGAAAAAGATCGTGGGCCGATTATGGATAATCGACCCGCCGGGATATTATGGCTTTGGTCACATGACTCCGTAATGACAGTTTTCGACGGCTATTTTGTTACTATTTATAGTAACGATATTCAATAAAGTTTTGTAAAACAGGTGATGGCTAAATGCAGGGCAGAATTGTATGCAGGAAACTCCTATAGACGTGGTTTGCATTAATTTTGACTTGAATTAAGCAATTCCCATTTGAAACAAATACGAGTATGTGGTCGCATTAGCGAAACTTTACCGTACCATGATATGAACAAGTGCCTGTATATATATGTCTCTTTAAACGACATAAAATTCTATGTTAAATGATTTGTTTTTATACAAAAGACAAGTTCAATACGTTGTTTCATTTGAATATCTGAAAATATATTGTACTTAGCTCACATAGGCACGAACTGCGCATAATAAAATATTGTGAGCAGTCTTGGTGGTCTGTCATCGCTGCAGTCGTCAACAAGTACTTAAAATGACTTCTTATCGTAAACCACTTTGCCAAGCGCAATGGAACTTGACATAATGCTTCCCTCTATTGCATGTCTAATTGTTTTTACTTGAATGCAATCCGGAACGCTGGTTGTCATGAGGAACAAACATATAAAAATATTTATATTATTGTCAGAAACTGCTATCCATATTCCAGATATTTTGGTATACACGCTCCTTGAGTGATTTCCTACCAAAAGTGTAACTTATTTCGATCCGTCAAACATATGGCCTTTAGTGATCAGGGCTTGTTTTCTTTACACGTGAATATAAATACTTCAAAGATTGACTTGTCTGGAACCCCTGACACTCTATGTAATTCAAACAATTTTGGCATGGGTGTTCCTTGATCGACTCCTGGCTAAGACTGTTCAAGTAATGCCGGTCGGTCACAAACATGATCACAAGCGAGTGACACTTGTTTTCCTCATAGTTTGAAAGTGAAAAATAAAAAAGCATGAAACTCAAATATATGTCCAACTATTTTGGCACAAACGTTTGTTTTGCAATGTACAAAGTACAATTTGAACAAATATTTCTTATGTGAAAGTCAATCTTTTTTTAACTTATTCGGATCGACCTATATGGCCACACTATAGGGCGGGCTCGTGGTCGGTTTTTATTTGACATAGCAAAACGAAATAAATAAACAAAACGTTCAGCGAAATTTAAAAATATTTGGAGAACAGTTTTCAACGGGTAACCAACAGCCAGATTATCCCGAATTTCTAAATCATGGGCGCCAGGTGGCTATGCTTGCTTTATTTATAGTATGTTATATAGTTGGATCAATTCTAAATTATTTTGGCAGAAAAGGTTTATTGCGACCCATTGCCAAAATTATTTAAAAATATTCTGATTGGTGGACGACAGAAGTACCAGTGGGTGAGGCACGTTTTATTTGCAATTAGCTTAATCCGCCAGCATTAGTGATAGTTCGCTTTAATATTGAGTTTTTTGGTCAATCGCATCTGTCTTCAAATTTAACAGCGTTTAGACCTCTGTTTACAAAGTATGCGATTTGTGTTTCGAATGTGATTGTTTTAAAGACTGTTCACGATTTCGCAAATCAGAATACCCATTTTCTTACATAAAATTCATATGCCATATAAGTGCAAAGTTAGTTAAAATAGAATTAACAAACACAGCGTGTTGAATTATTGAGTGTTATTTATAGCAGACAAGGACCCTGGCGTCTCAGCTAAAGCGTGCATTTAGTTGCATGCTGCATTAATATTTTACCCGTTGAGTAACTGTCATCGCCACAGGCTCTTGTAGAATATAATTCTAATTCCGATAAAGAAACATAATTCTGAGAGTATCAATTTACACGGGTTCTCATTAGGATACAATGCGTTTCGACACAGAACACTGGCGTAACCCGGTGATTTTGAAACTAGAACGGCATACTGTGAACTCGTATCGTTACAACGACATTCGATATATCGAAATATTCATTAAAGTGACATCTGAAATAAAACTACCTGTGCATTGAATATCAAATCTTCTTATGCTGAATATTCAATATTGAATCAATACATTATGTACATGTATATTAATTTGTTGAATCATTCTAAATATGGAACAATTATAGCAACAGAATAATTATAATGGCACATAGTGCAAATACATATAGGGCAGTTTATCTATTTGCAAATGCAGACACATACGCTAATAGTATGAAAAGGCTTAATGTTCATTGCATCAAAATTTTAGTAAAAAGACACTTTCTGTGGGAACGAATGTGGTCGTTATAACAAGGGTTGACTATATATTGATCTTGAAAACTGCTTCTTAAATTAACAGAACAAACTAATCAGAAACGATTTGCACACATACATATTGTAGTCAACTTCATCACTCATATAGAAGAGTTGAACTTGTAATCTAATTTCGGCCGCTTAAATACCCATTGAAATGCAATAGTCTAATTGTAAAGTTTATTTACTAACTTGAACGTATGTATGGAAGTGAACAATAAGCGTTCTCTTTCAAAATATATGAACAACGTATCATGAAATGTTTTTGAAATGCATACTTCATGCATGACAACCATGGAGGATATCTTCCTAGGAGAAGATCGACACCTAAATACTACCAACGCTTCCTGCAGTACGTACAGTTATTGGTAAAACTTATGATATGAAATAATGTATAGAATATATATAAACAAAACAAGATGGTTGGACTGGGTCTGATGGTTTAGAGTTTAGGACACTGCGATATTGAACAAATACCGTAGCGCATAAGATGTAAGGATGGTGACCATAAAAGAGCAACAAAAGCAGAGAACATGAAGCGCGCACTCATATACATTTACACACACACCACCTACCATACACATATTCAAATGTACAAAGGTGACGGATACATGATACAAACATAAAACTATGATGAAGACATGAGTGTTGCCTTTGGACAGTTAGTGGTTTAAATCATGTTTAGTTGACGCGTCTAACATAAAATTTAATCCATATTCACCGAATCAGACGAGCATGTAAATACATATACTCCCACCCGACTGCTCCACAATAAAAGTAAGGTAAATATAGCAGTGTATATGTTCGTCAAACATATACGGGAACAGAAAATAAACTAAATGATTCCAGAAGACACCTTAAACAAATATCCATCATGACTTTCATAAATGTACCCGGTGACTTTTCTAAAGTCAGAGTTACTGCAAAAAATGTCATTAGGAGTACAACATAATTTGCAACCAACATACACACATTCGACATCATTCTTTTGTCTCCAGATTTGTGAATTCATTACCACATGTAATTCCTTCTTTTGCAAATGCATAGCGAGAAGCATGGTAGTCGACTTTAAAGGGATTACAGTTTGATGATGCTGTGTACCAAGGTGTTTTCTGTCTCGTTTTCACAAATGGTTGTATTTCAAGTTATGGCTGGTTTAGCTATGACCATTTAACAAGCAATGGGGTATATTGCCACCGTAAGAATAAGTGACTCGGTTTGCCTAGTTTCATGTTCTGTTGGAATGTTCAATAGCCGTCTTGAACATTGACCTTGAAGATCATTTATTGCAACATTTCAACGTAGGAAACAAGCATATAATATTGAATGATTATGTTCGTCATGGTATATTCTTTATCACAAAATGTCTGAAAGAAGGAGATCCTCGAAAGCAAAAGCAATGCCAAAACAGAAAATTGACGACCCGGTTATATTGAGTCTGTTCATGAGCAGTTATTTAAAAAACCACTGTTCCCTAGCACCGACTTAAGCGATAGTCAGTTTTCATAATAATTATAACATCAAACTTTATGATCCCGAATGACCAGAAATGTAACAATCCTGAGGAGCTATTTTGAATATACGCTTGCTATGACACTGATATGTTACATATGACAAAGGTCATCCTCCTATATATCATTATTAAGAACAATCATACAAGATGTGAACATAACTCGTATGCTCTACATCGTTTCTACTATTACCTCGAAATAAATCAACTGACTCGCATTTGCAAACAGTTTAGATCAAGATGAGACGCCGAGTAGATCAAGATGAGACGCCGAGTAACTCGGTGTTTTATCAGGATCTAACTTGCTTGACACTCGTTAAATATATTCTACGCAGTTTGATTACATTTGATGTAGTCAAAATTTAGCTGCCTCTGTGACCATGACTTTGATCTATGTACTTGAAAAGTGGCCTGATCAACTGTAACAGACACGAGCTGTATGATTAGCATGCGCTCCATGGTTTACCCTGTACCGAGCTCACAAAGTAGTGTCAAGATTTGTCTCAGTTGACATTTCCCTTTGGAAATCAATAGAAGTTAAAACCTTTGCATTATGAAGCATGCTTGCAAAACGTGATAAATGTATGTACCACGAGTGGGTTGGTCTATGTGTCTGTATGTTTATGTGGTGAACACATATTTTGTCTCGGTAATGTAACTTCCTGGCTAATTCAAGTATTTCACTGAATCAAGTGCACTGTCAATATTTTAAGGCTATCCTTTAAAGAGTCATTTGAACTAAGGTCCCAACTACTTCAGTAGTAGTGATTGTAATAGATATTCTTGAGTAATTGAATTTAGTTCATTTAGGTTGTCTATTTTAATAGCAATTGCGATGTCATTTCAGTGCATGAGAAACAATTACGGTGGAACAGTAAACTATAGTCAAATAACATTCGAAAGAAGTTGGACTGTTTATCTTTAGGACAGTTTGTAGTCTGATGGAGGACGACAGAAATATAGAAAGTTATCCATCGGAACCTTTTGTAACTACTTTCATCTTACAACAGGCAATCGCCTCTTGCATTAGACTCCTATGTCTATTCTGCAAGATAGCCGAACGCAAGCTTTAAAACAAAATTACTTATACAGTTGCAGTCCAGGGAAGCTGCCGGATATGGAAAGCCGTCATTCTATTAGAACGGAATCCCTGTTCAGCGAGTTTATAATACTGAAATGTTTAATGTTTTTAATTTGCTTTGTTCATATAATTGCTTTATTCTCCTTTAAAGAACTCGATAATTCGGGTATTATGTCAATCCTAAAACTACGCATTTAAACCTAAAATATCATATAATGTGAAGTAATGTGGCGTTATCTGTCGACGTGTAACTTTTAAGTTATTTGTAATTACAGCTATCAATTTTATTATCAGATTTGGTGCTAAGTCTATGAAACGGGTATGTTTATACGCGATATGGATGGTTCATGCCATTGTTGAGGTCCTAAGCGACATACAACTACCATCAATTATGTGTCATGTAAGCTGGGCTCCAAAAAATGTTCATTCACATGGCTTGCTAACAGGGTAAATTAGACGATGTCTACGACTCACTGCCCAATCAGATCAAATGTGTTTACTTTACAATTATAACAATGTCTGCCAGAGACCGGTTAAAGGGGTGCAGGCATACCATGAACACTTAATGATCTATGTTGTTGTTTAACTCATACATCCTAGACTATTTTAAGACCCAACCTCTTTGAATTAATCTACCTAAAAGGAGCATTAATTATAAAAAAGGAGAATTTAAGAATTGTGTTGTTTGAAACTCCTATAGAGCAAATGCTCTGTTTGTCACTATGGTTTCAAAAATAGTTTAAAAGAGGCACAAAACAAAGCGTCAGTATGAGAGAATGTGTGAAACACATTAAACATGACGTTTATGTTCTAGGGTATATACATACCGACCTTGTTTTACAACTGAATATGATTTTATCGTATTATGCCGTAACATGCAAATGCTATTTAAAGTAAATAGTTCGTTGTTTTGTTAAACCTTTCCTTCTTACAAACGCTTTTACACTCCTTTGCAAACAGAGCAGATTGGGATCAGACGACTACTGTAGGAGCTGCTGTAGGAGCTACGGTATGAGATACTGTAGGAGCTACTGTAGGAGCTACTGTAGGAGATACTGTAGGAGCTACTGTAGGAGATACTTGGGAGATACTGTAGGAGATACTGTAGGAGCTACTTTGGGAGCTACTGTAGGAGATACTGTGGGAGATACTGTAGGAGCTACTGTAAGAGATACTGTAGGAGCTACTGTAGGAGATACTGTAGGAACTACTGTAGGAGATACTGTAGTATACACTGTAGGAGATACTGTAGGAGCTACTGTAGGAGATACTGTAGGAGCTACTATAGGATATACTGTAGGAGCTACTGTAGGAAATACTGTAGGAGATACTGTAGGAGCTACTGTAGGAGATACTGTAGGAGCTACTGTAGGAGATACTGTAGGCGATACTGTAGGCGATACTGTATGAGATACTGTAGGAGATACTGCAATAGATACTGTAGGAGCTACTGTAGGGTCTGCTGTAGGAGATACTGTAGGAGCTGATGTAGGAGATACTGTAGGAGCTGATGTAGGAGATAATGCAAGAGATACTGTAGGAGCTACTGTATGAGCTACTGTAGGAGATACTGTAGGAGCTACTGTAGGATATACTGTAGGAGCTACTGTAGGAGCTACTGTAGGCGATACTGTAGGAGCTACTATAGGATCTACTGTAGGATATACTATAGGAGCTACTGTAGGCGATACTGTAGGAGCTACTATAGGAGCTACGGTAGGAGATACTGTAGGAGCTACTGTAGGAGCTACTGTAGGAGATAATGTAGGAGCTACTGTGGGAGATACTGTAGGAGCTACTGTAGGAGATACTGTAGGAGATACTGTAGGAGATACTGTAGGAGATACTGTAGGGGATACTGTAGGAGCTACTGTAGGAGCTACTGTAGGAGATACTGTAGAAGCCGTCTGACCAGGGTCTGCTCTGCTTCATTATAGAATTATAATATATCCGACTCTACAGTTTCTACAATACCAACAAAGCCTGAAAATTCAGCTAATAAATAGTCATGCTTATATTATTTTGTACATGGGTATGAAACAGGTAAAGCCTTTAAGACGGATATAAAACAAAGTATATAAAACTACCACGAAATGTCATTGACATAATTATGAGGCTTCTGTCTGTCATACTGTACTGCAAACAAGAAGACTCACAAAAGCGGCCGCCTTTCCGACGGGTCATTGTGCTTACTGTTTGGTACCCGTTATTGTCTGTTATTACGTGTTCTCCATCTTTCCATACAGCGTAAAACTTTATCACAGACACGACATATGCTACTCTGTTTGCAATACAATTAGACACCTTCTCTAAGAGAGCGTTTCAGTCTAATATTGTACTGGCCTTTGTTCTGAAAGTCGGCTTCTGCCTTAACTCAAATAATATTACACACGACGATGACAGTGAGAAATATATTCCTCTGAAGGAGATATATCATTCTTGATTTTACGGCCCCACATCATAATTTCGAGATCATCAATTTAAACACTCGAGGCGGTATGGGAAGACATTCACATGATTTATGACTAAACCTGTGTATTGAGATGCTTTGTTATGTAAATCAAGCTTCCAAGTAATAAAAATAGTTTCGTCCATTTATATATAATCCTTGCTGATGCATTGACATTTGACGAGTTCGTACTAGCACCTTTGTATATTTGCAAACTGCAGTACAGTCTCGTAAGTACAACCTGTCAGCAGAAGTGTAATTTGGGATGTTTAAATCAGGTGGTAGTTTAATGCAGGTCAAAAGTTATTCAGAAAGCTCGTATTGGAGTTTTCTGCATTACTGTAACCCTTCATTAAACAGCCACCTACATTTACTGAATACTGTGTTAGTGGTCTTATTAGCGAGACTTCACTGTACACAGACATGATACACAACTGTAATTAATATCAGGTTAAGAAAATTAAACAAAACAACAAAATAGAACTAAGCACATTTGTATTTGTATGTTTAAAGCTGTGATAAATACAAACATTGAAATAAGTTGTTTTAGGGTCAGTATTAATAATTACGATAGTCTATAATGATGAAAGCTATACGTAGCATGCTATTGAAAGTGTATTTTGCTGCGAGCGTCTTATTCTAACCCTTTCACAGCCAATGTCGCAAAAATACATGACGGCAAATAATGCAGTCCCAGATGAGATGCCACGTTTTCAAGGCTGCGTCTGGTCAGGAACTTCACTTTCTGTCTCAAACGCTATTTTAATACCTGTGTTTTATTCCTTTGAACTTTACATTTATTTATTATATTTCCTTAGTTTACAGAAATATTTAACAAAATTGGATTGCCGACGACAATTAGAAAGTTGACTACGAAAGGTTTAATAACTGCAACAGTCTACTAGAGTTTGTTTTTGAGAAAACCACATGTTCCCCCCCCCCCCCCCCCGGTACCCCGCCCCCGCACCCATAAGAGGAATGAATTCACCCCTGGCACCCTCTACCCTGGCGCCCATAAGAGGAATAAATTCATATGTCAAAAAATACGAACCTCTGCCAATCCACATGACCATCCTCACATATATCTGGTTCATATGTAAAAGTTTGAATGAAAACTCTTACATAATATAGGAGGAGTTAGCTGCACAATACTTTTTCGCTATTACTCTATATAAGGAAAAACTCCAAAGGGTCATAACTTCTGTCAAAATTGTTGCAGCCGAAATTCCAAACCACATGACCATCCTCATATATAGCTGGTTCATATGTAAAAATGTGACGTAAATCCCTCAAATAGTGTAGGAGGAGTTAGCTGCACAAGATATTTTCGCTATATATTCTATATAAGGAAAAACTACAAAGGGCCATAACTTCTGACAAAATCGTTGCAGCCGAAATTCCAAAACACATGACCATCCTCACATATAGCTGGTTCATATGTAAAAGTTTGAAGGAAATCCCTCTAATAGTGTAGGAGGAGTTAGCTGCACAATAATTTTAACAGACAGACAGACGGACGGGACAGACAGACAGACAGAAATCACAACATCAATATGTCTCCCTCCCCTAAAGGAGAGAGACATAATAATGTTGACAGATATACATGGCATGCTATTTAAAGTGTATTTTGCTGCGAGTGTTTTAATTTAGGTGCCGTGACATGTAGTATTACACAATGGTTAGCATGATGGGACGGTACTGAATGCAATGTATGGTTTAAAGTGTAATGTTCTTTCTGTATTAACACCAAATCTGACAATTTATAAGCGTATGTATCCAATACTGTCAACCTGTATTCTAACGTAGATATATATGTCAACCTGTATTCTAACGTAGATATATATGTCAACCTGTATTCTAACCTAGATCTATATATGCTTGGAAATGTGATGCTGCGTTCCAATATATTACTAGATTATAAATACCTGTATGGTAAATGTTTGTCTACTCATCAGAATCAGCAGATGGACTGAAAACTAATGATGAATAAAGCAAACGAAAATTCTACTAAAGGATCACATCTGCTAATGAACCATTTCCTACATATATACACCGTTTGTGCCTTTACAAAGAGAGCAGACTAAGGTCAGAAGGCTGCTATAGGAGTCGTCTCATCAGGGTTTGCTCTGTTTGTTTATCAAATTATAAATATGATCCAACATTGTTAGTAAAAGACAATCACTCCCCGTTACTTCTTTACCTTATACATATTAATGAATATTGATGAAGTGATAAATACGTGCATGTTATTGCTGCATATCCATACTGATCCTTTACTCCACGAATTGTCATGAAAGAAACAATGACATTATTAATTACATTGATTGTTATAATAGTACATTGACAAATGAGTTTTGGCCATGGCAGAAACTGTAGAATCATATCTATATTATACCACAAACAAACAGAGCAGACCAGGACCAGACGGCTCATATAGGAGCCGTCTGATCTTGGTCTAGTCTATTTGCAAATGCTTAAAAATGCGTATTTATGGAGTAAACGGTTAAGGACGTATCGAGAATAGTTCCCAACAGAAATATCCATTTACTGAATATGCAGTATTATTTTTTCCAGACATGATTGTGCCTGTTACATGGTTTTGTGACGATCCAAGACAGCATAACAATAATAAAACAAGACCAAAAGCATGTAGTTCTATTGTTAAAACGTTAATGGTGAAAAATTATGCTTTAGTTATACATTAACTTTATACTTTATTTATCGGACGTTGTTTTGAAGCATATATTCTTTCGAGACCATAGGTCTGTCCGTGATACATGTCCCAAAAAGTCTGGTAATAAGCATAACGGTTTGGACGATATAATTATGTTCGTTTTGTAAAAAGGTCAATTCTTTGCTATGAGAAACTGCTAGATTGTGAATCTGTGGACCTTATATGTTATACAACATTAATGGTATTCTGATTGCGGGTCTTCTGAAGACCTTATACACAATACAAAATAACTAGTACGACGTATTTTATGTCAGACAATGCAGTTGCCTTGGCCTTCACCCTCGGTCCCATTCAATGCAATCTGACGTGTATTTCCATGCAAGCTATATGTACACAGAGTTGTCTGCAAGTATGCATGCCAGTTATAAGCTAAGCGTGGTTACAAACTGGCGCGTTGACGCCTGCACACCACATTCTTAACCCTTTCAACACTGAATCATCCAAGTGGACTGTCCCATCAGCGGTTAACATAAGACTCCATTCAGTATGAAATGCTATTTATGCTAGAATTTGAATAATAAACAATGGAGACCTGTAGGAACCTCGGATCTGACTCTACACTGTTTGTAAATGACAGCGCACGTTTCTCCGGGGCTGACAGGCTTAATCAACGACGTGCCAATATCGAATAACTAGAAACATTTCTGAAATATCTTGTCAAACGAACTATCTAGAACATTAAGATCATTAAGCTACGCCATGTTCTGCCTCATAGTACATTTTTGATAATGATACGCTAGTACGTTGTGGTTTGCCTTATGCCGTTTGTCTGATAGATTAGTTAAGATAATGTTACGTTGTATTCTGCATACGCTACGTGTCTGATAGCTCAGATAAGAAAATGCTACGTTGTATTTTGCACATACCACGTGTCTGATAGCTCTGGTGACATAATGCTACACTGTGTTATGCACATGCCGCGTGTATGATAGCTAATATAAGATAATACTACGATGTGGTATGTATATGCCACGTGTCTGATAGCTCAGATAAGACAATGCTACTCTGTGCTCTGTCTTATACCATCTCTCTGAACGTTCACATATTATAATGTTACGTTGTATTCTGTCTTATGTCTAATAGTTAAGATTACGCTACTCTGTGCTCTTCATCTTTCTGAACTTTCACATATTATAATGTTACGTTGTGTTCTGTCTAATTGATAGTTAAGATCAGATAATGCTATTCCGTGTTATCTCTTATACCATATTTCTGATAGTTAAGATAAGATAATGCTACTCCGTGTTCTCTCTTATACCATATTTCTGATCGTTAAGGTAAGATACTATCACGTTGTTTTCTGCCTTATGTCTAAAAAGATAATTTAACGTGTTATCTGCCTTTTGTCACATATCTGATGGAATCTCCATCCGGCGATACATTAATCTTTACCCAGCAATGCACAAACAATGACTGACTTTCGATCTGGTTGAATTTGGACTACCTCCGAATCGATCCAGCTCTTGAGAAACTATTTGCCAAGAGGCAATGCAGTTATCAATGCAGTTATCAATGCGGTTATCAATGCGGTTATCAATGCAGTTATCAATGCAGTTATCAATGCAGTTATCAATGCAGTTATCAATGCAGTTATCAATGCAGTTATCAATGCAGTTATCAATGCGGTTAGCGGGGTATTGGTTAACAAATTTACACTAAACAATAGTGAATCTGGAAGGGCTACAAAACAAATAGAAAACTTAGAAACAAGTTTGGTATGAAAGAGTGTGTGATAATAAACATGTATAACATTAAATATAAAATATGAAATTGGCGTGACAACATATTCAATTCGCTTCGCGTGATAGCTGACGTAGTCGTTTAAGATATTGTCATACTATTTCCTTTCCATGGATCGTTATCGCTGAACATGATAAAAATGCAAATAATTGGATGACCCAGAGACTGTACTCGACCAGTGCCATTGTACTAGATAAAGCGACAAATCAACTTCAAAAGCATTTTCTGACGACAATTTAACCCTCACAACGCTGAAAATTCAAATGAACTATTCCAAGATTCAAACAGATCAAACTTATGATGAAAATGTAGAGACTTTTCTAAAGAAAGGCGTAGCATGACAAACAATGAAGATGAGATTGACTCAAACACAAATACACCATCGACTGACTGAATATAGTAGCAACCCTCTAAATGGACCACTCCGTGAATACACATGAATGTGTGTGGTTGATTAATTAACCCTTTAAACCCTGAATGGAACAGCCCGTCAATGTTTATCTACAGAGTCTATCCAGTACGACATATTTAAACTTGCTAGATATATTGAATGACAAACAACGCATACCTTGACCAGATGGCTCCTCTGGAAGCTGTCTGATCTACTGTCTGATCTGGGTCTACCCTGTGTGCAAATGGCAGTGCATGTTGGGTAGTACAGGAGTAGTAGAGACCGCAAGTGATGCAGAACAGCTTTTTAGGAACTCTATGCAAAACATTTATCCTGCATTAGACTACCACCTGCCTGTATGGCCAAGAAATAGATCTCGTTATTGTGATCGCTTTAGAGGGGTGTTACTGGATTGTCCTTAATCCAGTGTCCGTTAGTATACAAACATATGCTCGTAGAAAGTGACCGGAATGTTAACACACTGATATTCAAATGATAAGATAATATATCCAGATAATATGTGTAAACATTTTCAAAAATAACTTCTTTATTTCTCCACCACACCCTTTGCTGTCGGCACTCTTTAGAATCGTCTCTTCGACAATTCTAAAGTGGGCTTGGTGGAGAAATGACGAGTTTAATATTTGAGTAAGCACCTTCATCTTAAACTCTGAATTATCACTGAAGAACTTTCTGTTTGAATATGTCCCGACTGTCCTCTTTGAATAGCAATATATATAAATATGATATCATCATGCTACAAAATGAGATGTCTCCGGTCATTGATAGACAGCATTTCCCATGGGGACCGATTTCACACTCCAGGTTATTTGTTTTTTCTGACAGTAGCATACTAAGAATGACACAACTCTCATATACTTAAAGGTGTTATCTTGAAAAGTGTCATCCGGAAACTAATGTCTGACGTCTCCCCTCCGCTAAACACCATTCTCCAATTTTGTAACCAGAATATATCTTCGAAACTCTTGTTAAAAATAAAGACAATTGAAAGTTCATTTTCGTTTATAAAAGCATATAATTATACACTTATATGTTTTAAGTCCTCTCTCAAACGTATAAACTAGGCTATTGTGTTCATAGGACACAGAAGCAACCACTCCCGGTGATATTGCCTCTAGATCAAGCTATGCTATAATTTATTATAGTGAATAAAAAGTCAAGTCATTTAACTCTGGTAAAAACAATTCATTGCGAGCATATCCACATTAACAATATTTGTTCGACGTACGTTTGGACATATGAGAGCAAAGTTATATAAATAAAGTTTAAATAATATGGTCCATTCACGAAACAAATAGAATTATGATTTTAATTCTTTTTTCGGTGATATTTAATCTCATTTCCATGCTGCTGCTGTTTACGGACAATTAATTTCCTAATATACACGCTTTCCTCCAAAACCAAATTCTGCAAATCCTCAATCATTGATTAATCATAATGGATTCTTTAAAAGTGCTTAGTGTCAGGTTCTTTCGTAGATATTAGTAATGGATACATACCTTAATTCAAGTGTGTAAACAAATGCTGTAACCGGACACGATGCTTAGACATAATTCTAAAGGTATCACATTGCTCATACTGCATTTCCATGTTGTTGTTGTTTCGGTTATTATTCCCTATTCAGTAATAGACGCCGTTTGATGATTCGCATCAATGTTTTCCCTCTTAAAATGTGTGCCGAATAAAGCAATAACTTACTGACATTATAAACTGAATGCGACTGACCACATTCATTTAGACTTATACGGAACGCTGATATTTACACTCCAAAATAAGTTTGTTTTGAAAACCGTTCGGCCTTTATTCAACACTGTATGTAGCATCGGTTTACAGGTAAACATAAAGGAACGATTCATTGCATAACTAGTCTCTACAACATACAACAGAGGTTAAGATAAGATTAGCAAATTTAAACTTGTTCAAGAATAACTCCTCCCCCGCCGGACCAAGTCCTTCGGACGAGATTATAAACCGAGGTCCTATGTACATATGTATCAGTGCTTTACACTGGGCATCTAAAAGAACCACAGAAACTCAGTCGATAATAAGAGTTAAGTAGGACATCGCGCCCGGGTTTCTCTGTATCCTCTCCCCTCTCTCTGGGGCGTCCAATTAGCCCATAGTGAGCAGAAACGGACGTTAATCAATACAAACAAACAAACAATAACTCCTTAGTTTCTCCAACAAACTCTATACTGTGATCAGTCTTTAGAATCGTCTTTTCGAGACGATTCTTAAAAGTGGTCACGGTATATAGGGTTTGAAGGAGAAATGACGATCTTAGAGTATGGGTAGCCTACAATAGAGAATATGTCGCGAGTTGTCTGTTAAGATAACATTTTCTTAGACTCGTTTAGGAACAGTTGATCTTAAAAGACAACGAGCATCAGATTCGTGTTCTCGCATAACCAAAACAGTGTGTGTTCGCCTTTTTAATAACATGTAAACATTGCGTTTCCCAAGTTTGGTGTCATATATGTCGTATGATGTCATATATGTTCTGAAGTGTTCTTACAAGTGTTACTATCACGTGTTACTAACCCATTGTTCTAACCCGGAGATAAGGGAAGTTATGCGAGAATCCTTTATAAATCTGAATCTCTGATAGAAGTAAAATTGTTTTGTATGTTATTTGACTCATTCTCAGATAAGTTTCATCCTAGTCTCCCTGCAATTGTTTGTCTCTATTCGGCCGTTTAGCCACTGTCTTTGAATTGATTTCGTCTTCGAGCTTCGGTGAATACTGGACAATGACTGGCCTCGTGTAATTACAGCTCGATGACCGTAGGAAATATTCCAATTATCTTTTGAGCATGCGATGTATGTGCAATGACACATCAGAAAATGGGTTTCTCTTTACATGCAATGTCTACGAGCATATGACAGATCTCGGAGTAGGTACCGTAGGAGCTTGAAGCAACTGCTTGGATATGCTCTTGCAATATAGCGTGGCTGTCGTACTGTGCTGATAAGTTCAGATGACCGCATAGAGTGAAACAGATTACAAAGCTTTTTACAACTGCATTCACTGCTATCTGATTTTATTGTTTTAACCCTTTCGCTGCCAATGCCGGATCTGTAATTACCTAGGCAAACAGTTTGGGCCCAGATCAGGATCCAAACTGTTTGTTACTGTTACTATGTTTTTGAAACAAAAATGAAGAAAATCAAAAGAATGAAAATTTGTAGCAGACGACAAAGTTAGCAGACGACAGAGTATGGTAGCGAAAGGGTTAAAATATAGGCGATGCTACAATGACTTGCAATACAATTTAAGTTGCTTTCAAACGCAGTTTATACAATTACCAGCACGATCAGCGTTATGGCTGATAAATTTAAAGACAACTATTTGATTAACGTAATACTAGTATACAGTCGATCACACATACGGCAAGATCCGAGATAGAAGACACTTATTAGCTTCGAACATTCTAATTTAAACGTTAAGTCTGAGATTCCAGTCGTTGTTTCGACTTATATGGATCAAATGATCATTGGATATACCCCTCTAAAGCGACTACTAATAAAATATTAATAAACAGTGGACGTCTTCAAACCAGGTGGCTGTTTGATGCCGGATGAAAAAAATGCAGAAAACTCGTCTGGGCTACTACAGGGAAATTAGTTTAAGTATTGTCCACTGTATCGGAGGTCAAGACAAACTGCGTAAATTTAAACATTTCTAAGAAAAGCTGCTTCTTCATTTCTCTACCAACCATTCTACTGTCTCTTTGACACGATCCTAAAGCGTGGTAACAGTATAGGGTTTATCTGTAGCTCTGTTGTATGTAACAGTTTGTGTTTTACTCTCTTAGTGATCAAACCGTGTCATTTAATACCCGGTACCAGTCTATACATACAGCTTCCGTTCACCTTGGTTTAGTAATGCTAGTTGGGATGAAAATATTTAACCCTTTACTTAATGAATATTCATGTAAGAAATAATGACAAAATGAATATTAATTAGATTAATTGTCATAATAGCTTATGGACACATGCAATTAGGTATTGGCAGAAACTGAAGAATCATATCCATAGTATATCATAAGCAAGCAGAGCATACCCTGATAAGTTGTTTCCTACAGGAGCCTCTAATCTGGGTCTACTCCGTTGGTAAAGGCGTAGAACTGCGTATTTATGGAGTACATGGTTAGTACAGTAGAAATAAAGTAGAATCCACGATGTGTCTTGATCTCTGCGTTTGACTAGTATGTGATCAATACGTCTACACTATTTCAAAGGAATTACCTTTAGTCTGTGATCAATAAGTATTGTAAATTTGTTAATACAGTACAACCTCTCGATAACGGCCACTAAAATACATCAAGTATTTTGTATTAAAGGCAGGTGTTTGCTTAAAGCAATGTGAAAGTAAAACAGAACGCCCCTATTGCTTTTACCTTGCTTTTAGCAGTCACCTGCCCTAATATACCAAACTAATTAACACAATTTAGTGGCCGTTATAGAGAGGTCTAACTGTACCAGAAAATGCAGATACACACTGACATGAGTTATATGTTTATCTATTTCTATCATGTTGCTAAAAATACCTTTGATGTACCGTTAGGCGTGGACAACACTATGTACTCAGTGTCCCATCAGGAGCCAAGGTGTTTGACCATCGGTCTATAGTTGTCAAAGTGTCTGACCATCGGTCTATAGTTTCTCATGATATAATCGGAAGTAGTTAAACGTGTCCCATATCAAGCATTATGCTGATGTTATACATGTATTTATTTCAGCCGAAAATACAGTTAATCAACTGTAAGCAGTGTAGATCAAGAACTGCTGGCCAGTCTATTTTACGTTGACTGGTGTGGATGTCGTGTTGGCAATGCCATCTATAAGAACAGCACCAATGCCGAGAGACATGGTGGGTAGTCTGTGACTACATACTAGTTAATGCCAGTTTTGTCATTCGCCACCGACACAGTTAGATGATACCAACCCTCTGGTTGCTAACGGCGAACTCTTGGCCATCATTGTAAATGGTTTTGATCCAGAGATGCCCAGTAATTTGCTGTTTCATCAGGCCCCGGGTTGTGTGATGCTCTTGTTACGTAGATAACGCTTAAACCTATGAAAATGTATCATGCGTCAAATGTTGCAGACACGGCAGTGAAATGAATAACCGAATGATAATTAAATCCAAATAAACTAGACAATGAACTTACATGGGACATGCTTAACAATAAGTTCAGAAATGCCCGTGCTTCATTTGTGGTTTATTCAGTTTTTATGCCATGAACGTATCAGAGTCAAACGCCGACACAACATTTTATCTTAATTGTTTGCAGATCTTATGCATACTGGTGTTTAAAATCTCCAAATGAATGCACTTTTCTTATACTAATGCATTGTTTGTAGACATATAAGAACAGCAGAGACGGTATGCGCATTCTCTTGCTTTTTAAAACTTTATACAGAGAAGCAACGTTGATCTTGACGAAAATACCAATACGTTGGAGTTGCGCGTAATTGTTTAGGAGATTTATGGATTCATTGTCCGACCTTTCTGCAAGCCTTTGTCAGTCCCACAGGAGCCGAAATCGAAATCGAACTGAAATATCTTACAGAATACATATGGCATTTTTAACTGAACTTCTGCAGACAGATAATTTATCACTGTATTGGCTGCATACGCAGTACGAGAGATATACTCATACTGAATCAGAGTTTGTAAACATTCGTTTAATTTATATTTTACATACAAAGCATGGCGAACACAAATTGTATCACATAATCTCCCTTATCACATAATTCTCTACAGTACACACTTTTGATATAAGCTGTAGAAACATCACGATGTCACGAAGTAATGTGCATGAAGGATCTGCCAAAAACAGTAATTTAGTCGAAATAAGTTATGTGATAAAAACCAAATATGACACTCGTAGTCATGCTATTAAACTGCTTTCAAACTCATCTTGAAACATGTTATTAAGCTCGCAAGAGGCTCGCTTAATAACATTTTCCAAGACTCGTTTAGTATCAGTTAGTACAAAATGACATATCCTATATATTTTGAAATGCGACACTCGGTGATGTTTACGTTGCTACGGTAAAGTCCCGTTACACTACCACTCAAAAGAAGTCTGCGTTGTAAAAACAGATGGTAACTTTTTCAAGACAATGACCTTTCTGCATCACTTTGGTCTTGCATTAGGCAACCACTGGAGTTTAGATTCTCCTATTTTAATAATTCACGAGTCCGCCTTAATGAGACTCTACAGAATTCAAAATATAGTTGTTAGAAAGAATTTACAAAGTTCGTAACGATTATATTATATATACAGTAGAACATGTCTTAATCGGCCATCAAAAACAGGTGGAACTATGGGTCTGTAAGGCAGGTGGTAGGTTAATGAAGGTCAATAATAATGTAGACGTCTCCTATAGGAGCTGACTGCATTACATTTACCCTGCATTCAGCAAGCACCTGCATTTTAAGATTATTATGCTAAATAACTCAATGGCCCATTTAGACATGTTCCACTGCAATATGTATTCATATTATTCAATATTAATGCACAGTACAAAGTAGAATTGTTCCCAGTCTCCCTAATGCCTGTTCGCCGCTGTTTTACCATTTTCCTCATGAATATTTATGTATCAATATATCACTTCATAGACAGACAAGCATGACGAGGAATGGTTGCGAAGTCATCCCCGGTGCCCCAACGACCATGTGTTACGGGATAGGTACAGGTACATATCACTTCATAATATACTTTAGCAATGTCACAATAACAATAGATATTTGACATTGAACGAAAGAAACATTAGAAGGAGTTTTGTAACATTCCATAAGCAAATTCCACACACTTTGTTTGCAAGACGTTGAAATACGCATCTGTGAGAGAAAAGGTTCATTATTTAGACAGACACACAGAAACCTATTAGGTTTGAATTTAGGAACGTTTAACAAACGTCAATGTCAATATATGCCTTGCAGAATTTGTAATATAAATTTTAATAACAATTGGTCGATAGCAGCATTCACAGAAATCAGTTGTAACATAAACAAAACTAATTCCTTTTAGGCAAAGCAAACATTATGCCTGCATTCAACTTTACCAGCTTGTCGGTGTATTTGATGATTTCAAATGTCCAACTGTTTTTGTCCTAGTGACGATATTTCAAGTTTAGTCTTATTGAGACACCAGTCTCGTGCACAGTAGATAACTCGAAACTGTAGACCCATGATGAAAGAAAACATCATACGACGACAAAACACCCAGCTGTACCGAGCATTATAGAATTCAAATGAATTAATACGGTTCCAGAGGGACTGACATTGGTAGATGGAGTTAATATATATGGCTTACAATTATGCTGATGTGCATTTTCCATTAGAAAAGACTGAGGATATTGCGTGTAACTACTTTCAAGAAGTAACTTTTTAAGAAGTAACACTTGCTCTTGTCCAAACATATTTGCATTAGACTGTAAATGCTGGCGTCACTTTTCAGGATCAATTACATGTACAAATATCACATTGTGCGCACAATTTAATTGCAGCACATCGACTCTTATTTAAACCAAGACATAGGGAGCTGTCTCAGAAAATTATTATGCAATGAGCAAAAACAGCAGGATGTTGCAAATTGCGTTACCCCCTAACACACACACACACGCATGCACGCACGCACGCACACACACAAACAGACACAGACACACACACACAGACACACAGACACACAGACACACACACAGACAGACAGATAGACAGACAGACAGACAGACATACAGACAGACACACACACACAGACAGACAGACAGACAGACAGACACACAGACACACACACACACGCACACACACACACACACACACACGAACACACACACACACGAACAAAGGTACATACGCACTGTCACTATAATGTTAATTAGACTGCATCACGTTAAATGTCAAGTCTGAATTAAGGATAAGGTTTAATTTATGCAAAAGTCTCAGCTATTGAACATTATTGTTTGCTAATTATTGAGTTATAAGTATATAAAGCAGAGATGAAAGATTTCACGATCCTTAGTTGAATTGCTTATATACAAGGAGTCTGGTCTTAACACTACAGCGAGTATATTTGGAATGACTTGACCGGGGAACCATCCCGCGTGGAACCAACCCGCGAACTCTTACATCGCTGAAGACCACTTTCTTCCTTTCAGTGCAGGAATCGAGTAACTAATGTCCTCTGCAAACATCATATACCAAGATTGGAGGAATCCTAGATCATATTCCTTTAAAACAATCCCTGGATAACCACGGTAAGCTGAACCTGTTCGAGTTTTAGAAAAGTCTATTTCAAACTTCAGAGTTGGAAATGTTAACAGCTATCTCCTGGTTTTGTACAACATTTATAGTTGCCTCCTGGTTTTGTACAACATTTATAGTTGCCTCCTGGCTTTGTACAACATTTATAGTTGCCTCCTGGCTTTGTACAACATTTATAGTTGTCTCCTGGCGTTGCCTCCTGGCTCTGTACAACATTTTCAGTTGCACATGTATTACCTACACAAATTCGGTTGTGGTTACATGAGATTAAAAGGTTGTTAATTACTGCTTTACTAACAGGCATTATAATGAAGAAAACAATAAGCTACAGTAAAAAAACCTCTAAAATAATTATCAAAATATGCCTGATTTTGGGTATTGAATTCAGGTGGTAGCTTAATGCAGAAACACAGTTAGGCAGAAAACTCCTGTAGGAGGTTTGTGAACTGCCTTTGCCCTGTATTAAGCACTGACCTGTTTTTAAGATATTAGGTTAGCTAAGAAATGTAGTCTGTTTAGAATGGTGTACTGTATATGTACGTTCTAAATAAGGAACACCATCTAAAATGATTCTCGTTCATATATAAAATCCACAAATAGACATGTGCAAGCAACATCTACATTTATCAAAACAATATGTTTTATAGCGTAAAAGGATTTCCTTGTAGGTAATCTTACAACAATTGATCACCGACAGATAAGTGGTAGTGCCAATTAACAGACTTTGGAAACCAAAGAGCAAACAGATTGCACTGAGAACTACATTAGCACAGCACGTCATTAATTATCCAAAGATATAATTTTCTCAATAATTCACCCGTTGTGATAAATGTATATCAAATTACCTTCCAATACTGTTATGTGATATATGTACATCTAAATACATGTATCTACATATGATGTTATCTGATAAATGTGTATCGAAATACTTACCAATACTGCTATATGATACATGTGTATTGAATACTTAACACTGATATATGACATATCTATCAATGCTGTTATGTGATAAATGTACATCGAAATACTTACCAAAATTACATTGAACTATCAATCTACCAATACTGTTACATGATATATGTGCATTGAAATATCTAACAATACTTTTATATGATATATGTGCATTGAAATATCTAACAATACGGTTATATGATATATGTACATTGAAATATCTAACAATATTGTAATATGATATATGTGCATTGCAATAACTAACACCACTGTTATATGATATATGTGCATTGAAATATCTAACAATACTGTTACATGGTATATGTGCATTGAAATATCTAACAAAACTGTTATATGATATATGTGCATTGACATATCTAACAATACTGTTACATGATATATGTGCATTGAAATATCTAAAAATACTGTTATATGATATATGTGCATTGACATATCTAACAATACTGTTACATGATATATGTGCATTGAAATATCTAACAATACTGTTATATGATATATGTGCATTGAACTATCTAACAATACTGTTATATGATACTTGTACATCGAAATATCGAACAACACTGTTATATGATAAATGTACATCTAACAATACTGTTATAATAGTAGGATGCATGTGCATCGAAATATCTAACAATGCTGTTATACGATACTGGTGCATCGACATATCTAACAATACTGTTATATGATACTGGTGCATAAACATATCTAACAATACTGTTATATGATACTGGTGCATCGACATATCTAACAATGCTGCTATACGATACTGGTGCATCGACATATCTAACAATACTGTTATATGATACTGGTGCATAAACATATCTAACAATACTGTTATATGATACTGGTGCATCGACATATCTAACAATGCTGCTATAAGATACTGGTGCATCGACATATCTAACAATACTGTTATATGATACTGGTGCATAAACATATCTAACAATACTGTTATATGATACTGGTGCATCGAAATATCTAACAATACTGCTATATGATACTGGTACATAGACATATCTAACAATACTGTTATATGATACTTGTACATATACATATCTAACAATACTATTATATGATGCCGGTATATCGCAATATCTAACAACATCATTATGTGTTAACTGTACATCGAAATATCTACCAATACTGTTATATGATACTGGTATATCGAAATATCTACCAATACTGTTATATGATACTGGTATATCGAAATATCAACCGATACTGTTATCTAATAAACGGGCATCGAAATACCTATCGTTGCTGTTATACGATACATTGTTTAGTAATAAACTGAATTATTGAATACGTGCCTTTATATATGTTTGTGATTATCGATATATACATACTAAATAGAGCTTCAACACAACACGCCTAGTAAGTGTATGGCGCTCAACACTTTACTATTCATGTACGAAATAGTGTACATATGAATCTTAATTTTATTCTTATAATGGCACATGAACAAGAAAGGTTTTGGCCCTGATAAAAATGTACAATTCAATATGTATAATTACATAAGCAAATACACCAAACCCAGATCAGACGGCTTCTGTAGGGCATGTCTGATATGGGCCTTCTCTGTTTGCAGAATACAAAGTGTAACAGTTTTATATTTGCCATTGGTGCCAATTATAGAAGTATAACTTTATATCGCGTTTTAACCCTTCGGATGCGAGGCACGAGTGTAAACGTGTCCTGTGTGAAGCCGTTTGTCATCAATGTAGACATAGATCGGACGGTTCTTATAGGAGGCACGAGTGTAAACGTGTCCTGTGTGAAGCCGTTTGTCAACAATGTAGACATAGATCCGACGGTTCTTATAGGAGGCACGAGTGTAAACGTGTCCTGTGTGAAGCCGTTTGTCAACAATGTAGACATAGATCGGACGGTTCTTATAGGAGGCACGAGTGTAAACGTGTCCTGTGTGAAGCCGTTTGTCAACAATGTAGACATAGATCCGACGGTTCTTATAGGAGGCACGAGTGTAAACGTGTCCTGTGTGAAGCCGTTTGTCAACAATGTAGACATAGATCCGACGGTTCTTATAGGAGGCACGAGTGTAAACGTGTCCTGTGTGAAGCCGTTTGTCAACAATGTAGACATAGATCGGACGGTTCTTATAGGAGGCACGAGTGTAAACGTGTCCTGTGTGAAGCCGTTTGTCAACAATGTAGACATAGATCCGACGGTTCTTATAGGAGGCACGAGTGTAAACGTGTCCTGTGTGAAGCCGTTTGTCAACAATGTAGACATAGATCCGACGGTTCTTATAGGAGCAATCATCGGATAAGGGTTTGCACAGTTTGTCATTAAAATTCCTCCAGCAAATTAAAGCCGTTCGTATTGAATGGACTATATAGTTAAACTCACTTTGTCTATTCGATATTCAAAGAGTTAATTATTGCAGGTTAATAAGACCGAATTATAGTAATGTTTATTAAGCAAACAAACAAACAAACAAACACAAATAGAAACCCTCACACAGTTCAGGGCTCGTTTGATACATACGAGCAGTGTTAAGAACACTGCTTGTTTAGTTTTGAACGAGTTCTGAACGTTGTGGGTGTTTTAGTCTTTGTTTGTTTGTTTTTAATAAACATTCATATATTTTGGTCATGTAAACCTGCAATAAATAACTCTTTGAATATCGAATAGACAAAGCGAATAATGTCATCAGTGTAAAATTATATCATCTACAGACGGACAGATTAATAGACTTTCGGCTTTCCGATTCCAGTAAAAACATACGAATGTCGGTTTGGGGATGATCATAAAAAAGTACACCATTAAACATTTAACCCTTTGTATGCTAAGTGTCCTACAGTTGTTTAACGATAAAGTCCACTTAGTAAGAAAATAAAACCTACTTGCGAAGGGATTTAAAGCGAAAGAACCTATTGGAGTTATTTGGCACCGTTTCGTATGACACCGTTTCTACCTGTGTCATGATAGAGGGTTAACAGGTTGCGTGTTGTTATGTTGCAAGGATTATGGTTATGTCTTACGTGTTAACATGTCGCGTGTTGTTATGTTGCAAGGATTATGGTTATGTCACACACTGTCAAACGGCGATAAAGACTATTTCCCAAAGGGGACTGTTCCATCTGGGATTATATTTATTCTGACAGCAGCAAATTAAAACCCACATAATACGTACAACTTACCAGTACACATATCTAATCTCAATTGATGACCAGAAAGCCTTATTCATATATCAATGGGTTTATAAGCGCGAGCGTGTGCTTGGATACATCTGTTTAATGTACAGTAGAACCTGTTGGGTAGTCGCCTTAGAGGGGGTTTACTGTTTTTCTTTGTATTTTTCCCGACTTGTTGTCATTAGCAAATATGGTTTGTATTCCCACTGCGTATGGTGAAGACTTCTTATGCATACGGTATATAAAGGCATTTGCATATCTAATATCCATATGGGAGCCGGGAGGTCTGTAGTTTGACAGACTGTATCGATCTGTGAGTGCTGAAGTCAAAACTATATTTATAGATACTTCGACAATGTTCAACAGAATGATGATGACAAGTGTTTTGAGGTATGCTTATTTACCGGGTTACTAACCATCAACCTGGTGTTACTAACCATCAACCTGGTGTTACTAACCATCAACCTGGTGTTACTAACCATCAACCTGGTGTTACTAACCATCAACCTGGTGTTACTAACCATCAACCTGGTGTTACTAACCATCAACCTGGTGTTACTAACCATCAACCTGATGTTACTAACCATCAACCTGATGTTACTAACCATCAACCTGGTGTTACTAACCATCAACCTGATGTTACTAACCATCAACCTGGTGTTACTAACCATCAACCTGGTGTTACTAACCATCAACTTGGTGTTACTAACCATCAACCTGGTGTTACTAACCATCAACTTGGTGTTACTAACCATCAACCTGATGTTACTAACCATAAACCTGGTGTTACTAACCATCAACCTGGTGTTACTAACCATCAACCTGGTGTTACTAACCATCAACCTGGTGTTACTAACCATCAACCTGGTGTTACTAACCATCAACCTGATGTTACTAACCATCAACCTGATGTTACTAACCATCAACCTGATGTTACTAACCATCAACCTGGTGTTACTAACCATCAACCTGGTGTTACTAACCATCAACCTGATGTTACTAACCATCAACCTGATGTTACTAACCATCAACCTGGTGTTACTAACCATCAACCTGATGTTACTAACCATCAACCTGATGTTACTAACCATCAACCTACTAACCATCAACCTGATGTTACTAACCATCAACCTGATGTTACTAACCATCAACATGGTGTTACTAACCATCAACCTGGTGTTACTAACCATCAACCTGATGTTACTAACCATCAACCTGGTGTTACTAACCATCAACCTGGTGTTACTAACCATCAACCTGGTGTTACTAACCATCAACCTGATGTTACTAACCATCAACCTGGTGTTACTAACCATCAACCTGGTGTTACTAACCATCAACCTGGTGTTACTAACCATCAACACCAGTAACCATCAACCTGGTGTTACTAACCATCAACCTGGTGTTACTAACCATCAACCTGATGTTTAATTTAAAACTGGCTCCTCGCTTTCTTTAGTAAATTTATCAGAGAAGAAAATTAATTTTATGACAAGCAATGGACCCATGGTATTCGATGGGAACTCTTAAATCTGGGTCTAGGTTGTTTGCAAAGGTCCGATATACTCGCACTGTAAGGATTTGATACACCTTCATTTTGTTTATTGTTTCTGAGCCTACGTGTGTGTTTGCGTGCGCGCGCATGTGTGTGAGAGAAAAATAATGACTTATTGAAACAAGAGCTGTCACAATCACGTGACAAATGCCCCCCAAAAGGTGTACCCTGTGACCTTGACCGTTGACCCATGACCCAGGGAGTTAAAGGGGAAACATCGTCTTTGTGTGGTGAACATTTGTGCCAGGTTATTTTGAAATCCATTCACATATAAAAAAAAAATAAATAGAAGGGACACGAAATTTGGGACCGACGGACGGATGGAAGGACAGACGGATGGACAGACGGAAGGACGGACAATGCGATAACTATATGCCCGCCGTAGAAGGCATAAAAATAATTAACTTAGCATGAACAATGACACTGTGAACAGGGGATTGTTTCCTTGGCAGAACGGAACATACCCTGGACCGAATTGTCACTGTAATACTAGTGTAAATACCCTGGACCTGAATTGTCACTGTAATACTAGTGTAAATACCCTGGACCTGAATTGTCTATGTAATACTAGTGTAAATACCCTGGACCTGAATTGTCTATGTAATACTAGTGTACATACCCTGGACCTGAATTGTCACTGTAATACTAGTGTACATACCCTGGACCGAATTGTCACTGTAATACTAGTGTACTAGCGGTGGCGGTGGTCTAGTGGTAACGCGCTTGACTATCAGTCCGGAGGTCCGGGGTTCAAATCCCGGTCCCACCCGGAAATTTCAGAGACGCTTTTCCGTGTCTCCCACCCGCACATCCTCTCCACCCAGGGGTTAAAATGGGTACCTGTGAGGGTCACTCGCCGGTACTGCGGCTGCATGATTGCGCCATATGTTAGCAGTGCTCAATAGTGTAGGTCAATGATTCAATGACCAGGGGAGTAAATGTACAGTCGGCTGAGCGGTCATTCGGACTGAAAGTAGACTATAACTAGGTACTTTTTTTTTAAATACCCTGGACCTGAATTGTCACTGTAATACTAGTGTACATACCCTGGACCGAATTGTCACTGTAATACTAGTGTACATACCCTGGACCGAATTGTCACTGCAATACTAGTGTTAACACCCTGGACCGAATTGTCACTGTAATACTAATGTAAATACCCTGGACCGAATTGTCACTGTAATACTAGTGTACATACCCTGGACCGAATTGTCACTGTAATATTAGTGTACATACCCTGGACCGAATTGTGACTGTAATACTAGTATAAATACCTTTGACCTGAATTGTCTATGTAATACTAGTGTAAATACCCTGGACCGAATTGTCACTGTAATACTAGTGTACATACCCTGGACCGAATCGTCACTGTAATATTAGAAGTGTCTGCCAGCAATCGTGTAAAACCCATTCCCTCATGTTGACAACTTTTGACGCCTCTGTAAAAGTCACTTTTTGAAACCATTGTGATAAATAGAGCTCCATAGGAGCAAATGCCCTATTTATCACAATACTTTCAAAATTACACAATTCTAAATATTTTCCTTTTTCTTATAAATTCTCCTTTTCAGTAGATTTATTCAAAGAGGTTACTCTAAAAATAGCCTATGAGGGAATGAGATAATTGCGTTTTTATTTATGTGAATCATACATGTATATATATCATCATACAATATGTGTATACTGTCGACGTTTTGATGGTAGTGGTATGTTTGCAAATTGGACTCAAAACGTGCCAGCAACATATCAGGCCCTCTCATGCTGAGAAACAATATCTGTTGAAACCCTGTTCTGTTGTTATGCTGATGTCCGATTTGTTTAAGCCTTTCAGAAACATTGTCAAGCAGATGTGATCCTGATCAGGTTCCATGCTGTTTGCATATATCAGTCAACCCGCGCTTAGCAGGAAAACAGTAAACATGCCTGTAACATATCCCCGTGTTCCACAACTTGACACAGTCCGACACTTTGAAGTCAGAACCATATTTAAAGGCGTATATCAGATTTTGACTCTTTAAACTCACTTAAGAATCACATTCACAAAACATCTTAGCATGTTAAAACATTACTATTGCAAAAAGAAATTATCTTACAAAGTGCTAGTTTTCATGACATACATATCGTTCGGCTGTGTATTTATTGTATCAGCTATAAACTTATATGATCAAACTTAAGGTGGTAATAGTAATGTTTAGCATGCTGATGCGTTTCGTAAATGTAATCTGTTGAGTATTTTGCAACATCAAATACAGATGTGTGCCTTTTATATATACTGTACTGCTGCTACACTTTCAAGGTGTAACCAATCATTGTATCCATTTCTTTTATTGGTGGAACAATCTATTACTGAGTTTTTAAAGAGTAACATATCATCAGTAAAAGTTGTTTATCATTACCTTTGTTAAACAAGAATGCGAAACTTCAATGGTTTATCCTTTCATAAATATGCATGTAAGAAATAATAACATCATGAATGCTTATTACCAGAATTTTTTCATAATGGATGTAGTACACTATCATGGTGTTTGGCTTTGGCAGAAACTGACTATAGAATAGTCCATAGGCAGACCCTGATCAGGCGACCTCTACAGCAGACTGATCTGTGGGTACTCAAGCATGCAGCGACTTAAGAAGGCGTCTCTAAGATAACACCACGGTAATAGCACGGGTTGTCGCAGAGACAGTCCTTGCGGTAGTGACGTGTAGGCCACGCCTAAAGAAATAGCTGCCATGTACCCCCAAAATAGTGAGGACACTTGAATGTGTGCGGCGCTTTAATGCCGATCTAAAACAAGTATTGCTCAAGCATGTTCCAAGTGAAACATCTCAACATCATTGATGAATTACATCTGGACACCTCTGAAGGCAAGCATTGTTGCTGCAACGATTTGAACCATCTAGGAGCCTAGTGAATATTCGTGGTGTCAGAAATAGTCTCAAGCGTCAAACGAACTGTCGACATAGTTATCAAGTACGCGGAGTCCCATTTAATTCTACACATACTGACAAAATACTGTCTCATCAATCTCTAGCCTGGTTAGTGTTTACTGAATTCCGACGCGTTCAAGCCTTTGAGAAACTATTGACCGAGTGTCAAACAACATTGCTCATGAGGAGACGCCGAGTTACTCAACCTCTTATCTGGATCCAAGCGTTTTGCAAATGCCAAACAGGACTCGAATAGTTTGAGAAGGGTTTAATATAGACATATTGTGGATTACAGAAAGAGTGTAAGTCAGTGTTAATACGATAATTACTCCACGTGGTTTTGATCCGATATTAGAACGCCAAATTATGCATAATACAAACAATTTTACATATACAAGAAAACTTCGATATCTCGAACTGGGATATCTCCAACTTCGGGATAACTCGAAGTAAGAGTACGGTCCTTCCAAAATTTACAATACAGATTTGTTCTAAAATGTATCACTGTATATATCTATGTAACAGCTTAATGCGGGTCATATAGGACCGTTCAGCATTACTTTGGACATGCATTAAGCTGTATAAACCTGAGAGATTAATCAAATTAAAAATCGGATAACTCGAACCTCTGTTATCTCGTAAAATTTACATGGTCCATTGAAGTTGAGATATCGAAGTTCAACTGTATTTATGAAAACATACATGTCATGATAATATGCATGTTACATAGCGTCAATGCACTAAAGCGTATAGACAGAGATAATTCAGAACGTGCAAAAAATGAAATTAACCACTATAGGGGGGGGGGGGTGAAATATCTTTTTTGAATGTACACGTACTTAATTATCTTGATCAAAATTCATCCAAAAAGTCGTACAACAGCAACCTTGTTGGTCCTTTTATTGATTAACAACTTAACTAAAGGCCTGGTCACAACCCGCCGTGTGTTGTTTTAGTACGTACGTTTTTTGGTGAGGCCACGTTTTTTTCTGAAAATTTGGGGAAGGAGTAGCAAGTGCAGGGAGGAAGAACGTCAACCCACGTCACACGCACGATTGCGCAAAGTATACGTACAAATGTACGTGGCACGCACGCCACGCCTCGCCCTGGCCGGTTGCATGCATCGTACGTTGCACACGTGGTAAGTGCTAACAACGTGCTTACAACGTACGATCTTCGTGCGATAGCCGCATTATCGTACGGAGGCCGTACTTACACGTGCTACTCACGAACGATCCACGTGAGTTTTGTCAGCTCATTGGACAGTAGAACTGGGGAAGTGCTTAAAGCGGTGGTCACAACCCGCCGTAAGTGCGTGTTGTCTACGTGCAAAAACGTGGGGAAATTTTGGGGATCCGTACGTGGTGAGTACCGCCTCCGTACGTATTTGGGAGCACGCAGACACGCCGTAGCACTTTTAGTGCATGCGAAACTTTCTCTGCGTTCGGGCTACGGATTTACCAACGTGCGGGTGACGCGCGTGCCTTCTACAGCCAACGTGCGCACAACGCACTGACTCCGTGAGTGTTTTAATATTTTCCCCACTGTCACTTGCTCTACAGACGGCGCACTTAGCACGTGCGTTTTGCGCAAGTGATAAGTACGTGGTCTGTGCTCACTCGGCACTTCCCCAGTTCTACTATCCGATGAGCTGACAAAACTCAAGCGGACCGTACGTGAGTTGCACGTGTAAGTACGGCCTCATTACGATAATGCGGCAATCGCACGGAGATCGTACGTTGTGAGCACGTTGTAAGCACTTTCAACTCACTTACCACGTGTGAAACGTACGATGCACGCAACCGACCAGGACGAGGCGTGGCGTGCGTGTCACGTATGTACACCTACGACAACCGTGCGTGAGACGTGCGTTCCTCTCTGCACTTGCTACTTCTTCCCCACGTTTTCAGAAAACAAGAGGGCCATGATGGCCCTAAATCGCTCACCTGATTACTATAGACTTATGCATACACTGTATTTCAATGTAAAAATAAGTCAGCTTCAGATTGGGGCCAATATGAAACCAAAGGCCATAATTTTAGGCCTGGAGGTTAAAATTTGATTAATCTTAATAAAAGAACTTTAGATGATGCCAGGGGCGGGGCAATTTTGGTCCTGGAGTCATAATTTGAATAATCTTGGTAGAAAACCATTAGATGATACTACATACCAAATTTCAAAGGTCTAGGCCTTACAGTTTCGGAAAAGAAGATTTTTTAAAAAATTACCTATAAAAAACTGATAAACCATGGAGCGGGACAACTTTTGGCCCTGGGTGGTAACAATTTGAACAATCTGTGTAGAAAATCATTAGATGATGCTATATACCCAATATCAAAGGTTTAGGCTTAACAGTTTTGGAGAAGAAGATTTTTAAAGATTTTCCTTTGAAAAACTGATAAGCCCCGGGTCGTGCCATTTTTGACCCGGGGGTCATAATTTGAACAATCTTTGTAGAGGACCGTTAGGAGATGCTACATATTAAATATCAATGGTCTAGGAAATATGGTTTCAGAGAAGAAGAATTCTAAATATTTTCCTATGAAAAACTGATAAGCCCCAGGGCGGGGCCATTTTTGGTCCGGGCGTCATGATTTGAACAATCTTTGTAGAGGGCCATTAGATGATGCTACATACCAAATATCAAAGATCTAGGCCTTATGGTTTCAGAGAAGAAGATTTTTTAAAAAATCCTATGAAAAACTGATAAGCCCCGGGGCGGGCCATTTTTGATCCAGGTGTCATAATTTGAACAATCTTTGTAGAGGACCATTAGATAATGCTACATACCAACTATCAAATGACTAGGCCTTGCCGTTTGAGAGAAGAAGATTTTTTAAAGATTTTCCTATGAAAAACTGATAAGCCCTGGGGTGGGGCCATTTTTGGTCTGGGGGTCATAATTTGAACAATCTTTGTAGAGGACCATTAGATGATGCTACATACCAAATATCAAAGATCTAGGCCTTATGGTTTCAGAGAAGAAGATGTTTAAGTAAATTGCTGACGACGCACGACGCAGATACGCACGACGCAGATACGCACGACGACGGACGCCGGACACTGCCCCCTCACAATACGCACTTTGTGCCAGGTGAGCTAAAAACGTAGCAGCAAAAAACGTACATGCTAAAAACACGCACGGCGGGTTGTGACCAGGCCGTAAGTCATGTTTCCAAAATAAACCATTATCGCTGTCATATTATAAAATATCATTAAGCACTGCTGTGAGTGATTAGGGGATGCTGGATGTGGATACTGCCGCCGCCAGAAATTTCGGCTTTACATGTATTTATAATGTATATAGTAACGAATGAAATCTTTAAGGGACGACTCTGGTATGCCCTGATGTTTATAAAACATTTTGCTTGAGTCTGAGATCATTATCAAGTATATTGTTGCTCAATACATGTACCTGAACAATCAGATAATGGAGAATGATATCAGACTCAGAACTTATATAATATCGGACCCATGCGTACGAAAGGCGACGCCCATGTGACGTTGTGACGATGCTTTTTTATAACTATAAATTAGGGACGTCGTAATGTGACGTCATCACTTAATTTGTATCAATACCAGTCCTGTCGATTTTCATGTTAAGTTCAGTCTGCATTAAACCGTCAAATAAATAGGTCGTTGTCCATTTCGTTCCCGACACAATTATTACTAGTGTTTGGACGCTCACTTGTTTCTATGCCTAGGTCACACATTCACGGATCGACTCGCCGGTTCAACTACGAATTGAATCTCACAGATGATCCCGGAAATTCCAATTTCCGTAGTACGATACGGATGCATACAATGTAGGGTGTGGCAACGGGCTTTGACGGCCAAACATTCACGGATTTGACGCCGGATTAGCTACGGATATGAATCAGCATCATTCGTGGCAATCTATACTGATCCATAACTTAGATATACAAGTACTACTACGTGTGACTACGGCTAAAATACAGAAAGCTATGGATATACAAGTACTACTACGTATGACTATGGCTAAAATATAGAAAGCTACGGACCAATACAGATTGCCACGTATAATGCCGGATCGTATCCGTAACTAATCCGGCGTCAAATCCGTGAATGTGTGACCTAGGCACTATTGGAGGAGATATGTTTGTTAAATATTCAATTACGTAATACTTAACTATGAACATCAGCTTAACACTATCATCCTAATGGCGACCTGACTCGCATGTATTCATTTGCAGAGGAATAGATCATACGCGTAAACTGAACTATGTTAAGAATAGCTCATATATCCTCAAAGTGTCGCAGTGTTGAGACAATTCTGCATAATGTTAACATCATAGGGTTTCGTGGTAAATTTTTAATACCCATGTACACACCTTTATATATAGTTCACATTGTTTCGTTTGGCAAATCATACCATGTCACCTTGTTAGGGGTTTGTACAGTTTGACAGTCGTTCAACAACTATCTTCTCAGTTCGAGTGCAATCAATGTCGTATTGATATTCAAAAGTTCAGTTGTAAATCCACACAATCTGTCTTTTCATTAGACATTTGTTTTATGAATATGCATGAAACAAATTATATCAATATTTATTATTTATTGGCTGACGTTTTTATACTGGTATATACATGCACTATTTACGCTGAATCTGTAAAATCAGATCTATACTATTCCATGAGCAAACGGGGGAGACTCAAATCAGACGGCTCCTACAAGTGCGATCTGATCTGGGTCTATTCTGTTTACAAAAGCGTATCAACCATATAAATGGTTAAATTAGATACATGTTCGTATAAAGCACACGTGTAAGCATACTCTATCACAATAACCATATCCTGCATTCTAGATGTTGACGTTGAATAACTAATGGAGTGAGTTAGGCTTTAATGAGCTACGTACGGCACTAAACAGCGCCAATGACAGATGGGCCAATAAGGACTACGATAACAACGATTGATGCGTACATGATGGATGGTTAACGTGATGATACGAGGATGACAATTTGGACTTCAGTTACGTGCTACATGCAATTATCCCCTCTGACAAGGCTTCAAACGGAAGGACGAGAGGTCGGTTTTGGTTCGATAAACAAAGAAACAAACAGATGCCATTTATAGCTGTAGTGTGAGTGTGTTGACCCTTTATGTGAGTGAGCCAAGTATAAAATAGATGTGCAAACAGTGTACACTTGGATCAAATGACTCTTGAGGTTGTCCTTTGACCAGAGTATGACTCGAGGGGTCGTCTTTTGATCAGTGTATGTACTGTTTATAATAAAACCATTTTTGAGTGTTAAAATTTGATAACGTTGTTTGTTTATTTGATATTCAGAAAAAGGGGAACCAGTTTCAATTTTTAAGCAAGTTAAGTGTAGCAGTTAATACTGCATATGGAGCGTACTTCAAGGAAGCCTATTAGTTACCATTGATATGAAGGTTAGTTGTCATTGATATGGAGGTTAGTTACCATTGATATGGAGGTTAGTAGTTACCATTGATATGGAGGTTAGTTACCATTGATATGGAGGTTAGTTACCATTGATATGGAGGTTAGTTGTCATTGATATGGAGGTTAGTTACCATTGATATGGAGGTTAGTTACCATTGATATGGAGGTCAGCGAAGATGTTAAAACATCACGGATAAGAGAGGCAAACAGCACAACGAACATGTTTAATGCAGTTAAATATTTACATGAATATGCAAATGAATAAAGACGGAGAAAAGTATCCAGCTACAAGAGGAATGAAGTTTGTTGTGAATTATAAGAAACTGAAAACCTTACTTGAGCAGGATTGGCTGTAAATAAGACAGCTATGTATCATCCCTATAGGGGCCGTCTGATCAGGGTATGCTCTGTTTGCTTTTAATAAAATATAAATATAATTCTACAGTTTCTGTCTGAAACATAATATCCTGTATCTATATGTCATTATACAAATTAGTCTAATTAATATTCATGGTGTCATAATTTCTTACATGAATATTCATAGAGTAAAGGGTTAAAATGGGCACCAGTCTAGGTTAAGTAGAACTTATTTTGAAACACTTTATCAGTCCTTTGACCCAACTATTTATTATATACAGTAGAACATGTCTTAAGCGGCCATCAAAAAAGATCTACTTATGGGCCGTAAAGCAGGTGATAGATTAATACAGGTCAAAAGCAATACAGAAGTTTCTTATATTAGTTTTCTGCATTCCTTTTGTCCTGCATTAAGCAACCATCTGCCTTAACACACTTTAAATATGTAGGCATCCGGAGATAGAAATTCAACAGGAAACAATGAGATATTTGCAGGCAAATATTGGACATGCTGAAACCGGCTTATATACGATAATGGATAGGCGCGCTTTCCGCTGCTATCAGGGAATAAGCAAAGTTGCGTTATCTCGGCTGCATAAGGTACTAAGCAGACTCGCGATTTCTCGCGCGTACGAGGTAAAGGGTTAAGACTCTTATTTTCAAAGCATTAATATTCGCATAGCACGGTGATTTCACTAGATTGATATTGCGATTTATGGAATGTTCGTTGGGTTACAAATGTGACTACATGTGAATAAGCTCCAGCTTTGACAAGAGGATTACCCTTGCAACCATATTGGTATTTAAAATCAGGCATTAGTAGGCGTTGTCATTGATATTTGCTGCGTCTCAGAAGCACAATGAAAAGGGTATAGAAACACACAATCATTTCTATTATTTCTTTGTAAAACCATAGAGTATTTTCTTGGTTCTGTTGAACATTGGTCTACACAGATGTATCAATTTGCATTTATGACATAGATGTCTTAGTATACAACAGGGGTACAATTTATACAGTTCAATTTGCATAGCCCTTAAACATATATACATTTGAACTTTTATATCTCGAACTTCAAGTAGTAGGGGACAAAAAGCCTGATTTTGGCAGATTTTGTTACCTGATTTACAATAACTCCATATTTTACATATATAAACTTAACACCTTACCTAACAATTTTAGAAGGGTGGCAGAACATTCCCAATAACATTCTGGTGGAAAGCATGGTTTCCATAGCAACAAGCTACAAAATGATATACAGAATTTAAAAGGACTGCCAGTTTGCTTATGGATGTAAATATGTCCCCATCGTTTACTCTTTGGAATGAGAGATGGCTAGTTTTGATTTGAAATTAAGTTAAAATAAATTTTTCCTCAATGACTGGTTACTATGGCAATAACATACGTAATTTTGCCCAATTTTTCACTTTTTTGAAAACAGGTCCTTATTGTTTTTTTCTAAATGTCTAAATAATGAATTATTGTAAGACCTTGCTATTTACTTACAAAATTACGCAAATATTATGTTAACATTCCGGGACACAGATCTGGTTGCCATGACAACAAAAATATTCTTAAAATGATATGAAATTCATTTGTGATTCTAAAATTGACATTTTCCAGTGAATTATAAAGTTAGCCTACATTTTCTTTTTACAGCATGTTTGTCTTGTTATTTGTATAAAGTATTGGTGTGGTCTTCCATGTGATTATTGTTGGAACATTTTATTTACAAATTAACAGTAAACATATCCTTTGTTACCATGACAACGGCTATAAAAGAACTATTTTTAGTGATTTTTGCACAATATTTTCGAATTATTTACAATTTTTATTAAGTTCTTTCCATCATTGTATCAAACAAACAAGTCGATTCAAGAAGACTGTCTATTTGTAGCCATTCAAAATACATCCCTCACAACGTGACAAGGAGAGCTATTGTGATCATCATGTGTCAGTCGTCAGGCGTCGTCCATCGTGTGTCGTCAATATTTTACTTCAAGTGACATCACCTCTAAAATTATATTGTCAAATGTACTGAAACTTTCCAAAGATGGTCTTTGGGTGATTCCCTGTCAAAATAGCTAAATATGTGGATCCATGTAGAGCTCTGGTTGCCATGGCAACCAACAGAAAAATCTTCTAACCTCTTCTTCTGCGAAACTGGTTGTCAGGTTTCAAAATAATTTGATGGAAATAATCATTAGGTGACTATCTTTCCGCGAAACTGGTTGTCAGGTTTCAAAATAATTTGATGGGAATAATCATTAGGTGACTATCTTCCCAAGTAGCTAAACTCATGACAATATCTAAAACAACATGACCGCTAGGGGCGGGGCCTGTTTGTCTGTATAGAGAAAACATAGCAACATTTTAAATCTTCTCTTCACCAAAACCAATGGTCTGACTTCAGAATAATTTGATTGGAATAATCATTAGGTAACCACCTCCCAAAATAGCTAAAATGGTTTGAAACCATGCGGAACTCTGGTTGCCATGACAACCAAAAGAAAACAATATTTTAAATTCTCAGTGTTGATATACTTACTGGTCCTTCGGGATCATTAGTTTTTATGTTATTAATTGAATACTGCTTAAGCCGGTGCTAGGGGATGTGAGTAGTAGTGTTGCATTTTTAATAACTAGTCACGAACAGACTCAATAAAACCGAGTCTGCATTTTTCTGCTTTCGCATTACTACTTATGCGTTCAAAGGATCTCCCTCTTTCAGAATATATTCCTACAAACCGATGGTCAGATTTCGAAATAAGTTGATGGGAATAAGCATTTGGTGACTCTACCAAAATAGCTGAAACAGTGACAGCATTTGGTATTTATGTCTGAATTTCCAAACTAAATTTTCCATCACCTGAACCTTGTTTGGTTGGCAAGTCCACCCGCATACATTGTGGACAGACACGCCCTTGATAGTGAAGGGATTTCAGGAGCTTACACTGTGCGCATGCAAAACTAATTGAGGCTCGTGTACGAAGCAATTATTCAATGTTCAGCTAGCTGTCAGTGTTCGTGTGATATTTGAACATACGAAACTTATGGAAATACTTGGATTTTCAATAGTTATGAGCTGCTTAAGTATGAAATAAACTGACATGGACAAAATATGTAATTATACCACCACTTCTAAAGAAGTGGGGGCTATATTGGAATCCCATGCATCCGTCCGTCCTTCCATCCGTCCATCCATCCGTCCATGCGGAGCATTACTCCTAAAGTATTATAGGCACAATTGTGAAACTACATAACTATGTGGATAGAGGGTGATGAGAGTATGTGCAGTCAACAAGGGTTGTAACTTTAAATTCATTTTGAGGGAGTTATTCCTCTTAGTTACTTTTCATAAGCAATTTTTTATCCGGAGCAGAACTTGTCAAGTACTGTAGAAACAACTGTGAAACTTTATATATGGAGAGAGGGTGATGAGAGGATATGAGAGGGTGATGTCAATGAGGGTTGCAACTCTAAATTAATTTTTGAGGGAGTTTTTCCCCTAAGTTACTTTCCAGAAGCAATTTTTGTTCGGAGCATAACTTCTCAAGTATTGTAGGCACAACTGTGCAACTTGTTATATGGATAGAGGGTGATGAGAGGATGTGCAGTCAATAAGGGTTGTAACTCTAAATTCATTTTTGTGGGAGTTATTCCCCATAGTTACTTCTTAGAAGCAATTTGTTTGTCTGGAGCATAACTTCTCAAGTATTGTAGGCACAACTGTGAAACTTTATATATGAAAAGAGGGTTGTGAGTGGATGTGCAGTCAACAAGGGCTGTAATTCTAAATTCATTTTTGAAGGATTTATTCCCTTTTGTTATTTTTCATATGCAATTTAAGTGGATGAAAGGATTATTGAGCTATTGTCGCTTGTATTGAAATCAGTGCATCTTGTGACAAGGTGGCGGGCAGGGGTAATAATCACCTATAGTGATAGCTTAGTTGTATTTGGCACAATCAACATTGCGATATTCAATGAATGAATGTGACTACCCATACATTATTAGATCTATCATATTGACAGTGGTTTGCTTATTTAGTTTGAAATCAATTTCGTTCTTGGTGTTTAAAAACAGAGATGATTTTAAATGAACATTTTAACAAACCAAGCTTACTTTTCAAGGAAAATTTTTTGTTCCCATATGCTGTAAAAACAATTGTTCTTGTACTTTTTCAAATAAAATACAGTCTACTGACATATTCTATATTATGTAATGTGTATACATGTTGTAAATAATGTATGTGGTATACACACGTTGTGATTTAAAAACGACGAAATCTGTTTGTGAAACACAATGTCCCCGATATAACGTTTGATTTTAATGTATGACCTTTACCTTAATAGGTCACCCCTAAAAATGTTTGCCTCAATAAGTTTCACATGCATGCCAAGTTTGAAGGATGTATGTTGAAGACGACAAAATTATCACCAATCTAAATTTGACCCATATTTTGACACTTGACCATAATGTATGACATTGACCTTAAAAAGTCACCACTAAAACATTCGCCTCCATAAGTTGCAAATGCATGCCAAGTTTGAGGGATGTATTTTGAATGGTGACAAATTTATTGCCAATCTAAATTTGACCAGTAATTTGACATTTGACCTTGATGTATGAACCTGATCTTGATATGTCACCCTTAAATATGTTTGCCTCTATAAGTTGCATATGCATGCTAAGTTTGAAGTATGTATGTGCAATAGCTACAAAATTGTCGCCAACGTTAAAGTTGGGAACAAAACAACCAACAAATCAACAAACACTGACAATGAAATAAAAACAACATGACCCCTCTTTGATGGGGGGGGGGGGGCATAATAATGCCACTATTAAGATATTGATACATGTACCCTGTTATTGTTACAATTTTGAATGTCTGTGATGCTGATTTTGATTGTCTGAAAATGATTTTTAATGTCGGTGATAGTGATTTTGAATGGCGATGAGAATGATTTTTAAATCATTTGTGATATTTAACATTATGATTACAGCACTTTTGTGATAAATATGTGCTTAGTCATAGTTATTAATGAAATTGAAAAAACCCAACACTTAGTTGATATTTTTGAGATAATTGTGATCAATTAAATGTTAACAAGGCGCAAACTAACTATAATGATATTATCTGAAATGCTGAAAGAATAGTCTCTTGACATAATTCGTTATAAGGTACAATTTATTGATCTAAAATAATATACCATTAAACTGTTGTGTATAACCATTATATTTATGTCTCTTCCTCGATTTACGAAATATTCATGTTAGGTTAAGAAAATAGTTCTCAAGTTTTACCTTTGACCTTCCAATGACCTTGATTTTATGTACCAATTCCTTGGTAGAGGATATTGTTGTGCACATTAATTACAATATTCATCACATAGGTAGAAAAAATTTACTGAAATGCACAAAAAGTACAAATTTGACATTTGACTTCTCAAATGTGACTTTTGACCTCTACTTGCGACCTTGACATTGACAATATGTACCGAAGTCCTTGATAGAGGATATTGACTTAGTAAGGTGTATGTGCACATTTATTACAAAACATACATCACATACATGGGAAAATGTACTGAAATTGCACAAAAAAGTACAAATTTGACCTTTGACTTCTTAAATGTGACCTCTACTTGCGACCTTGACATTGGCAGTATGTACCAAAGTCCTTGGTAGAGGATACTGATTTAGTATGTTGATCTTGCAAAGTTATTAGAAATACATCACATATGTAGAACAAGTGGACTTCAACATTCACAAATTAGTAAAACATGATGTTTGACTTCTAAAATGTGACGTTTGACCTCTACTTGTGACATTGACCTTGACACACTTATAAAACTCGTGGTAAAGGGCACCTCCCTTTTTAAATGAATATCTGTACCAAGTTTTACTTAAATATACCTATGTCAATGTAAAATTGTAGAACGAAAAGGTCTTGAAACAGAGAAAAAAGCTAAATTTTGACCTTTTACCCCTAACCATGACATTGACCTTAAAGGGAATCAATTGAAACTTATATTTGTAACATTGCCTTGATATTAGTCATTTAATTATAACGTTTTGTGAAAATCCCTTCACTAGTTAAAAAGATATTAAGAGATTTTTGTGTATGATATCTATTTTATTTCTACGACATAGCCGTTGCCATGGAAACTCAAATTTTAGTGCTTTATAAGTGTACATGTACCACAATGCTGCCACCCTTCTTATTTTGATTGTTAAGTCATACTCTTCATTATCTGAAAGTATCCTGTCATTGTAAACCAGGTAACAAAATTTCGAAAAATGTCCCCTACTAAAGGGACCATAAACATTAGTTCGAGATAACAGAGGTTCGAGTTATCCGACTTCTGATTTGGGCAATTTCTCGAGTTGACAGCTTAATGCAAGAGTAAAGTAATGCTGAAAGCTCCTGCTGGAGGTTTCAGCATTACTTTACACCTACATTAAGCTGTCATACGTGTTCTAGATATCCACAGAGAAACATTTAAGAGCAATTCTGTTGGAAGGACCGAACATTTAGTGCGAGCTATCCCTATGTCGTGTTATCAGAGTTCGAGATATCGAAGTCAAACTATAAATCGTATGTCAATATAGCAGAGTAAATCAATGGCTGGTCTTTTCGTTTGGAATACCAAGTGACTGTCTATAATTTTGTATAGTTCGAAGACGTGTTGGATTCCTATGACATGAATAAAGTCGGTCCCATGAGTGTCTCAGAGCTCTATTATGAGATAAGTCTGGCATTTCCACGATTGAGAAACATAAGGTTTTCGTCCACTGAGACACACTGTAACATCTTGAACCAATAAATAAAGTATGTATTACTCTCCCAATTTGATATAAGACTCGTGCATATTCCGTTTATTATCTTCGGTAATCTACGGATAAAATTACGAAGGTATAAGAAGTGCTGTAAGAATACAATCCTCGTGGAACATGATTATTACCTGTTTAGACCTTTAGATCTGACATGCCGTTTTTGTTTATAGATGACCCGTAGATTTGGATAATACAACAATTGTATTAGGTGAGCTCAGCATTTATGCGACTATTTCAACATATACTATTTAATTTAATCACTATTGGCAATCGCATTTCGAGTCTAATCAACTGCACGATCTTCACGAGAAATTCGCTCGTCAATTTCAGCAAAGACCCTTATGTATAGAATGGAATAGTCTCGAAAAATTAAATCTATAAATAACAATAGTGTTCAGAGGAACACATGTGTCATCTGCTCGCAGCTGACACAAAAACCATTAATACGCTGGAGTGCGAAAATCAGAACAAAGGGGAATAACTCAAAAAGTATTGCATGCAGAGTGATGAACTTTAAGTTAGCTACATCAATGGTCCTCAATGAGAGGAAGACATATGTAAAATTTTGAACGGAAATGACCGATAATATTTTGTTGTAGAACAAAAACGTATTGATGAAATCGGTTTATTTTGTATCTCGGGGGCATATTTCGATATAAATGGAAAAGTAGTAAAGTCAAGCAGGCAAAGCCACATGCAAGACGCAACCACCACCAAAACACCGATAGACAGCATGACACACACACACACACACACACACACACACACACACAACCACACACCCAAACGCACACACACACACACACACACACACGAAATGAACACAGAAAACACCAAAAGACACACAAGAAACAGGAACAAACGTTCCACAACATGAACAAACCACAAGCACAAAGACGCAAGGCAAACAAAAGGAAGGGTGACAAAGAGAGTACCGCCTTGGCACGGTCAGCAGCAAAAACACCACTGGGGGTTTAAACCGGTTTACGGACGTCCTAACCTCACACTTCTCTCAAAGTCACCCTAGCTTTACAAATATTGTAAATAAAGGTATCCCCGCTGGACTTACCCACAACATAGACGACGGTGAACACAGGACAACATGTAAAACATAGCATAATAACTGTGACAATCCGTCAAATATGTACTCAATGACTTTGCTGAAGTCAGAGCACCTGCAGGTAAGCCGTTAAGGGCACGACAGGGAAAAAGTAATACATGAGTCTGGTAAGCTCCTCTTGTATCCAAGTTTAAGAGTATACCATCATAGAGTACTACCCTCGGCCGGTCATCGCGCAAGCAAAGAGGGAAGCGTAGCTACCGACTGTAAAAGGATCGATAACCAAACATGCAGTGTGTTGCAATATAATAGGAAAATAAGTTTAAATTGACAATCTTCATAATAATGATTGAGCATAACAACTACAACGTTTTATGCTATTATTGAAAATAAGTGTTCATTGTAGGGACTTCCTCTTTAAATATTTTCCAAATCACGACCATAAGGCAAATTATAAATTTGCATACTAAGTATATTTTCATCGGCAACAATTGTTGTCTGATTCAATTATTCAAATATTGTGTTATCTCACATTTCTGTGTGAACCTATCATCAAAGTGTCAAACAATGTAGATCCTGACAAGACGCCACAAGACGCGGTGTCTAAATCTAGACTCAAACATCGTGGTTACCTTTTTAACGTTGACTTTAAGTTATGTATAAAGCCCCAAGCGAAGTTTTTTGGTATAAGTCTTGCTCTACATTTAGAATCCACCTAATGTTAAAAATAAAATAATGCTTATTTGAGACTGGCCACGCGAAAAGGGCCCTTCATGGTGAAAACGTCATTTCGAGATAATGACGTCGAAGTCATGTATAGTATTTGCGAAAGTTCCCTTTGAAAACACGTGGATGTTGCGGCAAAATTGTGCAAAGTTCTTAAAGTCAAATGCTTAGTTTATCAACATAAGTTTACATTGCAGGAATTTTCATGCAATATAACGAAACTGAAATCACATAAAACAGAAAGTTTGATAAACACTAGATTTGTTTAAGTCGTAATTTAACCGCAGAAGATCGTCAGTGGTGAAGGTTGTTGATTAACATAAGTCAAAATAGACTCTTATAAGTTGATATGTTCATTCTCAGTGTTGTTATACCTTCTGATCCTTCGAGATCATGAATTTCAGTACTTCTTGTTCTGAAAATTGAATACCGCTTAAGCCGTGTTGCACTTTCAATTACTGCTCAGGAACAGACTCAATAAAACCGAGTCCGCATTTTTCTCTTTTTGTGTTGCAATTTTTGCTTTCGGGGGATCACCACCCTTCAGAATTCAGAGAGACTTTAAGTGATGGCTAGCCAATCTAGTGTAGATTAAAAGATTAACTTTTTAAAGAAATCCTGGAAACAAACTCACCGAATGCGCTAGATGGAAAAGCAACCAGCATTTGAAAAAGCAACTGCCTCGAACAAACATACCGTATATCTCCAAACTCTTAAAGGAGTCGGTTGTTAAGACTTTCCTTAATAAAATGCTTTTTAAGCATTTGTAAACAGTAGACCCAGAACAGACGGCTCTTGTAGAAACCAGCTGATCGGGTCTGCTCTGTTTGCTTATGGACGTATATACATATGATCCTACAGCTTTTATCGCAGCTAAAAGGTCACGTGTGTCCATATGCCATTATAAAAAGATAATCTAATTAATATCCACGACGTCTTTATTTCTTACATGAATATTCAACAGGGGAAGCGTCAATAAAGACTATAGATTATTATATTAGGCGCTGATAACCCGTCATCTTGTATTTTCGATGACGAAGTATTAACCCTTTCACCACCAATGTCGCTAAAATGCACCACGTCAGATAGTGCATTTCAAGGCGGCGTCTGATCAGGGACTTCACTTTTTGTCTCAATCTCTAGTTCTAGATATGTGGTTTATTCTTTTGAGTTATGTATTTATTTATCTCATTTCCTTATTTTACTGAATGATTTAACAAAACTTGGTGGCAGACGACAGTAGAAATTTGGCGGCGAAAAGGTTAACTGAAATATTACAATCTAGTTTTCTCAGGCAACGGATACTACTATTCAAACAGTATTCCAATTTTGGGAATAAATAAAGACCTCTGTGTGTGTGTGTGTGTGTGTGTGTGTGTGTGTGTGTGGAGCGGGCTATCAGCGAGCCCGTCATACTGATCAAAGTTACCATAAAAATGACAAATACGCCAACGTATCACAATAAAAACGAATGTGTTGCAAAAGCAAAGTAGGCATATTCTGTTTCATTTTTCTCCTGCGCCGTTTAGTTTAACATTTTATATAGATTTATTTCCTCCTGTAGTCATAGACACTGAAGTAAATAATTATAAACTTAGAATTGACGTAGTATTGGAAGCAAACAGTGAACTATATTCTTGATGCACAAAATCTACAAAGCCTTTTTTAAATATGCTATGCAGCCGTTTGATTCTGAAAGGAAACGGAATACAACTACATGTATTCTTGCATGTTTTGGTGCCAAGTCATGCCAAAAGACCCCTTTATGTTGTAGTTTAATAATTCTCGTGCAAAGCACGTCCTGGATGGAATTTAGCAACAGATTGGATCCATATGAGACTGGGCGAGTCATTTGTAAAGGCTTGAACAAATCGGATGAAATACAAATGTAACAAATCAGAGTTGTACTAGCCTTTATTGTTTAGCAAGAGAAGATTTGAACCTTTTCGTCTTTCTAGATATGATTCTGCCATGACCAAACATTCTTATGTTCAGGTGGGTGCAATTATAAGATGTAATATAATTAATGCTAATGCTGTAAATGTTCCTTAAATGATTATTCATAGAGTAAAGGGTTAATGTGATATTATACTATGGTTATACTGCTTAAGTGTACGTGTCTGTATTTCATAATTAGGACTTCATTAAATACATGGTTTGCAAATTAATTTAAATGGTTTTCATTTAATCGCATTTTATTTGTAATTATTGTTGTATATTATACCATTTGGGATATACATTGACATTTCAGAGGTCCGTATGAACTTATCACCATTTATTGAAGGATAATGGAGTTCTTATTCAGACTAAAAGGGTCATTAATACTTATATAGAAAATATCGTTTCTTTAGGCTTCTTAATTTTAAATTTGGTATATTGTAAAAGTGATAGTTATTGCGTTATATCTATTTTACAATTAAAAGACTGATCCTTAAAACTTTGAGCATGACAGGCAGAGCTACAGATCAATACGCGTATTCAAATGCTAAAATAGCACAATCTCAACCAAACCCTATACTGTCACTACTCTTTGGAATCGTATCTTCGAGGTTCTAAAGCGTGGTCATAGTATTGGGTTCGTTGGAGAAATAAAGTATTCTTTAAACATTTTTTAATTAAAGCATCTTATGTGGACCTCTGTGAATGGAATACATATCAGTTCAGTTTAGTATGTAACAATACACACTTACTTAAAACATAATTTAAAGCCATAGTCCTGGTTTTTAAAGCCAAGTGGTAGCTGAATGCGGGGAGAAAGGTATGCAGACGCTCCTATAACAGCTTTCAGCATTACTGCCCTCCTGCATTAAGCAATCGCCTGCATTTAAATACAGCCATGTTTATTTAATAAGTGACTGCTCTTGAGTTTCGTTTGTGTTTGTAATTAATATAAATGGCGGCCATGTGTCATCATTGTGTGCCAGTTGTTTGTTTCTTTTAAACAAGCCAAGATCAGTTACTTAATCCGTTTCTTTTGGATGTAAAAAATGTTATAACATATAAACGCATTACGATGAAACGGGAAATTCTACAGAAATATGATATCACGATACATTAACCCAATTGGATTATAGTCTTGAATTAGCATCTTCAGTGGGAACGACGAATGCATTATTCTTGAAACTAGTAAGTGAAATTGTTCTTCATAAATTAATTTAGACACATGGGGATTTCTACACGCAACATATCGAATATTGCTTTAAAGGTCGTCAGGCAATATTTGGTTTCACTATTTTAATATTCTAAAACATCACCCCTTTGTATAAGTAGACAACAGCAATATAAACGCAAGTAATATACTTGATAAACAAGTTTTGTTAAACTATCATGCAATAATATAATCTTTATTCTACTAATCGCCATTTGATTGTTAGATGCACACGGCCTGCATCCATATGAAACGCTGTGTAAATAGGAGTCCATATAATTGCAACTAGCTTAATAATTCCTTCAACAGTAAGCTAATTAAAACAACATTTAAAATGCGGCCATATGAGTTGAAATTATTTGTCGGGAAGGTTAGGGTTAATATTAATATCGGCTGTATTACTTTTTACCTGTATCCAACAACCACCTGCTTTTCAAAACCACTATATAAATGGCCGTTTAGGACAGGTTTTGCCGTGTATACATATCCTAGGAAGATGAAGTTTACGTTTTGGATTTGATGCTGTCGGGTACTTTACTATTAACCACTACATAGCTATTTTAGATGCTATTGGCATTTGCAAACATCTTCGATCCAAATGATCATCAGTATAATTTGTATCCAATCTGTTCCGACACTGTTTGACCAGTAGTTCTTAAAAGCTTCCACATCGAAAGTAGTTACATTTGCAATAGTTCCACATTTGAATACCTTTTTCCCAACGGTGCATTAACAGGTCTTTCACGAATATATTTGTTTTCGAAGTTCACCATCCAGTGCGAAAAAATATAGGGCTTCAATTATTGTGTATTAGATATAGGTGTATACATATAGGTGAAATGTACTGTGTTTATGTGATATTACTTCGTCCTATTAAAAGAGGCGTAAAACGTCAAATGAATACGGATTATAAATATTTCTTATCAAGTGATATCAATCCATGCAGGCATACATAGAACGCATTTGGTACTAAAATTCACATGTTATGATGCACGGTTCGTCTGCTAGTTTCGTGATGAGAAAACAGGGTTTGTTTCTTAAATACATATATATCGCGCATAAAACAAGTGCACAATTTGAGAGTAAAGGCCAGTTTAATTTAATGCGCCTAAACACGAGGCCACATCAACATCAGTTATTTTAAGCGTTTCCGCAAATACTTTGGAAAATCATTCTCAGACATCATAACTAGATCTACCTTATTCATATTTGAGAGAATGTTCTTGTTCCAACATGATGTGCTTTAAAAATGATTGTTGATATTCAAAATATCAATCATGTCGATGCTATTAAAATAATTTACTATTAGAGGTTAAGAAACATATTGAGCAGTGTACCTCTTTCACACATTTGCATAGAAGACCCAGATCAGATGGCTCATCTTAACTGCTCTGTAGGCCTATAGACCCAGCAGTTTCTGTCAATACCAAATACACCGTGTGTTCATATGCCGATTTTAATATTCCCCTAATACATTTCCACGGTGTCATTTGTTCTTACTTGCTGTATATTTATCAAGTAGAGGTTTAATATTTTCTGAAAATGGGTGCTCCTTCGAAAACAAAAGTAGAAATGCAAAACGAGAAAATTGCAGACTCGGTTTTATCGAGTCTGTTCATGAGTAGTAATTAAAAGTGCAACACTACTCTAGCCCCTAGCAATGGTTTAAGCAGTATTCAATTTCCAAAACGATTAACATCAAAACTAATGGTCCCGAAGGACCAGAAAATATAACAACACTGAGAATGAAGTATGGGGCGACTTCTTTGAATTAATCTACCGAAAAGGGGCATTAACTATAGAAAATGAGCATTTTAGCATTGTGTAATTTTGAAACTGTTGTGAGCAAATGCTCTATTTATCATAATGGTTTCAATAAATGAGTTTTACAGAGGCGCAAAAAGGCGTCAGTAGGAGAGAATGAGTTATAGTCTACCTACGAATCAAAATAAAGCCTCTAGAAAATGGACCTGATGGCATTTCGTGTTTACGGGCAACTTTCTTCTGATTCATATAGCTGAAGGGTTCACCTTGAAAGCCTGATAGGATGTAAAGTCAGAAAAACTGTAAAAACTATCGCTCAAACTGCGAATTTCTGGAATTCTTATATTGCACAGATGATACATTGATTATTCGTACAGAAAACTGTATATGGGTTGTTAACAGTTTATATTAACATACTAAGTAACAAAAAAACAGATCACATGACAATGTATGCATTTTTGGGGGAAAACCTTAAAATTGAGTCTAAAAAGCCCGGGATTTTAGAAATCGGCATTCATTAAATGTCTCTCATTTTGTTTTCACGTATTTTCTATCATGCAAAGTATATACATAAGTAGCTGAAGGGTTCACTTTGAAGGCCTGATAGGATGTTAGTGTATTTTTGGAGGAAAATGTGGATATTATCGCTCAAACTGCGAATTTCTGGAATTCTTATATTGCACAGATGATACATTGATTATTCGCACGGAATAAATATCTATGGGTTGTTAACAGTTTATACTAACATACTAAGTGACAAAAAAAACAGATCACGTGACAATGTATGCATTGTTTTGGGGAAAACCCTTAAAATTTAGTCTTAAAGCCCGGGATTTTAGAAATCGGCTTTCATTTAATGTCCCACAATTTGTTTTCACGTATTTTATATTCTGCAAATCATATACATAATTAGCTGAAGGGTTCACTTTGAAAGCCTGATAGGATGCAAAGTCAGAAAATGCCTGTAAGTGGTATTGGTTGTTTTGTTGTGTTGTTGTTTTGTTGTTGTTTTTTTTTGGGGGGGGGGTATAGAAATTTTCGCTCGAACTGCAAATTTCTGGAATTCTGATATGCATAGATGATATATTGATTATTCGCACACAAATAATTTAGTTAATACAAAAAACCCGGAACTTTAGAAAGCGGCATTCATTTAAAGTCCCACATTTTGTTTTCACGTATTTTCTATTATGCAAATCATATACATAATTAGCTGAATGGTTCAATTTGAAAGCCTGATAGGATGTTAAGTCAGAAAACGCCTATAAGTGTGATTTTTTAGGGGAAATGTGAAAACTATCACTCAAACTGCGAATTTTTGGAAGTTTTATAATGCACAGATGATACATTGATTATTCGCACAGAAACAATGTCTATGGCTTGTTAAAAGTTTATGCTAACACACTAAGAAACAAAAAAAAGCAGATCACATGACAATGTATGCATCTTAAGGGGAAAACACCTTATAATTTAGTTAAAAAAAACCGGAATTTCAGAAATCGGCATTCATAGTCCAACATTTTGTTTTCATGTATTTTCTATTCTGCGAATCATATACATAATTTGAATTAAAGTAAACTCCATAACTAGGTACAGAGCGCTCTTTCTGCCAGAATTATACACATTATCATTTCAGGAAATGCACTATACGTCATGCAAATGCTTTCTGAAATAAACAACCTTATTGTACTTTCAAATACAACATATGGAATAGTACTTTCATTATCGTCAATGGTTCATTATTGAGCGATCATAGATATACAAGACCTTCCGATCAGGGGTTAGCTTAATACAAGTAGAAAATAATACAGAAAGCCTCAGTTGGAACTGAGACATGTATACAGTAACAACTGTGTTCCCTAAACACATTGTCACTTAAAACAGGTTTCACTGATCTATTTATATCGATTTCTTTAACGTCCAACACAAACCAACCTTTGAACCAGCTGTATGTATACATGTATAATTCGGATTACGTTTCTACTCCATCATCTATTTTTACGCGTCTATAAGTTTGCATATGTTTGCCAGCTTGAGACAAAACGGGTTTCCTGTATCGTCTTTCTTTAATCTTTAGTTCTGTTACAAGGTCTGCAAAACTGCCGGTGGCCAAATCGGCATCACACAACAAGACTAACCCCGAGACAGATTGTGTAATATCACATGGTCATGTAAGTCTCCGGTAAGCGGTGAAACACAGAGACTTTACAGCCTCAATGATGACGACGACGAGACAAAGAGCACACAACATGTGTGTGTTATGTTTCTCGGCACATGAGAAGCAAAGCAATGTACTCGATGCAATAGATCAGCTTGTTTCCATTGCATCCAAGGATGTGACAACAGAAGAGATCCACAATGGCCTGGTGACAGGTGAAAGTAGCGGACGTCAGCTAGTTGAGGAATTCACCATCTCTAAATTAAAGGAAAACAGCACAGAGTTTTTCGTTGCAATGAAAACAACGAAATCAAAAACGTTCACCATTCTCTACAAAACAATCGGTTCGAACAAGCAAAATGCGTCAAAGCAGATAAAAACTGACCGCAAGCTCCTGTAGCGATTGTTCAATGCAGCCAGTTCCGATCGCACTGTGAAAAGCGCTGACGTATTGAAGCATGAGCTGTCACATGCCATTGACCTTGGCAAAACTAAATGGAGATATGAACCCAACGACAAAATTCCGAATCCTGGATCTTTTAACAAAAGGCAAGGGTATAGAAACCCCGCAAAAGACGTTTTGAGAGTATGCAAACGAATGCGTTTATTCAGTCTTTGCCCTTCATAAAGATAAAACGGCACGGTGGGTGTCGGTTTTGATAGATATTATGTCAACAAGTCTGTCAAAGCTGCCACATGGAAGAAAAGGACTGGTAAAAGATATCCAATACGAAAATCACAGGTCCAGAGGTTCCACTGCCCCATGTCTGGGAAGTTGGGAACAATACATTTTTCTGGATGAAAACAAAAACGACCTAACTGACATCTTGTTAGCTGAATCGCGTCGCCAGAGTGACATGTTGCCAGAAGGATCTGTTGTTGTAACAAGTGGGGTTGTACAGGCGACAGAAATGCAAAGTACAAATATGAGTCATACAGGAAACACTACATACTACATAATGAACTTGAATTGACGCTGTACGTAAATGATGTTAATGTAAAACAATACCATTTATTATTTCACTATTTTTGCAAAAAGCAAATAAAAAATAGCCAAAAAATGTCTTTTTCATGAGTTCTTGCCCTTGAAAAGGGTTATCGGAGACAAAGTGGCCTTTATTTGATCATAATTAGCATTTGCAATCATTTGTTAACTGATTCCCAACCAAAACGTTCATATTTTAAAAAAAATACTGCATACTAAATTTGAATCAAAGCGTTGATGTACCAAAAACTGCACTCGTTGACCTTTGACCCCATTTATGACCTTAATTCGTGCTTTACAACTTTACATTCCCCTAGAATTCTTAAGGTACCTTCACTTAATACAAATGAGGTGGATGTAAACCGTAAAGACGCTATGCCATCAGGGGTCAGAATCTGTCAAAATATTGGTAGACTATTAAGCGAATGGATTATTGTAATGCGACAGTCAGTTTTGTAAAAATAACATTCTAACGACTGTAAGAATAACATTGATAATATGAGGGACTATATCTGATGCATCCACAGTGCAACACAGCCATTTTTTATGCTAATACATTTTTCCTTTTATTTATTATAATTGTTTTACAAGACCAGTTATTGTTTAGAATTAAATCAAGTGATATAGAAACCCTTCACAATGCATTGTACTTTTTATCTAGAAGTAAAGAGTTTGGAAAGACATTGAATTTTTAATTTTCACTTAGTGGTAGTATATAGTTTCCAAAGACACTGTACAACGTATTTAGTGGCAAAAGTGACTGATTTCAACTGTATATACTATAAGTGAAAAAACATATGTTACCCCAGAAGGACACGTAATACCTGTAAACATTAGGCCATAAAAGTATCGGATTTAGACTGTATATAACTGCATATACTGTAAGTAAAAACATAGAACCCCTAAAGGTCAAACAATACATGACAATTTTAGGCCATAAATTGGTTTAAAATGCACATAACTGCATATATTAGAAGTGGAAAAACATATGTTACCCCTGAAGGACATTTAAGTTTGTAGACTAGTACACTGCAGAGCTGATGTATAGCCCTAGAGGATCTCTGAGAAAAGTGGTATTAAAGAGGAAGTCCCTACAATGAACACTTATTTTTAAACGATATCATAAAACTTGGTATTTGTTATGCCCAATCATTATTATGAAGATTGTCAATTTGAACCTATATTGAACAATGCTCCTGTGATACAAAATAAATCGATTTCATCAATACGTATAATTGGAAAAGTAGTAAAGTCAAGCAGGCAAAGCCACAAACAAGACGCAACCACCACCAAAACACCGATGTTTGTTCTACAACAAAATATTATCGGCCCTTTCCGTTTACATTTTCCGCGGTTTGACGATGATCACCCGATCACTCCATTGTTTACGGAACAGGTTGTCTCGGAGGTGGTCGGAGAGAACAGATACGAAACTAAAATCCAACCCGAATAAGACATAAACATTGGGGAATAAAATGGGGATCGTCGATATCAAAGACATGGACGTTATGTCATTTTCAACGTTTGTGTGATAGGTTTTCTTGCGGTATACCTCTTTTCAGCACACATATATAAACAAATGAGTTTTGTATATTTTAGGTATTTTTGAAACGCGTCGAATGTAGAGATATCCACTTTAATGCATTACAAACACTGTAAACAAATATCAGATATCTGATTATCTGATACATATTTATTCCATAGAAACAAATTAATGCACATTGTGTTTAGTTTAAAAAAGCACGGACCCTGACTAGAAGGCATATTGGAGACGCGGCGGCTGGTCTGGGTCTACTGTAGTGCACATATTAAGGAGTGTTCTGAAAAGCGTAAATGTTTATCTCGCATAGAAGGCATAATGCGACTGTTAACATATTGACTGTCAGCAATAAGTATCACATCTTTAGTTACTACTCAAAGCTGGCTCTATGCCCCCCCCCCCCCCCAGTCATGAAAATGTTTGAGTTCCAAAGAGTTTTCCTTACATGGTATAAGTATTAATGGATTAAAATAGATATATCATGATTCTGGTACATTGTACGCCCTCCTTTGTAACCTGCAAACTCATTAGGATATCCATAAAATGAGTTATTCTTCGAATAAGACAAATTAAAAAGGGGGACACAATCCCTGATTTGATGAAAAACATGTTATAGTTTTTTTCGGTACGAATTACTTCATAAAATGTATCCATATATAAAATTGCACTAAAATTCTACAAACCGTTGGAATTATGTCCTGGACAAGAATAATCAGATAGGCGAATAACTAAATAAAGTTAGCGTACACTACCATTCGTCGCAATGCCCTTCATTCATATATGGAATTGTTTAAGCTTATGTTAACACCGACGTCACCGTGAACGAAAATGCCGATGCCAATTTACGGTTTATCACGATAGCACAGCCTATTCTGTGAATAGACGAACTAAAATAAGAATATGTCCTAAAGAAACCACCTAAGAGAAGCATACCAACCCCGTGTTAAGAGTTGACAGTGGAATACAATATAGATAACGGTACTGCGTGACAATCAAGTCTTGAGTATTACAAGCTTAAGTTGTAGACAGAGTGGCCCAATATGTAGTGTGACAGAAACGCAATATCTTGAATAACCGAATTCAACAGTTGCTCTGAATTGGCGGGATATTCTTCTCAGCATTCAGATGGTGTGAATTATCAGTAATTTGTTCTCCCAAATGGGTTATTTCTTCTACAGTGATGCGACTTACTCTGACACACGCTTGATATCTCCACGTAAATTGGGACAAAACATTCTGTCCCCATAGCTTTAAATGGTAAAAAGTAGAACTTAACAAAACACTACCAATTATGACGGTGATAATCACAACACAATACTTGCAATCGTACTATTGATATTTTTACGCACTCAGCTGCAAATAAACAGAATGTCATACTATGGTTTGATTTAGGTAAGTCACGGTAAATCTTAAAGCTGAAAATGAAATCAAAACATATATCACGACTGAATTAAAGTGGTTGTGACAATATATCAGTTGTTATACTACAAACGGTTTAGATATTATTAAAGCATCCATACTCATCGCGGGGATGGTGTGTATCCCCTGTCAAAGGCGTTGGGGTTTGTTTTTGTCAATCATATGAATCGCAGCAAGAAAGAATGTATGTTGATAATTTATGTCTTCAAATGATGGAAATGTAACGTGGTTTTATTTTTTATAAAATTCAAAACTTTAAAATTAAAACAACAATATCAAGTTGTAGAAATCAACACCGCAACATGTAAATTAGTACGCACTTGTCTGGTCATCTGTCTTTAGGTTGTGTATTGCATAACCTATTTTATCATTGTTTTTCTGCTGATTAAGAAACAGAGACATTTTTCCAAAAGTTGTTATATTTAGGTTACGGAATAAACTCGTCCAAAAGGTAAAAGTTAAATGTAAAATAATATTGATAGCATCGACAAAGTAATGGCGACCGTGCTAATATCAACAAAATGGCAGTTGTACTAATGCCAATACTATCATCACCGTATCAATGTTTAATGCCAAAAAGTTCAAATGCGCTGCAGTCTACCAAACGGTGACAGTCCTGCTGTAGTACTCAAAAAAGTGTCAATTCCGCTACTATTTACAACAATTGTGAATAGTGTTGTAGTCTACAAAACTTTGTTAATTGTGATGTAATCTACAATCAGAGTCAATACTACTGAAGTCAAGGCACAGTGTAAATCCTATGGTAGTACTCTTAATAGTGCCATTATACCCCCACAACAAAGTGTAAGGGGTTTACTGGAATCAGGTTGTCCATCTGTCCGTCCGTCTGTCCGTCCGTCCGCCCGTCTGTCCGTCCATGGGCACAATTGTGTCCGGCCTTTTCTACAGTTTTGCTTCAAAAATCTCCTCCTTTTAATCCCCTACCAATGTTTTCCTGTTTTCTGGACTTTTATGAAATTTGCTGGAGATATCAACTCTATATTTAGTACAAAGCTAAATGTAGATAAGTTACAGCTTATGTTCCAATCTCAGTCCGGTTGAAAAATTATCCCAAGAGTTTGGACTTTTTTTTGGAAATGGATGGAGATATTAACTTTATATTTGGCATAAAGCTAAATCTAGATGACTTACAATCGAATCTCAGTCTGGTTGAATATTTTTTGCTATAGTTATGGCCCTTGAACTTATTTTTTTGTCAAATTTTCAATTTTCCGGTCTTTCTTTGGAAGTGGTTGGAGATATTAACTTTATATTTGACATAAAGCTAAATCTAGATGACTTACATCTTAAGCTATAACACTTCTATGCGTTTTAACAGACTTATCTCCCTTTTTTGGACTGGTCAATATTTGGTAAAAGATGCTTTATTTATGTTTGTGATTGATCTTGGATTGAATATTACATGTTAGAAGTGATATACTTGAATCAATAAGTATGATATACAGGTTCTTGTATGAATGTGCAGCACATAAGTGCCTTTCGTTAAATTGTGACAGAGTTCAACCGGTTAGGGACTACGGCACTGCTTTCAATGCTCACATAACTTATTATTTTGAATATGAGAAAAAGATGTTTTGTGGATAAAACCTCATGAAAGGGTATTATTTCTCTGAATTCTGAATTATTCTTCAGTTTTCTTTATTGCTGAACATATTGTCATTTTTATTGCATGAATTGGGTTGGGGCATATATTGTTGTTAAATTTCTTCATGTTTCTGTATTTACATATGTTCAGATTGATATAGATGTTATGACAAGCAGCCAGATGGGGGTATTCGTTAGCCTTTGACTTACAGTTCTAGTTCCTACTGTGGTCTTTAAAATAGCATCAATATTTATGTAGTCTACACAGCACAGTGTCAGTCAAGTTATGGTACTCAAAAGAGTTTTAAATACACTGTTGTCTACAAATCAGTCCTGCTGTGGCCTACACACAGTGTGAATAGTGTGTAAACCAGTACCAATCCTGCCGCAGTCTATAAACTGCGTCAATTTTGCTGCAGTCAACAAACCGTGTCAATTGTATTGTAGTCTATATAGCAGTGTCAATCTTCACGTTGTCTACATCCGTGTAAATAGTGTTGTAGTCTACAAAAAGTGTCATCCCTGTCGTAGTCTAAAAACAGGGTCAATCCTGTTGTTGTCTATAATTAGTGTAAGTAGTGTTGCAGGCCACAATAAAGCGTCATATCTACTGTACTCTGCAAACAGTGTCAATCATGTCGTAGTCTACAAAACAGCGTCAATCATGTTGCAATCCACAAACAGTGTAAAATGTGTTGTAGTCAGTTACATAGGGTCAATCCGGCAGCAGTCTACACACAGTGTCACTCATGTTGTAGTTTACAAAACAGTGTCAGTCATGTTGTAGTCAATAAAACAGTGCCAAATATGATGCAGTGTACAAACACTGTCAATCATGTGGTGATTTACAAAACACTGTCAATTATATTATAGTCTACAAAACAGTGTCAATCCAGATGTGGTCTATAAAACAGTTTCAATTATGATGCAGTCTATAAAATTGTCAATCATGATGTAGTATGCAAACAGTATCAATACTGCTATAGTCTACAAACACTTTCAACCATGATGTAGTATGCAAACAGTGTCATTACTGCTATAGTCTACAAACACTTTCAACCATGATGTAGTATGCAAACAGTATCATTACTGCTATAGTCTACAAACACTTTCAACCATGATGTAGTATGCAAACAGTGTCATTACTGCTATAGTCTACAAACACTTTCAATCATTATTTAGTCTGCAATCAGTTTCAAACAAGAAATAATTTACAAACAGTATAATATTCTGAAAATGGGTGATCCTTTGAAAGCAAAAGTAGAAATGCAGAATGAGAAAATAGCAGGCTCGGTTTTATTCGGAGTAGTAATTAAAAGTGCAACACATCTCACGCCCCCTAGCACCGGCTTAAGCAGTATTCAATTTTCAAAAATAATAACATGAAAACTTATGATCCCAAAGGACCAGAAAATATAACAACACTGAGAATGAAGTACGGGGCGAGTTTTTACGGCCGCCACACAAGCACTTAACACTTGCTGTTGTGAAGTACATATATCATTCATTTATTGAACAAGGGAGTCTTGATGATTGCTAAATGCAGGGCAATAGTAATGCAGAAAACTCCTATAGGGGATTTCTTCGTTACTTTAGACTTGCATTAAGTTATCGCTTGCCTTGCAGACTCATAATTAGACCTCTTTGTGATGGCTGCTTAAGACAGTATCTACTCTATGTTTTATTCTTAACACTGGAACCTACAAACAGAATGTATACAGCTCAAACGTGGAGTTTAGAAAAGGCATTGCCAATCTATTTACTACACGACCAATAGTATCTCAATGTGTACGCATGAGTTGGAAACAAACAAAAGTTTGAAATGCCTTCATCTAACAGACAGTTAAGGTTAAATAGGCACAATATTAAAACAATCGGAGTGTGTACTTACCAAAATGATATTCTCCTGAAAATAGAAAAAAGATTAATTGTAAAGAATTAAATAATCAAGTCGGAAGGAAAATTGAAATTAATTATAGACAGATTGTGTGCAGAATAGTATACTAGTTGCCCTTGCTCGACTGTCTAGAATTATACTCTATATGTCGAAACATTGACAAACCAAGTAATAAACGTTAGCTCTAAAGTTGACATGTAGCTAAACTTAAGTTTAGCCCTTGTAAATTGGTACTAATTGGCTGCAATTTGCAAACAGTATACTCGCAGCTCAGAACGCTCATATAGGAGAATTATTACTAGGGTATGCACTATTTGTCATTCAAAATCCTCTCAAACATGATTGATTAATCTACTTTGAAAATTCAGCTTTGAAAGGGATAATGTTACAGTTATGTGTTAATAGTAAGCGTGTTTAAGCGGTTAAACAGTTATAATAATTTGCCCTGCAAAGGGTAATTATGTATATCTAAGAGTGGTACACGATGATGGGATACGAGGGTGGTGCAACAGGGTGAAACAAGAAGATGGAATAATAGGCTGGTGCAAGAGGATGGAATAGAACAAGAGTATAATACAAGAGGCTCATACTAAAAGACCAAACAAGATGGTGATATGGGTATAAGAAGAAAGCACAAGAAAGTGAATCATGAGGATGGAACAAGAAACTAGTACAAAATAATGGTACACCAAATTGATATAAGAAGTGAAACAAGAAGATGGTAAAAGTGTATGCTATTTGAGTGTGATACAAGAAGATAGTACAAGAGGGTGATGGAAGAAGGTAGAACAAAAGAGTGAGAATGTAGCGGTACAAGTCAATGGTAAAAGACCGTGTCACAAATAATGCCATAATAATGCGTTAAACGGTGTGGAATAGGGTCTGCTGATCTGAGTCTACACTTTTTGCAATACCAATTAGTTATTTGCAATACCAAAATGTTATTAACATGTTGCGAAAATCAATCTGGGCGGAATTACCCGTTATAACATGGGCGTATATAAGTAAACAATGGCGAAAGCTATGGTATTGAGGCATTCATAGGTATGAAAAATCATGGTGAAAAGCCAATGTGCCCCAGGCCAAATAGCTATTGCACTTATATTTAGGGGAACATAAGCGATGAATTACGTCGACTTAATTATCAGCTACAAAAGGTTCCGATAAAAATGATCTAAGCAATACGTATGAATAATTAATTAAAAAACCTACAAGACAGAATTCCTGCTGTTACAATCGGCTTTTTCTTTATATCACCAGTAATGAGTTTATTATGTCATCTTATGTTCTTTCTTATGCTATGTTCTTCCTTCGATAAACGGTAATAATTTGATAAAGTGTATTTTCTAACAAATTTCTACATTAAATGAATTCAAATGGGTTTGTATTCCATTACAACCATAACTCATCTCTTGTAATTGATCCCCTACGGTTTCCCAGTAGTTTTCCGAGATACGTATATATAAAGCCAATTTATTTCATTACAATACCGTTCTGTATTGGACGTTATATTGAATATATAAAGTATTCAGCATGTAGATAGTGTAAGCTTTTGGGCTATGACTGGTAAACGGTGAACATGCAGAGATGCAGACAAGGGTGTATTTAATATTGACTCTTTATCCCATGAGTATTCATAAAAAATAACGACATCATGAATATTAATTAGATTATTTTCATGACGTTATATGCACACATGATTCTCTTTGCTATGCCAGAAATTATATAATTAGATCTATTTTATTCCATAAATAAACATAGCAGACCCGACTCAGACGGCTTCTACAAGAGCCGTCTGGTATGGGTCTACTCTGTTTGTGACGGGCTATGACATTAAACAAAAAATCTCCGGGAGACCGGACCCAATTTATTCTTAAGCGAGGTGGTCCCCCAATGTTAGTCTAATTAGTACAAAAGTGATAGAGTTTTGTTGCGATGTAGTCTCACCAGAACAATGTTTTCTGACAGTGTGTGACAAAAAGAAGTTGAAAATAAAGATTGGCTGCCAGAATTGTCGCACACTAAAGAATATTAAATATAAAAATGAGCTGCGATATCTCGAATTTTCGCGGATAACACGAAATATGGGATAACTCTAAGTAAAAGTTTTGTCTTTCCAAAATTTACAATCCATACTTTAGCAATGTTGAAAGATCCTCCATGAGCTTTCCGTATCAGCTTAAAGATCCTCCATGAGCTTTCCGTATCAGCTTAAAGATCCTCCATGAGCTTTCCGTATCAGCTTCGACTTGCATTAAGCTGTAAACTGTTCAGATAATAGTCGGACCACTCGAACATCAGTTATCTCGAAGTAATTTGTATGGTCCCTTGGGGTTCGAGATATCGAAGTCTAACTGTATTTCAATACCTGCACACATATCTATTTTAATTGTTACAAGCCCAGTACATGTATTTGTCTAGTACTAAAATGTAGTTTACCACAACTACTCTGAACCCCATCCGCGACAATGGAATTCCAGCAACTGTTTCATGAGTCATAATTATATACTCACAGTTTGGATACTGATAAGACACCGATATACTGGATAACAACATTTAAACACGATATACTCACAGTGCCCAACAATTTGAATACTGATAAGACACCGATATACTGGACACGGACATTCAAACAGTTTCCGAAGACAGTCTTGGATTCGCCTATTACGGCGAGAGAACTCAAGTCGTCTTCCGCGTGTCTTTATAAATACAAGTATTGTGTCAGGCTATTTGGATCATGTTTAGACAACCAGAGGCTCTCGGGCTCTACTCTGAATGTATACTGATGAATATGTTATCAGTGTCAATGTGTATAGAAATAATCGGGGCGTGACAATAAAACACTCATGGTTCAACTAGTGATAGCAGGCAAGTTAACCTTCTCATTCTATCAAACACGATGTCAGCTAAACATACATTGCAATCATTTCCAAAACATTATCCAATTTTATTTATTGTTTGAGAAAGTTTTGGCCGAGTTGCAAACAGTTTGGATCCTGATTAGACACCGAGTTACTCGACTTCTTATCCTGATCCAAGCTGTTTGCAATGCGAATCAAGAGGTGCATAGCATGAGAAGAGTGAAACCCGTTTCTGTCTGATTCAGAAAAAGTACAACGAGATAGGAATTCAATGAGAACACTTCTCATTTCAAAAGCAATTTGTTACTTCTGGCAAATTAACAGCTACGTTTTTATTACATTTTAACGGTCTGCTCTTGATTCAATTAGAACACAAATTACTTGAACAATTTGTTCTTACAAGTGTTACATGAATTAATTCAGTATGTTTATTGCGTAGGTAGCCTCACTTGTATGTTTTACTGATAAAAGCAATTAGTACAATTAGTACCATCAGAGATGGTGATGGTTTTGATGCAAAGCGTATTCAGAGTAACGATATTGTTTTAATATTTGCAGAGAACCAGATAAGATGGGTAAATTAAAAAATTTACAAGTATAACTTATTTATTTCTCCACCAAACCCTATGGTACGCACCGTTACCTGTAGAGGTCTGTATGTGCATGGTAATACACTTTAACCAATCCGTTATTAACACTTTTCCTGACAGTGACGACTCAACTGACGTTTGCGAACAGTTTGTATCCAGTTCATGTTCAGACACCCAGTTCATGTTCAGACACCCAGTTCATGTTCAGACACCCAGTCTCTCTACGTCTCAGCAGCATTCAAGCGTTTTGCTACTCGGTCAATAGTTTCCCAAACTTTTAATGATTCGAATGTAAATAAATATTGTATCGAAGTATGAGCAGACCAGAACTACAGATAAAACGTGCGTACCAAATTACTGACGTCGTTATTTCTCCACCAAACCCTATACTGCGACCACTCTTCAGAATCGTCTCGAAGAGATGATGTGGTCACAGCATAGGGTTTAGTGGAGCAATAAAGAGGTTATTCCTGAAAATGATTTGATGATTTTATATACGCATCTTATTTGTAGCTCTGACATACATAATTATAGTTTTCGGAATGCTAAGAGTTAACCAATTAACTATATGTTTGGTATTGGAAATCAAGAGGGCGGTAGGTGTTCTAGGAGCAATGTATAAGCTTGCTTTAATGAAGAATGTTTTTTATTTAATGCCCGCATGATACAATTTACTTATCTATGCACGGAACACAATTTACATTTCATTTTTCCAACATATGCCATGCCAAACATGGACGGAAACTGCAAGCAGACTTACAGATTCGCAAAATATTGGCCAATAGTTTATCATTTCTCTCAAGATACAATGGTTTTAAATAAACATGTAACAAATTATGCTATGAAACATAAAACAAAACACGTACTCTTGAAATCAAATAAAACGCAACCCTCTTGTCTCCGGGATAAATCAAGTTGTCAATGTGTAATATTGACATTCACCTTGTAACTGTAATTTGCAACATATTTCACATTTACAAACATGTCATTGTCTGCAGTCAAATCGAGAATCTAAAACGGTTGACTACCCGGTCAGTAACTCTTTCTAATCTCTATGCAAACAGTTTGGATCCATACAAGATGCCGAGTAACTATGTGTCTCTTCAGGATTCAAGTTTGTAAATGTGGTTTTGTTTCATAAAAGAAACTCGAAGAGCATTAAACAAAGAAAAACAAAATTTTGACAACAAAAAAGACAACAATTTTTGCAAACGATATTATGTAGCAGCAAATGCATTAAGAAAACACATGATGTGATAACGTGCAAATGGTACTTCAAGTGGACTATCATATGTAAAGCACTTCTAAAGTTAGTGCCTAGAAAACTTCTTGTTAACAACTTAATAGTCTTCCTTGTTTACCCTTTACTCCATGAATACGCTTTACTTCTGCAAACAGAGTAAACCCTGATAAGACGGTTCCCGTAGGAGCCATGTGATTAGGGTATGCTGTATGTGCTTATGATATGATATAGATTTGATTCTATACTGTCTTCCATGGCCAACACTCTTATGTTCAAGTGTCATTATAAAATTATAGATATTCATCATGTCATTATATTTTTCATGAATATGTATGGAACAAAGGGTTTAAAGAAATGTGTGAAAAGAAAATATAATGCACATTGATACGAGCTGTTATCCTGTCGTCAACCAATAAGCCTTTTCAATCTGACATTTTGGTGCCTTTATATATTGCATCTATTTGTTGGAGTCTTAGGATGAGACATAGTGGATCCTAGCAGAGTGAGAATACCAGGTAGGTTGCGACTGACTTGATAGTGATTAAGAATAATGTATAACACGTATCGGAATACGATACATTCATACAGAATGCCTTTTCACTCCTTATCTCATGAATATTCATGTATGGAATAATAACACCATGAATACCAACACATTTCATAATCATACATGAACACATGATGTTTTGTCTTTGACAGACATTATAGACGCAGCTTTATAGAATTCCAGACTCGGCTAATTCGTGATAACCTATATAAAACGCTTGAGTTCATAGTTACTCGACATCGTATCTCGATCATTATTGTTTGTCTACATTGTTCAAGAATACTAAAAAATCAGAAATCAGATAATTTTGAACTAAGAAGTAAGTGAAAAGTGTATGTTTATTTCCTAGGACATCAAGTGTGCTTCTATTTGTAGGTTAATTTGTGGGGTTTTGCTAGATGTTTTACTTATTAGAGTGATGCAGTGAATTTAATTGCTGCAGTCATAAAACGTGAAATGTTTTCGTGCTGTAATATGTTTGTTGAAGGTAATTTCAATTAGAAAGTGCAAGGCAGCTAATAAAATATCACCAATCTCAACATAATTGAAGCCTAGTGGTTTAATTAAAATCTTTATTTAGAATTGTAATTTAAACTCTATATTATATATTAACCCTTACCACGATGTGGAAACAACTATCCGCTCAGATATTGATCTCATGCCATATTGATCCTGGTTAGAGGTCGAGTTGCTCGGAGTCTAATATGGGCCCGAGGTGTTTGCAATGTTTAGGACGCGGAAAGTGGTACATTGACACAACCGCTTTAACATATTCAAAGATGAAATTGGAAAACAAGCAGATTGGACGATACGTATTGCATACAATGAACCCTGCGTAAAATGCCCACTTTATGAAAAAACACGAATATCTGTAGCAACATGTGGTTGTTTAATGCAGGACAATCGTTATACAAAATGCCCGTATTGGAGCTTTCTACATAACTTTCATTCTGCATTAAGCTACCATCTGCCTTTAAGACCATACAAAGACCTTTTTTTGGTGATCGTTTTAGAGTGGGTTTACTGTAATTAAAACATGTATACAACATACTCGCGGCCTGCATAATCTCAATGAGTAGAAGGAAATACAGGAAGTTTTGCAAGAGATCGTTTAGACAAACAAAAAGTGTCACTTAAGCGATCATATCATTTACAGTTGAGCTTCT